>JAKWJA010002500.1:40945756-41616931 GCA_027704765.1 Solanum habrochaites | reverse complement strand
TGACCAAATGGGAGCCGGAGGCCGACATGAAGTCTAGTACTTCATCTATTGATAACTAAGGGTAGGTAATTCTCTTAATAATTAAAATAATAACTAAAATTTAAGTTGCTTTGATTTTTGGTGAAGTTTTGCAAAAATGTGCATTTTTGGTGTCATTACAGTGAAGTTACAGCGAAATTGTGCATTTTGACTTGAAAATTTTCATTTCTTCTTGTTTTAAGTTAGGTTGTGCATTTTGATATGGTAAGTCTTTATGAAATGATGTTGAGCATGTGGTAAGTTGAGTTTTGGCATAATTGACTCATATATGGTATGTTGAGCGCGTGTAGTTGTGAGAAGGAAATTCCTCATAATGTGACTCAGAGTCTTATTGTATTGTAATTGAAGTTTTGATTTGCTATATGTAAGTGACATGATTGATGTTGTAACTCATGTTGTCATGTATTCTTGATTGGTTGGGATGCTAATCTTGAGTCAATTCCTTCCTTTCCAATGATTTTACTATCATTCGGGGACAAATGTTTCTAGGGGGATAATGTAACACTTCGAAAGCCTAAGATGTTTTATACAGCCTAACATGAGTGTAAAAAGGTTTATATATTGTTTTAATGTCTATTTTAATTAATATAAGTCATTTAGGAAGCTTAGAAACCAAAAAGTCAAAGAACGTCCAGGACGTCTGGAAATTAGTTTAATAAGGTGGTAGCGTGCCTTAGCCTATTTGACAATGTTTTAGGAGTCTTAAAATGATGAAAATTTGTGGAATTGTGTATAAAATGTATTATATTTGATTCATAATCAAAATGTTTGGGCAAGACTCCCCAAGGACCAACCAAGGACCCTTGAATTTAGAGGTCAAAGGCTGCCCAAGGCAGTGTCCTCCAACGAATACAACCCACGATCCGTTGTCTAATCGACAGGGCGTGGACATCTTCCTTATATAGACACTTTAACAAATTTTTGGAAGCCTGCAAATAGACAATCAATGAACTTATGGACGAGTGTGCAGCACAAGTCTAGTCTGTGGAGCCACTATTTTATTGCACGTTATTATTTAATTTATTTAATTAGTTGGCTTAGTTAGGAGGTTAATTAGGGGTAAGGGGAGGTCTAGTTAAGTTTACTAATAACCTATATAAATACCCTAACCTACTTAGACTAACCTAAGCTCTCATAATTCCCAAAACCCAAACTCTCTTCTTTCTCCCTCATAAGTTGAAAAAAACCATAGAAGGTCAAATTCAAAGGGGTTATAGGGATGGAATCACCAAGGTTAATCAATAAATATTCATCAAACATTAAGGTATGGGATTCCTTTCACCTTTGGTACTTCTTTCCCTAAAGGGTTTCATCTAATTGATTTCAAAAGTATGAAATTCAAATGGGTCTTTTCCAATCTCGAAATTAATCTTGTGAATTGATTTGTTTCTGATATATTTTTTATATTATTAATATATTAACATGTATATAACTCAATTATGCTATTTCTTGATGGATTTTTTTAGTTTGTAGAAGATGACCTTTTCTGCTTAACCCTAGGTTTTGATCTTGATATGATTGTGTAGTGTTGGGTCAATTGAATTGGTTATTGGTTGAATTACTACTAATGATGTTATTGTATAAATTATGAATAGATTAGGATGAATTATAGTCCTATCATGCTATTTCTTAAGCAATTGATCTAGGTTACGAAGTATGTTATGAATGTGACCTATGTCTCGTATATTAAGCTATGAAACGTAGTGATAGATGTGGATATATGTGTTTACAATGGCTTTGGTTTGACATTGGTTATATGTGTGTGATGATATTACACCCTTATTTGGTTGAGTAAATGGTTGATGGTAAGACCTTGATGATGGATTATAAAGCAGGCTTGGTAAGTCTTGTTATCCATATTCTTTACTTCAATTGTGGTAAATTGTGTGTAAGTGATGATATTGCATTGAAATATAGTTTGTACTAAGATTGATAGGGTTTGTGTGATGTTGAATTGAAATATCTTGACTGTGGTTTGTGAGGTGTTTGCTAAGAATGTTATAAGTATGGTGATAACTACCAATGTGAATTATCATGATGTGAATGTGTAAATGTGCAAACCTCACTTATATGAATTGTAATGAAAGGACTGTACTCATGCAATTCTAATTGAGCTATGATGATGATGATTATACATGGGATAGAACCTATGACCTACATTAAGCTATGATGATCATACATACATTAAATACATTTCAAAAGGGACTCTAGATTAGAACCAAGTGAACTAGAGTGAGGAGTGTCCCTTCTCACAAACTGAAAGTAGGATCACTAATGTACTCTTTAGAATGGAGACATTATTGACATGTAGCAATAAGCGCCGGTAAATAACTATATCTTCCTCGTCTTGAAACTAGGTCCCCCCCCACGCACCCACCCACCCATAGGAATAATAGTTAGTGGATAAATGAGTGGCTAGGTTCATGTTTTGGGTATACATTGGCAATTAGTCGTGTCCTTCGGTGTAGGGTTCTATGACACCGGATTCCACACTAGCTCATGTGGTCTATATCGATTAAGGCAAGATCTTTCTAAAAGGTAAAATGAACTAATTGAATGAACTCTAACTATGATGACCTAAGAAGTTTATCTTAGTCTAGGTAGGGATGGGACTCTACCAGAACATTGCACTAGTTAGCCTTGAGGGAAGTCTTAGGAGGATATCTTATATATAAATACACTTATGATTTTACATGTTATGTATATGATGATCTTGAACATTGATGAAAACACATGATGATTAGTTTAACTTATGAACATGTGTTGATCTCTATTTCTAAAGTATGATGATATTTACTCTTAATGATATACTATGTGAAGTGGGACATTGGTTAAGAGTCATGCTCAGTTTACTTAATTGAATAAGGTCATGGGGATATGCTTGGTCATTGCTTTTGTTAACTTAATAAGGGTTCCTGGGTAATTTTCTTGCTTTGGTCATTTTGTAATGAACTCTTATTCATGCTTGTGGCTATTATAACTTGATGATAGAGTTTCCTTGACTATGTGTTCAATTATGTGTATGCATGTTGTTGACTAGACTTAGCCATTCGGTAGGTCTTGTCGATGTTACATGTCTTTGGCTAGAATATGTCTTAATGATTGATATGGTCTTCTTTATGTGCATAAGCGCTTTCAAAGCTAAATTGTATAATTGAATGAATTTCCCCTTCAAATGATTGTCATGATATGTCTGCATAGGGTCTCAGACTAGACAAGCGGTTGTTACTAACCCCATTTACCCTCTCGCACAACATTTATGGATTCAGTCGTGAAGGTCTTTGAGACGACTCTGACAGAACACTTGAATTATCATTCATCCAAGTTGGGAGGTCGTCACTTTAGAGGGACATACAATAGCAGAGTTTATGGAAGTTGGTTCTAGGTAAGACTCTTATGTTCTTCCTTTTAATTGAGTACTAAACATTTTATAGCCTATATGTGGTTATACACTTGAGTATGGGTAGGCCCAAATTGTTTATTACTCTTGTTAGATGGGTTTATGAATCGAGACATCCATTGAGCCTATGTTAATCTTATATATTCTATGTGCCATAAAAGTAGAGACTATATAACTTATTATACGCCGGGTCTTCTAAACTTGCTCTACTATGTGTGTATGTATGTCTACGTACACCCTAACCGTAGAAGTAATGAAAGTTTTTCCATTTCAAAATTTTTCCTAAGATTGGAATGATGCATCTAACAGGCTATGGCTTGTCGTCTCAACGCGGACGCCGCTGCGGTTCGTCTACCGGGCGCTCCCGGGGCTTCACTAACCCTTCACCTGTCCCCCCCAATATCTTTCCGCACCTGACCATTCTTGCCTCCTTCTACCCGGATCAGATTCTCCCATTCCATCACTGTCCGGATGTGATAGCCAGGTGACTAGCATAGAACGTCTTGTCGTCCCTGACGTTGACTTTTCATGGCATCATATAAATCTAAAACACGCTTCAAATTACCACATTATAAACAAATTTAGGACCTTAGACCCTCATGACAAACATGTTAGGATACAGCTTCACATAAGTCATTTTCGAGGTGTCACATTCTCCACCACTTGGAAAACATTCGTCCTTGAATGACACATGCCACTCTCCGAAAACTTGCAAGAGTAGAGATTCAGTTAAAATTCATAACCATACCATATAATACCTTACAGAATACAAACATGAAGTAAAACATCAATTTCACAAAATCAAGAGACTCACAACACGATACGAAGAAATCCCAATAGCATCTATCCCTCCATCAAAATCCCACACAAACAACCACCGATTCCCAATATCCTAGCTAAATTCCCGCCCGTACAAACACCCCCCGTGAATCGCACCAAAAACTCATCACACCAGATTTACTGGCCGTGCTGAGAGATACGATGTTTACGGAACTTTTAGAAAAAAGGGAGGCGCTATAAGCATCAGGAGAGGAATGAGATTCGTTATGTTAGAAATAATTCCACAACTCATTGTGCCATAAGACTCACATTCTTCATTATAAATACAAAAAACTCATTTATATTCATTATCATGCTCATATACATCAGTTATAACCACATTACAACAATTTTCAACCAAAGAATGAATCAGTCAGAATCTCAAACAATTTACAGTAAATTGACAGGCATCACAATGATTATTCTTCCAAATTTCAAAATGCAACATTTAGGCAATTCGTGATGGAAACATTCTAATATGCAAGATAAATCCATATAAAAATATTTTACAACATAATCAGAACTTCATAAAATACACAATGCAAGAAATGAATGAAATTGAATTTCAACAAGACTTCTAAAAACATGACACATGCAATAGTTCATGACTTTCGAGCCCATCTATATAACATACTCGTACCATTTAAAGGAACTCGGTTATAACTAAAAAGGGAAATACAAGAGCTTACCACCATTATCATCATCCAAGTATTCAGAGGAATGACTTTGACCTTCACGTCATCTTGCCGGAATAGACAAACCCACCTATGAGCCATCTTTGCCAAAACCAAAGCACCCATTGGTACAGGCTAGACATTTCCCATAGTGTCTCTTCTTACAAGTAGAACAAGTGGGCTTAATAATTTGAGAACCCCTACCTATCCCAAGCTCCTATTTTAAAGCACTAGTTTCATCTTGATATGGAGTTTTTTTCTTAAACATAGGTCTACCTTGCTTATTGGCTTTACCCTTCTTTAAAGTCCTCATGCTCCTTTTCAAAATCCTCATGCTTAACCTAAGTTTGGGTTCTTCAACATCCACCTTACTTTGAATAAGGTCAATGAACTCCTCAACCTTCACCTTCCTCCCCACATTAATAAAGTACTTCCCTACGAAAGCCTTCTTGAACTCTTCCCTCTCTATGGGATCCGACTCAACCAACCTATCATCTTTCCATTGAGTGTACCACACTTGAGCAACCTCCCTCAATTGGTCACAAAGCTAACTCCACATTCTCCCTAGAAGTCATCCCCATGGCACTCAACACCTTGTACACTCCATCTAGAAACTCTTGGGGATCCTCTCCCACCTTAGGTCCAAGAAAGACAAGAGGATTCATCCTCACTAAGTCTCCAACCTAGAGGTCAAGGTACTCCCTAAAGTATCCCCTCTAGGCTCAACACCCATAGTCACATGAGTTGTTATTACTCAGGCTACTGCAAGGATAGCCTCCCTAATCTCTCCATTGGTCATGTCCGGAGGAACCACCGGAACCTCATTTCCTTGAGGAACTTCCTCAAGCACTCCTTCTTATTTCCATTTTTATGTGGTCATCCTTCTAGTATTCATGTCCTATAAATACAAGTAAAACCATAAGAAAAGAGTACTCATAGCTTTTACTCTACGGCACGACATTGGAGTGGAAAAAGAAGGGAAACTCTATCATCCTATAGCCTCTCGCCCATAGATGTGTAGCAACTCACACTGATGGTCAAGACTCTACTTGACGTGAATTGATGAGACTTTTGGATTCCTAAGAACACTTTGATAACCTATGCTCTAATACCAAGCTTTTCACTTCCTGAGAGCACACCCTAGAAGATATGGAATTCTCGAAGTGCAACCAGTATACTTGAGCTCTCGGAGGTCTTGTACAAGCCCTTTTGTATCGTTCATCACATATATACATAAGAAAACTAGTGTGGAATTAAAACTTTTCAAAAATATTCAAATACTATTTAAAAACTCTTTCATATAAAACTCATAGGAATACAAAGTCTCATTTCATCAAATCCTCGACACAAGAGTACTTGGGACACGTCCCATATAATAGAAATATAGTACTACTAAGTATATTACAATAATTCAATAATAGAAATTAAAGACATCTATGCCCTCGAGTCAAATGAGGACATATTAAAAATATGCTCTTTAAAATCTCCTGTAATCCAAGATTACCTCCTAAAATCACCTTCACCTATGAATCACTTTAAAAAGAAAAAAGCATGGAATTAGTACAAACACATGTACTAGCCCACTAGGTATGTCATAATGCATAAAAATCATGAAAATGAACATTTAATGGAAATATGCTCTTTTTTATTTAAAAATCATACTATAAGCATAAGAACAACATTTAACACCTTAGAAACACATAAGATAACACCTAATCAATTTATCACATTTTTAGAAAACCTTACAGTAAACCCGTCAGTTTACAGTGACTTAATTCACTGTTACAGTGAAGTTTCTCAAATTCACAAGGAACACCTTTCTCTCACTAAAATCTATCCTAAGAATCACTTAAGTAATACAAAGAGAGACCACCCATACACCCTCTCTAGGCACACCTAAATGATCTTTAAGGAAACCTATAATGACATATACACACTTACAATACACCAAGCACATATACATGAGATCCTTCTATCAAAACTAATTCTAAGGTTCATTTGAGTGCATTGTGAAGCGACCTCCAATATAATCACTTTCACACACACTTAAGAGATTATTTAGATTACCTAGGATAAGATTATTCTCACTTAACACAAAAGCATTCATAGAATATGAAATTCTTCTCACAAAGGTTACCAAAAGACTTACTCAAATAAATCAAGAAGAGAATGTCCATACTTGAACCTCTTCAAGATTACCCGAGTAATATTTAAGACTACCTAAGTCTAGATCTTGTCTACATAATCAAACAACTTTCCTAACTAGAGTCATTCTTAAGACTTATCTAGGTAAGATACGAAGTGACTATTTATATGCCCTCTTCACACCTTAACTAGACAACCCTTAATTACTCTAGATGAGTACTTATTCATTTAATATTCTTTCTTAATTTAAGTCATTACATTCATTAGTTCATTTAAGACTCATTCATCACACATAAAGGACATTCAAGTAATGGTCCTGGAGAAGACCTAGGGACTCTCACTAACATCTTCAAAGTTTATTGTACAATACTATGTTTTTTGATATTTTTTAGACCATTCTTTTCGTTAATCCATGATTTCTTTCTGCTTTATCCTTATGTCTTGAAGTCGTTCTTCCAACTTTCGAGAAACCTTCAACATTACTTTTGATCTAACGCAATCATCCAATTTTTTCATGTCCTCTTAAAAATTTGACCAAGAACCCCTGGCAACTTGACTTGGATCGTGCCATGTCCCTCCATTTCTTAACCATGAAAGGGAATTTAAACGTGATTCTTTGCAATTGCTTTGCTTGTTCATCGCTAAACAACAAAGATAGATTATAACTTAATGAAATAATTGCATCATACACTTCCTTTTATTTTGGTGGGTCATCAGCAAATACCTCCAAAGGCAAGTCTAATGAAGCATTCAAATATCAACTTTGCGTGAATTTGTGCTGAAGAAGTAGTAATATTTACCTTGAGGTTGGACTGTTCCCATGGATGCTACTCTAGTGAATACTTCAAGAATGACCAAAACTCTTGTAGAAAGTTGATTCAACGTCCTGATCTATATTGATGAGCTGCTTCATCACTTGACTAGGAAACAATGTGCTTTCTTGAGCCTGGCAATTTAAACCATACTTTTGCATACATAAATTTCAATGCCAATAACAAGGTAAAGTTAAAGTATAAATATAATGATATAAACCTTATTGGTGAAAGAATTGGAAGTATAAGTTGAATAGTTCTTGGTTCCTCATCCTCACTTGTTTGTTTTTTATTTTCTTAGATTATTCACTTTTGAGTTGTAAGGTTTTTTTTTGGTCAACTCCTTTGGTCATTCTCCAATTTATAAAAAATAAATCATTCCAATATCGAATATATTTCAAGAAATTACAACAGATTTTTAGAAATCAATCAACCTTAGTTTTTTTTAGAAAAACTTGATAAATTGAACTTAGTAAAAAACTGACTTAATTGGTTTAACATGATTATTCTATTTGAAAATCTAACTTAAAAGTGTCTTTGGTCATATGTTCAAAAACTTACTGACACTATACACCACACAATAACGAGAAATAAACGTAATCCACTATATGCACGTCAACTTGAGATCTATTATAGTTTATTGATTACCCAGTTTATCAATCAGTGGATTCTGCAATTTTCATTTGATTATCTACTTCTTGTAATATGAATCGGTAGAAAAGAATTAGAACATTATTCGAGGCTGAATAAATTCACAGTCTTTAAAAAAAACTAAAATAAAAGTTTCAAGTAAACAAAACCTATAGCAAAAACAAGTACAAAAAATAGTTTTTTTATTTAAACATATGATCAAGCCTGCACCCTGGATGTTTCAAATAGTAGAAGTTATCACCAAATATGGGATTTAGATCTATATTAACTTTCATGCATTCTATTATCAACTTGGTTGGTGATCAAAATGAGTCATGCATAACAAAATATAACATGCAGTAAACTATCAAATGTGAGCAATCTTAGATAATCATGAAACAATATGATACAATTATAACATCATACTACCAACCATTGCCAATATAATTACGACACATATTTTTCAAGACTATTGATGAAAAAAAGAAGAAAAGAACAACAAACTGTATGGCGTCTCATCTTTAGACAGAATAACATATATAATTAAAAAAACTCTCTTAATCTTTAGAAGCATTAGCGTCAATATCAAACCATCACCTCCACTTTGCTATATCATTTGGACTTGCTAGCAGGTTTGATATCATGAATTTTATGAGAGATGAGTTGCACCAGGTACCATTTACCAATACTTGGAACCAAAAAGTCATCACCGATATACTTCAGCTAATGTCAATAAATTTCTTCCCAGAAGTTCCACTGCATCAAGCCCCCTGCCCCTCCCCTGGAAACATTTGTGACACTCAGAAACTATCAAAATTCCATATGGGCTAAGAGACATACAGAAGAAGAGTCCTCCCTCCCCCCCCCCCCCAATTCGTATCCAAATTTAATACTAGAGAATCAATTGTTCCATATATTAAAAGTGATATTTTTGTATCATTGTTATTGTTTTGTGAGATGAAAATATAGTTCATATAAACACTAGTGTCATCCCCCTACGAATAATTAACAAATGCAAAGAAAAAGCTTAAACAAAAAAAAATGATTTGCTATAAGAAGTAGTTTTTTCAACAGGTCCTGCATGGACAAATGAAGAAGGAATAGAGGAATAAGTAGAAGTGAAAATAAGATCAAGAGTAGAGGACATATCAGGAAGTTGAGGAGAAGAAGAAAAGAGATCTTTGGACTGTAAGTTAGTCATGGAAAAATATGTAGTTGGAGGGAGAGGAGAATAAAGGTGAAGTTTTTTAAAGATGGGGAAGCAAAACGAATGGATTAAATCTCAAAAATTTACTAAGCATCGAAGGACATTAAATTGCCAATTTGACCACATAATATTTAGAAATCTGCAACTTAAAATTCAAAAAATCTAGAATTTCTCAATGACTAAAACAATCTAGTTAAAAATTAAATTTCAAATCTATCCTAGACCTAGGCAGTGTATTATATTAACAAATTACTACAGTAACTAAAGTAAAATGACCACCATCCTGTGCGTAGTTATGGGAATTGAAAAAATGATCCTCCTCATTCTACTGTGACGTTGATGCTGAATGTTGTCATTCTTTTGAACTTGAAATTTTTAGTCTTTTCTATTTCTTGTTTTTGTTTTGTGCTTAAAAATGTCTTCAATAACCTAGTCATGTCTGAAAGCACTTGTGAATGTTCATTAATATGAACTTTTGTAGCATTTGCAAAATATTATTGTTAAGATTTTTTTTTCATCAGAATATCACATATCACATAGGTATCAAAATGTTGTTTATGCTCATAGACCAAATTTAATAGTTTTCGTGTTTAGAAATTTGTGGTCATTGAAATAGAGATTGTTTTTGGCCATTTCTTGAGAGTGTAAAAAACATTTTCAAGATGGAGAAAATCTAATGAGTTGGGTGATAAAATATAGGAAACATTAGTAGATATACATCTCGTGAGTGAACTCTATTGGAACTATAGGAAGCAACATGTTTAGGATTGTCAATGAGTTCCAATCTATAAGCCCTTAAACTGATTCTCTTGAAGGCTCCAATCCTTTCTTTTGAAAGTGGGGTCATTTCTCATATCGTGGCTACCACTCTTCTGCCTCGAGCAAGATCTATGTCCTCCCTTACTTAGCATGATTCTCTCCTTACCCACTACCTTATTTCCAAGTAGAAACTTAAGCTTTCCTCTTTCGTTCTTAACTATATGATTGAAGTTGCTTTTGATCCTCACAAATTGCATTATGGCACGGTCATTTCACGTAGCAAACAATATCAATCTGGTTGAAACCCACCCACTTCCTATCAAATAGTGCTATAGCTCTAAGGCTTTCGTCAGTATGGAGGATTCATAGGTTGTCAAACATGAGTTTGATGCTCTTGCAATTGCCATCTCCTCTAACGTCAAAGCTCCTTATTCCTTTTTTATTTTCTTGGGCCTACATGTTGATAATTTGTCCATGATTGCTGCCATGGATTAAAAACATGAGTCTCTCAGGGATATTCTTATTGGCACCCAATTTCAAATGTAGAATGTCAAGGAAGCCACTTAGTTCTTTTAGTGAAAGTGGTGTTTTATTCAAAATTACAAATTTGTAAGGCAGTTGTGTTTCATTACATCTTGATGGAAGAATGGTGTGATGCAAGTACTTTTGATGTTGTCCCAGGAGTACCATCTAAACAATGGTTATGTAATTCTTCACTCTAGAGATGGTTGTATTTTCTTCCTTGGAATTTCTTCCTAAACACATCAGTTGATTTTATTTAAGCATATCTCGATGCTGTGGGCCAATGAGAATGCACATGTATCAAATTATTTAAGGATATGCACGTAAGATACTTACATAATAATTCTTGGTTTCATTACAAAAACTTATATATAGGGATAGTCATGCATAATTTCTTAGGGAGAAGGAATGGCATCTAGGTATACACTTGAAATGGAATCAGAAGAATATGCTCTCATTATATTATAACCAAGCCATTAAATAGTAATCTTTGACCTTCAACTACCAATAATATTTGTCAAGAAACTGTAGCCTGAGATCAATATGGAAATCAAGGCTTGTCCAATATCACTAACTTTCGAAGATAGGATTGGAGACGGATAACTCAGTCCATTTGAGAAATGATTACTACTTTTCATATGTATTCAAATGTCTAAACCTAATAATTTGGGTTGTGGATTTGAAATCTTGTGTTTTCATGTGTAATTTTTATATTATGCGAGGCAGCCATGATTATTTCAAAGTTGCAAATTCTATATATTTTTCTAGGATTAATTAATATATCTCTTGTAACCTTGAAGTCCAATGCCTAAAATGCTTTTTCAGAAAGCCCACAATATGAATGTTTGAAAATAAATTCGAGCATATAGATAAAAAGTTACAGACTTCTACCAAGTTATGAGGGTGGGGGTAGCACTTGTGAAGTGAAACCTTAAACCCATACCTCATAAAATTAGTGTGTTGTTCAACTTCTCTCTGTTTTATCTTGTTAGCAGGCAACCTAGCTATGTAAAGACTAAAGAATATTTGATTGAGGCCCCATTTATTTATAATTACGGAAAGTCTAAATCTGTATAATTTATATTAACTTTTATTAATTTTTTTCTCTTTGATAAAATCCCTAAATTGTTTTTAATAGGTACGACTTGTTTAATATTATATTGAATTTTTCATTAAATAATTGTTATCATCAACTTTTGAGGAACAAACGATCCTGTTCCCATAACCAGCCACCACGAGCATCGACAACCATTTCAAATATAGGTGTAGAAAATTAATAGGTTGGAATAAAGTTGGGCAGGTTAAGATGATATGAAATAATAGATAGGTCAACGCCCAACCTAGTACAACTAAATCTTGGGGCTAAGATAGGCTGGTCAAGTTGGGCAGAATGAAATGTCATAACCCAACCCATCCAATTTGACTCAAATTTTATTTTTTCCTTTTATAGATATAAATAAATTTTCGTACCCAAATATCCCAAGAAATCTTCATAAATAATTAAGCATTACTCACTCCAACCAAATTTTTATGACATCGTGTGATTAGACACAAATTTTAAGAAAGAAAAAAGAACTTTTAGAACTTGTGATCTAAAATAACTCGTAAATATTTTATGGATACAAATTATCTTATTAGGAGTAAAATGAATAATTTAAATTAAATTGTTACTAAACACGTAAATGTTTCATTTTTTAGACGGTCTATAAAATAAAGTATGTCATATAAATTGGGACAGAAGCAGTACATATTATAACATCTTATAAATATATCTACTTTAACAAATACAAATTCTTTTTTTTTAAATCAATAATTATATGAAACAAATTAATGGGCCGAGCTTTGAATGGAGGACATGGTCAAGTCTCGAGTCCATATTTGGGTTAGTTCTCACATCACATCTAGAATACGGGTTGGTTGGACTTTTGAGTTGCAATTAGGTCTCGATTTGAGGTTGTGAGACCATAATCATCTTGTGTATATCTTTGTCATTAAGACTAATGCAGAGAAAAAATTACCTAAGTAAGGTGTGAGATAATAACCAACTATTATGGAGGTGGTGTAAAGATAAATCACATATGTACTTTTTTATACATTAGAGATAAAAATAGAGAGACTTTACCTCATACAATGTAAAGGTAAAAGACTCAAATATGCCATTGAACTTTCTAGAAAAAGATCATTTATGTCATCCATAAAAAGTTTGGCACATGGATGTCATTACTGTTCAAGAAAAGGCTCGTTTATGCCATTATTTTTAACAGTGATATTGAAAAACCATTTTTGACACATGACCAATTATAATTATGCCACTTCATCAACGTGTCAAAAATGGTTTTGCAAAACAAATTTTAAAAAATAATGACATGAATGAGCATTTTCTTCAACAATAATGGCATAAATGAGTTAAACTTTCAAAGATGCCTAATGAGACTTTTCTGAAAGTTCAATGGGCACTATCTCGCCCTGTTCCTTTGTTTATATATTATATATATATTATATATATTAATATACTATATATATTCAGATACAAAAATCGATAAGATGAACTAATTTCTGATTGAAAGAAAGTCAACCAAGCAAACACAAAAATGTAGCTTCAAAAGTAGATTAATGTAATGCTATGAATGGTAGAATCATCTTGATTGATAAAATATAAATAGAGGTTCACATTATTACAATCATCTCAGATTCCGTCATTGAAAATTGAAAATTAGAACCAAATGAAAAGAGAATCAACACTTTCAAATATAGTTTGAACTGACAAGATCAAACAAAAATGAAGGGAAGTCCCTACAATAAGTAGTGGACCGTACTAACATTAAATATTGATAACAAATAACAAAGAATAAAACTAATGAAAAATTATCAACCTAACTCATTAAATTTTAAAAAATTCTTGAGCCCTACATGAGATGCAACATGGGAAAATAAATTAAGTTGAATTATTTTGGAGTAACAATTAGGCATATCTTGCACAGAACAACCAGAATGGCGCCTCGTACTATTCTCAATTTACATTACCCTGAACCTTCTTTTATTGTATCAAGAGACAAGTCAACAACAAATTAATTACCTACAGATGTTGGTGGTAGAAGCTGAGAAATTTTGATTTCACGAACAGGGATCATCATAGAATAATTCAAAATTATGTTTGAATCTGAAAATCAATACTTTCTAGATCCTGTTTAGTTTTCATTTCTTGTACTAAGATCTATAAAGTATTGATTATACTAGAATATAACACTATTTAAAATTATTTATGATATGTTCCCTTTTAATAAAATATTTTTTTCTTCTAAACCAACATGCTATAAATATTTAGGTTTTTCCGGATTTATCTCTTATAACAATCCAAAAAGGTTCATATAAATATAAATTCCGAATCATAGGAGGGGTCCTTTTGGTTGTATTGTGCGAGATATGCCTAATACTTATTCCAAGGAAATTCAAATTAACTAAACTTCCCACTCTGTCTCTCGTGTAGGCCTCAACAATTTTCTAACGTTGTATGATCTAGGTTGATCATTTTTCATTAACTTTCTATATGTTGATTTTTTATCAAATAATTATTACAAATAATATCATCTACTCATTGTAGTGATTTTCCTTCATTCTGGTTAGATATTGTCAATTTTTCCTATATTTATGCTTTTGTAAGTGTTCATTCTATTGTCTCTAATTTTTGGTTTTACTTGACGAATTCTTAGATGGAGTCAATAGAATCATACTTTAAAAGTTTTATCGTATTAGTATGAACCCATTATTGATGTTTTTTCAGTGAAGATGATTCTTTAGCTCATAATGTTGCACTATCATCTTTTTTCGGAGATACATTATTTGATTTTGATTGTTTGACTTACTTTCTACTAGAAATGAGTTCATCGAGTCTATTTCATATAGTTAATTTATTAATTTATAATATTTGTGTGAGGTAAAATATGTGTATTTTTATCTCAGTTGTATAGACTAAAGTTGTGATGTATCTTTGTACCACGTCCATAGAAGATGGTCATAATATCATGATGTGAGACTAACCCTAGTAACAACAAGATGCTTAGAGCTACAAGTGACCCAAAACTAACATATGGTCTGGTATAACACTAAGATATGTAAAGTAAGACAAATGTAAATAAATTATGCGGAAGTTGATCCCAATAGATATATGAAGTATAAATCATAAACATTAGTAGGAAAAGAGACTTCAATGAACATAACAAAAATCTAAGTACTAACATCTTATGGCCTTTCTGAAAAGTCAATACTAAGATGATTGAGTGACATACTCCTAGATAACTTTAACTGTTTTTAAAATGCTAGATAAAGAAAATACAAAAACTAAGGTTGTCCCGAAGGTGTGAGGACTCACAACACTGCGCCGTGGATGAAAGAATCATTACTAATACAAGCTTGATATTAAACTTCTTAATCTATACTATATAATAATATAGCGAGAATGGTATGTGGTTAGTACTTTGGATGTATTGAGTACGTGAGACATGCATTATACAATTATTACATCTATGCCCAAAATGAAATGCTAAACTAAATACAACCGACATAAATAATCTGAAAAGCAATGACCAAGTAGTAAAATATGTAACTGATAAGTATTGAACTGATATAACAAAGTAAAAATTCAATGCAATAACTATAACCATGTGATCAGAACATGGAATTCGATGTATAATCCCTAAAAAATGCCCAATATACCTTTATAGTGCACCTGAATCTTCATTCTCTCTTAACGTTGTGCTGTAAACGGTTTCCTAAAGTATAAGTGGTCTTAGCTAGTTGGTGCCAATGGGGTGGGTTGGGCAATGTGGGCGGGTTGAAATGGGTAACATAAACCGGGTAATACTTCAACCCGCTAATATTTTATATGGAGTATAAACATTAAATTGGTATTAAAGGGTAGCGTAAAATACTAGTTTACCATATTTTATCAATGATTTCGAATAAATAGCACTTTACTTAAGAATCAAGAGGAGACGCTCTATTTTAGTCTTTTTTAGATAAACTGTTCAAACATGCTGCATAGTTTATGTATCATAAAAGAAAAAATTAAAAATCCTACAAACTTTTATAAATAGAAAATAAATTATGAAAGAATAAAGTTGAAAATATTTTTAATTTCAAAGAAATGAAATTTGCATTTAGGAATAAAATATGATTAAAGCCCTTTAAACAATGGTCTAGTTACTAATAAATGATTTTGTTATTTATACTATATTGATATTCAAATATAATATTCATAAATTAAATAAAATGTAATATAATTACAAGAATGTACTTTAAATTTATATTTTGGAGGGTCACGATTCACCTTTTCAATTATAGTATAATAATAATGTGATCGGACTAAATAACATAAAAGTAAGAGTATAAGAGTAGTTACACTATTTATTAGTGAAATCCTGAATTCTAAGTGAATAAAATTTAGAAGGTTAACCCAAATGGATAATTCATATTTTACTCATATCTTACCCATATTTTACCAATGTTTTTGTTGATCAAATATGGGTATCAACCCATATTTGACCCATGTGAAAAATCACTCACCCAACGCATTAAAATATGGATGGGCCATCAAATATGAGCTCATTTTGTCGGCACTAGTCTTATTTAAGTGATACCACTAAATTTAGAGCATGCACCCACAAGGACTATCTAGGACTACAATAGAATGTAGTTCTAGGACATGGGTAGGCTAACCCTGGTCTAACTTGATGTTAAGTACTAGTCCCAACTGAACATAAGTGATTAACTCCTAGGAATGTTTTCATAATCATGGATGGCGTACCTGCCGTGCTACTAGTGAATTTTTTTTATAAGAAAGGGTATCCAAGATCATTGATGGCATTTCGAGTACCACACTAATCAGGAACTTACTTTTGGAAATATGATAAAAAGCACATGGATGCTTATCATGTCATATATTTTACTGTTATGAGTCGAAGCTCCTGTTTTTTGAGCTGATACACTTGTATGAAGTGATTGGACTTCTATTCAGGAAAATGTAGTGTATGGGAGACCATAGAGGATAAGAATATGCATAAACTAAAGTAAATGAACCTGATACAGAATGAAATCTATAAGACTGGAACTAAATCCTAAATCATGACTCATGAAAGTACTAACAACCTACTAATATATATTTATCTGAAAATAGTACTAAGAGTATATTTCATCAGTAATCATTCCGGTGGTCTGTAAAAAACTTATAATATTGAAATTAACTCTGATATGTGAAGCGGAGTGATAGACACTATATCTAAAAACCATTATAAAATATGTGGAAACTAATATGAGTAAAACACAAATAATGATAATTATTATAGCCGAAGGAAACATGCAATTCAAAACACCATATGCAATTCAAAACACCATAGTCCAGAGACATGAAATATCGATATTCTTATGGTTCATGAAAGTATAATTAGCTAAAGATAATGAATAATATGGAAACATGTATATATAATTAGCTAAAGATAATACATCATATGGAAACATGTATTTATAGACTATTTATGAGAAGAGATTAAACTAAAAAGACATTCATGCTTTTAGTAAAACCCTATATTTTCATACAAATGGAATACTGGAGAACTAAGTTCACTTTGGGAATTAATGAGTCGAAAGATATTGTCATACTCCAATCCTACACCATGGACCTGACCAGCACTCGAGGACTTTTTTTTAATTCAAGGGAACCCTTGACATGATTGATAACTTAGTGGATAATTCAACTAACAAAATAAAGAAATTTAAGGGAAGAGTTTAACTCATTTATCTCCAATAAACTTAACCGAATAGTCCGAATGTACTTAATATTATAAATATAATATTATTTACTAAACATCTAAAAATAAAAGGGAAATACTAAGACTCTTGAACTCTAACAATCTTTGAAGCCTCAAATGTTTAATATACTTGTCGGGACAGGACTCACGACGCCTCAAAATAACCAAATTGAAAGAAAATGTGAAGTCCTTCAGAATGTAACAAGGCTTTCCAAAATAGTCGTGAGTATAGAGTGATATTAATGGAGCACGTGTTGTTGATCCTAAACACATGTGTGTGCATCACAAAAAGATTCACCTAGAATGATGTCCCTACATTAAATGTAAGAGTGTGTAATATTGCTGAACCAATAAGCTTGTTGAAAGGAAATTGATAGTAATAAATAAAAATATACTGCCAGTGGAATTGAAAAGAGATAGAAGGAGTTAAATCAGCTTACGCGGCTCTCTAAAAAAACGTTTCATCTACAAACACAATATAATAAGTTATACATAAAATTACACTTTAACTCTATTGGAACATTCTCCAACTGACAATCATCATGTTTGCTACGTTATGATATTGTATCTCACCCACACTGCCAGGGATTCCTATATCGTTCTCCGGTGAATTAAAAACATCTAACTTAGTGGATCTGGATAATGGAGTCATTTTATAACAAAGCAGATCCTTAACCATGTTCAAAGATAGTTTTTATGATTTTAGAGATTTTATATTGTATAAAACTGATCCTAATATTGGTACTCTATACTACTCACAATAATTATATATGCATGCTCATCCAGAAATCAAAGTTTCTCTTTATAAATGTTATGATATAGAGAAAATCTCAACCTGTAAACTCATCTATGATATCAAAGTTTCTCTTTCTCATTGTAACAAAATGATACATTTGAGACTACTTATTTCCCTTATACTCTTTCTTAAACATCCCCACCACTTTCTCAAAACTCAGTTTAAAACATAAGTTTTCTTAAAAGATTCTCGATAAGAACTCAATGCATACCCATGGATAGAGTTCATGCTGAAGAATAGATATAAACAATCAAATTAATAAATTTCAATGCAAGATTCATCAATTCAACAATTCACAATAAAAATTCAATAATTGGGAACTCAAGAACTAAGAAATCAATATTTACTCATCTCAAGAATACTCCAATCTAAGGATATAACCTTACATTACACTTTTAGGAAAGAATACATAGGGCATAAGGAAGAACTAGTACAACACTATTATAGCATTACATATCCGTAAAAAACAAAGTTCTTTGCAAAGTCGATGAAGCTCAAAGAATGCTCAAAACCCTAGCTTTGTCTCCTTTTGGAACCTTTCTCTAAAGACTTGAAGTTTCCATGAATGTAAAAAAACTTATGAGCGCTATCTAAGAAATTAACTAGGCATAAAAACATTATGATTTAGGCTTAGAATAGGGGTTAAAACAACATAATTTAGGTAGTAACCACATATGAAACGACCAAAGTTGCCCTTGTTTAAAAGGTTGATGGGTAACTTATGGGGAAGGTATGATAATTCGTTCAAGGCTTCACTGGCCGAATAGGGAACTGGCTAGATGACCTTAATTTTTGAAACTTTTCATGGAAGGAGTGCCTTCCCTCTACAATCTGTACAATTGTAAACAGACCGTCTAGAGATTCGTACAATTAAGGCCAAAGAATTTTCAATTGAGGCCCCGTTTATTTATAATTACGGAAAGTCTAAATTTGTATAATTTATATTACCTTTTATTAGTTTTTTTCTCTTATATCATCCTAGTTTGTTTTTAAATAGATGGAGATTGCTTGAAATGTATTGGAAGTTATCATTATCTAATACTCATTTATCATCCACTTTTGAAGCCGCTACAGATCGTGCTCCCGGTAACCAACCACACGAGCATCGACAACCACTCCAAATAGAGTGTAGAAAAAATTAATAGGTTGGCTAAGTAGGTAGGTTAAGATGATAGTAAATAGAGTATGGCTTAACCGCCCAACATAGTACAACTATATCTTGGGCAAGATAGGGCAGTCAAGTGGGCAGAAGGAATGTCAACCCAACCAACAAATTTGACTTAAATTCTTATTGTTTCCCGTGATACTTTCATAAATTTTCGTACCAAATATTTTCAAGAAATCGTCATAAAAAATTAAGTATTACTTCCTCCAATCAAATTTTTATGACGTGGTGTGATTAGACACAAATTTTAAGAAAGAAAAAAGGACTAATACTTTTGATATAAAATAAGTCATAAATTTTTTATGGATTAAAATTATCATATTAGGAGTAAAATGAATAATTTAAATTAAATTGTTACTAAACACATAATTGTTTCAGTTTTTACACGGTTTATAAAAGAAAGTATGTCATATAAATCGGGATAGAGGCATTACATATTATAACATCTTATAAATATATGTACTTGAACAAATACAAATTCTTTTAAAAAAAAATTACTAAATATATGAAACAAAATAATGGGCCGAGGTTTGGATGGAGGACATGGTCAAGTATCAAGTCCGTATTTGGGTCAGTTTTCACATCGCATCTTAAGTATGGGTCGGTTGGAGTTTTTAGATACAATTAGGTCTCGATTAGAGGTCGTGGGACCATAATCATCTTGTGTATATCTTGGTCATTAAGACTAACGCGGAGAAAAAATAACCGAAGTAAGGTGTGAGATAACAACCATCTTTTGTGGAGGTTGTAGAAAGATAAATCACGTGTACATTTTTTTTCATTAGCGATAAAAATAGAGAGACTTTACCTCATACAATGATCATCATTGTTTAAAGGGAAAAGACTCAAATATGCCACTGAACATTCTAGAAAATCTCATTTATGCTATCGGTAAAAAGTTTGGCTTATGGATGTCATTATCGTTCAAGCAAAGGCTCGTTCAAGCCATTGTTTTTTAACAATGATTTTTGCCAAATATTTGGTGACACCATGGCCCATTGTAGGATCGAGGTTGAGCATTGTCATAGATGTTGATTTTCCTATCCAAATAAGCCTATTATAAGTAAGAGCAATCGTACTATTTTAGTGATTTCCTTCATTCTGGTTAGATATTGTCAATTCATTCATAATTTAAGCTTTTGCAAGTGTTAATTCTTTTATCTCTAATTTTTTGTTTTACTTGGCTGATTTTGAGATGGTGTCAATAGAATCATACTTTAAAAGTTTATCCTAATAAATATGAACCCTTTGTTGATATGTTATATGTGAAGATGATTCTTCAGTTCATCATATTGCACTATCATCTTTTTTCAGAGCTACATTATTTGTGTTTGATTGATTGACTTACTTTCTACTAGAAATGAGTTCATCGAGCCTATTTCATATAGTGAATATATAAATGTATTTATATTGGATGAGGTATAAAATGCTGTGTATTTTATCTTGTTTGTATCTAGACTATAGTTGGTGTTGATCTTTGTACACCTCCAAGAAAGGGTTTATATCATGATCCGAGACTATCCCTAGTCATAACATGATGCTTAGAGTCAAAAGTGACCTAAAGCTAACCTATGATCTAGCATAACACTAAGATATGTATAGTAAGGGCAAATGAAAATAAATTATGCGGAAGTTGATCCCAATAGATATATGAAGTATCAATCATAAACCTTAATGCTAAAAAGAGAGTTAAATGAACATAACAAAAATCTAAGTAATAACATCTTATGGCCTTTATGAAAAGTTATTACTAAGATGAGTTGATGTGACATACTCCTAGATAACTTTAATTGTTTGAAACTTGAAGATAAAACAAAAACCAAAAACCTAAGGGTTTTCCTCGAACGGTGAAGACTCACCAACACTGTCTTTGAGCTGATGAAAAATCATACTAATTACAAGCTTGATGTTAAACGTTTGAATCTATACTATATAATAATATAGCGAGAAAGGTATGTGGTCAGTACTTTGGATGTATTGAGTATGTGAGACATGGATTATACAATTATTATAACTATTCCCAAAATGAAATGCTTAACTAAATACAACCGACGAATCTTTGAAAGGCAAGAAACCAAGAGTAAATAGAAATCATACGTATCTGAATTAATATAACTAAGTAAAAATTCAATGCAATAATTATAACAATGGGATTAAAACATGGAATTCGATGTATAATCCCCGAAAAAAGGCCCAATATACCTTCCTGAAGTATAAGGGTTGGTCTTACCTAGTGGTGGCAAATGGAAGGGTTGGGTGATCTGGTGCGGGTTAAGAATGGACTCAACAAAAATGAGTAAACTCACCCCTATCATAGTTGAGATGGATATAAAAATGTTGGGTATGAAAAATATAGTTACTTAAGAATAAATAGTACTTTACTTAAGAATTCAATGTAGAGAAGATATTTTTTCGTTTTTAGATGAAAAAATCGATATATGCATGCAGTTAGTTTATTGGGTATCATAAAAAAAATCTCCAATTTTAAATTATAAAACAGCAAATTTAGGAAAGAACAAGAGAATATATTGGGAATTTAAACTAAAGGACGATTTGCATGTTTGTGGATCTGAAAAAAACTTAATGCACTGTAAGAAATGGGAGTAACTAAAAATAATGTGCTTTTGACACTATATGATTATATCAATACAAAAACTAAAAAATAAAATAATTAGAATTAACAAAAGAATGTCATTTTGAAGTATATATTTTTGGGAGGGTCCAAGACTTAACTGTCTTCAATGATAGTAAGAATTAATAGTTCGATAGAATAAAACAAAAAGGAAGAGAAGTTACACTATTTATTAGTGAAATCATGAATTCTAAGTGAATAAAATTTAAAAGATTAACCCATTTGGATAATTTATGTTTTACCCATATTTTTGTGGGTCAGATATGGGTATCAACCCATATTTTACACATGTAAAAAATACACTCCCAACCCATTTAAATATGGATGGGCCACCAAAATATGATCTCATTCTTCCGGCACTAGTCTTATCTGAGTGATACCACTAAAGTTATAGTATGCACCCATAAGGGATACCTAGGCCTGTACTAGAATGTACTTCTAGGACATGGGTAGGCTTACCCTAGTCTAACTTCATGTTAAATAGTAGTCCCAACTGAACATAAGTGATTAACTCCTAAAAATGTTTTCATAAGCATAGACGGCATACCTAACTACCGTACTACTGCGGTAACTGTTTTAAAGAAGGTATCGAAATCATGATGGATTTGAGTACAACAGTCGGGAACTTACTTTTGGAACATATGTTCAAAAGCAAATGGATGCTTATCATATCATATACCTTATTGTTATGAGTCGAACCTCCTGTTTTATGAGATGGTTACACATATATAAGTGATGTACTTCTTAATCATAAGACTTTTAGGTGTATGTTAGACCTGATATGGCTAAAGTATATGCATAAAATAAATGTAAATGAATTGATACTTAGAAAGGAATCTATAAGACTAGAATTGTATCCTAAATCATGACTCATGAAAGTACTAACAAACTACAAATATATATTTATCTGAAAATACTACTAAGACTATATTTCATCAGTAATCATTCTGATGGTCTGTAAAACTTATAATACTAAAGTTTACTCTGATATGTGAAGCAGAGTGATAGAAACTTTATCTAAAAACCATTATAAAATATGTGGAAACTGATAGACTGAGTAAAACACAAATCATGATAATTATTATAGCTGAAGGAAACATGCAATTCAAAACACCATAGTCCAGAGACATGAAATATCGATATTCTTATGATTCATGAAAATATAATTAACTAAAGATAATGAATCATATGGAAACATGTACTTATAGACTATTTATGAGAAGAGACTAAAATAAAAATACATTCATGCTTTTAGAAAACCCCCATATTTTCATGCAAATGAAAAACTAGAGAACTAAGTTCGCTTTGGGAATTAATGGGTCGTAGGATATTTCCATAATCCAATCCTACACCATGGACCTGACCAGCACTCGAGGACAATTTTTTATTTCAAGAGAACCCTTGACATGATTGATAACTTAGTGGAAGACTTAACTAACAAATAAAGAGTTTTAAGGGCAGAGTTTAAATCATTTATCTCCAACAAACTCTACTGAATAGTCTGAATGTACTTAATATTATAAATATAATATAATTTACTAAAAATTGAAAAATTAAAGGGAAATACTATGAGACTCTTGAACTCTAACTATATTTGAAGCCTCAATTGTTTAGTATACTTGTTGGGAAAAGACCCACGACGCCTCAAAATTACCAAATTGAAAGTAAATGTGAAGTCCTCCAGAATGTAAGAAGGCTCACCTAAACAATCTTGAGTGTAGAGTGATATCAATGAAGCGCTTGTTGTTGATCCTACTCATCTCATCCCTAGGGTTTGACACAAAGGATGGAGCATACCTAGACAAAAAGGTGAACTTTAAAAAATACTCTTCCACACTCATTTTCCCTTGTCTAAGGTTAATGAACTCCTCAACATTCACCTCACTCCTCTCATAGGGCAAGTACTTCCCTAAAAAAGTGTCTTTAAACTCCTCCCACTGTATAGGATCCGACTCAACCAGCCTATTATCTTTCCATAAAATGTATCACACTTGAGCAACATGCCTCAATTGTTATGAAGCCAACTCCGCCTTCTCCGTAGAAGTCACCCACATAGCAATCAACACCTTGTACACACCATCAAGAAACTCTTGGGAATCTTCTCCCACATTAGAGCCAAAAAATATAGGAGGATTCATTCTCACAAAGTCCCTCAACCTAGAGGTCATTGTACTCTCTATAGCATTCACCATAGGCTCAATACCCCTATTCACATGAGTTGTCATGGTTCGGACTAAAGAAATTAGAGCCTCTCTAATCTGCCCATTAGTCATGTCCGGGGGAACCACTGTATCCTCATTACCTTCACCTCCAAGAGGGACTTGATCACCTTGGGGAGGGACTTGAGCATCTTGAGTAGATTGAACTCCTTGTGGATCCAATCCACCTTAGGGAATTTCCTCATGCACTCCCTCTTCTTACAGCTATTCTTAGTGTAGCCATCTCCTATAATCATAAGAGTAGATATTAGAATACACTTATAACCTAACTCTATTGGCACGACACAAGATTGATGAAGAAAGTGGATATCTATCGTCCTATAGACTTTCGCTCATAGATGTGTCGCGACTCACACCAATGTATAGGCTCCACTAGACGTGGCTTTAATGAGACTTCAATTCCTATGGACTACTTCATAACCTATTCTCTTATACTAATTTTTCCACGACCTGAGAGTACACCTTAGAATATATGGCATTCCCTCATATCGCAACACAGTGTACTTGACCTCTTAGAAGTCTTGTACAAGCCCTTTGACATCATTCATTGCATACTTGTATGAAAAGTAGTGCAGAATTAAAAAATTTCACACGAAATAGTAATACTTCAAAATATCTCTTTTATAGAAAGTCATAAAGAAAGGCTAATTCTAAAAGTCTCCATATTATACATACGAATATCTATGGACACGTCCTATACTGCAACATATATGAATATCTAATTCTATTACAATACTTTCAATAAGAAAAACTAAACATTCATGATGTCCTTGAATCTAGTGAGGACATAACAACACTTGCTTTAATGAACACTAATCAAAGCTTCGACCTCAAGACTCCTCTCATATGCCACCTAATCGTGTAGAGATAAGATAAATATATGGAAATAGTAAACTAGAATGCACTAAATATTGTCACATGCAATCAAAATCATGATAAAAGGATATTTGTATAAAATATGCTATTTTTGAGTAAAACTTCATCAAACAAGTATAAGAGATCACAGTAAGTCAACATAAACACATATACTAACATTACACAATATAACATCAATATCACTTCAACCAAATGAGCATGAGACACTCCTACCAAAGGTGATTCTTAAGGCTCACTTCAGTGAGTTACGAACAACCGCCCATACAATCCCTTCACACTCACCATAGTGAACCTTTAGATTGCCTACGATAATATTATTTGCATTTCATACATTTAATCCCTACCTAAAATTGCTCTAAGACTCATCTAAGTAATACATGAAGAGAACGTTCATACACCCTCTCCAAGCATACCTAAGAAATCCTTAGAGCTACTCTAGATAAGTACCTTTTCATTAACATGCATTTAACTTAAGTCATTATATTCATAAAACCATCTAATAGACATTCACCAACTCAAGACTTTCACATAATGGTATTGGAGAAGACCTAGGGAACCTACATGCTAATATTTTCAAAGCCTGTGCAATGTCTAGATAGCATCCCATTTTACTACCTAAACTTTAGTGAACTTATCCAACACTATCATGTATCCCACATGATGAGAATACGCAATAACCGACATAGACCATACTAGCTAAGCATGGAATCTGGAGTCAAACCTTACTCCGATGGAAAGTTTTCTACGTGTCAATGGTAGAACTAGGACAAAACCCATGTAGTCACATAGTTAAGAAATATCAAGGGTTTCTTTGTACTCTAGTCTCCATCTTAACTAGATCTACTCCACAAGAATACTCTCTCGATTCTAGCCTTTGTTCTTATAGAGTAATTCCATAAAGAAGCATATTAAGAGGTACCATATCATGTTCATAACCAAATCATAATACACCTTACTAAAGAGGGTCTGAGGGATGCCTACATTGGTGACTAGGATATCTCAATGACTTTACTAAGGATTATTTCATGTTGTTCCAGCCAAAAAACCCTAAGTCCACCATTCACACAAGAAGGATAACATTAAGGCTTTCAACTTCATAGATATCATAACCTTCTTTCTAGAAGGTTCAACATAAATGACCTTCTTAACCTTATTTAAGATCATATTCCAACATACATATATATTCATGACAAAGTTGCTTTAGCATACTAAGTCATGAGTCATATTCACATTCTTCATGTATCAAGTAAGGGATGTAGGTTTACCAAAACAAGGCACACTTCATTATCATCTTATCACATGTACAATATCATTCATGTAGCATATAGGGTAAACTATGTATACTTGTAAGTCACCCTACACACTTCTATAGAATCATTAACATAACTCATCATAATATTCATATATAATCAACTAGGAAGAATAAAACTCCAACATCAAGTATAAACATATAAGGCATCACTATATCCTATCATGATCACATATAATCACTTAGGAGAACACATAATTTTACTTCACATATACTCATAAGTCATCAAGACCTTCACAATACTCACATATTTAAATTATAACATGATAATAATGTAAGACCCCCAAAATGAGTTAAGGTGTCTATATCCTCACATATGTATATAAGCTTGTTAAAATGTTAATTAAGTTTTTTAAAGTATTCTTGGGTGATTTGAATTTATTTGGAAGTCAAACATCAATGGACGACCAAGACATTTGATGACTAGTCAAAGGGGCCTTATGTGTTTTATTTGATTATGTGTGTGTCCTGATCTTATGAGGTATTTATAAGAGTTATAATTATTTTTATATGATGTATGTTTAATTTCATGAAGTTTGGAGGTCAAACGTCCAAGAACGTCTAAGACGTTCGAAAGTTAGCCCTTGAGACGTTCATGTGTGTCTTGAGTGTGCCTTGCATGTTTGGATATGTTTTACGTGTTCATTTTGGTAAAACTTGCATGGAAAGTGTTCAATATGTTAAGTTATATAGTCACGTTGTATACTCCCGGGTACGAATCCCCAAGGGACCCATAAGAGGCTCTAAAAGAAGGACTCAAAGGTTGTTGAGACACTGCCTTGGCAGTGTCAATCGACTGAACCGAATGATGCCCCATTTGTGGAATGGCATACCACCAATGGGGAGGAATCGATTAACATTATCCTGGGTTAATTCTAAGCAAAGGAACATCCCAAGACCCAAACGACGGAAGCCACAGACGGCCCGTCGATGGGCCAAAGGGGCGTCGATTGTGGCCGTTGGTGCAAGTTGCAGTTGTTGCCTAGTGATTGCTTCACTTAAGGGTTGAATGGGAAATTAACCCCACGTCCTAAACTGACTCTACTTAGTTTATTTGATTATTTTTGGGTGTATTCAAGTGATCAAAAACGTGAACAACCCATTCCCAATCAATTCTACACAAATTAGACTTTCCCTCCAAAACCAATTCTCTCTAGAAATCTCCATTAAAGGTGAAGCTCAATAACAACTTGGATCTTGGATTCCCATGGATTATTCATCAAGTTCTAGAATTTTTCTTCTAAATAAAGGTATGGAGATCATTCATATCTAGTTATCGTTCTATCTAGAGAGTTAATCTCAGAGTTTTCGAAGAGATTTCAAGATTAAACTTCTTCTTCTTCATTCTAGACCTAGGCTTTATAAAAATGTTTTCAAAGGCTTAATTATGATGAATTTATGATAATTTGTTTGTTTTAACGTGAATTTCAATCTAATTGCATTCTGAGCCCATGTCCTTGCCCAAACTCGATTTAGCCTATGCATGGGCATTGTGACTGTGACTTTTTATTGGTGGATTTGTGATTCTATTACGTTAAATTGCTTATGTCTACTGTATTTTATGTATATTGATGGTGAACTGTTGATGGATTATCCATGTGGATCAATATATAAAGATTTAAGTAAGTCTAGCCTATGTCTCTATTTGTTCACTGTATCATTGGCCTTATAATGTATGAATGTGGAATTCAATCATGCTAAGATGATTGTAGCAACTGCCATAGGTTAATATCATGGTTGAATTTTTGGTATGAATCTTGTATGATCAAAGTAAAGAAGGCTTGGTATGAATTGTTCTAGGTTCTTAAAGTCTATTGATTGATATTGCTATGTATGTGAAGTGATCTCGATTTTAGGTTAAATGGAGCATGATTCCTTTTGAGTAATGATCTCTTTAGATACTGCCTAATATGTTCATTATTCACAAAATACTATTGATTATCAAGGCTTTATGTAATTATTAGAATTGCCTATTTCCTCTACTTTTTATAGAAATGATTTTTTAGTGCCTATATTGGTATCTTGATCTTGAAGGGAATTAAGTATGATTTTGTTTATGTTAATGTATATTTAGCTACTGCCCTATATAAATACTATTGATGAAATATGATTGATGATGTGAAATTGGTTAATGGTCTATCTTCTTCTACCTTCTAGTATGTTGATGATGTGTTATACTAGTTTGCAGTATGGCCTTGTAGTAGCTTATGCATAACTTAATATATGATTATTGTACTTTAACTGCTGCCTTATACTTGAATTTTTTATCAAATAATAGTACTGGTCAATGATGATCAAAGGCTAAAGGATTGGTAAGAATTGCTCTTTTTCTCTACTTCTCTATAGTATTGTTGTTATAATTGGCCTTGTATGGCATTTTTTGGTATGTTCCACTTATGGTGGAGGTTTTCACTTTATTGAAAATACATATCTGTGATGTGACAGGGCCTTGAAGGCAATTATGCTATGAGTGTTTATTGGTGATGAATCACCCTATGTGAAGCCTATTCCTAGTTTCCTATTCTAACTATGATCTAGGCTGTGTTGCTAATGTAATGAGCATGCAAATGGTTATGTTATTTTATTTGTACTTGCTGCCTATGATGAGGCCTATAATGCTATATGGAAAGTAAAACTAAAATAGGTGCATGAAAACTAAAGCTTACTGTAAGAATGTTGTAAGTCTTGAATAATGAGTCTTATGCTATGCTAACCATTTTATGATGTTGTGTAACATATAATTCACTAGGATGACTTGATAGGTGTACTAGTATGGGCAAGGTTATGGGACCTTGTCTATACATTACACATGTGTGCCTTGATAGGATAGTTCCTACATTGGTCTTCCAAGTACATGCATAGGATTGTATGAACTTGTTATGAATATGACTTACATGTTTGATGTTAAGTATATTATATGATGAAATATGAATGTGCATAGTGTATTGGTGTTTTTATATGAAAGGATTGTTCATATAGTTATACCTATGGACTTGTGCATTGATATATGAACATGTGTGACATTTATGTGTTATGTGAAAGGTTTGCTCACATATAAGTATACACACACATGTATGAAGATCTAGTCAATAGAGGATCCTTGAAATGTGTGCTCATGTGTCCCTAAAACTAGATAGGTGCTTGAATATGCTATAAGCATCTAAGGAGTCAATATCCTAAGACTATGTTTTATAAAGAAATATTATAAAGGCTTTAAATAAAGGAAACTTAGCTTAGCACCGAGTGAACTTGACAATGAGAGGTGTTAGCTTCCCTTGGAGGAAGATTCACCATTTGGTTTTCATAAGGTGTTAGCTTCCCTTGAGGAAGATTCACCCATGGTTTCTCATGAGATGAGGCTTCAATACTAATGAGCATGTAGAGGGTCATGTATATCTCTTAGATCCATAACTATGCTTGCCACATAGTATCTAGCAGGTGAATTCACTAATATGCTAACACGTGTTAATGTTCTACCTTGGCTAGGTAAGAACACCTTCCATTGGTGTAAGGCTCTACAACACTAAATTCCATGTAGCACCCATGGTCTTAGTGTCGGTTAAGGCTATAATTTCCCTAATGTAAAATGGACAATGAAAGTAAATGACTAGGACCCTAAATAGGATGACATAATGGAGGTTACTTAGTATAGGTGTAAGTAATGAACCTACCTAGACATTGCACAAGTAGCTTCTTAGGGCGTTCTAGGAAGGTGTTCTAATATATGTGTATGTGTACATGTCCCTTATGCATGAATTTGTAGTATTTGTCTACTTGTTATGAAGATGTGCATGGTATGATTCTATATGATGTGGTCTTATCCTTATGTGCATTAGTTGTCTTAATGACTATATGATGAAGGTCTTGTTGGTATAAATGAAGTTGTCTATATGGACTTGTTGATATATGAAATGGAGTAATAAGGCTTGTGGTCTCATGATAGCTTTACTAAGTATGTGTGAGGTTATGGGGCTTCATATTTACATTGCACTAGTAGACTTAGATTGGGATTGTGAGTAAGGTGTTATAATGTTTTATGTGAAGTGAAGTGAAAAGATGTACAAGTTGATGTAGCTTACTGTAAAGCCATTAAGTTTTGACTTAAACATGCCTATGATGTATTATACTTCTATGATAGTATGTGTTGGATTATGTAGGTTTAATATATGACTTCTTTGTATCCTTAAGGAGATGCCTTGCACCAAGTATCACTAGAGGGTTACTTGGGGTAAATAGGAAGGAAGAAGAAAAGGATTCACTGTAACGAGGAAATAGGTTACTATAAAGTGACCCCAAATGTGGCTTAAATTCAACGTGTTACTTTATATGATGTTTGTCCTTTGAATATGTCTCTATGAAGTATGTGAATGATATAAATGCCATTGTTTAAAGGTTTTATGAAGATTTTACAAAAAGGCATGAAGTATGATTTCAAGAAAATGTCCCTTTTAAATGCATGTTTTTGCGTGGTTGCCATACTTAGTGCATTCTTGTTCTAGCTCCATTCTTTTCTACTTTTTACACAAAGTGAAGGTTCTGGATGCTTAAAGAATGTCTCTATGATTGAGGAGCTTTATATAAGATTCCCAAGCTCAAGGAAAGGAATCCTTAAGTCCAAGGACGTCCTATGTCTAGTTTATTGTCAAGTCTTCTATTATTGTACTTATGTATTATGTTATAAGGGTCGTGTCCCTAAAGTACTCTTACGATATTGAGTCTAGGATGGCAAAAGAGACTAGAGTCTTTAACTATGTATTATGATATTTCTTATATATTGAAAGTAGTGTTCTAGCATATAATGTGCTAAGAAATTTTTAAATTTTCCGCTAAATTAACCTATGACAATACGATGAATAATAACTATGGGCTTGTATAAGACCTCTGAGAGGTAAAGTATGACATGTCACTTCTACGGGGTACTCCACAAATGTAAAAAATAACATAGTTCATAAAGTAATGCCGACGAGGCCACATTATTTCACAACTCATTTAATAATGCTGACGAGGCAACATTATTAACAAGTATAGCACATAAGTGCCGCTACCATAAGTGGACCATAAGAAACATCATAATTGAAATACCTATACTACAAAATATAGGAAAGGTTAGGTCAACATACCACCATTCCAATCACACATCTCCAATCCATAGTCAATTCAATCCATAAAGGCTCTTACCAATAGCCAAGATCATCAATTCAATCCAACAATCACAATATACAATTGATTAAACAAGACACAATACTAAAATAATCTAATTAGACAACCTATATACAATTCTAACACAAGTCATACATACATCAATAGACCAATACAATCTATGTAAGAAATAAATACAATTGAGACATGATGGAATCACCCATAATTTAGTCAAAATAAGGAAATCATGATTTGCATGGTTTAATGGAGTTTTTAGTATAAAATCATCCAATTAACATCAATTCGATCATAATTCATTGATTTAAAACATTTTATGCAAGAACCCATGGCTAGATAACAAAATAGGAGAATTCACCTTTTTGATCATCTTTGAAATTCATCGAAATTGACTCCTTGAAGAAAGAGAATTCAAGGATGAAACATTATACCTTAATTTTGATGAAAATACCACTAAATTGATGGACAAAAAAATTGGAAAATCAATCTTCTTCCTTGGAGCTTCAAATCTTCTTCAATGGAGGTTTTTGGAGAGAAGAGATGGAGAGGTTTTGTTTTGGAATTAAGGGTTTTGATTCGAATGATGAATTGGGGTTTAAAAAGGTTGAATAACTGCCTATAATAAGTCCCCAAAAATACACAAAAGACTCCTGCACATATAGGACCTTTTAACCAAGTCAAACTCAACTTAAATTTCAGGAACTTTTGTCGGAAAATAAGTCTGCGACGCGGAGCTGCTCCTGTATGATTTTTGAAATTAAATTCCAAAACAGTAGAGTCTGACTTGTGTCTATGATGCGTAGAACCTTTTCGCATTTGGTGGACCAAGTCCACGATGCGGAATTTTTCCTTCAATGCCTAAGTTGTTGCTACCTTGGGCACCTTGCTCGCTCAAGGCTTGGTCCTCCTCAAGGACCCTTAGATCGGTCCTTGAGGAGTCGTTCCTGGACATTTACAACCCACATACAATATTATGTATGTTAGGAACCTATCCTATCAATATACACTCCATAAAACATATAAATCATGCGAAGAAATACTTAGAACGCACAAGCACGTCTTAAGGCGAAACTTGTGAACGTCTTGGACGTTCTTGGACGTTTGACCTCCAAACACTTCCAAACATAAAATAATGCCTCTAATAACTGTTATATACCATTTTAATACTCTAAAACCTCATGAAACATATGTTATTCTCTAGCTTCACCTATGTCGTTTTAGAGGTGTGACAATGAGGTTGAAGTAATCTTAGGATTGATGTATCACTAAACCACGTCTGCTTAGAGTCTTGTTCATGGGTGTGAAGCGTTCCACACTTATGAATGAGAATATTTGTGACACTTAGTAATTCTCACTTATTGGTAATCTTCAAAGTCTTGCCTTGAGAGTATAAACTCTATGTGTCCCTTTTTCTTCTAATCCTTTTCTTGTAGATATAGGAGATGAATACGAGAAGGAAGGCTACAAGGAGAGTGGAGGAATATTTGGCTAATGTGGGAGTTCCTCAACAAGGCAATCAACTTCCTCTGCAAGACCAAGCTCCGATCATTCTTCCACCTATGACGGATGGAGAGATAAGGTCAGCATTTGTCACTTTTGCTCAAGCTATGACTACCCAAGATTAAGCGGTAGCTACTCAAGCTCAAGCCATGAATGATCTAGAAAATTGGAAGGCTAGACCCTGTGTTCAACAAAAGACTAGTACCATGGCTTCTCACTTGAGGGACTTCAAAAAGATGAACCCTCCTATGTTCGTTGGTTCTAAGGTGAATGAATATCCCCAAGACTTTCTTGATGAGGTCTATAAGATCCTCTATGCTAGGGTGTGAGTTCAAATGAGAAGGATAAACTAGACTCCTATCAACTCAAGCCCAATGGAGAGATAATAGGGCCTTGAAAACCGCTCCTATAACTTGGGAGTTGTTTAGAAGGACTTTCGTTGATCGGTTTTTTCCTACAGAGAAAGGGAGGTAAAAGTGGAAGAATTCATCAACCTTCATCAAGTAGGTATGAGTGTGCAATAGTACTCCCATAAGTTCACTAAATTGTCCAACTATTCTTCTTCTTTGGTAGCCAATCCTACGGATGAGATGAGCCTCTTTATCATGGGAGTGTCTGATGACTTAGTTGAAGAGTGTCGTTCAGTGATGCTACATGACCATATGAATATCTATCGGTTGATGGTTCATGCTCAAAAAGTTCATCATAATAGAATTAAGAGGAAGAATAGGGAGTTTAAGAGGATCAAGTCTTATGAGGGAGGTATTTCCAAGGGTAGGCTTGAAATTCAAGACAAGCCTAGGTTCAAAAATAGGGTTTCCAACCAAGTTTCTTACAATTTCCCTAATACCAACAAGAAAGGGTGTCTAACCCTAAGTCCTAAAAGGAAAAAAGTAGAAATTTGCATATTGAGAAACCTACTTGTACCAAGTGTGGTAATAAGCATAGGGGTGAATGCTTGGTAGGAACAGGAAATTGTTTTGGTTGTGGAAAAGAGGGCCATAATGTTAGGGATTGTCCTAATATGAGAAGTAAAGATAAAGGAAATGGTTAGCAAGAGGAATCTCCCTATGTGGTCACCAGTATGTTACAAGTCTTCCTTATTGATGAGTATGCTTTACTAGAACCAAGTGCTACTTTATCATTTGTAACTCCTCTAGTAGCTAAAAAGTTTGATGTCCTACCCGATATTTTTATTGAAGCATTTTTAGTTACAACCCCTGTAGGTGATTTCGTTATGGCTAGAAGAGTCTTTAGGAGTTGTTTTATAGCTTTGGTCAATAGAGTTACATGGGTGGATTTGGTAGAACTTTATATGGTTGATTTTAATGTTATTTGGGAATGGATTTGTTTCATGCTTGTTTTGCTTCCTTTGATTGTCGAACAAGAGTAGTTAAGTCAATTTTCCTAATCAACCTGTCTTAGAGTGGAAGGGGGTAACTCAATTCCTAGAGGTCGTATCATTTCTTGTCTAAAATCTTTTAAAATGATCTTTAAGGGTGTTCTTACCATATTCTAAGAGTCAAAGATCTTGAGCCCGACATTCCTCCTATAGAATCGATCCCCATAGTGAAAGACTTTTCAAAAGTCTTCCCCGATGACTTTTTCAAAATTCCTCCCGAGCGGGAAATAGACTTTGGTATTGACTTACTTTTGGATACGAAACCCATTTCAATACCTCCTTACCGGATGGCTCCGGCGGAGTTGAAAGAGCTAAAGCTTCAACTCAAAGACTTACTAGACAAGGTTTATTGTACCTAGTATTTAGCCATGGGGAGCTCCGGTGTTGATTTTTAAGAAGAATGATGGGTCCCTTAGGATGTATATTGATTTTCATCGACTCAATAAGGTCACCATTAAGAACAAGTATCCTCTTCCTCGGAATGACCACTTGTTTGATCAACTCCAAGGAGCAAGCTACTTTTCAAAGATTGACTTGAGGTCGGGGTATTACCAACTTAGAGTGAGAGATAAAAATGTACCTAAAATGGTTTTCTGAACTAGGTATGATAACTATGAGTTCCTAGTGATGTCCTTTGGTCTCATGAGTTGCCCGACAACTTTTATGGACCTTATGAATAGAGTGTTCCAGAATTACCTTGATTCCTTTGTGATTTTCTTTATTGACGATATCTTGTATATTCAAAGAATGAGGGTGATTATATGAACCATTTGAGGGTGGTGTTACAAGTCCTTGAGGAACACTAACTATTTTCCAAGTATAGTGACAGTGAGTTTTGTTTGAGATCGGTGGCGCTTCATGGTCATATTATCTCAAGTGAGGGTAAAGAGTTCAATCCAAAGAAAACTGAGGCAGTTAAGAATTGTCCTAGACCATTGACCCCAACCGACATTAGAAGTTTCTTGGGTTTAGTCAGGTACTATTGGAGGTTTGTGGATAGGTTTGCATGTATTGCTTCTCCTTTGACTACCATAACCCAAAAGAATGTTAAATTTGAGTGGCCGGAGGAATATGAAAGAAGCTTCCAAATATTGAAAGATAGGCTTACCTCCACTCAGGTGTTAACTTTACCGGAGGGTACCAAGGGTTTTGTGGTCATGGGAAAATTGTAGCTTATGCCTCTAGACAACTCAAGGTGCATGAACAAAATTATCCAACTCATGATCTTGAATTAGCGGCCATAGTGTTTTATTTGAAAATATGGAGGCATTACTTGTATGGTGTTCGTGTGGATGTGTAAATCGACCATAAGAGTCTTCAATATGTGTTTACTCAAAAGGATTAGAATCTCCTACAAAGAAGATGGTTGGAATTATTGAAGGATTATAACATGGTCGTTCTCTAACACCCCAGTAAGACAATTTGGTTGTGGATGATCTAAGACGTATGACAATGAGTAGTATGTCTCATACAGAAGAAGATAAGATAGACCTAGTGAAAGATGTTCATAGGTTGGCTCTATTGGGTTTTCGGTTGGAAGATTTCCCAAATGGTGGTTTTATGGTTCATAATAACTTCGAATCATGTTTAGTGGTTGAGGTGAAGTCTAAGCAACATCCTGATCTACTATTAATGGAGTTGAAGAAATTGGTACTTAACAAGTTCAATGAGTCATTCTCCCAAGGGGGGATGGTGTTCTTAGGTACCGAGGTAGATTGTGTATATCAGATGTTGATGATTTAAGGGGAAAGGTTTTGTAAGAAGCTCATGGTTCCCGATATTCTATTCATTCGGGTGCTATTAAATTGTATCGTGACCTTAAAGAGGTATATTGGTGAGATGGCTTGAAAAGGGACATAGCAGAGTTTGTAGCTAGGTGTCCAAATTGCTAAGAAGTTAAAGCCGAGAATCTAAAGTCGAGTGGTTTGACTCAAACAATGGAAGTTCCTACTTGGGAGTGGGAATAAATTAATATGGACTTTTTTGTTGGGTTGCCTCGTACCCATAGGCAAAATGACTCCATTTGGGTTATAGTGGATGGATTAACAAAATTTGCTCACTTTATCCCCGTCAAGTATATGTATACGGCGGAGGATTATGAAATAATATACATTGATGAGATAATGAGCTTACATGGGATCCTTTTGTCCATCATATCAGATAGAGGTGCACAATTCACTTCTCGATTTTGGAGGTCTTTTCAAAAAAGGGTTGGGTACTCAAGTGAAGCTTAGCACTGGTTTCCATCCCCAAACGGATGGTCCAGCGGAGTATAATATCCAAATTGTAGAAGACATGTTAATATCTTGTGTGATAGATTTTAAAGGTAATTGGGACAATCACCTACCGTGGATTGAGTTCTCATATAATAATATCTACTATTCGAGTATTTCCATGGAACCTTTTGAAGAACTCTATGTTAGGCGATGTAGGTCTCCGGTTGGGTGGTTTGAAGTTGGTGAGTCTTCACTCGTTGGTATCGAAATAATATATGACGCTTTGGAGAAGGTTCGAGTGACAAGGAATAGGTTTAAAATAGCCTATAGTCGGTAAAAATCCTATGCCGACAATAGAAGAAAAGATCTTGAATTCAAAGTAGGTGATATGGTGTATTTGAAGATTTCACCTATGAAAGAGGTGATGAGATTCGTAGAAAAGAAGAAGTTAAGCCCCCGGTATGTGGGTCCCTATGAGGTTTTGCAACGGGTCGGAAAAGTTGCATATGAGTTTAAATTACCTAGTGAACTATCTTTGGTTCATCCGGTATTTCATGTCTCCATGCTAAAGAAATGTATTGGTCATCCCGTGTCCATTATCCCTGTTGAAGGGTTAGGTGTGGATGAGTGTCTTTCCTATGAACAGGTTCCGGTAGAAATTCTAGATCGCCAGGTAAAGAAGTTGAGGAACAAAGAGGTGGCGTCTGTAAAAGTCCTATGGAGAAATCACCTAGTTGAGGGAGAAACATGGAAGGCCGAGGCAAACATGAGTTCCCGTTATCCTCATATTTTTCCTCAAAATTCTAGACAAAGTTGAGGTTAGTAATAACCATCTTAAAAATAATGAATAAATTTGAATTTGGCTTGTTTTACTAAAACGAGCATATTTTTGAAAAAGGTTCATGCTAAAATGAGTTATCATGTGAAAAAATTTTTTTGCTTAACTTGCACTTATTTGTTTATTTTTTCCTTCATGAAATATTATTGAGCATTTTAATATGTTTTCAAAGAAGGTTATATAAGTAACTCTTGATGATCATATTGAGATGATGTTGATATTGAGAAGGTAGTTCCTCATGTTGTGATGTTGAGTTCTTATTTGTGGTAAATTGTATTTTGAGTTGCTATGTGTAAATCTAATGTTTATGTGTTGAATGGATCTATGACTCATGATGATTTTATGTTGTTGTTGTTGGTTGGGCTGCTAGTCTTGAGTCATATTCTCCCTATAAAAAAGATTTAGGTGTCATTCGGAGCTGACTGTTCCTAAGGGGGGGATAATCTAACACTCTAAAAGTCCATGACTTTGTCTAACGCCTCACATGATGAAGTAAACTTTAAAACGTTGTTTCTAAGCCTAAAATAATGTATTCAAACCAAGTAGGAAGTATTATCCTAAGCGTCAACGGACGACCATGACGTCCGAAAACTAGTGCAATTGAACTAGTAAGTGTCCTTAGGTTTTGTGAAGATTTGGGAGTGTTGTATGAAGTCTAAAACTTGTAAAAATGATTTAAATAGTTAAAATGATGTATATAGGGTGAAAACTCCAGTTACGACCCCCCAAGGACCGCTCTAGGGGTCCTTGAAGGGACCCCACCCTTGGCCAAGCAAGATGCCAAAGGTAGCAACAATTTGCACTATGCAGAAATGAGTCTGCGTCGCGGACATGGTCCGCCAAGGACCAAAAGTCTTGGTCTGAATCTCGAGCACGTAGAAGACTCCATTGTCTCAAAAAATTAATTTAGAAATCTTGGGGGAACAGCTCTGCGACGCGAACTTGTTTCCCGACAAAAATCTAAAATTTAGAATTCAAGTTCGACTTCACTAAAAGGTCAACTTAAGTGAGGGGTCTTTTGTGTATTTTAGGGGAGGGATATATATTGATTTTAAATCAGTTTTACCTCAAATTCACTCAATCAAATCAAATCCCCAAATGAAAACCCAAAAGATCTCACCTCTCTCTACTTTTTTCTCAATTCAACCTCCATTGAAGGAACCAAGAAGCTTGAAGAAGAAGACCAAATTCCCCAAGTTTCTACTCAAATTTTGTGGATTAAGTCTCTTTAAGGTATGGATTCTTTCGATCTTGGTATTCCTTTCCCCAAGAGGTCCATTCAAAGTTGATTTCTAAATCACCTAATACCAAGGGATTTTCCTCTACGAAAAGGTTTTCTGCTAAACTTGAAGTTGATGATTAAATGTGACGAATTGTGATTAGCTATGGCTAATTAAGTTTAGATTGTTGAGTAATTTATTTTGATTAATGGGTATTTCATTTGATTCATATCCTTTCCGCAATCTCCCTAAATCTTGGATCTTGCTTATGAATTGATGGGAATTAATGAATATATTGATTGTTAGACTTTTTTTAACTATTTTATTTCATTCATGGACTGCCTAGGGTCATGTATTATTGGGATTGAATCTATTTATTGAAGAATTCATAGATGCCTTTTCCCTAACCCTAGATATGAATTGGACATGTAGAGATTAGGGTTATTGTAATTGATTATGGTATTGTTTAATTCACTATATTATGATGATGATGAATGGATTATTGGTTAATTGTGACGGATTGATGGTAAGATCTTGAAGAAGGTCTTGGAAACTAATTGGTAAGACTTCTATGATTATAAGTTCTCTACTTCAACAATGATGGTGTATTCTTGATAATGATGTCCAATTGAAGTATTCTATGTGATCAGATTAAGAAGATTATGATATATGATGATTATGATGAAATGTCTTGACTATGTGAATTGTGAGATCATGTTAAGGTTATGAGAGGTTGAATGTGAACCACTTGTATGCCTTACTATGATATGATTATCATGTGTTGATCTCACAAATGAAGGGTTATTATGAAAGGACATTCTCATGCAATACCTAATGAGTAATGATATGATATATAGAATGGTAGTATCTTGTGGACTATATTAAGCTATGATAATAAAGAATGACTTAAATACATTTCAAAAAGGGTCTATAGCTTAGTGCCGAGTGAACTTGACAATGAGAGGTGTTGACTCACCATATAAGGGAGATTCACCAAATGTTCTCATGAGATGAGGACCCAAATTGCTAATGGGCATGTAAAGGGTTCAATACATATCTCCTAGTTCCTTAACTATGTTGTTTCCATTGGAATACTAGCTAGTGTATCCACCTAGAATGATATGTTCATGATTTGGTCCTACCTTTGCAAGTAAGCCACCTTCTTTCGGTGTAGGGTTTCATGACATCGTGTTCCATTTTTAGCTCACATGGTATATTGTCGATTAAGGAGATTATTCCCAAAAGTAAAATGAAATTAATGAAGTGAACACTAACTAGGATGACTTAAGGGGTTATACTTAGTGTAAGTAGGGGTATGGGACTCTACTTATACATTGCACAAGATGGCCTTGAGGGAAGTCCTAGGAGGTTGTTTTTATGTACTAATGACATGAATGCAAGTTATATGATGACTTTACATGTGGATGGTCCTATATGATGTTAATTTCATTGATAACAACTATGTTTATGTACATGATTATGAATATACATGATATGAAGATATATGAAATGTAGACATTCCTTATAGTCCTTTACTTGGTTTACTTGATTATGTGGGGTTATGGGGATTCACATAAGCATTGCACATGTAGGCTTGGGAAGGGTTTGTGAGTAAGTCTTTATATGATGTGATGTTATGAACTCTTGTACATAAATTATTGTTATGACATTATGTTGGAATTGTTACGCTTATATGATCTTTACATGACCTTATTTTTATAATATCCATGTTGACTTAACTTTGTGATAGTCTTGGTCTTATGCTGAATATGGACTTCTCTTTAGTAATTTTATGTCTATTGGGTTTTATATGTTCTTAAGTGTGCATAAAGACTTTTGGAAAGTGACTTATCATCTTTTGAACTAAATGTCTTTTTGATCATGATTTCAAATGGTTTATGTGCATATATTCATACTTAGTACAAGTGGTTGTACTAACCCATATTCTTTATGATTCTACAAATATGTAGGTTCGGGCCATTGAAGCTAAGAGGCCAATTCCAAGAAGACTTGGAAATCTTTCCCGAGTTGATTGGTGAGTCCTAAATGTTCGAGGATGGTTTCATCTATCTATCCTAATATGATTTGATATAGTCTAAAGACATTCATTTCTTTCCTATTGTTGTAAGTCCTGTGAGGCAATTCTGAAATTGTATAAGGGCTATGCCCAAATGTTCTACTTCGTTTTAGATGGTTTAATGTAAGAAATTTTTATTGGACTAAATCCTTATATGTTGGTTATGTTGTCTAAAAAAGAAGCCTATGTAAGCTTCATAAGCGAGAAATCTACGTAAACTCCATATTTAGTATGTGAGAGGTCTATGTATACCTCAATATGTAAAAAGTTCTAATTTTTCTGCATTTTCACATATGATATGTTATGATGAATGATAAAAGGCTTGTCTAAGTCATCTCCGAGGATGACGACACCGGTTACGTCTGGGGGGTGCTCCCCAGTCATGACACCAGAAGTTGTGCTGCTACTACATATGGTTACTGCTTTAATCTTGCGAGCAAGAGTTACTCTTTGACACCCTTGTTTACCGAGTCTAGGCTATGGCAAAAGTACTAAAGGAGGACGTTTTAAGGAAGATCATGGGTTGGACTAAGTCTAGCAGCGGAACTGGTAAATCTCGATTCCCGGTTAGGTCCGTCCCGATGCAGTCCGATACCGAACTGGTACTGATTAGTCCCACTATAGACCGGTTCGTTCCAGTTGTGGGACAGGTAACGATACGAAAACTGGGATTTACCAGTCCCTCCCGATTCCGAAAATTACCGATTCGTTACCGGTCCAATCCATGTGCCGATTGTAATTTTTTTTTTTTTTTAAAAAAAAAAATATTATAAATAATTAAAAATGAAAAATTTCAAATTTCAAACAATTAAACGTTAAAAATTATGTTTAATATTTTCAAACGTTTAAAGTTATAAAAATTTAAATTTCAAACTCTTTAAGTTTGCAAACTTTTAAATTCAAACTTAAAGTTAAATTTAAAATTTTCCACAAACTTTTAAAATTTGCAATTTTAAATTCAAACATTTTACAGTTGGGAAAATTTAATTCAAATTTTTAAGTTATATAAAGTTAAATTTCAAACTCTTAAAGTTAAAATTTTTAAATTCAAACTTTGAAAGTTTATAAAATTAAAAAATTGACAATATTTTTAAAAGTTAAATTAATACAAAAAAAATATTAAAAAATAAATTAAGGCAAAGAGGCCTATATTTTTAGTTAATAGTTATTGATTATTAAGAGTATTACATTACAAAAAATATATAGAAGAGTATGAAGGATTGAATCGGACACAGCCACCCTTCTAGGAAGGGTTTGTTTGAATTAAATTCTCGAATTATCATTTACTATCTAATATTTGTGCCCATATAAATCCCTTCGTAAATCATTCAAAATTTCTTTAGTAACATGTTCAGGAATTGGTGGAAAAGAAAAAGAATGCAATTGCTTCAATCACGTCGTCACTATAATCTGCGTTACTTCACATAGTCATCAGGATAAATTTGGTCGGTAGTGGTTCACGTGACTCAAATTCTTCTATCGGCATTAATACAAATCTCAGAATCACTATCCGCTATCTGTCAAGATGTGGCTGATAGTTGGGAATGCCTATGTTCTCAGTTGAAATCTTGATGACACTAAAAAACGACTTCCGAAGATACTGACGACGCTTGCATTGCTAATATATCTCGAGCCATCGATGTAGTTTGGAAATCTTTGCCGCGATTTCTCAACCATTGCTAGAATATCATTCAGTAGTTTCTGTATTTTGATTAAACATAGGCATCAAATCATTTATATTATCGTGAGAAAAGTTCAAGATCATCCTGTTGTGTTTGGAATAAGTATCAATATGTCTTCATCAAATCTACTCCTAGAGGATTTGAGGTTCTCATTTTCACTTGATAATTATATTAGCATTATATAAATCATAAAATTTTCTGCTTCAATTTTGATGTTATCTTATCTTTTTGACAAACTAGGAATTTCTTCTAATCATCATCATATCTAAGTGAATAAAGTTTTTTCAACAATTTTTGATCCACCCACTCTTTATACTTAGGCTCTTCTTAACAAACATGCAGTTTGAATAAATTTGAGGAAATAGGAATATAATTTTTTCACTGTTAGAATGATTTTTCAATGGTTTGTTGAAAATCTTGGGTTATTTTTGTGAAATTTATATAATTTATGAAGAATCATACAAATATCAGGCACTATCAAAACAGTACCAAATTGCTGGACTATAAGTACAGATATTCTTTTTGTAGTTAAGTTAAAACACTTTTATGAAAATTCTTAAGTTCATTTATATCACGCCAATCACTATTCATTAGTATGTGATGTCATATCAGAATTATGAGTATTCCAAACATGTGTCAGGGTATTCTATATCATAAGTGACTACAAGAATTTCAGATAAAGTATTGTCATCTAGAAGCCACTGTTTTCAGAATTTTAAGGGGAACGATTATTGTCAGAACAACGATTTTGTGAAATCTTGATGCTAGACTTAAAATTGAATGTAACATATAAAATAACATGCATTTTCAAACTTTCGTACAATCAGTTATATACATATGTACACCATCCTATAACATCAAAATTATATATATGTGCAGTACACCTAATATGATAATATCACCATAGAAAGGAACAAAGGGAGGTTTTAAATATTACAACAGCAGAATTATAAATTGAAAAAGTATCTAAGGTTCTAAAACTGATTTTCTCACATATTCCATACTTTGTAAAAATAGCAAAATAGTTTGAGGCAAATATAACTACGGAGTTTTGCATTTGAACAATAGTTATAACCTACAATTCTTTTTGCAGTTATACAATTTTCATCAATTCCAATGTGCAGTAATAGTCAAAATTAATCGTTACCGTTAAACTACGACACCATATCAGAGTTCTAGCTATTTTAAAAGGTTATTATAATAAAAATAAACATACGAAAGAATTGAAAATATGGGCGATGATAATCAATACACCTTTCTTATTGTATTCTAGCAAAAACTTTTAAATTTTGGATTTAATACATTTGAATAGAATGTTATAAAAACGGTATTTTCAGCAAAATACTAAATGGCAAATCCATAAACACTATCTTTTAGCTCGTTTTTTCAAGATCTTTTCACTAATATATGGAAAGTGGTAAACTAGGCGCCATAAACATTAAGACGGAATTTTATTGTGTTTGGACCATGTTAGAGAGCCTACTCTACATTTTCAAGAAGTGGGCGTACCGTTTTTTTAGCTTCCGCTACCACTTTAGCATACAAAAAGTCATTATTTACAACAAGACATGTAAATGACCTACTCAAAAGGTCCGTCCCGCCAGATTTACCAACAGTTTTATGTTAATCTATGGTACATTTATTTACAATAAAACCTTGTGTTTTATCTTTAATTTTATGTCATAAATTTCTTTTTTATTTAAACAACCCGATTTTTTAGCCGTTTCTACCTTAGGGCATAGGATGTACGGGGGAATAGTGGTAAGGACAACGAAAGGGAGCGGGACTGGGATATTAGTCTAGCCAGTAGAGAATCAGTTTCATCATCACCATCATCAAAAGTAGGCATTTCAGTATAATATCCAATATATTATCATATAATTATCATAGGCAAAATCCTCATCAAAATTACCAAAGCGGCGTTGTACTGTTCATGATAAGGGATCTCTATCCTGAATTAATATTTCAAATTAAAAAATGTATCATCAAATGTGTATAATCATCCGTATTATCTGAAATATAGTAGATGTTTTTGTTTTGATTAGAAGAACTACCGGTTTTTGCACATTATCGAGATGTACAGTAAACCTATTTTACGACGTTCAAATCAATTTTCCCCTTTCCTTTTGAAACAAATATTTTATCGAAATCCCATATTAAAATATTGAACGTTGGAGATTATATATAATACGGAAATGAATGCGAAATAATTAAATAACAAAAAGAAATAAATAACTATTAAAATATAAATGAAATGGTAATAAAGTTGGAAATGAATGTACCGAAGTTCTACTTAAAGAGCAGATGATTTATGACCGCGCAAAGACGAACGTGTAAAAGTTGAAAAGTTGAATTTCTGAAGCTTCAATCAATTTCCAAGACCAAATAAAGGCAACATCGGAAAGACAAAATAAGTCAACATCAAAAAGACCAAATAAGCAACATCAGATTTAAGATCTTATATCTTAGAGAATTAGAGAGTAGAGAGTTAGAGAGTTGAGAGAGTAGAGATGAATAGATGATTTCGTGATTTAAAGAATGAAATAGGGATATTATAAGTAAAAAAATGGGTGTGTTAAAGTGAATTTTTAAAATTGAGGGTATTAAAAGTTAGGGGTGGGGTAGGAGTGTAATTGATGACATTTGGTCAATAGGACGGTTGGGGTGGCCCCACTAGCGTTAACCCCAACGTCTATAAAGGATTATATGTTGACAAAAATAAATTGACCGGAACGGTATTGTCGAAACGGGGGGATCGGTAAATCCTGGTTTCCGTCCCGTTACCTGTCCTAGAATCGGAACGAACCAATCTATACCGAGACTAACCGGTATCGAACCGCTACCGGACATGACCGGGATGGAACGGACCGGGAACCGAGATTTATTGGTTCTGCTGCCATACTTACTCTCAAGTTCGAGTTGTTAGCGACTATATGATAGGGCTCACCCTCCGGGTTCCTGGTGAACCACATGTCGACCCACTCTTTAGGCCATCAATCCAGCGGTCTTGATTTAGTGACTTCTCTCTCAATCAAGCCAAAGACACATGGGTGAACTTGTATTTGCAACTACAAATCCATTAAATTAAACCATAACCACTAGATAAAATCACCATTAAACTACAATGAATCTACCAACAAACAAAACCCAACAACCATATAAACCCATATTTGCTAATCACACACCGAGAATGGGGGGGGGGTTATAATGACACATCAAGAAATAGAAATTATACCTTCTATGATGTTGGGATCAAATGGGTATAAGAAATAAAGTCTTGATTTGAGAAATGAAAGAAAAATCAAGAGACTCACTTCCAAATCAAAGGAGAAAAGACATTTTATTCATCAACTCTTCAAAACCCTTAGAAAACTTGAGAGTAATATATTAAAAATACTAAGAAAGTATGATATTGTGTATCTCTAAATCGGAATTCTAAGAAAATGATCCAACTCCCTCAATAAAAACTACACTTTACTAGTATTTATATATTTCATATTTCTGCTGCAGCGGATCATTCGACAACTTTAGTGCGAATCACCGACTGACGCGGCGATTCACCCATTAGTGAATTCCATCGCCTTCTAGAACATCCTTCAGCATCGTCATGCTTTGGTTTGTTGGATGATGATACACTGCTTCACGTACTACTCTGTGACGCACCGAGTGCTCCTCTCTTCCACCGATGTGACCCTTTCTATCAGGTCTCAGCACCCTGGAAGAAAAGGGGGAATCCATGCATATCGGCAATCTGCCAAGTGAACTTGGAAATGCTCAAGCTTTGAATTCTTCACTTTTCTCAGCCTTTTATCTCTTTTTTGCGACATAGTGTCCATACTTTCCTTGTATCCTCAAGTACTTGAATCTTAAGAACTTTCATCAGATATTGAGATAAAATAAGCATTTGAGGACACTATTTCTATATAAATATAGCCCTAAAAGAGTCCAATTTGTGGACTCATCAGTGTCATGAAGGACAAAGTATCACCTAGATCTAACAAAGCATGTACATCAATACGAAATACTTTTAACATAATATCACTACATTCAGGAAACTCTCTTGGTCACCTCGGATTTGAAGAACATAAAAGTGGTTTTGTTTTGGGGCATTGGAGTTTGAATTGCTTGGAGGAGATTTTTTATTTTCCCTTCCTTTCACCTCAAGCATGGGGAAATCTCTCATCTTTTGGCCACTTTTTATGCAACTAAAGCATCCATCGGTGACGGCTAGGCACTTATTATCATGTTTCTTCCCATATTTGGCATATGTAGATCTAGAAAAAGAAGAACCCCTTTCATTTCCTCCTTGAAGTTTATGGTTAGAAACCCTCTCTAAGTTGAACTTAGTATGATTATTACAGGAACCTTCTTGACCAGAGAACTTTTGTGGAAATATAGGTCGACCTTGTGTTCCAATTATCGGTTCTAGCCTTTTTTTACCTCCCTATTCTTTTCCTTGGGTTTTGATTCCCCAATTTTTTGAGTGTACACCATAAGTCTTGAGAGATCCATTTCATGGAAGGAGTGTTGTCATACGACACTCTTTTACAACCAAGTCAGACACACCCGACATAAACCTACTCATCTTAGCCTTGGAGTTCACCACCATAGTTGGAGCATATTTAGAAAGTTAGGTGAAATTTAGGGCATACTCATTAACATTGATAGTTTCTTGAAAAATATTGATAAGTTCCTCTACCTTTGCCTCCCTCAACTAGAGGGGGAAGAAATTTTCAAAAAAATGTCGATTTAAATAATTCCCATTGTACCGGGCTTGATCCCACGGGTGTCTCTCCGTTCCACATATCATATCACACTTGAGCCACATCTTTTAGTTATTAGACAACTAACTCCGCCTTTTATTTTGAAGACACCCCTATAATAGTAAGTAGTTTATAAACCTCATCGATAAACCTTTGAGAATCCTCGTCCACTTTAGAGCCATAAAATTTTGAAGGTCATTGAAAATCACTAACCCTCAAAGAAACTAAATTCACATTAAGGATTCACTGGAACTACGGCCTCTATATTGGCTTGAGCCAATATTTGGAAAGTCGGCCTAAGCTTCGCATGGGTCACATTCTCAACCAAAGGATATACCAAAGCTTGGGAAGCTTGAGGAGGAGCTCTTTCATTCTCATTGTCATCCTACATCACATTCTTAACCAATGGATCTGTTGGAGCTTGGGGAGCTTAAGGAGGAGATCTTTTATTCTCATTGTCATCCTCCATCCTTCTAGAATTATCCCTTTTGTGTGTTTGTATCTTGAAGAAACAAGAGAGGATAGGAGAGAGAAATCTTTTTAAAGTTAAACTCTCAGGCATGACTTAAGAGTAATGAAGAAGTGAAATATTCTAAACATCATATTATCTCTCATTCATAAGTGTGGGGCGCTTCACACTCATGAAGAAGATTCTACTAGACATGGTTTATGAGATATTAAACTAGAATCATTCTAAACCTTGTGCTCTGATTATCAAATTTTTTACAATCCAGGGGTACCCCTTAGATGTATCTTGGCATATAGAACACCGAAGGACTCCATACAAGCCACTAAGTTCTCATAACATAAGCAATAGAACATTAAGAGTAGACACACATTTAGAGTATAAAATTTTCATAAACGAAAGTGGAAGTCTAGATATTTAGTCTCAATATGACCATCTATTATAATCTTTTATTGAAATAGATCATATCCCATACAACATGATTAAAAGGGAAATGGAATAAAGTAAACTACATCATGAGAAAAATCCATTATTGAACCATGAGGACTCACTACGAAGCTCGGAAGATAGTCAAGTCTAAGCACTAGCCACTAGAATGATTAGCTCGAGAACCGGACCCTACACTCGGGAAAAACGTAGGAAAAGTAGGTGTTATTACAGAATTGCACTAAGTATGTTAGTCATGCATAAAAACATTGAAGAAGTGCTAAAAGGGACATTTAATTAGAAAGCATGCAATTTACTAAGTTTAAACATCATCATGATTATATTGGAAAAACATAATTCATAAGCACAGTCAATACATAGATCATCATAACACAAGAGAAACACTTCATAATTAACCTCAAAGCATACTTGTGCAATGCATAGATAAGACCTCATAAATCTCACTCATGCTAAGTAAAAATCATTAGGCCATCATTCATATTCATAATCCTTAAGACTTCAAAAACTCATTTAAAAGCTTCTTAATAACCATAGTTCATAATTCATATTCTTGTTGTTTTGTTGTGGAAGAAATAGCCTTAATCGACATAGAGACCATGTGAGCTAAAACATGATCACTCGATGTCTCCTACCTCCCCGAAAAAGGGTTGTTCTACTTTTGTAAGGTTGAACTATGAACTCTTAGCTTTAGGTGGATTATTTACACCCAATTTTGACCAACCTTTTCCTCTTTTAGAAAAGCTATTCGATTAAATACGTATTTTAAAATATATTTCTAAGTTTAGAATTTTAGTCGATTTTTAGTTTTACTTTATAAAATTATTATAAATATTATTAAAATATTTAAAAAATTATTAATAAATTTCGAAATAATTACTTCATTTAAATGTTTTAAAATTTAAGAGATTTTAATTATATAAAATATTTTAATATTAGTAGTCTTTCAATTGGATAACATTTCTTTAAATTTCTCTTAAATATTTTTAAAAAATAAGCCCAAACTTATTCCAATTCTAACAACTCCAATTTCTATTTCATTTCAATAATAATAACTTTTTCATTTCAATTTTAGCCAATTTTATTTCAATTTTGATCATTCTAAATTCCATTCAATCTGATTTAAGAATCAATCCTTCAATCTCATTCATCCATCTAGTTCCGAAATTAATTTTGGTCATCCATCTCACTAGTTCCGAAATTAATTTTGGTCATCCATCTCACTTGATCTCAACTGCTGACATCAAGTCTTCAAACTTTCCAAGTTTAATCAAATCAATACCAAGCCTTGTTCACTTCTCCAATTTTTCATTCTTCCTCTCTCTCTCTCTCTTAACAGGTCCGCCGCCCCTCTCAAATTTTCTCCGGCCAACGCAGCCAGCGAGAACTAGCGGCGACGACGCCCTAACTCTTATTCTTCCTATCCACCATCTTAGCCGTCGCACCTCTCCTCTCTCATAGAGCGCCTCTCTCTCTTCTCCTTCTCTCTCTCTCTCCTCGATTTTTCTCCTCTCCGTTCAGCAGCCACCGGCTAGTAGAAGCTCCAACGGGCGACGCCTAGTTGTCTACCTCCACTTCTCCTTTCTCCTTTCGTCTCCGGTGATAACAGTAGCTATGAGGGCGGCCAGCTAGGCGAGCATCAGCTCCAGCCGGCGACACCAGTCTCCTCCCTCCTATTTCTCGCCTCCTCTCCGGTCAGCAGCGAAGAGGATGACATCAGCAGCGACCAACCCAACGAGACATCTGCAACGACAACTCTAGCGAACTCCACCAGCAATCCCGGCGAGCAACAGCGATCGGCGAGGGATAGCTCCAGCTGCTCTGAGCAGTAAACGGCGAGAAGCCGACACTGGCGAGGTCGGAAACAACAAAGGGAATGTTGCTTGTTAGAGGAAACGTGAAACTAAAGAACAAGGAAGAACAATAATATTTAACGTGGTTCGGATCCAAAATGATCCTACGTTCCACCAAAGAAACAATGCCCCAATATTTATTTCACATACAAGAATATAAGTGAAATACTACAAGAGAGAGAACCACAATGCCTTAGAGATGAGAAGAAAAGTTGAAAGGATGATTTGAAAATGAATTAAGAGCTACCTATTATAGGAATAAAATTCATCCTATTCCGGATGTCATCATGACTTGCTTGTGTCAAAATTGTCAGGTTAAGATAGCAAAAACCATTATATCGTTGGCCTAATAGTCTTCATCTACCAAGATACAATATTTGACTTCTAGGTCCTACTATTTATCTTCCTACCAAATATTCCTAGTAATTCATCTTTCCATTTAGTTTTGATTCACCACCAAGAACCAAAAACCAACTCTTTCAAATCCACATTGGTTTGTGTTCCAAGAATGCGTATAAAACAACTCAGGCCAAAACTTCGAAGCTTACGGGGCAATCCCATTATAAAGAAATCACAAGAAGAATCAAACCTTTGTTGAAAATTACCAGCTCCACCCTAGTAGTTGTTCTCTTAGAGTTGCAATCAAGTGATGCTTTATCACCCAAGGCCTTGCAGTGTGCAAACTCGGCAAGCGGGACTATTTTTGGTCAACATGTCTGCAGCGGTTATCGTCTGTGATAACCTTCACACCTTGATAGCTCCCTGTTCTACGACATCTCGAAATAAACGAAATATGAACAGAAGTGTTTGGGTTGCGCTCATGAAATTCTTTGATTTTTAACAAAGTGAATAGCACTTGACATCAATTTTAGAATGAGGTAAGACTGAGCGAACCAAATGGCTCCACCAAACCTTTTCAACCAGAGTAGCTTATCCTCTCGACCGTTCCTCGCACTGCGTGTCCAATCATTCACGTCTCGTTGCTGCCATATATTTTGCCTCTGTGTGTAGACAAGCGACAATCGACTGTTAAAGCGATTATTTCCCCAACTAACGGCAGGCCAACGAGAGTAAAGAATTGTTCCAGTTGTGGGACCTCCTCGATCAAGATCCCCTGCCTAGTCAGAATCAACTAACCGAGAATTGAATACCTTCACTTTTCCGAAAAAGATTAGGCCACAGCAGGAGCTCCTTGAGAGTTCTCCAATCACTGACAGCTTCCCAATGCTTTTTCCTGGATTGTGCCATGTACTTGCTTACTACACTTCAGATTGGGCACAATATCTGACGTGTGCATACCATAGCATACATAATGCCTCCCAATTTGAAATCGAATAAGGAACTTTGAACATATGCTCCACATCATCCATAGGACTGAGGCATTTGTAACTCTGAAGCTTTGACTGCGAAGTAAAGGTTGTACTTACAGGGCTGCTCGTATACCATATTGATCTTTCAAGAACTTTTCGGATGTCCTCTTCTGAGAAAGATGTACAACACCATTTTCTCTTGAAATTTCCATTCCAAGGATTTTCTTTGCAAAAACGACTTAAGATCCTTCATGTCAAATTCCTTGATCAACGTTTCTTCAAAAAGTATTTATCTATGTGATGTGTTAGAAGCAATAAGCAATCATCAATATACAACAAAAGATAAATCATAGATTTTACCAGACATCTTCTTGGATACACCACACTATTCAAAGCACTCCTCGAAAAATCCATGTGTAGTCATGAATGCATCAACATCTTGCTTACATGTCTAGGGGATTGCTTAAAACATACAAAGGACTTCTTCAGTTGGCATAACCATGGTCTTCTTTTCCTTCAGATAGGAAGGAACATTCAGGCTGATCATATAGATGGTCTCTTGATAAGATCACCATGAAAAAGCGTTTTGACATCAAGCGTTGAAGCTCCTAAATCCAAACACGTGCAAAACCAATTGCTAGCAGCACGCGAATGTGAGCTATGTTTCACGACTGGAGAAAAGATTTCATTGTAGTCAATTCCTCCTTTGACTGAAACCCTTGCAACCAATCTCGCCTTGAACCTAGCAGCTTGCCACTGCGGGAATACCTTTTCTTTCGGTAGACCACATTTGCATCAAACTGCCTTATCCCCTTTGGCCTTTTAACTAAGACTCATGTTCATTTATGGAGAGACCCATCTCTTCCATCATGGCCAAACTTGCCATTGTGCAGCATCTTTGCTCAAAAGAGTTGCTTCAATATTACGAAGAGGGTCGAGATCCTTAATCTCTTCTCTGCAGCTACGAAAGCTGTGCACTCTAAATTTTCTTGCTCTATAAGACGTTTCGGGTTCCGGATCTCCTTTTTGTCCCTTACCTTTGCAATTGTGTATGGGTCATTGGAAGCAAGTTCTCTGCATCTTTTGACTCATCACTTGGAGTCTCTTGATCCCGTTTCTTGGTAAGCCTCCCCGGTGTCCACTTCTCGTTGTTCTATGTTTCTAGATGACTCCAAAGAAACATTACGAGGAACAAGTATAAGAGGATTCCAAAGGTAACATCTTACTAAATACAATTTGAGTAAAGACAAAAACACCATAGTTGTTACCCTTTTACTCCATCTAAAACCATACCCCCCCATACGAATATGGCTTTTTAGCCCTTGGTTAAGCTTACCTTCATAAACATGATTAATAAATGGACACCCAAATATTTTGCAAGTATGAATAGTTAGAAGGGTTCACCTGACCAGACCTCATTCGGAGTTTAAATTCAATCGCTGATGGGGAGCAGATTGACAATATGAGAAGCAGTAGAACTGACTTCAGCCAAAATAATTTTGTGGACATTTTAGCTTGTAAGAGCATACAACGAGCCTTCTCAAGAAAGTCTGTCATTCTATCGGCAACTCCATTCTGCTGTGGTGTGGCCTGACCGTATTAGCCTTGCGATCCCATTGAACTTGCAAGAACATAAGGAACTCTTCAATGCAAAACTCCAAGCCCAGTGTCCGTGCGAATCTACTTGATTTTCTCTCAAGTTTTGAATTTCAACCCAAATCTTCCACTCTTTAAATGCTTCAAAAGCATTCACCTGTTGTCTTCAGGAAACGCACCCAAACCTTTCGTGAAAAATCATCAAGAATGTGAGAAGATATGATCTTTCCTCCCTTTGATTGGAAGCTTTTAGAGGGACTCCCATAAATCTGAATGGATGTAGTCTAGCACCCCTCCGTAGTTGTGATTGCCAGTGTTTGAAGCTGACTTTTTCTGCTTCCCAAGACGCAAATGCTCACATGAAATTCAAGTGTGCTGATCTTCTCACCATTCAAAGGTTTGCGGTTTGCTCAAACATCTCCAATCCTCGTGCGCTGATATGGCCTAGTCTCATGTGCCAAATTTTGCCTCTGTCCTATTAGATAAATACACTGTAGATTGCATTTGACCGAGCCAATAATGTGCTCCCGCAAGTGTGGAGAGGACATCCTTCATCTTGGCCTTCAACATGATAAAGACCCTTTAGTCACTTTCATAGTTACTCCTTAACTAATGTACTTATAGCCGTGTTATCTTAAGTACCAGGGATATCAAAATTCTTCTTTAGATCAGGAACCATTTTTTTTGGGAAAAAAACGGACTTCTGTAATTAGTCCTCATGATTCCATCATGGCAGTTACAATGGCAAAAGAACCAAGCCAACTATTTTACAAGTTGTATTATGCCCAATTAATACAGTCCTATGACTGTTTCATAGCTGCGGAAACCAATCTTTCGAATGTCAGATGCAGAAGAGTACAACCAGAGTCTAAGATCAATTGTTGTTCTTATAAGACTCCATTATTGCATGATGTTGTAGTAAATGATCATTCTCATTATCATGTACTCTCAACAATGGAGGCACTCGCCTTTTCTTGTGGACTTCGACATAGGGCAATCTCGTTCAAAGTGCCCCTTTGGTGACAGCCCAAACACTCTGCATTCTTTTTGTTCACACGGGGACTTAGATCTACTTCGATTTGCTTTGCTTTTGGCTAGTACGACCTCTTACAAAAGAGTTCCAACTAGATGAGTCACTTTTGTCTCCAGTACCAAATGCTATCCGCAAATCACAAGAGTTAGGTGCTTGCCGCACTTGCTCAGTTTAATAGGTTGTTGACTATACATCATGACTTCTCCATATCACGATATTTTGAAGTCAAATGAAAATAGTGAAAGAACATGCAAGTGTCTCTCATCGTCCTTTTTAATTCCAGCAAGTTTTGTACGTTCATCACAAGTTGATGAACGCCATCTAAATGGTCTTGCCACAAAGTACCTGGAATCAATCTAAAGTATGAGACGCCGTGTGTGTAACAACATCCTTGTGTCCAATGACTGGTCCTTGGGAAAGCCCTCCAGCTTTTCCCATAAACTTTTGTCCGTCTCTTCGGACTTGTACTCACTTTCACAAAGTAGTTAGGGTTGCAAGGGAAAGTGGACTGCACCTCAATGCATCTCCTTCAATCTTTCCTTGTGCGAGAATCCGATATCGATCGGGGGTACTTCCGTCAATTAGAATGGATTGGAAACCTACCTCCGACAGTAGTAACGCTATCATTTCTGGATTTTACAGATATTGAAGTTGTGCGCCCACAAAGCTATCCAATTTCAAACTTCATGGAACTCATTTTTTTATTTGTTTCTTCCTTTCTACTACAAATTGTATGGGAAACACAGAAAACCAAAGTAATCCCTTCGATATGGAAGTTCAAGACTGGGCCTGCAACCACAGAAGGCAATACTCAGAAAGAAACCTTGCTCTGATACAAATTGTTAGTAGGAAACTGATGAGAAAAACTAACGAAAAGGAAGTAAGAACAAACAAGATTTAACGTGGTTCAGATTCAAATGATCCTCGTCAACCAAAGAAACAAAACTGCCAATATTTATTTCACTATACAAATAATATAATGTGGAATACTACAAGAGAGAGAAAAAACCACAAGGTACTTAGAAGATGAGAGACAAGTGAAAGGATGATTTTTTATTAAAAATGCATGAAGAGCTACCTATTTATAGGAAATAAATTCATCCTATTGATGTTCATCCATGACATCGCACTTGTCAAAATTGTCAAGGTTAAGATTAGCAAACCCATTCTATGGTTTGCCTAACTTTTCACCTACCAAGTACAATCTTGACTTGTATTTCCTAATAATTATCTTCCTACCAAATATATATTAATTCATCTTCCATTTAGTTTGATTCCACAAGAACCAAAACCAACTCTTTCATTGCTTCAGATTGAGATCATGCAGTGGATTCCGGTGGAGCCTTTTTGAATATTCTTAGCTTGTTAAAGGATGGATCTTAACAGATCCGTCCATGTAAGTTTTAAATTAATTCTTAGGATTAATTTTTAAATCCTTGTTCTTATCTATTGTGAGTTGAATATCCTGGGAATTTGAGTATCCTTTGATTTTTGATATTGAAATATTGCAAATTGTTAGTTAGGGCGGTCAGATCTCTTTGCTTTCATAAACTCTCTCTGTTAATCTATTTTATGTGTTAGTCGTAAAAGACAAATTGTCATAGTTGTTATATACAAATTGCCATAGTTGTTAAATCTTATCTTTTTTCGAGTGCTTGCTGATATCTATAGCTACAGTTCAATTAGTATTTAAATCCCCTGTATTTGTTATTATTCACTGTTTTGGGGGGCATATCTCATCGTCTTAATTTGATTATGCCATCTAATTATAGTATAAGGATATTTGGACTATTTATATTATCAATTTCAGGTTTACCTATAGTAGTAAGTATGGATCATTCATGACTAACTGATTTTGCTCATTTAGGAAAAATACCTTAATTAGCTCGCTTTTAGTTATTATGTATATCTTTAGATTAATTTAAAATTCTGTCCGGAAATCTTGGTTTCTGCATTGTGTGCTAGAATATGCTTGTTTTCTTTGTGAATAGGTGCCAACATTGATAGCGAAAGTGAAATTGGTAAGTAATTAATTCCTGTGATTTTGATTTCCCCTCAAATTAAGTTTTTTCGTGATTTCTAACAGTTTTACTGATTATTCTCTATATTTTAAACTATGTTTGCGCTCTCTATTTATGGTATTTCTCTGTTTACGGGAATTGACTGCTGGATCAATTTAATAAAATGAATGATGATGATTGATTCCTCTAATTTTATTACTCGTGAATTGGTTACTCCTTTCAACCGCTTTGTTCTAGATAAAAGGTAGAGATATTTTATATAGTAAGTATATATTTGATAGTTGGTAAAAAGTTGATTTATTTTACATGTTTATGTTACTATTATTAATTGATTCATATTACCTTAATTAAAATTAGAAAATCTCTTACTAGTTTTATTTGGTAAATTGTAGAATTATTCATTGATCCAGTTCTTGAATAAGGAAAATATGTTATTAATTGAATCAATCATTCTTGTCCTTTAATTGTCTAGCCCTTTCTATCACTATATAAATAAGACCTTTTTGTTTCACTTTCACTCACGGATACACACTGTTAGACACTGGAATTCTCACAACCTAATACTAAATCAGATACTCAAATACAAAAGAAAAAAGATACTGTGCTCATTGAAAGAAATTAAGAATTTTGCAAAATATTCAACTACTTTCTATGATGTGTTGCTGTTGTGGTTTGGAAGTTTGACAATACTTCATTGCTCAAAATATATTCTGCCTAACTGGAAATTAAGAATTTTGCAAAATATTCAACTACTTTCTATGATGTGTTGCTGTTGTGGTTTGGAAGTTTGACATTACTTCATTGCCCAAAATATATTCTGCCTAACTGGTCAGTTGTTTCTCTATTAGTTTAATCTCCATTTCGTATTAAAGCAATTGTTGTTGTGTGTTCGAAAAAAATGAAATAAAAGAAAGCGTTCGGATCAGTTTTCGCTCTTTCCTCGATCCGGGTGATATTATATTTGTCGTTATGCTTTACTTGTCTAAATGTTTGTTTTGCCAGAATGAATAAGATGAACATGCGTATATGATGAATATGTCTATAATTGGAATTCTTTTGATTATATTATGTTGCTTTATATGCTGTGTTTGTGTGGCTCTTACTTTAGAAGGTTTGAATTGGTTTCAAGTTGAAGATCGAGAAAAGAGTTAGGACCACAATCCAGTTTATTTTTAATAGTTGTATTAATATTAGTTATTTTGATTTTGTTAAAATCTTGTAGAACTCGCTAAACTATCGTTGATATTATTTATAATATGATATATATTATTATATAGATATACTATATCTAATATAGATATATATATATAGATAGAGATATATTATTATATAGATATATAGTATATTGGGGATCATCTAAGAGAGGATTTTATGTTTGGCTACATTAATTGCTTTACCGCACAAACTTGTTATTAGAAAAGCATGTCTATAGGAGTATGATTAATTTAATTTTGTTCCTCGCTCTATTATAATTAGAATATCCAAAATAAAAATTGATCTTGCCGATTCATATACTTCTAAATGTTGTAAGCATATTCTATATTTGATAATTCAAAGTGTTGACTTTTACATGTTTATCTAGCGGTAAAGAATTAAAATACCTCTCTTGCTTAATAACCTCATGCTAGAAATAATATAGAATACCATTCTTATAGGATTTTATCCTTGTGTTGTGTGGAATCTCATGCGATAGATATTATGTTTATAGGGTTTATATAGTTGTTGATATGTTAATGCATTAAAATTTGGAATTGATTTCAACTTATTCACTTAGAAATCATGCTTTCAAGATCTAATAAAGATAAATCAATTAGTTTCTCTTTGGAAACCTGTATGGTAATGATTTTAGAATCTTAGAAATCATCTAATAAATCCATTTTATAAGATAAAATAAAATTTGCATTTTAAATTCACTTTGATAATTTTCCAGCATGTTACATAATGTGAATAATTTTGTTGCATATTTCTGTTCACTGTCAAATAATTTCTGCAAATAATCATTTTTTGTCATTTAAATACAATCAAACTAACTGTTCAAGAACATGTTGCCCTGATTAATGTTTATTCAAAATAATTAATTTATGCATACAAGTAAATTGTTTTGCTACTTAAAATAAAAATAATATCTTAAAGTAAGCTAATTAAAATTGTCTAACCTGCTACTTTAAAAAAGTTTCCTTGCATCCGTGATTACTCTCTATCATATTGTTAGTCAATTAATGATTATTTTTGGTATGCGACACTTCCTTCCCTCTTTTACTATCAGTTAATAACATTTTCAGTCTTTGTAATAATTTTTGCCCCACTAAAATCAGTTAAATAATTATGTGCATGCTGTTACAACTGTGTTAATATTTGTTGTTTAACTCGTTGTCAATGTCGTTAATATGCTCACAACTGTGTTAATAATTTCTTGTTTAACTCGTTGTTGTCAATGTCGTTAATATGCTCACGCACTTAAGCATGAGACATTTCACTCTATATAAGTTTGCTAGCATGTTAATAATTGAATGTAGAGGTGAACTTGAGACTTTACACGTCAAATGTTGTTCAATATTATTTGTTTGGTATCTAGGATGGTCTTATATTTTATTTTAATCTGAATCACCCTACTAGTAGTCCAATTCCTCTTCGATTTAAAGAGGGGACGCTAGGCACCTTTTAGGACGAAATGCATGTGGTGGTGGAGTATGGTAGTTGGACCCCACAGAGATAATGACATTGTCTCCAGCCGTAAATGACAAACATCTGTTTTTTCTGTCCCGATAAAAGAAGCCGAGCATTGATCCATAAAATCTCTTAGTCTCCTTCCCTTTGTCCCTTTATTTGTTTTAATTGTATTTGTTTGGGGGTAGTTTAGATAAATAAAATTATTTGCTCATTTAGTTGTGTAATTTCTATCTTCTCGCTTTTCTCTTTATTAATTGCTTATTATTTTCTATGTTTAATATTATCACATAATCTTGTTCAATTTGTTTTTATATCACAATCTCGGATGTTAAATTAAATAAAATAATCTTCATTGTTTAATGTTATCAACTAGCAAGCATAAATAGTATAAAATACGTTTGGAACCCACATTTGTGTACCTCGAGGGATGTCTAACACCTTCCCCTCGAGTGATTTGAAACTACTTTAATCTCTAGATAGGTTTGCCCATAGTTAGACGTATTAGTTGAAGGGTGCTTAACGCGCTTAGCGTTAGGGTGGCGCCTCTTCAAACTAAATTCTCTAAAGAGTGTATTGGGCGTGCATCAAAATCGTTTTGATGAATAACGTCGTGCGACAAATAGCGACTTCGTGGGAGATGCGGTTATTATCATACATGTTTGTTTCATGATTTGCGGGCTTACATTATTTGGTATTTATTCATTATTTGTTAGGTAATGACCATACTTAGTTATTATTTTCTTTAAATATGTCTACTTTTCATGTCCACCCTTTCCATTTTCTTATGTGATGACATGTTTCTTTTCCTTATTTGTTACTGCATGTGTAATCCATCATACATCTTTCTTATTGACATGATGGTTGTTTATATATGTATATGGAATACTTGCCTTACTATGCATGTATTTATTAATTTATTTATTGCTTTTATAAACTGCATATGTGTTACTTTATTCAATAGAAATGTTAAATGTTACTGTTTTGATAACTGACACTCCGCTCATACTTCTCCCAAATAGGACTCTCTTCCTCTTTTTTTATTTTATTCTCGTGATGGCGTGTGATTGCACATCTTACAGATACTCCAATTCACTCCAAATACCCTTTATTAGAGAGATGGTTGAGGCATGGCTGATGCGGATATTTTTACTATTGTGGAACCACGTGACTTCTCGCATAGAATCCCTTTCAAGTCCTGATCATGTCAACTCTTAGAAGTCCTAGTTAGGTAATACATGTTGTATAAGCCCTAGGTGATTTGACCATTGGTGTCAATCCACATAATTAGTAGCCACCATATCGTCTAAAGAGCCCCAACACCCTTTAGACGAATTGCTACTTATGTGTCAATGTGATCATAATAATTAAATCAAGACAACTTTGCCAAATGGATTTTTAGAAGTTTTTTGATGTTTTATTTGCAGATTAATGAATACTTTTACTCCCCTAACCCGCAAATGGTGGATGTATATGAAGAGAGACCGCAAAAGGGAGATTCGTTAGTTGTTTGGAGGTCTTACCTTCCTTATCTTCGTCATACATAACGCTCACTTGATTAGAGACATGCTGGAATTTCGGGACCCAGTGAGGTTGTTATTCGAATTTGTATATTTCGACTTGACACCAACAATTGAAGAGATTAGTGGTTTCATTGACTTGCCATACCATGAGTGTGAAATGATGGTACCATAGAAGCAATCACCACGGGAATTTCTAAAAAATCTAGGGATGAAGTCTAAATCAACCTTAGTTTCTTTAGACTTAATGTGGATTCATTTAGACGTTCTATACTCACGATTTGACCAAGATGATAGCTGCTACTCTTTTAGTGATCAATTTTGGTGCTTCGTCAAAGAATGGGAAAAGTATTGCTTAGATGCCTTTGTCATTTCCTTATTAGGATCCTTGGTTTTTTCTAAAATAAGGGGAAGAATTGATACATGTTTGAGTTATGTGGTTCGAGACTTAGCACAAAGAGAGGGTGAACCTTGGAAAACTATAGTTCCCATGATCCTGGCAGAAATAATTAGAAGTCTGTCAGCATGTGTCGATGATAGAATGTTCTTCGAGAGGTGAAATCTTCTACTGCAATTATGGACAATAATATGCGTTAGACATCTTTCTTGGTCAAGGCAACAAGATTGATAACGATTTAAGAAGGATGGTAAGTTTCACCACACTTGTAAGAATCGTAGACTGACGAATATTTTTGACATAGCTTGAGAGCCATCGAATCCAATGAAAGCTCTATTGATTGTCCATGCCTAATGACATAGTAAGAAGGGACGACTGATACTTCATTGAGATTATTGGCTTAAAGTGTTTCAACCATATGTTCCTCTTCGAGTACTTGTCCAATTCGGGCGAACTCAAGTCATACCACTCCGATTTGACATGAATCAGTTTAGACTAGATAAATAGTCCAAAACATACTTCGACGATGGGAGAGGATGTTGACCATTCGTATGGGTGCACAGCAGACTTAATGCAAACATGAGTATTACATATGGATCCTAATATAGTCTAAAGACCCATAATTAATCGGATAAGGATACCATGGGCACGCGATGTGTTGAACATCACACAAGAAGTTGCTCCTATACAACATGTCAATTAGTGCCAAGATCTTGGAATCAATATCTCTAAGATTTAAGAATTTATGATGATTTTTCCCATGTTATCCCTCTTCTCTTAGTTTATTTCAGTTTTCACTTCTCAATTATGATGTTATGTTTGAATTTTATAATAAATGAAAGTCATTTTGTTTCTTCTAATCTAAAATTCAATTGGAAAATAAGGCTTAAATTAATTATTGTGTATCACTTATGTGTCGTTTATGCGTACCTATGGTTCAACGAGGCTCCTTTTGCATTTAGGTTGTTTATCTTAAAATAATGTGCTTGATATAGGAATTTATACAATGTTCTAACTTGGGCTTTTTTTGCTTTTATTTTTGTTTTAATCTTCCCTAATGGTTGATATGTAGATCATGGTTTACCACACGCGATCAAAGGTCTTTCTTCCTTCTTTTTCAATTGAGAATCACAAAGGAAAGAGGAAAGTGACTAATGAAAATAAAGAAGTTAAAAGAAGAGGTGTCGAATATGCGCGAGTGGGACAAGTTGTTACCCTCCGCCAATCCTACTTTGGAGACAAACATGGATATGTTGCCTTTCGCTAGTCAAGCCACTCTCCAAAATAATCCTTCTGCAAGTTACCCCACTTCCAAAAATCAACCAAGTTCATTCAAATGCCTCCAAAGAACATCAACTTTCCAAATTATCAATATCCTTCCTATCATCATGCTCCTAGACCTCAATATCTTACTCCAGGCCGCAAAATCCTAACATGGAAGCTCTTCAATATGAAACACCTTTGCACCAAGTTCCTTGGCATCATGCGCCTCTCATACCATTTTCAATCCTTCCATATTGAATGTCTCCTTACAAAAGGCCTCCTCTGCCATATCAACAACAAACATATCCTTCCATGATGTCAAAGTCATCACTCAATCATATATTCACAAAAACCTCTTCAAAGTCTGGCAAAATTTATACTCTTCTGACTGAGCCTATTGGCCAACTCTATGAAAAAGTGAGGATGGTTGGACAAATCGCTCATATCAATAAATAAGGATGAATACGTGTGTATGATGTATTAAATAAGGTCAAATGCTTGGAGGACTTTAGAGCAAGGAAATTCCAAATGTTAGCGTGCTAAAGCTTATTTGAACAAATTCCCAAATAAGGCTTGCGCCATTCAAGTTCAAGGTTTTGCTACATTCAGACAAGAAAAGTACCCATGTTAACATCTGTGCAACAAAGTTGGGCAAAATCTATCATTCAATTGTTTCTCATGAAGGTTCTTTTGAAGTCTCGCTTATGCTCTTTGTAATTTGGAACTATGTCAGGCCTGATTCCCGTTTGATAGGGGATACATAGGCGCTCCTATGTGCATCTGTCTTATCATGATAACATTTTCATTTTTTTCTTCTATTGTGTAACTGAGGCAGAACTTTTGAGAGGGTATCAAAGATTCCATCAAAGAGCACTCTCCTTGCAAATATCGATACTAGGGTAGAAGTTTTGAAAGGAACTCAAAAATTCCACTAAAATCATTTCTCCTCACAGATCAATAACTAGGGCAGATTTTTTGAGGGGGGATCAAAAATCCTCTCAACAAGCGTTTTCTGCACAAATCAAGACTAGGGTAAAATTTTTTAGAGGGATCTCAAAAATTCACAGCAGTGAAGCTACAATACAACAAATCAAAATAGCAGAAGTTCAACACTGGCAAAAAATTTTGAGGTCCCCTCAAAATTTTTGGCAACACTTCGAATGACATTCTATCAGCGTTAGGAGAATACTGTGTCAAATCATGGATACAAATCAACCTCCCCCTTTGACTGTTTTTCTTTAAATGCTGAAAATACAGGTACATATAAAGCAGCTTCATCATTGCTTGAAGGATCAACACCAGAAATTCTCCATCAAATGGCATTGACCCTTTCAAGATACTTTATCAATCATATTGCATGTGCCCGAGATTGCATTGTGTCCGCTATTGCATGTGACCGAGATTGCATTGCGTCTGAATTACATTTGTCCAAAGATTGCATTATGCCCGATAATCGCTTGCATTGTGCTCGAAGATTATATGTGCTAGAAGATTGCATTGTGCCCAAGAATTGCATAATTGCATTGTGCTAAAAAATTATATGTGCCGGAATTGGATCGTGCCCGAGATTGCATGTGTTCGAGGCTGCATTGTGCCCAAGAATTGCATGTGCCCTAGACTTCATTATGCCCGAAGATTCTATGCACTCGAATTGCATTGTGCCCGAAGATTGCATGTGCACGAGATTGCATTGTGCCTGAGACAGCATTGTGCCCTAAAATTGCATGTGCCGGAAGATTGCATTATCACATGCACCCGAGATTGTATTCTTCCTAAAGTTTGTATACGCCCAAATTGCAGTGTGCTCGAATATTGCATGTGCCCGATATTACATTGTGCTCGAGAATTACATGTGCCCTAGACTTCATTATGCTCAAAGATTCTATGCGCTCAAATTGCATTATGCCCGAAGATTGCATGTGCACGAGATTGCATTGTGCCCGAGACAACATTGTGCCCTAAAATTGCATGTGCTGGAAGATTGCATTATCACATGCACTCGAGATTGTATTCTTCCTGAATTTTGTATTTGCCCAAATTGTAGTGTGCGCGAATATTGCATGTGCCCGATATTGCATTGTGCTCGAGAATCGCATGTGCTCGAATACATCTGTACAAAGTTACTACTGATTCAAGTCGCAAAATACAAGAATTACATTAAAACATATACACTTTCTTTACTCATTACTTGTATTTCGAAGGAGTCATCCTCCAACAACACATCTTTCATGGCCTAAGGACTTACTTTATGCTTATCACGATCCGAAGGTATCATAGTCTAAAGGCATCAATTTATGGCCTGCAGACAACATTTTCTAGACCTAAGGATATATTTTGCATATCGTGGCCCTAGACATCACAGCCTAAAACATTATTCTCATAGTCTTATGTCAAACACCGTGGTCGATATAGAAAATTACATCATGTTTACCTTTAACATCTATTTGATATATTTGCTCTAATCATATTACAAGTTACAGATTTGTAGAGACTGACATTTTACAGGCATGATCATTTCCCTCTCGACTACAATTATCGTGCTTACATCTATTGCAATGAAGGCCCTACCAATTCTTCTACTCATATTTCTCCAATTTATATGAACCTTGCTCAAAGTTGGAATCGCTTTGTCGTGTTCTTCTTGTTACTCTAATCTTATCCATTCAAGCCAATATCGCGCCCTTTCGAATACATTACCCTTTTTTTTTTAGGAACCTCGTCTGTTACGGAATCTAGTACTACACACGACTTGATTCTCGTATAACCAAAGATATGCAGGTGACTTAATATCAAAGTCTCGGTCCTAACCTTTTTCAATTCTACATCACTTAGATTGATCCCACCGACATCTCTCGTCAGTCGGACAAAATATGCTACTAAGTTACCGTTGGTTGTCCGAAAATTCATTCTTCATTCCCAAGCAACCAAGGGGCAGTTGTTGACACCCAATTTTGATCAACCTTTATCCCTTTTAGGAATGTTACTCGATTAAATACATATTTTAAAAATATATTTCAAAGTTTAGAATTTTAGTCAATTTTGTATAAAATTTATATGTTTTAGTATGTTCACTTTATAAAATTATTGTATATATTATTTAAAAAAAATTAAAATTATCAATAAATTTTGAAATAGTTAGTTCTTTCAAACGTTTTATTTTAAGAGATTTTAATTATATAAAATATTTTAATATTAATAGTATTTTAATTGCATAGCATTTTTTAAATTTCTCTTATATCTTTTAAAAAATAACCCATGTTATTATAATTTGTTTCAATTCAAGCCACTCAAATTTCAATTTTATGTAAACAGTAATCACCTTTTCATTTTTTGATCATTCCAAAGTTCATCCAATCTTATTTAAGGCCCTACTTTCAATCTCATCCATCCAGCTAATTCCGATATTAATCTTGGCCCTCCAATTCCCTTGATCTCAACTGGTGAGATCAAGTCTTCCAACTTTCGAAGTTCAATCAAAGAAGACCAAGCCCTATTCACTTTTCCAATTTTTCATTCTTCCCCAACAGGTCCGCCGCCCCTCTCAACTTTTCTCAGGACAACGCAGCCAGCAAGAACCAGAGGTGGCGACGACTTCACTTTTCTTCTTCCTTTCCACCATCTTAAGCGTCGCCCCTCTCCTCTCTCAAAGAGTGCAACTCTCTCTTTCCCGTCTCTCTCTCTCTCGTCAATTTTTCTCCTCTCCGTTCAGCAGCTATCGGTGAGCAGAAGCTCCAATCGGCGACATCCATCGCCTACCTCCGCTTCTGCTTTCCCCTCTCGTCTCCGGTGATAAAAGCATACGGCGAGGGTGGCCAGCCAGGAGAGCATCAGCTCCATTCAGCGACACCAGTCGCCTCTCTCTCCTGTTTCTCGCCTCCTCTCCAGCCAGCAGCGAAGAGGATGACATCAGCAGCGACAGCCCGACGAGACACCTACAATGATAACTTCAGCAAGCGCCAGCAGCAGTCCCGGCGAGCAACCAGGCGATCATCTGGGGATAGCTCTAGCTGCTCTGAGCAGCGAACGGCGAGAACCCAACTCCGACGAGGTCAGGAACAACAAAGGAAATGTTGCTTCAGCTTGAGATCATGCAGTGGATTCCGGTGGAGCCTTTTCGAAGATTTCTAGCTTGTTAAAGGATGGATTTTAACAGATACGTCCAGGTAAGTTTTCAATTAATTCTTATGCTTAATTTTTAACTTCTTGTTCTCATCTATTGTGAGTTGAGTATCCTGGGAATTTGACATTTTTTGATTTTTGATATTCAAAATATTGCAAATTGTTAGTAGGGCGGTGAGATCTCTTTGCTTTCATGAACTCTCTCTGTTAATCTATTTTATATGTTAGTCGTAAAAGAAGAATTGTCATAGTTTTTAAATTTATCTTTTTCTGGTGTTCTTGCTGATATCTATAGTTACAGTTCAATTAGTATTTAATCCCCTGTATTTGTGATTATTCACTGATTTGGGGGCGTATCTTATCGTCTTAATTTGATTTGTGCCATGTAACTCTAGAATAAGGATATCTCGACTATTGAAATTATCAATTTAAGCTAAATTTTCTCACTTAGGCAAAATACCTTCATTAGCTCCCTTTTAGTTATTATGTATATCTTTAGATTAATTTAAAATTCTGTCCGGAAATCTCACTTTCTGCATATTGGCTAAAAATATGTTGTGGCTTTGTGAAAGTGTAACATGACTACACAGTGGTGAAATAAGGTAAAGTAATTAATTCCTGTGATTTTGATTTCCGTTCAAATTAAGTTTTTTCCTGATTTCTAATAGTTTAATTGATTTTTCTGTATGTTTTAAACTATGGGTGTCTTTGGTACGAAGGAAAATGTTTTCTAATGGAAAAAGGTTTTCCTATAATGGTTTCCCTGAAACAACAAGTAGATTTTTAGACTTTATTTCTCATGTTTGGTTGGTGAGTTAGAAAATATTTTCGGATAATGATTTTTAGGTTGATTTAGATAAACATGTTTATGAGAAACATCTCTATTTTTACTAGAGTAAAAAAAATAATTTATGAAATTGAAAATATTTTTTTTTAAAAAATTACAGGGGTATTATTTTATTTTTTGGAGGTGGGTGGGGGGTGTGGGGGTTAATTTTGGGGAGGGGGTTGGGAGTCGGGGTGTGGAGGTGGGGGGGGTCAGGGATCTGGTGAACAAATTAAAAATTTTGAAATGAAAATATTTTTTTAAAAAATGGTTGTTCTTTCCAAAAAAATTAATTTGAAATTGGGGAGAGTTTGAAAAGTTTTCCTTAATTTTTGAAAGAAGTCTTATTTTCCTTAATTTTGAGGAAAATGAGTGATTTAAAAAAAATTCCGTAAATTTTGTCCAACCCCAATATGAAAAATGAAATATAGTTGTCAGAAAAGTTTACTCGTACAACAACTCGATGTTTGCGCTCTCTATTTATGGTAATTCTCTGTTTATGGTAACTGACTGTTGGATCAATTTAATAAATTGAATGATGATGATTGATTCCTCTAATTTTAGTTACTCTTGAATAGATTACTCCTTCAGCCTTTTTGTTCTAGATAAGAGGTAGACATATTTTATGAAGTAAGTATATATATATGATAATTGGTACAAGTTGGTTGATTTTACATGTTTATCTGACTATTATTAATTGATTCATATAAACTTAATTAAAATTGAAAAAGCTCTTACTAATTTTGTTTGGTAAATTGTATAATTATTCACTTATTCAATTCTTTGAATAAGGAAAATATATTCTTAATTGAATCAATTATTTAGTTCCGTAATTGTCTGGGCCCTTTTATCTATTATATAAATAATAAACATTGTTTGGTTCTCGTTCTCCTCAACGGATAAACCCTTGGTTAGACACTGAAATTCTCACATCCGAATACTTGATCACATACTCAAATACAAAAGAAAACAAATACTCTGTTCTTTGAAATAAACTAAGAATTTTGCAAAATATTCAAGTGCTTTCTTTGTTGTGTTGCTGTTGTGGTTTGAAAATTTGTCATGCTTAATTGCTCAAAATATTTTCTGCCTAACCGGTTAGTTGTTTCTCTATTAGTTTATCTCCATTTCACAATGCTTCAATTGTTGTTGTGTGTTCGAAAAAATGAAATAAAAGGAAGCGTCTGGGTCAGTTTTCGCTCTCTCCTCGCTCTGGGTAATATTATATATGTCGTTATGCTTTACTTATCTAATTGCTTGTTTTGCCAAAAATGTATAAAATGAACATGTGTATATGATGAATCTATCTGTAATTGGTATTCTTTTGGTTATATTATGTTGCTTTATATGCTATGTTTGTGTGGCTCTTTAGCAGGTTCGGGCTTGGTTTCAAGTTTAAAGAAACAGAAGAGTTATTGCACAAGATCTAGTTTTTTCTTAATATTTGTGTTATCTTATTTTCTAAGAGATGAGATTTATGTGTTGATTATAACTTTATTGCTAACTTACTTGTTAGAAAAGCATGTCTAGGAATGTGATTAATTGGATTTTATTCCTCACTCTAATATAATTAGAATATCCAAAATAAATATTTATCTTGCCGATTCATATACTTTTAAATGTTGTAAGCATATTCTATATTTGATAATTCAAAGTGTTGACTTTTACATGTTTATCTAGTGGTAAAGAATTAAAATGCTTGTCTTGCTTAACATACATACCATGCTTTTAGGATTTTATTCTTTTGTATTTTTTTAGATATATGAAGATTATCATCGCCCCACCCACTACCATCCATACGCCACCTACCTATCCGCCCACTCCCCCACTTCATTTTATCACCACACCTCGCACCTATCCTACACATTTCATCGAACACCCCGACTTGTTCAACCGCGCCCCCCCCCGCCCTAATTCACCTTCACCCAAACCAATCATCACTCCCACAACCCCAAAACGCCATTCCCAACACACGTCTTTCCTTTTTGTATACGCCAAGTGTTGACCGGAGGCGCCCCCCGCAAGCTGTAGACTATCTGCCATATAAGGTTTATACAATGAGTGATACTATGGATGCACAATTTAACATTTGCAAATTATTTCGGCTGTCACTAGAAAATCTTTGAGGATCTAATATAAGATTAAAACAATTTAGTCATCGTTGAAATTCCTGTAGTGGTAATGATTTTGGAATCTTAGAAATCATCTAATAAATCCATTTTACAAGATCAAATAAAAATTGCATGCTAAAATCACTTTGATAATTTCCAGGATGTGTATGAATAATTTTGCTGCATTTTTCTGTTTATTGTATATCTGTAAATAATCATTTTCTGTCAGTTCAGATAATATCAAACTAAACTTTTCAAGCAACCTGTTGCCCTTATTAATGTTTTCTCAAAATAATTAATTTCTGCATACAAGTAAATTGTTTTGCTACTTAAAATAAAATAATATCTTAAAGTATGCTAATTAAAATTGTCTGACCTGTTACTTTAAGAAAGTTTCCTTGCATCCGTGATTACTTTCTATCATATTGTTAGTCAATTAATGATTATTTTTGGTATGTGACACTTCCTGCCCTCTTTTACTATCAGTTAATAACATTTTCAGTCTTTCTAATAATTTATTGTTTAACTCGTTGTTGTCAATGTCATTTGTAATGTTCACAAATTACATTGAGACTTTCACTTCGTAGTTTTGTCAGACAGTAAAACTAATGTAGAGGGAAACTTGAGAATTTACATGTCAAATGTTGTCCAATATATTTTGCTTTGTGTCTAGGAGGGTTTTATATTTTATTTTAGTCTGAACTACACTACTAGTAGTCCAATGGCTCTTGGATCTTAAGCGGGGACGCTAAGCACCTTTTAGGACGAAATGCATGCGGTGGTGGGGTATGGATAGTTGGTACTCCACGGAGATGATGACATTGCCTCAAGCCGTAAATGACAAACATTTATTTTGTCTGTCCTGATAAAAAAAAGGCGAGTGGTGACTGTAAGGTCCTCTTAGATCTCTCCCTCTTGTCCTTAATTGTTTTTACTTAGATTGGTTGGGTAGGTCGATAAAATAAAATTATTTACTCATTTAATTGTGTAATTTCTATCTCCTTGCTTTTCTCTTTATTAATTGCTTAGTATTTTGGTTTATATTCTTTATCCATAGTCTTGCATGTTTGACGTAATTAATTAAAAGTACATAAAGTTAATCTAATGAGTGTGTTGGATGAAGGAGAACATTCCAATTTTTCTCATGTTGGTTGGGGACAAAAAATTGGAAAATGTTTTAAAAATCAAGACTCATTTCCTCAAAATTAAGGAAGAATGATATTCCTTCATAATTTTTAGAAAAAACCATTTTACAAAAACTCTCCTCTAATTTTAATCCCCCCTACCCCACCCCACCCCCCCCCCCCCCACCCCCCACACCCCCCCCCCCCCCCCCACCACTTTGAAAAATTAATTTTATTTTTTAAAAATATATAAAGTTCAAATTTTATTTTTTCCCTCTCTACCCCCTCCACTCACACCCAGGCCCCACCACACATAACCATACCAAAGAAAAAGTATTTTTAATAATATATTGTCATTTCATAAGAAATTATTTACTCGCGGAAAAGTAAAAGTGTCTCGCAAAAATATTTTCATTCATTAAAGTCAAACATTATTGCCGGGGAAAAATTTTCTACTCACCAACAAAAACATGAGAAAATAAGTCAAAATCTACTGTTCCAGGAACTATTTTCTAAGAAATTATTTTCCATGGAAAACATTTTCCTTCATACCAAACACACCCTAATTGTTTAATATTCTTATCATCTAGTATCACATGCTTATAATTAATTAAAATAATAATGTGAGCTATTTGTTTAGTTTGTTGTTATATCACATAGTCTCGCATGTTAAATTAAATAAAATGATCTTAATTTTTTAATGTTATCACCTAGCAAGCATGATTAATTAACTAAGTAAATAATGAAACGACCTTATTTTCTACTTATAACTCCCACATAAATTGCATGATATATGATCGGGACCCATATTTGTTGACCTCGAGGGATGCCTAACACCTTCCCCTCGAGGTAATTTGAACACTTACCCTGATCTCTACATGTTGACCTTAATTTAGTTAGATAGGTGACCTAATGCGCCTTAATACGTTAGGTAGCGACTCTTCAAAATCCAAATCCCAAAAGTGTTATTAGGTCGTGCATCAAAACCCGTTTTGATGAAAAGTGGGGTGTGACATGGATCCACAATCTAGATAACCTATGGGGGTGCATGTGGATGGGTATATACAAATATTGCTACTAGAAAATCCGCCTCTTACACGGGGAGAGCCTTGCATCCTCTTTAGACTATTCTAAAGCCGACCTCAGTCACTAGTGGAGAGGTCATTCCTTGTCAATATCCACTAGTTCTAAGTATAATTCCCACGAAATACTTATTAAGTCTTACTTAACTCAGATATCATGGAAGGATGTCCTTGATAACCAATCCAAGTTAGTTCATTAGGGATGTTTGGTTACTTTCATTGAAGTAAATATGGTGAGATCGTCTTTCAACTAAGGAATTCCTCTATAGTGGAAGAAACATTTTATCATGGTGTAGTGTTTCATGAGAATAACTTTTCAACAACACAACAACACAATCAACATGATCATAGACACTTCACTCTCAAACTGTATTAAAAAATGTGCATAAACTTCACTTCACTTACTTGTTCTTATCATCCATGGAAGGGCACATATCTTACCCATCCAAGCTAAGTCATATGTCATCCATGGAAAGGTATCTTCCAATGACCAATTCAAGCTAGGTGGCATTTGGATACACTCGTTACTTTGATCATATTTTAGGTAAGAAAGTACCTTTGAACTGTCAGAACTCTGTACTTGTGAGAAAACCTGGCACTAATCATGCTTTCATGGTATATGAGAAAGAATACTGAAACAAAACAACAACAACTTATCCTTTATACTTTCACTCTCAAGAACCTTTAATTACATTTTCATCAAATTTCATAATAAATGCGTAATTTCAGTAACTCGTATCTTAATCTCAAAAACCACATCAGAGATTTATAATTTGGGGGGAATTTTCTGTAATTACTTGGGTTCATGGGAAATCATCATAGAACCATAGAATTTCATCAATTCGTGCATAAGATATCATAATTCCGTCAATTTAATCAATAATCAAGAGAACTCATAATATATAAGAAAACCCCCAACTCTATTGGGGATTCTAACTTTTAAAATAGGATAACTTGGGAACTCGTGAATGAAAAGAATCCTTGGATAAAAACTATCACACCTTAATGCCAATTGCTTAGCTTCAATGGAGTAATTAGAGAATTGACTTGCAAACCATAGCTTGGACCCTTCTTCTTCTTCATGTTTTCTAGAAATAGAAATATTTGAGGGAAAGACTTGTTCTTCTTTTGTAAATTTGAGAGAAAGATTTTCAATTGGGAAATTTTAGAGTTAAAGAACTTACATAGTGATTTTGGTGAAGGTTAAAACGACATAGTATTAGGCTAGACTAATTAGGAAAGGAACCAACTGCCCCTAGAATAAATGTTGACCTTCGGCCTACTAGCCTTGATCAACAGACCGTGGTTTTATCGATGGTCTGTCCTGCACGTCTGCCATCTTCATTAGTGACTGACTTAGTGTCTATGATGCATGGACCCAAACCATGGAGTAAGAACCCAACGATAATTCGTTTGTTCGAGTAGTAGTTTCTGGTCCTCTAACCCTATTTGGGTGGCCAATCCACGGACCAAACCTACGGACTGTGGCTCAGTTTACAAGTCATGTATGGCCACTGTCAAATGGCACCAGGAACTTTTAAAAACTGAAATTTTTCCCTTTCTAAAATCCTAAGTGTTACATTTGATCATCAAGGTATATGTGAATTCACCAATATACTTCATTCACCCATTGGTAACCATAAGATCTCTAGGTTTCAATTTCACCTAATTTTATTAGGGTTCATGCAATATCCGTAACTTTTATTTGATTTTATTTAATTATCCTATTTAAATCTTCAAATGTATGTTTTGATTAAACTACATGATTTCCAATTTATTTCATACAGATTCATATTTTTTACTTGTATATGATGATGAATTTATTAAAGAAGCTTAGGAATTATTGAAGTATGAATTTAAGATACTATATTTTATGAAAATTATGTTTATGAATTAAGCATCCTTATGAGGTGGGTATCAATTAATTGTGAATGGTTTTCTCACTTTCTTATGAAATCATGATTTATGAAAGGTTTTCTCACATATGCATGAACCGAGATTAAAAAGTGCTACTCTATGATGACTTAAGATTTGATTTATAGTTTAATTGTGTCTTTACAAGTATGATTATATGAATATGTTTATAATTAATTCCATTGGGATTTTACTTAGCACAGAGATAATGTTGAGATGGAGGCTCTCCCATTAGAAGAGGTCAAATTTCTAGTATCAATCTTTTTGTTGCTAACTGCGTGCCCCCATAGAATCTGTCTTAGAAAGACATAACTAGTGGATCCACCTAAGGAAGAATTTTATGGTCATTATCTTAGCAAGTAGGACATCTATTTCAGGTGTGGGAGCAAGACACAATATTCCACATGATAGCTCACGTGGTCTATGTCACTTAATGGTAAACATGCACAAAATTAATTATGTTACATTCAACGATTTTAATGAAAGCTTTCAAATAATTTTAAGTATGCATTGACCATGTTCATGATTTATGATTCTTTAATAGTTTTAATATGTTTTTAGCTTGGCCATTCATATCATGCTTAACGTCATAATATGGTCACATTTATATTTTCATGCACTTGCGTTACTTAGTAATTCCATGTACTGATGCATATTTGTGCCTATATTGTCTCATAATATAGGGTTTAACACTTCTTCTCATCCTGCTCGTGGCTAACTTGGACTACTATAAATATTGGATTGGTGAGTCCTCATACTTCGAGGGCAAGACCATGAAGACTTTGTGATTTTTTTATCTACTTTGAGACTTTGTACGTGGTGTATAAGTTATATCCCAACAACTTTCATGTTGATTTAGAAGGATTCACAAGACATAGTTAAGATTCCGGACTTATGTTTCAACTTCTCTTTCATGATATGAGACTTTATACATAAACATTTCTTTTGTCTATTATATTATGTTGTATGTAAAGCGTCTTGTTAAGGCCCCTTGAGATCTTATAAATTATATACGTCTAATGTATCTTTGGTTCGTGACAAGATACCCGATGGTAGGCTTGTAGAAAAGTGGAACCACCGTGGAGGATGTTGTCACCACCCAAATTAGACCCTAGACATGACATGGAGAATAGAACCCGTGAGTCTCTAAAAGCTAGTTACATAAGCATGATGCAATGAATATCAAATAAAGAGTATACAACATAAGGATGGAATACAAGTCTCAAAACTATTTTAGAAATATAAGCGATACTAATATAGTACATAAGAGAATATGTGGAAAATCACTATGTCTCATAAGCGTTGTACTATCATAGGTGTGGTTAGGACAAACCTCTAAACCACGTACAAAGTCTGAAAACTAAAAAGAAATCCAAATCAATAAAATGATACTGGATTGCTCTCAAATAATGAGGAATCGCTAATACGAGTGCTAAGCAGAGCAATCCAACTAGCCACGACCAATATGAGAAGAATTATATTCTATATTATGAAACAATATAGGAACAATATGCATTAGTACTTTAAATGTACTAAATATGGGGAAAATGTACACACATAAACATGACATTATAATGTGTTTAAAATATGTAATGCATGACCAAGTAAAATGTATTAAAACTCAATAAGCTAAATCATTAATCATGGGACAGGGTTAATGCACATTATAATCATGAGGAAATCTTAAGTCATAAACATTTAGGAAGTTATAAAACCCTTTTGAAGTAAAAATCATAGATCTTTTATGAGATAGTTTATCATTAACCGAGATAGACCATGTAGGTTATAACACAAAATCTTGTGTTTTCCCACACCAAAAAGATAATATCCTACTTTTCAAGGTAAATATCATACATATTAGCTTAAGTAGATCCTGTAGCTATGTATTTCTAATACAAATCCTATGGGGGCTCATAGGTAGGGACAAGAGATGTTTTTGCAAAGATCAAACATCTACTAATAGCAGGATCTCCATTATAAAGTCTACTGGATGTTAAGTAATATACTAACGAAATAAACATAATCACCATCATCATACTTGTGAAAATTAGAAATCTAGTCATCCAAATCCAATCATAACTTCATATTATAGAGCATCTCCTTTAAAAATCATGATTTCCTAACATATTCATAAGATACTTTTCTAAGCATAAAAAGTAATGATCATATTTCACAGTGAGAAATTTTTTGACAAATCATTTTGCTACTTTATCTAAAGCATCATTTTTTCATAAATCCTTCAATTCATGATGTATTCATAAATTCATAATAATAATATTACAATAAAACATTTGCTCATATGAAATTTATTGGAAACATGTAATTGTATCAAATCATGCATAAATAGATCAATTATAGACAGTTGAATCATACAAAATTATATGAACCCCTAGAAAAATTGGGTGAAAGTCGGCAGGAGAAATTGAGTTTCCTTTGGGACCTAATGGATGAAAGGAATCCAAAACCCTAAAAAGTGAAGAAGGAAGTCTTAAAGCTTGAAAAACTGTAGCTTTTTCCCTTGAGTGCTTTAAGAGAATTGAAGAAGAAACCTTTGGGAGAATTTGAGTGATTTGGGAGCGAATAGGTAGATTATTTGTCACAACCGGGGAGCACCCCCTAGAAGTAACATGGCGTACTTGACCACTCAGAGGTCTTATACAATATGATAGAAACTTTACTTTATATACATATAAAATATAAGTCATAATACAGATATAGATTCTAAGTCTCTTTTCCATCTTAGACTCAACAAAATTAGAATACATTAGGGACACGACCCATAAGACACATTACATAACTATACAATATTTAAAGACTTTACAATAAATACACATTAGGACATCCTTGGACTTAAGGATTCCTTTCCTTGAGCTTTGGAATCACCTATCAAGCTCTTCATCATTCAATACATCCTTTAAGCATTCATAACCTACACTTTGTGTAAAAAGTAGAGAAGAATGAGATTAGTACAAGAATGCACTAAGTATGACACCCATGCAAAAACATGCATTTAAAAGGGACCTTTTTCTTGAAAATTATATTTGATGCCTTTTTGAGTAAATTTTTATGAAACCTTTAAACAATAGCATTTACATCATTTTCATACTTCATAGAAACACAACCAAAGGCTAGACATCATAGAAAAGGACATTTAGAATTTAAGTCCAATTTGAGGTCACATTACAGTGAGCTCATTCCTCTTTACAGTGAACTATTTCTTTTAATTCATTAGTCTCCCAAGTAATCCTTTAGGGATACTTGGTTCAATGTATCACCTTAGGACCACAAGGAAAATCATACATACCATCTACACAAGACAACACATACAATCATAGAAGTATAATACAACATAGACATAGTTAAGTCAAGACCTTTATCATATAGTCAACAAGATCAACATCATCCATAAGGACTAATATAATGGACATCTTCATAACAAGTAGACAAATACTACAATGTCATGCATAAGGAACACATACATAGTGACATGCATTAAAACACCTTCCTAGAACTTCCTAAAGAGCTACTTGAGCAATGTCTAGATGGGTTCATTACTTCCACCTATCCTATGTAACCTCCCTTAAGTCATTCTATTTTGGTTCCTAGTCATTTAACTTCCATTGTGCATTTTACTTTAGGGAAACTGTAGCCTTAACCGACACTAAGACCATGGGTGCTAAACATGGAATTTGATGTTGTAGAGCCTTACACCAAGAGAAGGTGTTCCTACCTAGCCAAGGTAGAACATTAACATATATCCTAGCATATTAGGTGATATCACTTGCTATATCCAATGTGGCAAGCATAGTTTATGGAACTAAGAGATAGGTATGCCCTCTACATACCATTTGATAATTAGGGCCTCACCTCATGAGAAAACATGGGTGAATATTCCTACAAGGAAATTCAACACCTCATGTGGGTCCATAGGTGAGTATTTCATTAAGGGCAGTCAACACTCTATAAGGGACAAATGGTCAATCTTCATCCAAGGAAAGTCAACGCCTATCAATGTCAAGTTCACTCGGTGCTAAACTAAGTTCCCTTTATTAAAAAGCCTTTATTACATTTATTTATAAAACATAGGCTTAGCTTATTCATTATTCGTATGCTTATATTATATTCAAGCACCTATCTAGTTTTAGAGTTATTCTTGGGCACCCCTATCAAGACCCCTCTACTTACTAGACAATAATACATGTGTGTAAGTGTATACATAGATGTGAACAACGTTTAACATAACACATTAAAATCACACATGACCATACATTCATATTCATGCACATATAGAAACCAAAACTAGAACTATCCTATCAAGGTACACATGTGCAATACATATGTGAAGTCACATACCCTTGCCCATACTAGTACACCTATCATGTAATCCTAGCTAAGAACACACATATAATGCTTTCATAAACATCATCTTAACATACATAATAGTAGACACTAGTGAATATGAGAACTACCTTTCATTTAGACACCATGACCTATACTACTTGTAACATGCATGCAAAGTGAGTGTGTGTGTATATTGGTCAACATGATCACATAATTTCTATCAATAACATATCAAGGCATCCACCCTCTTATACCACATTACACTTTCAAGTATAAACCGCACAACCCACAATAGCATAGGAGACAAGTCAACTTGATATTACACTTAGGACTCCTAACTTGTGCTATTCATGCATTCACATAGGGGTATATAGGTAAGGGATTATTAACCATTTTAAATCATCAATGGCAGAACCTATACTTTACCCTAACATGAATATACACGTACTCATGCAATATCCATACACCCTATATCACAACTAGAATAGGAAAGTAAGCATAATCTTCTCATTACACCCTATATCACAACTAGAATAGGAAAGTAGGCATAATCTTTTCATAGTAGCATCATAAGCATATGGTAATATATTCATCAATTTGACTTCATGGACATGGTCAACACATATATAATGGCAATAAATTAAACACCGCCACTATAAGTGGACCATACCACACAATGCCATACAAGGCTTCGTTAAGTACATTAATATAAAAGAGTGGAGAGGAAAAGTAGACCTTACCAATTGATCAACCCTTTTGAGAACCATTGATCAATACACCATTTCATCAATAATAAATATATAGGTCAGCAGCTAAAGGTACTTTAATCATAAAAGAAACCATATACAATTCGCTACATTTCATATTACAATCTAGTATATTACATCACATATATACTAGAAAGTAGAAGAACATAGATCTTTAATCCAATTTACTTGCATTGATCATCAATTATATTTCATTAATGGCATAAGTATAGGGCAGTAGATAATCATACACTTAATCATAAAGATATTATGCTTAAAGCACTTCAAGATCAAGCTACAACATATGCATTAGACTTGTCAATTCGTTAGGGTATAGAGAGGAATTAACCAACACTATTGATTGTCTAAGATTTTGATGATCAATCATATTTTAGAAATAATGTACATGTTAGGCAGTATTTAATTAGATCATTACTCAAAGATATCATAGTTCACATATCCTAAGAATATAGACCACATTTCATACATAGTATCATCAATCGATATATTAGAATAACTAGGTCAATTCATATAATCCATCTTTACTTCAATCATACAAGTTTCATATTCATAATTCGAACATTATATTAACCTAGGACAGTATATACAACCAACTAACATAATTGAAATCCACAGTAAATTATTTAGAAGCCAATGTTACAGTGAACCATGGAAACTAGGCTAAACATGTTAAAATCTTCATACATTGATCCTCATGTATCCTTCAACATCAATTCAACGTTAATTCATGTAAATAACAGTAGATACAACCACCTCAACATAATATTATTAATTTTTATAATCTTTGGATAATATATTATTTACGTAGTTATGTATATAATTAGTGTATTTCACGATTACTCGGAAGAAGTCTCAGCTTGATTCTATGTACACGCAAGTCCATCTGGGTGTTTTCTTTTAGTGTCGAGGTCGCTCCATAAGAACGTTATCGTCCATTCGTTGCACTTCGAAAAGTGATCTTCATCTCTGCTCGTCTTCTCTACATTCCTTCTATTTATTTGTAGCCTGTTTTTTCGAGTCATTGTGAACTTGTTACATATTAGTTCTTTGTTAGATTGTTTTTGATGTACTTTGACGGGATCAATTTCTTATTTATTTTTCTGTATGAGTCGCACATATTGTTGCTTCGTTTATGACATGCTGGTTGTGTGGGTGTTCTGTTTATGTGGGATGTTGGTTAATGAGTATAGCTAATAATACTCCCATTTTGTTTTCGTAGGTCTATTACTTCTTAGTTTTCCCTAGTAAAATTTCTTTAAATTTCCTTACTGTGGTTTGTTTCCATTTCATTGGAACAATTGAAAACTTTCAACACTTGTACATTAAGTCTTGGATAGATTGCTTTAATGCTCACTTGCCTTATGTCTCTTTCATCTCTTATTTTCTTGTCTTCCTTTGTTGCCTACTTTGTTGTTTGAATATGTTAAAACTTGATTCAAAACAAGTGTCGTCTCTCGTGCTTAGCTTTTTTTTTCCTCTACACCACTGTTTGGTTTATTTTGTTGTTCTTTCTTGACTCGTTACCATGCTGCTCGACTCTCGGCTTATTTAGTATCCTAGCGGTTGAGTTAGAATCGATTTTCCCGCTCGTCTAATGTATAAATGAGCGTGTTCTGAATGTTGTCGCTCTTAAGTTTAAAATTCCTCTTTCAAACTAGATATTGTATTAATTGTTCCATGTTACTTGAACAGTTTTTTTTTAATATTGTGTAAAGTTACTGGTAGTCTCTAGCTTGGTCTTAATACACCATTATGTCATTTTGGGGGCGTTTTTTATTCTCTCTTTTCGAGTCCTTTCGTTTTAAGTTGGGAAGCGTTTTAAATGAGAGATAATATTCATCATTGGAGTCATGTTTTGTGTAGCATTACAGTATGTCTTTGTTTGGTTGCTCGATTTTTCCTTCTCTATTGAGACCATGATGCTGATCTTCTTTTGTTTTTGTTAATATCTAGATTGGGTTCCTCCACTTGTGTTATTGATCAGAAGTTTTAATCTATCGCCCACTCATGTTAATTTCAAGCTCACTATGCCTTGAGTAGTCTCTGGATTTAGTATTTTGATAATACAGTCGAAATTACCAGCTATGGTTCGCTTATTCATATTCAACATGTTATACAAGGTTCACACAAATTTGGTCCATGTAACTTCAAGTAGATTTGTTTTCTTAGATATTATTTTGTTGGAGGTGTTAAATCTTTCAATATCCCCTTATAATACTCATGTTTGTAGTAGGGTAATCATCTTTAGAATATTGCTATTAGCTACCAATATTATTTCTTTCTTCTAGTGTAGGATTTTGAGTTTTGCACATGTGATGTCAAATAGCATAATGGGAACATTAATTGTTAGCAATTAAATGTCTACTTAGACCCTCTTAATTGCTCGTATGAAGTTGTCATGTCTAAATGCCACTAAATGGGCTAATTATGTATTAATTTGCTTGTTCTTGAGTTCAAATGTTCTTCTGTGAATTTTTGTATGCTTATTTGTTTATGTTGGTCGAATTATGTGTTAACCTTTTCCCTATACTTTGTTTTGCATGTGAAATATTGCCCGAGTTCATAACGAACTCTTATTTTCCATCGCATTTCAAGAGAGAGTCATAAAGACTCATATATTATCCATGTCGATTCTTCCACCCCAAATTTGACGAACAGGTCTTCAAAATTGATGAATATGGAGTTAATCGAAGAGTTGTAGAAATTGGGTCATTACGACCTAATTTTTTTTAAAATTTGTATTTTGTTGTTGTTGGGACTAAGCCCATTTAATTATTTTGTTTATTGCATCCCTAGACTAGGACAAGTACAAAGACAAATGGGTCAAAAACCCAAAAGAAAGCGGTCCAAATACCGGTCAAGGCGGACAGATAACCCGAATTTGGACATAATCTCTCTCTCACTCTCTCTCTCTCTCTCTCTCTCTCTCTCTCTCTTATTTGCTTTATTACTTGTTTTTTCTGTCGTTAGTTTTAGGGTTTAAGACCCGAATCCCTAGGAGACTCTATTTTTTCTTTAAATAACTCAATTAAATCGATCACGACTAAATGATTTTAAATAGTGATAAACAAATTTTGCAAGTCAATTATGGATGAAGTAACAAAATAAATACTTCATTTCTAAAACAACTTCTTATTTTATCTCAAAAATTAAGTTAGACATTATAGCCAAACCAAATTAGTTGTCGGATAACCGCAAGTAAGCGGACGTCTTAGGTGCTTTCAAACCTTCCTAAGTCGTTAATAAGAATCTCCGAACCCCTTTAAATGTTTTCAATTTGTTTTTCTGTTTAGGTCTTTTGAAAATCAATGTTTTTCTTGATTTTTCTCAAAAATTAAGTGGCGACTCCAAAATTTAAAAATTCTTATAAAAAATATTTTCCCGAAAAAGTTTGTTTAAAACAGAAATTGCGACTCTGCTGGGGACGTTTGAGGATTCTAACCTTAAAACTAACGTGGCTTGGCTATGTGAAGTTAACTATTTATTTGTTTATTTATCGCCTTATTCAACTGTTTCATTCATGGCATATCATAACTCCGTTAAACGATGATTATTTTTATTTACCACTTAAAGGATGAGTATGTGGGTTCGCTGTAGTTCGTTAACCAAATCTTTCTCGGGGCACCCTGACGAATGTAGTTTGCTACTTGATAGTCAACGGTCGTTAACTGTCCCAGCCCAAGTAGTCCGCTTGAGTTAACCTTTCCATTATAAATACAACCCACTCCTAGTTAAACTAAGATAGTGTGAAACCAAATCCCAAAAAGTAAAGTATTGCCCTAAAATGACCCAACACACAAGGAGTGTTGGGCCCATTAGAAAGAACGCCTTGAGTCCAAAGAGTTCATGGCTCGATAGAACGATCATATTTATGTGTTGAATCTAAAAGATGTTTGCGTGTTTAACTGTTTGTTGTGTCCTGGGGGTGGAAACTAACTAGTTGTATGTTTTCGTAGATGATGAGTCAGTTCCTCGGTTTCAATATGGTCACCAAGACACCAGACATTCTTCACGTTTGGTGGAACAATCTCAAGGATTGTCAAAAAAGACAAATCTCAATTCACCTGGGCCACTTACATTAGATAATGGACTTCAAGGTTTGGCCCATGTTTATTGAGGTAATTACGCGGTTTTGGGATGATGAAAAGATGGTGTTTTGATTTAGAGACGTCGAGATAACACCGACACTAGAAGAAATAAAGGATTGTCTAGACTCTATCAGAACATGTGGCAAGAGGAAAAAATATCCCGACCATCATATCCTTCTACCGTATAGGCCACCTAGTAAGAAATTGAAAAACATGCTTTTGCTTGTAAATGCGGACTGGTTGGATGCTCAAGACATACCGCTAATGAAATTCTTCCAAAGGTGGGGGCACGACAGCTACTTTAAATCATTCCCAAAAGAATTCCATGATCACACTACTTGGAGGCAAACTCAAACTATTGCGTTCTCCGCATGCCTTTTAGGAATGATGGTGTTCCCACAGGATGAAGGAAAAAGTATTGATACCCGGGTTGTGATGGTAGTAGATCCCATCTTCAAAGGGATTGGTGACGAAGGAGAGAAAAAGAAGCACTACATCTTGCCCCGATAATCTTGGTCGACATCTATCGATCTTTGAGCTTGTGTAAGAACGAGTTACCATTTTTTCAAGGTTGCAACTTTCTACTTCAATGGTGGATGACTGAACACCTGTGCAAAAGAATGGCACCCAACAACAAGAGTTGGTCAAACCAAGCCAGAAGAGTCCCCTTAATAATTATTAATTCTATTGAAGCGTTAGCAGATTCCCAATTCACACCATCAAGGATGCGTGGGCGAGGGTATTTTATGATTACAAGAAGGAGACATACATAGGATGTTGCCGAGCTTCATGTTAGAGAATATAGCAGCGCAGAAAGCCAAACTTCCTTTTTAGTCCTTCCCGGTATCTGGGGATTGCGACCCTAAAACCTAGATAGGGTGATGCGGCAAGTCGATAGAATGCAAATCACACATATCCAAGGGGATACTAGCTCCTTTATCATCGATTACAACGGGTGCACTAAAATACCTTTCGCTAAGATCATCCTCCAAGAATAGGCCGGACGCATCCACATTAAATGGGGTATGGCTGAAAACTGATATGGAGATGGGTATGTCGATGAATACAAAACATGGTTGCAGAATGATTTGCGTGATGTAGTGAACTCAACACTATGCATGGGCTGAGAAATCTAAGACGTACAGATAAGGCTCTAGATCCACGCATACCATTTTCAGCAAGAATGGGACCGAAAGGAGCAGGAATTTCAGCGAAGGGAGCAAGAGTAGCAGTCCAGAGAGTAAGAAAATCAAAGGTCTTTAGATGTGATGTCACAAGAGCTAGTTGATGCAAGAGATTGCTTGATGCGTCTAGATGCAACCCTAGATGAGCAGATCAACACTCTATAGGTCATGCCGCCATCTTCTAAAGTTGTGTTCGCTAAGCCATACGTGGTAATAAACAAGTGCATCATCTGCAAAGAGGTAGAGAAAGCCAGAGGAGAAGCAGGACCGTCAACCTTCTAATTCCCTTATGCGAGATTGTTTTCTATTTTTGTATTCGCAATGTATTCCCCTTTCCCAAAATGTACCCCCATTTTGATTAAAATTATGTAATGAATGTTATGATTATTTGTGAAGCTTATTTTGGGGGATGCAACAATCTGTTTTAAACGATTCAACACATCCTTCAGATTGCTAAGCCTACCCTCGGCACAAAAAGGTCACATGCATGATTAGGATGTGATATATGTGTTTTAGCCGTTTATATGATGTGTTGATTCGAATGAAGGTATCGTTAACCCACTCCTTTCCAGAAATTTCCAAAAAATATACGCACAAGTCACTATGACAAAATGTCCAATCAAAATTTTCCAAGTCTTAAGTTTCTCACTAAAAAAAACAAAATCCTTACCTCCAAATCCTGAAACACTACTCTGTTGTCTCAGGAAAGGCATGATCACCGCTATGGAGAAAGGAAAAAGTATCCAGACTTAGCCAAGTGAAAAAGAGAGGATAGACACACAAAAGTAGATCGGAAAGCACATATATGACTTCTTATTTCATCCTAGGAGCCCCAAGGAGGAAACCAAAAAAGAGAGTTATGAGGAAGAACTTGCCTACAAACCCTCTTTTTAAGGACGTCTGGCAAAAGGAGATAACAAAATTTCTCCCGCAGCATATCTGCATGAATACCAAAAAAAGATAGAGGCTATTTCGTGTGCCCTTATTTTCGAGCATTATCGATATAGACATATGCTGGGGCCCGTAGAAAGAGCATCTTCCCAAGTGAGATCAAGGGACTGCCACAAGACTTGTGAGTGTCATCCCAACCAGAAAGTTCATACGAAAGAAGAGTTCATAGAGTTTAAGAACACAGTACATCGTTTGTTCAGTATGAATAGTACTTTGAACACTTGGGGTGACGGCGTCCTCCTTGCATGTAATGAACAGCGTCTTGACATACCAGTCACAGATAATACCATATTCTATCATTGCTCATTTGCGCCTTTCAAGAAAATGATGATACAAATCTACTCATAATTAGTTCAGAATAGAGTCTTCACCCATTTCTATAGAGGCATGGACATGCTGTATTCTCTTCAGTAAGAAGTTCGAAAGTGTTGTCCCTATCACAATGCCACAGACTACAACATTGAAAAGTGTCTTGAATTCCGCCACGCCTCAAATCCCTAGTCAATATGGGAAAGATTCAACGTGGCTGAGATGACGTAGAGAAGAAGAATGTCTAAGATGTAGTCATCATTTTAGCTTTGTTGTTGTCTTTTGATTTCCATGTAACCGTCAATGTTTTATCCTATACTCAAATTGGACCTGAATTCTCCTTGCAAGATACGTAGGTAGCTTTCCCAGGCCCGGCCCCCATCTTTAAAAATTTTCATTCTCCCCCTTCATATTATGAGAAGATACAAAGGCCAGATCAATGGACGTCAAAGAGAAGCTGCAAGTAGACCTTAGCTCAACATGATTTAGCCTTTCTGACACAGTGTCAAAACTAAAACAAGCAAACTCCTGCTTGTTAAAAAATGTGTTTCCGTCATTACTCATGGGTTGAAGATATCCTCAAACAAAGCAACTTGTGTGTTTTTCTGCTCTCTGTGTGATATTATGCATTTTGTAATCTGAATCAAATTGACAAATATGCCTTTGAGTTGTTTTCCTTTTCAGGTACTTTGAAACTGATATGTGTCGATTAAGCTGGCAGATCATCCTTATTTTACCAGATCTAAAGGTCCTGCAGATTCCTTTCCCAAACAACATTCAGATAAAGGAAAAACAGCTATGGGAGATAACAACAAAAAAGTAAGTCTCACTGACGTTGTTGTGGCTCGACCCACCATAGCGTACCAAAACGAATTGATTTTGCAACTGATGCAACAGATTACAGATACGAGGGTGGAGATGCAAAGGAGACGGGATCTGCCTCCACCAGGTTTTGCTGCTAACGTTGTTTATGGGAGACCCGCTCTCTACCTTCTTGCTTCAAACATGGAGTCAACTCAGAATCTACCATCTACACCTACCCAAAATCCCTCGTCATAGACACAAAATCCCCAATATACTTCCGCATCCTATCAAACTCCACCTCCTCCTTAAAACAACCACGCCCAAATATCAACCGATCCTCAAAATACCCAACATCAAACCGCTCCACCACCGCAAAACCAAAGCCAAAATCCAAACCAAAACTCTTTACATGCCTGAACACCCCACCACCACTTAAATCAAAATACCAATCCTCAGACTTATCCATAAATTTACCAAACCACACAAAATGTCCAAAGTCCTTCTGTAGCTCCACCCTTACCTAAAAGAATAAATTTCTAGATTCTCGTCCCTACTGAGCACGATGTGCATGGTTCTGAGTTGAACCATTGTGAGGAACAAGAAAAAAATTGAGAGCAAAAGAAGAGGCAAAAGAGGATATAAAAGAAGAGATCAGGAAGGCCATGAAAGAGTTCCAAAACGTTCCCGATGTCACTGGTCTTAACGATGAGAATCTATGCATTCATCCAAATCTGGAACTTCCAGAAGGGTTCAAGATCCCGGAGTTTGATACTTTTGTAGGAGTGGGAAACCCTATGGCTCATCTGAGATCCTACTACGACCAGCTTATTGGAGTTGGTAGGGATGAAGCTCTGCTGATGGGGCTCTTCAATAGAAGTCTTTGCGGTGAAGCTCTGGAATTGTTCACCTCCCACGAAACCATGCAATGGTCCAGATGGAATGCCCTGGCCAAAGATTTTATTGATCGATTTGCTTACAACGTGGAAATTGATCCCGATCAGTACTCTTTGAAAAAGATGAAGCACAAAATCCAGTGAGAGCCACAGAGAGTTCGCCTACAGGTGGAGAAAAGAAGCAGCCAGGGTAAGGCTGCCTATGTCTGAGAAACAATAGTAGAAGTGTTTGTGCGAGTGCAAGAGCCCAAATATTATGATAGGATCATGTTGCTCGTTGGAGAAAAATTTGTTGAGATAGTCAAGATTGGTGAGACTATTGAAGATGGTTTGAAAATATGTAAAATATCCCATGTTGTCGCATCGCCCAAATCATCGGTACTGGTGAAGAAGATGAGAGAAAAATTGTTGTTGTCTCTTATGAGGGGAAAAAGACCCGCAGAAGATCATTGTCCTCCCAAGGTCGTCCTCGACCTTCCCATAACTCCTATCAAGCTTGCTACACGCAAGCTAGTCATCCAAATAATCCCCTTCCAGTCTACCAAAATGCTACCTCCACTTACCAAAATGCCCCCCCTCTAAATTACCGAAATTCGCCTCCCATATATCAAAATAATTCCCCACTTTAATAAATTCCACCCCCTCAATACCAAAATGTTGATCCCAACTGTGCCAATGTGCCGTCGGGCTACAAAGCACCCCATCCTGTTTATCAAGTCGAAGCTCCACTCTTCCAAAACACCTCCGCGAACTACCAAGCTCCATCACAAAATTACAAAAATAATCCATATCCCAGAAGCCAAGATCACCGTACGAATACCAGAAGTTATCAACAGGTAACCCCTCCCCAACAAGGAAGTTATGATCCTCCTCGACCCAGAGTTGAGAAGAAGCCTCCTAGGAACTTTACTTCACTCGCACAAAGCCAAAAAAGTTGTACGAGCGACTAGCTGTGGCCGGATATATCCATCTGGTATGGCCCAAGGCGGTGGATACTAGTTCCAAATTATACAGGCCCGAGCAAAGGTATGTGTATCACTCCGACATTTTTAGACATGATACCGAAGACTGCATTAACCTAAAGTAAAATATTCAAGATCTGATAGACCAAGAGGTAGTCTCTCTTCAAGCAATCGTGCCTAATGTCAACACCAATCCTTTGCTGAATCATGGAGGCGTCAATATCAACATGATAGAGACGGATGATGATTGGTGTGTGACTAAGATGATAACTCCAGTTGTGCATAACGAGTTAGAAAAGGTCGTGGCCTTTTTGAGCGTGAAAGTGAAAAAAGAGTTTGTAATCCTAACACCCGCAAAGGATGTTGCCTTGGTGCCACCAGACACTCTTGTCTTACCAAAATTTGTGATTGAAACTACTGCCACTCAAGGTATGACACGATCTGGGAGGTATTATACTCTCAAAAAGTTTGCTCCTGGAGGACAGAAGAAGGATCATGGTAAAAGGCTGATAAGCGAAGGCGAAGCGGAGGAATTCTTGAGAAAGATGTAGCCAAAAGATTATTCGATTGTCAAGCATTTGGAGAAGACTCCAGCCCATATTTCCATATGTGCCCTTCTGATGAGCTCTCAATTACATTGACAGGACTTGATAAAGGCTCTTGATGATACATATGTGCCCGTCGGCACAAGCAACGATAATATGGACGCTATGATTAACCAAGTTATCCGAGGGCATCGGATTAGTTTCTGCAACGATGAGTTGCCTTTTGAAGGGAGGTCACACAAGAAAGAGTTTCACATCACTATCATATGCCGTTAGAAGGTCATAAATTGTGTCTTCGTGGATGATGGGAACATTTTCCCATTGTCGACATTAAGGCAGTTAAGGTTTGACATGGGGAAGCTGGAACAAAACCAAGTCAACGTAAGAGACTCCATCGTGGTATCAGTCCTACCATTTATATTTCCACTCGCCAGCCTGTCTCTCTTCCCCCCCCTTTCCCCCCACTTCTCCCCCCCCTGGCTCTTTACGCCGCCACACACTTGTTGCCAATTTACAACACTCCTGATCACTGATCATCATTGTCAAGCCCCCTCCGATCCGCTTCAGTAATCTGCTCGCCCTTTTAGGATCGCTCCCACCCGGGCAGCGTACTAAGAAGTCTTCTTGCCCGTATCTATACTCCCCCATCCTATAGTTACTGCTCAGATTGCCAACCCGTTTTCCATTCCCCACCTAAGCCCGGTCCCCGACTTTTCCTTGCAAGGCCCAGTCAAGCCATCTCATGGCCCCTTACCCGTCAGGTTACGTTCTGACCCTGTTTCCCCCGCTAGCAGAGGATGCTAATCGATATTGATTGCATCTTCAGAGCTGTGGCATAAAGCTACTACGCTAGAATTACTGTCATTACCCCCCTCTCGCTGGTTAATATTTCTCCCCCGCTATCTGACACGTTTCGTATTGTTAATGGGCCTCCAGTAGCCACAACTTGCACTTCCCTCACCACCCCTTGCCATCACCCCACCCTCTCATTCTCGCCTGTTCGTTGCCATTTAGACAAGCTCATTGTACATACATCATCTCCGCCTTAAAAATCATCAATCTCCTTCTAATCTCTTCGATGGGTTGGGTTCCATATTCAATCCTCACCATCTCTTCTCCCATCCCGTCCTTTATTTCTTTATCTCCACACAGTGTCTTCTTTTAATATCCTCCCCTCTGCTGTTACTCTCGCCGGAGGATCAGTTCACCCTTCCCCTCAGATCCCCTTCACTAACGCTCCCCATTTTATCTATGTCATACCCCGTGCGATTGCATGTCACGGGCCCCTCGCGCTTTCTTACGCGCTAGTTAACGCAGTCAACACTGCATTGTGGGTTCCTGACTGATTTAGAATCGTTTCCAGTTCCGCCCAGTTCCTTTACCCCTCCTTGTCATTATGGAGATATATGAAATTTAACAGCTATTCAGGACCGGAGTCCCAGCAATAGCAGCGGTTTCGGAGTCGTTGCTCAGCTGCGGCTGGAACCTACAGTTCCGTATTCGCATTGTGCGCATTCCGGTGGAGGAAGTTCTTGCGCGGTCAGCCGGATTGGGACACACTGTAGAGTTACCTACGGTTGCGTTACCCCTGCAACGACTTATCAAGAACCCTCTGCCTAAGTTCCACCAACCATTTAACGTAGTTGTCAACTCAAGCGCCTATCCCCTATCTGCTGGTCCTAGCACACGGGCCGCCGCGTTTGCGTTTTGGCTTCTTAACCTGTCGCTGTTGACTCACCCACTGACCGGAGCCCTAGTTATCGGCCACGTAGGGCCGCCGACCAGTCGTCCGCAGTTGTATACTCAGCCCTTAACCTTTCTACCTGGTTTGCCAGTGTGCTTTCCAAGCATAGGATAACGGGTCCTGCAGATAGCTTCTCCTTTCCCTCATTTGTGGATTGAGTAACGCTTCAGAGATCGTTTCGCAGCCCGATTCGAGGTTTTCTTGTCCCATGCCGTTTTTTGAGCCGCATTGCATCGCCAGCAGACGAACAACCCGAGACACCGCCATCGAGATTTGGTATTTGACTGAGTTGGGGCCGGCGTATACCTCCATCCAAATGTTCGTCTACCCATAGCGTCTGGTCCAGATCGTTATGATACTTCATCTCTGCGAGCGACCGCGTTGTAGGTCCTTTGGGCTACTTGCTCCAAGTATAGGCCGAGACCCACTAATCCACAAACCTGTAGATGTCTGTCCCTGCTCAGGGAGCGGGCTAACACCGCAACTATGATTGGACTCATTGTGGCCGTCATTGAGTAGAAGTCAGTAGGATCCCAAAAATGCAATAAGCTCCATCTTCACTGCCTGGCTAAAATCTGACGGGTCATCGGGTTTTCACCGAGCCCCTCCCCGGGGTTGGACGCACCGCGTTCGGCACAGTCTAATAACCGTGTACGTAACACGGGGTATCGGGGTGCCGTGCTGGACGGGGTCTTTATTACACGCTCGTCTAGCGGGATCCTGACTCAGCGAAATCAGGTGAGATCCAGCAATGCTCGACGGGGAGTTCATAGAAACTAGTATACATGGGACGGTGAAAGCTGATCACTCCAAATGGGTCCAGCAAAATTCAGTGCAAGTTTTAAGTCTGGGTTTCAAGATACAGCTATAACCTTCTTCTGGAAGGCCTTTCATCCTTATGGTTGTAGTTTGCCCTTGTACTCTGCCATCACATTAATGAAAACTTGTTTGGGAAAAATGAAAAGCTGGTTATCATGGCGAAGGAGTCAACTCTGGCAGCAGCAGATAGGAGCACAATATTGATGAGGTATCGCGACGGTAAGGTACTATTTCTACACAGTGGGCTTTTTGTGTAAGTGCCACCTGGTGGGAATTGGCCCCACAGAATCCCATGCAGGTCGTTGTACAATTGATGACTAGCCACTGTGATGCTTGCAGGAATGGTTTTGAACTAGTTTTGGGATTGGGATATAAATTCCCAAGAATTATTGAGCCTATTATGATCCCCCGTTAACAAGGATATAGATAGATGATGTTGGGTGGGTACACAACCATAGTGATGATGAAGAGAAGAAGAGAATGACAGTGTATTAGCTAAACCAATACCTCATTTGTATCAATCATTCTCTATCCGGTAGTATGCCGAGCATGACAACCTTGGGGAAAGAATCTATGGGATTTTCGAAGAGAATGATGTTGTTATTGAGGAAGAGGTTGAGCTAGCAAGATTCCACGATGTTGAGCCCGTAGAGATACTGCAGAATTAGACCTCCATGCCGATTTAGAGTAATGGGTGAAACCAAGAACTCGATCTTTGGTAGAAGGGCATCATTTATGCATATTGAAAATACGGTGGTTAGTCCTAAGATGCCGAGACCCATCATTTACTTATGAACTTTTTAATCCCCTTTATGATGTTTTAAAAAGGAAACATGGCCATGCTAAGTGTGCCTATTTTTTCAAATTTTAATAAAAAGCCATCCTTTTATTAAAATTTTGGACCCTTGTTATGGTTTATATTATATTTTCCACCTAAACTGTGTGTGTCTATTTAGTGGGAGTTTCTCAGTAATAAGTTTTAAACCCTGCCATGCGGTTCATGTTCCACCTGTCATTGTAGATGAGACGCAACAAAGATGAAGGATGAGCTCTCGGGTGAGGATCGGTGGATAATGAACGTGGATAGAATACGGAGAGGACCGTAGGCAAGATAGGTAGTCCGCTCTCTCTTTATTTCGTTTGTTCTTGGCACAGAATATATGTGCGTGAAGATTTTCTACAGTTTAAAAATCAACATAACCCGAATTTAGAGGAAACTGAAACTGTAAATCTGGGAGACCAAGAGTGTGTTAAAGAGGTCAAGATCAGCGTTCACTTTAATGAAAATCAAAGAAAGATCCTAATTCATTTACTCACCGAGTACTAGGGCTGAGCACCAATTTTATGGCTCACAAATTGCCAATTAATCCAGGGTTTAGTCTGGTGAAGCAAAAGGCTCGGAAGTTCAAGCCTCAATTGAGTTTGAAGATCAAAGAAGATATCACCAATAAGATCGATTCTCGATTGGTGGAAGTTACGCAATACCCGACTTGGTTGGCCAATGTTGTTCCGGTCGCCAAAAAAGATGGGAAGATCAAAATTTGCGTCGACTGTAGGGATCTCAACAAAGCTAGCCCAAAGGATAAGTTTCCAGTGCCGAACATTCATTATTTGATTGGGTTCCTCTGCTTGTGTTACTGCTTAGAAGTTTTAATCTATCGCCCACTCATGTTAATTTCAAGCTCACTATGCCTTAGAGTAGTCTCTAGATTTGGTATTTTGATAATACAGTCGAAGCATTTACGGCATATGGTTTGCTTGTCACTGTTCAACATGCCTATATCAAGGTTTTCACCATAAATTTGTCCCATTGTTACTTCCAGTAGATTTGTTTTCTCAGATATATTTGGGTGGATCCGGTGCAAAAGTTGCAATACCCCCTTATCATACTCATGTTTGCTAGTTGGGTAACTCATATTTAGAACTATTGCTATAGCTACCAATATTATTTCTTGCTGTGTGTAGGGTCAGGTATTCTGAATTTAGCACATGTATGTCAAATAGAATAAGGTCCATTAATGTGTAGAAAATTAAAGTCTACTTAGACCCTCTTATTCCGGATGAAGTATGTAATGGTCTTAAATGCCACTAAATGGGCTAATTATATATTAATTTACTTGTTCTTGTGTTCAAATGTTCTTTACTGAAGTTTTGTGTGCTTATTTATTTATGTTGGTCAAATTATGTATTAACCTTTTCCCTGTACTTTGTTTTGCATGTGAAATATTGCTCGAGTTCATCATGAACTCTTATTTTCCCTAGCATTTCAAGAGAGAGTCATATATACTCATATATTATCCATGTCGATTCTTCCACCCCAAATTTGATGAACAAGTCATCAAAATTGAAGAATATGGAGTCAATTGAAGAGTTGAAGAAATTGGGTCATTAGGACCTAATTTTTTATTTTAAAAAAACAATTGTATTTTGATGTGTGGGACTAATAGCATTTAGTTATTTAGTACTCGCATCCCGGACTAGGACAGGTACAAAGAAAAATGGGTTCAAAAAACCAAAAGAAAGGGGTCCAATACCTGATTCAGGCAGACAGAAACCCGATTTGGAACCATCCTCTCTTATTCCTCTCTATCTCTCTCATCTTCTATCTCTATGCTTAATTACTTGTTATTTTCTGTCGTTAGTTTTTAGCGTTTAGACTGAATCCCTGCGAGGACAGCTATTTTTTCTGTTAAACAAACTCAATTAAATCAATCGCCGACTAAATATTTTAAATTAGTTAATAAACAAATTTTGCAAGTCAATTAGAATAGAGTAACAAATTAAATAATTCATTCTCAAACAACCTTCTTAGTTTTTCTAAAAATTAAGTTAGACATTTTAGCCCAACCAAATTAGTGGTCGCATAACTGCAGTAAGCGGACGTCTTAGGTGTTTTTCAAACCTTCCTAAGACGTTTAATAGGAATCCCCGGGGGGGAAACCCCCTTAAATGTTTTCAATTGGTTTTCTATTAAGTTCTTTGAAAATCAAAGTTTTTAGTGTATTCTTCTCAAATAATCTAAGTGGAGACTCCCCCCCCCCCCCCCACAAAGTCTGAGAACTCCTATAAAAAAATATTTTGCTCGACAACGTTTTGTTTTAAAAAATCAATCGATAGCAAGTCACAAGATCATACTAGTTGCCCAATGTCAAGGCTAAATCATTTTGGTCGATGGAGCATGGGGTCAACATGCAATGAAATAGTTGAAAACACTCCAAATAAGTAAGAGAAATCATCAATACCCATCATATTATGCCTTTGAAATGCAGTTTTAACGAAAGAAAACCCCTGGTCGTTTAGAGTAAGAAGACTAAGAAAGTGTTTGATCATATTTTTCTCTTGAAATCTGTTTGCGAATGACTCTCTAGATGAAAATAGACTACTGAGATGAAGATCACCATACCTTTAATCTATCATGAAGACCTTTTAAAACCTCGTATTCACCCTACGAAAATCCATGGACTCCAAGCATCTCTTGAGCTTCACCAACAATGGTGACTCTGAGAAGAGAATATTTTGGAGTGAAAGGTTTCTTACGCGAGTGACCTGAGCTGAGAGGATTCGAGATTGGGGATGATTAACGTTTTGAGCAAGTATATACAGACCCCCCCCCCCCAAAAAATGCGCTTTTAGTACGTTCATAACACATATTAGGGTCAGGTGGGTGGACGTGGGGTGAATTTCCCATTCACCCCTTTAATTAAAATTGACGCAGCCTGCAGGTTACAGGCTACCATCAACGGAGGAACCTGCGGGGAATTGGTCAGTAAACAGACCGTGACTAGGCTTCCATCGGTTGGAACTTAGCCGTATCTTGTCTTGAGACCTGCCCAAGGTAAGTTCCAATCGACGAGACCATACAGGCCTGTTGAGGGCCTTCGTGTGGGGTCCTTGGTTTCAGGGACACGCAAAGGTCGTACACCAAATATTTTTAAGTAAATACATACTTAACCAGCGTTTTAGGACCTGTCAACATAAGTTTCACCCAAAAAAAACCTCAAGTCGTCACCACTCTCTTATTTATACCAGACCAAAACCAGGACTAAGCCCATCAAGACACACGTTGAGTGTCCTTAAGGGTTGTTGATCTGTTACGAAATGCCCTTGGCGTTCTTGGTGCGTTTGACCTCCAAACTTTCAAAACGGCGCATATACCATCACTTATAAATCAATTGTAGAGGCTTGCAAAATCGTCCTGAAGAAACAAAGATAATCATGCCTTTTGACAACATAAGGCACCTAGGATGACTAGTCATACGAACGTTTTGGTAGTCTATTGATGCTCGGACTTCGCTAAATCACTTCCAAAGACTTTACACACTTGCCTCTTAGCCACATTTATAAGTCATTTTAGAAACTTAGAACGCCTTATTACAACAGAAATGTCTATTCTCTATAAAGCCTATCTCATTTTGGGGTCTTACATAATTAAAGTAAAACTAATTATAAGACTTATTTATAGGGTCAAACCGACATAGCTTAGGAGTTGAAAAAATATGAAATGACCCAAATAACTTGAACTAAACTTGTTGGATAATGTCTATGGTTGGACCTATGGTCTTTGAGACTTTCTACAAATTGTCCTAGTCAACCGTAGAATCGTTACTAGAACGCAACATCTTTCCAAGTTTCCACGAGACCCTTCCTATGGGCCTAAGAACTTTTCATGGCCTGTAGGAACCTTTTGTAGAACCCAAAATGCACTTGAAAATGTTACTAAGTAAGGATCACTTCTACAGACACTTTTTACGGCCCGTATAACTTCCTAAGGACTATCCTATTGGTCCGTAGGCACTCATCAGAACCTTGATTTTTTTTCAAAGTCCAACCAAACTCCTACGACTGTCTTTCTACAGTCTGTAGGTTGGCTCGTAAGAACCTACGCCAGTGAAATAATGCAACTTTCCTTTGCCAAATTTAGCTTTCAATTTTTTAAGTGTCACGATGTATTTTTACTGCTTTTCTCAAAAATTTTAGGTCCCATCTGTGAAGCCTAAATGTTTTTCAATAGCTTTAGTTCTTAAAAGAAATACTTTTTATAAGAGAAAAAGATTGATTATTTTTAGGGAAATAAAACTTAATTGATTATTGCTAGTAACGATTGGATATTGTTATTTTTAACCATCAGATATTTTCATGTTGCTATTATTGAACTTAAATTGAATTCTAAGAATCGAAAGTTTTTCTAGATATTATAGATATACTTATAAAGACCAAATTTATGTTCCTTTGCTAAGAAAAGTCGTTATAAGTCATATTTCGTGTAGTGTATGTTGCAAAACAGAATCCACCGAAACCATGGACTTCCATCAAAAATAAAAATAAGGCAACCTGTTTCTCAATGTAAATTTAAAAAAAATGAATTCCTTCTCATCCTTTCACCTAATATATTTAAGGAACTCTTTTAGAAAAAATGAACAAAATGATCCTTAATGTATGTGGTTTGAATTATTTTGATCCTTCATATATACTACTTAATTGATATATTCTTTATGTATGTAATATGTGATCATTTTGGTCCTAAACCCTAACTTTGTTAAAAAGGTAATGATTTCTCCTTTCCTTTGTCACCTCGCTGTTTTCTTTGCCTCGATCTCTCTTAGGTTCATCATTAACTGACGCTTGATTTAATTGGGATTCGATATTTGTTCTAAATGAGTTGATATGGCAGTCAAAAGTAAGAAATAAAGAGTGTATTAATGATATCTTTTACAACCAATTCAACACATGTTCATATATTGCAAACTTCTTATTAGACGTCATTTGTAACCTCATTTTAACCTATTCTATTAGGAAATCAAATTTATACCCTCTTTTATATTGAGTGTTAACATAGATTTTATGTAAATTATATTTAGTTATAAAATTCAGTTTTATTAGTTTTATATTATCTCGTTCAATATGAATAAAATTGTTTAAACTTACTCTATGCATCTACAAGAAAAATGACTTTTAATGAAAGAAAATTCGGTCGTTAAAAGTCCATATCTAGTCATTAAAGGTCTACAATGACCGGGAAAAAATTGGTCATCACCATTCGTTAAAAGCTCCTTCGTTAAAGGTTAATGACCAAATTGCATGGGCGGTCATTAGATATTACTTAACAACAAAATCCAGTCGCCACATTTACTAAAAATGACTACAAATTCCCTTCGTTGATGGTCATTTGGTCATTAAAAATGTTGAAGTAAAACCAAAATTTACAGTCTTTACAAATACTTTTAGAGTTCAGATTATTTCATTGGTTATATTACTTTTACTGACCAAGATTCAATTCCTTTCATTGATTTTAATAAATTTAACGACCATGTTTGTTTCACAAATTTAATTTCAAATAAGTATACATAGTTTTTATCCTCAATCAATTTTGGATCTTAATATCATTTTTTTTTGCACAAGCCATAAAAAATATAAAATTTCATAATTTTTTTGCCATGAACGAAAATATACTAAAAAACTTACATATAAATATGTGTTCATCACAATATCTAAAAAACATATTCAACATAAGATCTAAATAACATATATGTTCGACATAAATATTATAAAACAGACATGCTTGACGTCTATCGGATCCTAAAAAATGCGACGATGAAAATATATTACCCTTCGCAGATTATAGGTGTAAAATTGCGTCGAAAGCGACAACCAACAATAAAAATATAATCTTTATTTTCAACAGGCTCCACAGTTCTTCAACATAACAGTTTTTAATCTTCATCACATTCTTCATCTGTTTTTAAAAAGGCAATTTGAGGTCAATTCGTAACAAAATGTCGGATAGTTATAACTTATAACTTTTAAAACATAAATCAATCATTTATAAAAATAAAAACTCAACCAAGGGGGAAATTCATGGGATACTAATTTATAAAAGAAGACAACCTCCATGGATAGTAAGAAAATACATGTGATACTATTCATTCTCTCATCTAGCAAGCTTGATCAGTTGATGTTAAAAAATGTTTTATGGCTTAAAAGCAACATAAAAAGCATTCTAAGTCTTTTTATGGATTTTTATCATTTATTCCAAGTGAAGAATATCATTTTTATACAAGAGCCGACATGTTTGACTTGTTACAAGTTGTTTTATAAAGAAATCATATCATATCAACATCAATTATCTCTCTCAATTTTAGAAGCAAATGTACAATGTATGTTCCATAGATCACCTATATTGTTGAAAAGAGGATCCAACAATGTCTTATCATTTGGAGAAAGCCATCAGGCTCAACTATTGAACTAGAGAAAAGGTTTTGAGAAGAATGAGGCTACAAATGAAGATATAACCTGTAGAGTTGCTTGTGTTTATTGTGTTTAGAGCTATAACACGCTCAAGCTTACTTCTCAAATAAGAAGTAAATCGATCGTATCAAAAAAGAACCCAACTAATGAGGTTGAGATCGTTCCCACGAGGACAATAGTTCAGACTTAACTTTAATCTATTATTACTGTATATTTAGTCAATATTTCCTTAGAAAAAAACCAAAGGACAATAAAAGGGGGGGGGCGAGTATTCTATAAGAATGATATGAAAAAATAACAACTAAAATTAAAGAAATAACTAACAGATTCAAATCTTGAAGTTTAATCAATTATTAAGAAAAAGTAAAATAGAGTTTAAGCGTCCCCACAGGTCTTAACTTGATAATGGTAATTAACAATTCTTTTCCTAGTATCTTGCATGCAAAGTGTTAGTTATGTTATTTCTAAATCCTGGTCCGGCATCTAGAAACAATTCCACTTTGCACCTTGGTACGGCTTCCGTGTATGTTCTCTACTAAACCCTTACCTTACCCCTCATATTAAGCATGTCTTATCGCTAGATTGACTTAAGTTATTACCTCGATACAATCGACACTAGTGATTAGATAGGTATACACTAAATCTATGCGTAATAATCTTTTCCTCTTATCAACATCAGTGGCCAGGCAAGTAGCAGTACGGACAATTTTAATGTTGGCCACAATTAAAAAGGCTTCTAAACGAAAGATTATCAATACATTGCAAGACACTATCCTGAAATTGTTATTTTAGGTAGATTTACCATATTTTCACCCATGGGTCCCACAACCACTAGTTATGGAGTTGAGTTACCCATAGTCATAATCACAATATTCATATATTTAATATAAGAATTCATCACTTACTTTGATAAGAAAGAATAAAAAACAAGAAATTCACTTGATAACAACAAAATCACCAAAATAATTCCAGAACAAAAGTGTAACAATCAAAAAAGTCTAATATCAAAGAGTTCACTAACAAAGGAGTTTAACACCAAAAAGGTTCTAACACCCAAAAACGGGGGTTTTTTGACATGTATAAAAAAACAAAAAACCTAATAAAAGAAGGACTCTATTAATGGAAAATCTTTCAAAACGTGGCATGGGTTTTCGGGGGGGAGACCGCGTGCGGTCAGATAGGCCGTCATGGAATCCATCGTCCATCACTTCACAACAAAATTCTTCTGTTGGCTCTCTTCATTACCCCTCAACGGGAAGGTAGAAGGACTGTTCCAAGCCATGACGGTCCACGAGGGTCTCCGTTCCATAACACTTAAACTTTTGAAATTAGGTACTCGGAGTGTCTTCGGTCGTTTTGGGGATTTCATTGCGACCGTACACCGCCAGGACGGACCGTCATGGATTTTACGGTTCCATTCTGAACTTATCGTAGCCCACCACTTGGTCAGGACTTCCCCGTCTTCCTTCAGCAGATTCAACTAAGCTGCACATACGGACCATCGCAAGTCAACGAAATGTCATAACTCTGTTGTTATGGGTAGGTGGAACTTTTCCGCAGTTCTTGCTCAAAAATTCCGAGTTATTCTTGGACGATTTCATGCAAATAAAGAGAAAACTTACATAAAAATCAATATGAAAAGGCTTTTGGACAGACACTAAACTTAAGGAAAAAGCATTTTAACAATACATGAAACCACTTTATATCAACACCCTTACTTAAATTCGTGTTTGTCCTCAAGCAACGCCACTATGACTCACTAAATATCTGTGATACAATAGTATCTATATTGTAGCTTTTGCAATCATAGGCTATACAATCCCGATCAGTCTCGTTCCTATTTATGCATGTTATCCAACTAATTAGGCTAGATTTTGTGGAATCAGACCTGACACAGATTCACACGCACTAACACCTATCCTCTTCAATTTTTACACCGACGGGTGCTAGAGTTCAGTATTGCAACTAGTAGTGTCCTCCCTTAAAGAAAACTCCCATTTTTCACACATGATTTTGTTTGGTACAAGATTAATTTTCAACAATCACTCTCAGAACCAAATTCACAATTCATTCATTACATATTGCCATAAGATTGCATTTAGTTTCAACTGCATTAGTTCGCAGTACACTCTAGGATCAGATAGGACGTTTCTTAGCTGGTAAACATAGGCTCAGGGTCAGGTAGGTAGGTTAGGGTATATTTAGGATACTTAGTGGACATTTTTGCCCTCTTCTTGACATGTCGGCTAAAACATACACTTTTTAATCAGTTTATTTCGCCCAATTCTCATATTCTTTCATCTTGTGCTATTCCCTTCTTTCTTCAGTGGTCGTAAGTGGACTCTTTTCTTTGCTTGCTAGTATTATTATATATTTTTTTATTCACTTTCTTTTAACTGGTTCTTTGAGTCACACTTTTACTTTTGTTCTTTCTCTCTCTTGTCTTTGAACACCACTTTCCAGAGCATTCCTCAAAAGCCACTCCTCAACTCATGGCTTTTCCATGAGTCACAAAGTACACAAGTTACCCAAAGTTGTGGTAAGGGCCGGACGAAAAAAGGTGTTACGCATTTAGCCACCCTCAACATATGCTTTGGGCATTAACTCTGAGGTGCACATGTCAGAGGGACCAGGGCCAACACATTATTCCCCAGGAGAAAAAGATCAGTTGGGAGTGAAAAATAGAAGGTCTATTGTTAACCTCAAACACTGGGATCAAAAGATGGATTAATTTCATTGGTTTTTTGTAATTTATTTAGGATAAAAAATTGGCTTGTATTGAATCAAGGGTCTATGATCCTTTCTAATTGTTATTACTACTTACTTTTAGTAGGACTAACCAGGGCAAGTTCTAGCCAGTACAAATAGTGGACGTATTAAAATCTTCCATCACACTCACTTGACATCTCATTACTCTACCAGATTATCAAGGGCACCTGAGTTCGAATTCAGCTTAGGGTCATGCAGTAGGATTGTATCTCTACTATGTCATTGCTATAGAGCCACACATTATCATTATTTTTCTTATGCCTAGTCTGCATCATTTTCATGCATTAGGATATCATTTTTTTAGGCCATCATGCTTCAAGAGTTTATAATATGTACACAAGATATAGACAGCGGTTTCAACAATAAAACAATAATCATCTTTCTTGGGGAAAAAGAACACTAGGCAAGAAAACCCCAAAAGAGGAATGGTGAATGGGCCTACTCAGACTTCCCCTAGACTCCACTACACCCATTTTTACCCCCACGCCAATAAAAAGATATGCAATTGTCCAATGCATAAAAAACCATAAAATACGAGGGTGTGAGGTGAAGCAAACCGGGGCTCAAAGGCGGCCTGGGACGATCAGCAAGCTGGTGGGTTTGGTTGCCTGGAAACCCCACTACTATGAGTATGGAACCCTCAGTATGTTGTCGCGACAGTCAAGAGGAACAAAACAATAATCAGTAGTGCCTCCCGCTGATTCCAGAGATCTCTGGATCTAGATTGGCGAGTTGTGTGGCCTCAGCACAGGTCCTTGACTCTACAACAGGCTGATACCGGACGACGCTCAACTCCTGTCTATCAGCTTTAAGAGAGGTCTCCTCGACAAGTCCTCCATCTCACGGGAGGCCTCCTTTCTTTCGTGCTCTAGCCTCATCCTCCTCCTCAACCCCGTGATGCCCCTCTTGGCATGCTGCTCAAGTGGAGTGTGGTGGGTTGGATCTCAGACTTTGCGAAATAAGGCATACCATCATTGGTGGTCCTGCAGGATCTGCCAAAAAGAGGCCTAGACTTAGCGCACCCCTAGGCTTAGGATCATATCAATATTCGCGTCGTCAGACTCTTCAACCGCAACCATGAAGGCGTCGTCGATAACGTTCACCTGAAGGGGATGGTCGGGCTAGCGACTTGCAACTCGAAAGTGTCCAAGCGCTGATGACACCTCAGCGATCTTCCGCTCTATGTGCTGGACCATTTTACAGCTCCCAAGCACTTCTCCTTGCTTCACAGTACATAGACATTTCATCCAGGTTGGATTCTGATAACAGACGTGTGGTTTCATCTGAGACCATCTACTTTTTGGATCAGAGGCACAAGCTGGGGACACAGAGCACGGTGAAGGGTATTCGTATAAGCAGAGGAGTTATGTTCAAATGGCTACTACCGGAGATAGACGTCGACGGGGAGAGGTCAAGTCGTAAGTGGTCCGTGAAGTTAGCCTTCGCGTTAGCCATTGTAGATACATGTGCTACGTATTCCATCCCAGATTTGTCACGCATCAGTGAGAATGGAACTCTAGATGGGGCCCTTTGGTGGAGCCAACTCATTGTTCGCATTACCTGATGAAAGGGGGGGCCGATATCAACAGTGCCCCACAGGGAGTCTGAGCCTGAGTAATGTGACAGATGGGCAACATCTGCAGGACATGCATAAGAAAACTGATAAATGCACGGGAAAATGGTAAGTAGTTTGATCCTTGAAAGATGTCCATCTCGTGCCGTTGCTTGAGTAATGAAACGCCTGTAGAGCTCAATGTCGAAAATAGTGTTAACCACCAAAACTTTGGCTATTTCATCCCACCAATAAGCCGCACGAGATGACTAAGAAATGGCGCGTCCCATGTGACCCTATTACAGCAGCCATTGGAGGAAAGGCCAGTGGCGACAATCCACCATAAGAACTTAGGCGTGAAGGTCAAGTTCGCCTCCATTAATGGCTAACCTTCGGCTCGTTACCAGTCGGCACCCTTATAAATACATATAGACAAGTGTAGGGGCTCCACTCTTGGTGGTCCTCAGTCAGCGATGGATCACTGCAAGAATAGACCATCCTTTGACAAATTTGACCACTCGGTAGTCGAAGAACTACTAGGTACTACTACACGGTCGCCCTTGGTGACTACCCTAAGCTTTTACGTGCACTAGTTGACGTAGGGGTCATCTCCGTTGCACCGCTTCATGGCCTATCATGACATGTTCTCTCCGCCAGTAAAGACTGATCGACACCCGCCCTAATTGATTTCGATGGCGGAGGTGGACCCCGGTTGACTGAGGTTCGACGCCTGTTTATGTCAGTAAACTAGGACTCCGCGTCGTCAAGTGGGGCCTGTGTGGCATTTGGCCGAGGGATGAGGCCCGTCCTGACTCTATTTGTGATCGGAGCAGTAGCATATGTCAAGAGGTGGTAAACTCTGACAACCTTCCCTATAGAGTCCTCAAGAACGGAAGGCCGGTTACAACTCTGTATGCGGTGTTTGGTGACGAAGATTGTGTGGGAGGCCGCTCTCTCACCATGGTGGGAGACTTCCCGTAAGGACCCGCGCTCCAGTGTAAGGGTCCGTGCATGACTCCTTTATATTTGAAACTTGCCAATGAATTACACTGGTATTGCCCGTCGACACTACCACCGGTGTGGCCGTGGGGCAACAACGGGGTTGACGGCACCAGTCGGTGTGAGCCCTATAGTAGAATCAGGACTGCCAGCATTATCAGGACGAGGACAGACTATGCTAGCTTGTTGGTGGTGTAGGGACTTTTGACGGACCGCGAGTGTTCAGTACGGACCACGAAACTTACTAAGGAACCAACACACTTCCTTCTTCATGTGTAAGTGGACCCAGAACGGTTTATGCCGGTCAGTCTGCATCCTACATCCTACAATGTGAAGGTCAAGGGTGACGATACGCTGCAATGCCTCACGTTTTTGGGCGCATATGATCCTCGGGGACTCGCTCCCACCTAGATGTCAACCTTCGTTGGATGGATTTCGTTTAGTGTAGTACTCCCGCACGGTGGCTCCCTTTATAGCCCCTCAGCGACCTGGGGGAGGCGAACCCGGTGATCGGGATTCATTGCTCATCATCAGGGAGCTTATGACCCAGGCGCGGCAGACGGCGCGCGAACTAGACTTTGAACACCCCACATTGTATGTAGATCTTCGATCTGTTTTCGTTGACAGTGAGAGGTACATGTAAGGGAATCAAGATTTTAGTACCCTAGAAATTAGGAGCAAACAAGACACAAGCAAAAACAACACAAAATAAATATAAGATTCAACTCAGTGTGTTAATCTGAATTATTCATTAAAGGTAAGCAGTGGAAAGCATCGGAGTGGGACCAACTAAGGAGTAACGGTGCTCGGCCATCGTGAGTGTGGACGGCGTACGCCTCATGGGAGACGGTCCGTCATGTATATACTGTGTCAACTATAGTTTCTGTGGAGTCTCACTGAAGGAAAAGAAAAAAAAACGTCTCTGACATTTTATGAAGGATAGAACCGGAGGAACGTCGTCAACAATGTACGGTCCAGTCGTAGGCAATTTAGAAAAAGTATGGAAGACCCTTAGGAGAGGGCGGTCACTCTCGACACCAACTATGACGGTTAGTTGCCGGGATTCGTAACATTCATGGTGTTACATGACGCTTCTCTGTCACATGTGTCGTTTAGAGAAAACTTAGAGAAAAAGTTGGAAGGACCCTTAGGACAAGTGTCTCTAAAACAAATTTGAAGGGTTGTTTCAGGACAAAACCTGTCACATCTGGAACGACGGTATCTGTAACATGTCGTCTGTTGGTAGACACTTAGAGAAAACGCAATAGTGGGTATTGGCAAACAGACTACATATGATGGTCAGTTGTGGGTACGGACCGGTCCATCAATCAGGGTCTCGTTGTCAATTTAGTGACAGAACGAGGATGCCAGAACTTTGAGGAAATGCAAATCAATCACTGTGACTCAAAGAGATATACTTAGTTTGCTAACCTACATGTTTTTAACAAAATACCTAGCAAAATAATAGCAATTTGTTTAATGGGGAAGGGGGAAGATGGGGAAGGGGGGGGTAGAGGAAGGGGGGTGAGAACTGAAGGCGGAGTGGGGAGGGCGGGGAAGGGGGGGGCGGACGCGGGGGAGGAGATGGTGGTAGAGGTCGAGGGGGGGAGGGCGAAGGAGGGGTGAAGAAGGAAGGGGAGGGGGGATAGGGGGAGGGGGCGAAGACGGGGGGAACTCTGGCGAAAAGGGAACAAGGGGGCCGAGGAAAACCGGGGGGGGTGGTGGGGGCGGGGGGGGGGCGCGAGCGAAATGGAGCAAGGCGACAAGTGGGGGGAAGCGGGGGGGATGGGGGGAAGGGGGGAAGGGAGCTTCGGGAGGGGGAAGGTGGGGGAAAAGGTGATGGTGGGGGTGGGAAGGGCAGGGGTGATGGTGGAGGGGGGGGTTGGAGAGGGGGAGGGGGTGTGTTGGGAGGTTGTAGGAAAGGATGTAGGGGGGTCGAGATGGGGGGGGAAGGGGAAGCGGACAGGGCGGGATGGACGGGTAGGCAATGGGGACAACGTGGAGGATGCAAGGGAAGTGGGGATGATGACTGCGACGCGGGATTGGGGGCGATGTGTCAGCGTGTGGGGTGGGGGGGCGATTCGGCGGGAGAGCCGGGGGGGGCGGGGGGAGTGCGCTCGGCGGATAGGAGTTGGGGTGAAACGGGTGGAGTGAGGGCTGCGATGAGTCAGGGCACCTATCGTGTATTAGGGGGCCCGGGGGGGGGACGTAGAGAAAAGGTCGTCTTAAACCGCGCGGCTGTGCTTGGGGGCGGGCGGGGAGGGGAAGGGCAGTGGGAGGGCCGGGGGGGGGAAAGTCGACGGGCGGGGGGCGCGAGGGGGGGGCTAGGCCCGGTCCGCGGTGGTGGTGTTGTTGGCCTAGATGTCTACCGCGTGTATGTGAACGGGGCGGGGGCGACCCCGCGGGGCGGCTTGACCTCCTGCCTGATAGACGAGGAGAGTGCACTTGGGGAGGGAGCGAACGAGCGTTCAGAGGCCGAGTGTGTGCAGGGGGAGGGGTGGGGGGGGGAGGAAGATGGGAGTGCGGGGGGCATGGGGCGAGGGGACGTGGGGGGGGGGAACTGGGGGGGGGTGGAAGCGAGAGGGGTTCCTAGGGAACACGGGCCTTGACTTTCCCCCCCATGTTGCGCAGCACGTACCTTACTGCCAGGTAATGTCCTCACGTTGTTAAACCTGATGAACGCGCCTCGAAGAGCAGGGACGATTCCCAGAGCATGACGTGCCGGATAATTTGTTTCGCCTTCCACATGTAGGTTGAAGTTGCGCTCGTCAGACAGTCCCACCGTAGGTTTTGGACACTTCTGTGCCTTCCGTAACACGGTCACCACTTGCCGGACGCCGAAATAACCGCGCAAGCGCGGTGTCCGTCCGTTGTATAATACCGGGGCTACATGCAGCTCAACAAAATTTCCTTATTTTCCCCCTAGTCTTACAGTATTGGCTTTTTCACTAACCGTTTCGCGCCTTATTCTGAGGTCGAATTCTCGGGGAGAGAAAAACGATGTCATACCATTTTTTCTAGTCCGTGGCCCCCATGTTAGTCCTCGCGATGTCCTCATGTGTTTCGCTTCTATTTAAAAGTCCAAAGGTGTTCTGTTGGGTACTAACTTACGGCTTTCAGCAATGGTAACCTAACGAGCCTACCATTATATCTGTCGAATATAAACCAATGTTGCGCACGGACTTATTGATGAACTATCGGTTAGACGGGAAGTAGAAGGGAAGAGGCGGGAGGAATCGAAGAGAGTAGGGGTATGGGATGAAGAACGGGAAGGGAGGGGAGGAGGTGCAGTCAGTGGGAGGTAGAAACCTAGTTATCTCTCAGCCAAACACCCGAATATACCCGCAGGTCCCACGCCCTCCCTTCGTGTGGATCGTCACCCTCTCTTCTTATTAGAGCTGCCTCACCGCACTCCTCAGAACAAAGAAGGCGGGCTTCTCGGCTCATGAGATCCCCGATCGTCGTACTACCTATCTGCCCATTCCGAACTCCCCTCTTCCTTGAATCTCTGGTTCCCCTGGGCGTTTTCTTCTCTGCTGCTCCGTTGTTATGGGACGTGTGGGTTAGCCCGTGTTTCAGTAAGGGGGGGGACAGCGGGGGGGGGGGGGAGGGGGGAGAAGGAAGGAAGGCTGGGGGGGAAGAAGAAGAAGTTGGGGGTGGGAATGGTGCGGGGGTGGGGGAAAGCGGATGGAGGAGGAGGGGGAAGGGGGGGTGGGTGGGGAGAGGGGAGGGGAGGGAACGGGGAAGCGCCGGGGGATTAACTATTTTTTAAAGGTGTTGTGGAGTTAGTTTCGTTTTGTGTTTTATATATAACTATTTTTTTTTTTTTGTTTTAATATTATTTAATTTAGTTGTTGTTGTTATTTTTTAAAGCACCTATTATTTCTCGAGTTTTATACGAGGCAATTCGTAGGATTCTCAACATACGTCAGACAAATTTGAGCAAGATCAAGATATGAAGATCCCAAAGGATATAGGCTAGACTAGGCTACTACTATTAAAAAAATGCAATAAAAAGGGTTAGAGATCATAGACACAGACTGAAGAAGAGGAGGACCAGAGGCAGAGATGAGGAAACAACAAGGAAAGGGATTGGCACTGGTTAGGAGGACCAGGAGCGAATGAGAGGAACAGAAACTATCGCAAGCAGGACTTCCCCCGACCAGCCTAGTTAGAAAGGGGAGATCTATCCGGAATTGGGGATTTGGGGCAAGTTTGATCAAGATGCATCAGTTGAAAGAGAGGTAGGAATTGAATTTTTTTTTAAAGGAGGGATAATGGGAGAGAAAGAATCGGAAAAGAGGAAGAAAGGAAATTGTCTCAAATGACAGGGGTTGGGGGGTTTTGGTTTTATCGGCACCCACGGTGGGGGGTTTTTTTTTTAAATATAGGTTGATGAAAAATTTTAAAAGGCCCACAGCCGGGTTCGGCGTCGGGTAATACGGGTGTCCATGCTAGAGATTAATGAAGATACAAACGAATCACACGATGACGGTCTCTCAGCATCAGTACAAGATTGCGATAGTCTGTTAATGGGTTTACGTTTTGGCACGGATGACCTTGCTCACGGCTGTGCTCCTCCCAATGGTTTTAAGAGAGTAAATGAAAAGGGATCGTACCTGGCAGGACGGATAGCATGCAGATGGTCATGTCTATCAAGCGTGACGGTCTCGGTATTGTCTAAATGTAGTCTATGCAGTGACGTTGCCCTCATGTGTTGTAGTTTTCTAGCAGCAAGAATTTCCGTTTCACACCTCCTCACCTTGCCTCCTGCAGCACACATTCCTGCGGTCCCCCTTCAATAGGAATAGAGAGGCGTGCCGGCAAATTTAAAACCCATTAGTAGAAAAATGCTACCATTACTAGAAAGAAAACTATAAGTATTGGTAGCCTCCCAACAAGCGCCTTGATGCACGACTGAAGACACTATGTATCAGACATCATCGATGGTAGCCTCGATTCACTTCATTCGCTTCATTCAGCATGCTCGAAATAGATTTTTTAATCGGTGCCATTCACCTAAAACTGTCCACACCCTCCTTGGTTCCAACTCAACTGTCATAGAGGGGTTGAATATTTGGGTAACCAAGTATAGGGCCCCAGTCCATTTGTACTTGAGTTGCCCCGAAAACAAGCGAACCTCAAAAATATACCTACCACCAGCACACAAACTCCCAACCATCTAAACCTCCTTATCCCGTTTTTTTTTTCCAAGTTTTATGCGCTCATTTGGTACATTTCATATTTTCTTGTACGGATTATAGCAGATACGATTGGAGATCAACCACTATGCCTCATGGACATACAAAGTGACAGGTCGCGTTTTTCATTGTTAACCAAAATTTCATCCTTGACCCTTTTTCTCATTATCAACCTTTAAGCTCTACCCGTAGCAAGGAAATGCCCTCCAAGATAATTTAGGCATTCAAAATTGTATATTCTTTCATCCCCGGAAAAAATGAAAAGTTTTTTGTTTCCCCTTCTCCCAATCTCCCTTCTAGAGATCAACAACAATCTGCAAGAAATATGAACGACTCCACTTTTACTAGCCCATCGTGGAGTATCCCTATAGGCCTTTTTTTTACTGTTCGGGGGCCAACAGTACAGGCGCATCGCAGTGGGATTTGATCACCCTAAACCCAATGTAAATCGAGAAGACTGAGAGTTATTCTTGCTCCAGATCCACTAATTGCTTTCGCCAAAACAAAAATGTATGACCCCGACTGTACAAGGAATGTGTGAACGCACCTGGATTTCGTTCTGTTGTACCTACAGATCTGTGTAAGCCAATAGTTCTTTACAAATGCGCATTCTATCATCATCCCTCACAAGTGACTGATCTTTTTTTTGTATCGAGATCTTTCATAAACTTGGCATAAACCGGGCGGCGCAGTTAATTTGTTTCTCAAAGCTGCTACCAAAGGGGGACATGATAGGATGAGTGCTTCAACATGGTTATAAAACGCCCCCGCCACCCCCCTATTTACAATTCTCGGGTTCTTTTTTCACTAAGCTTGAGGGGAGGGGGTCCGGTCTCGTGCCACCCGGTTCGATTCATTGGCTTCAGTGGGTATAACTTATCCTCTTGTAGGCACAGTCAGCATATTTTCAGCAGAGTGTTATCTTACTTTTGTTTTACTCACACTTAACCTATACCACTTTATCATGATCTTTTATCACCTTTTCCTCATGTAGACGGCATATGTGCGGTCAATGGTGGTGCTTACCACCCCGACAGAAGTTAGTGATGTCATTACCTGGCCATATTTTTCAGAATTTGTGACAGTGTTGCTAGGAAGAGTGTACCGGTGCCGTGTGCGATGTTCAAAGTCGCAGAGTAATTGGGCCATTTTCAACTCAAGTTGCTTAATCAATATTGCAGTTTGTGTATCGACGTTTTTCCCCCCAATACCCGCCTAATCCAATCACGTTGAACTCTTTTAATGTGGTTCATCATAGCATCGAACCTCTACTCCCATAATTTGTGCAACATATCCTCAACTCAGGCGGCTTCGCCATACTAGCACCACCATACCCTAGGAGTAAACTTCCGATTGTGAGCGGACCAGGGATCATAGGGCCCCGTTCCGCGATCATTGGTCTTAGTTACCATAAGTATAACCACCTATTGAAATGTTGTGTGTCGTATGGGGGAGTGTTATAATGTAGATTTTGGCCATGTCTCGGGACTCATTGAATGACCCTCACGGTTATAGGTGACCATAGATTCCGACCTGCGTATTCCTGGACCGTTTGCCCTACAAGGTTTACTCCTGGATTTGAGCCTGGGCCTGGCTCGGTCACGAAGGAACCCCCGACCGGGCTTCTCAGTTTACGCCGCATTAGGGAATCTCTCACCAAGGATTGAATTAGCTAAGTGTCTTCATTTGGTTGGCCGTATTTTCGGGTAGGTGAGACAAGTGAGTTTAACTTCATTAGTTATTTTCTTTATCTGCCAACTCTCCCATGTGACATGTTCTTACCATAACAACCTCAAGTCTCATGGTCTACATCGGAAGCCATCTCTCACGTGCGAGAACAGTCTGACAGCTGTGTAGGTATGGAGTTTTGATGTCGCAAAGTGGAGATTGCATCGAACAAAGGTATTTCCGCATCCCAAGTATGCTGATCTGTTCCTAGTTACTCCACGCTTTATATATTCCTGGGAGATTTTCCTAACTTTTTGGCAATCTCGGAACTAAGTAGGACCAACTCCCCTAAAGAAACAACCCCGCTTATAGCAATCCATATCACGCTTTATTATGTTCATCTTCGTCCCCGATAAAAGGTATCCTGCTAAGTGACTCATAATTCTATGCGGTGCTGGTGGTGTATTGGGGGACATCTGTTGCAAAATGACGTGAAGATCTAGTCCCTCAGAAGATACTTAACTGCATCTGACCTCTGTGTAGTGGAACAGAACAAGTTGTTCACTCAGTATGTGGGATTTGTGGTGGATTGGTATGGGAGAGAGATGCTTCCCGTCGGCCGGGTTAGTAACGTGCTAAGAAAAAGTCCCTTAGTGGTTCCCAGTGAAAATTGAGCTATAACGGGAGCTCAGTTGTACCAAATAGCAGCCTCTCTCGTCAGTGAGCGAGGAAATACTCTTAGCACTAAACATCCCATAATCCAATCGGCCTCCCTACACGCTTTTACCCACTGCCCTTACCTTACTCAAATGGGCATGTGGGTCCTCAGAAGGTTTAGCCCTGAAAACAAACCTTCTAGCAGTGAGAAGTTGGTGGCAGAAACAGTGAACAGGACTATAGTAGTAACCACAAAGGTGTGGCCTATGTACCAATAGGCGAGGAGCAAGAAGCAAGACGAGAAGGTGGACCATCCACGAGGTCGCAAGGAATTCTGTGGCAGGGGCGGAGATCAGAATCATCAGACACGCACCACTACTGTCAGGTACTGGTTGCGTCTGTACCGCCCTTGGGCTCGTGTGGATTGTAGGGCGCGACTGAGACCGCGCTTTCAGCACCTTGACAGCATCGGGGACACAGCGCGTACCCGCGGGACGGGTGGTAATAACTTACCATTGAATGATAAAACAGCGCTGGGATGTTCTGCTGTGGATCATTCGTGTTTATGTGTTAATACCCAGTTTCGATTCATATATTGCATAGTGTATGCTATCTAATTCGTGATCGTAGGGAAACAAGGGTTCTCTTTATCTCCAGGTATTTGTCATACAGGAATATAGTTCGCAAGAATCAAAAACAATAAAAAATATATTCAGAAAAATCGACTCAACTTTATAATTACCGTTTACGTTAATCTAAAATACTTTCCCAGCAGAGTTGCGCCGAAAATTGATCTCTCAAACTTTACTCTCAATAAGAAACCCAAACGGTCTCGTATCAAGTAAAGAACCAATAATGAGGTTGGATAGTTCCCACGGGAAAAATAGTTCAGACTTAACTTTAAATCTATGATACTATTTATTTAGTCAATTAGTTCCTAAGAAAACAAAAGACATAAAAGGGGGGGGGTTTATTATAAATGAATGAAAATAACTAACTAATTAAAGTAAACACAACAACAGATATCAAATCTTGGAGGTAATCAGATTAATAAAAATAATAGGAGTTGCGTGGTTCCCAGAGGGTTCTAACTTGAGAATTTTAACTATAAATTATTTCTATATCTTGCATCAAAAGTGAGAGAAGTTATGTATTTCTAATCCTGGTCCGGCATCTAGAAATTCACTCCGCACTCTTGGTCCTTCGGGAAGGGTGTCCGCTCTTCGTTTGTGCTATACTAACCTTTCACACCTTTACATCCATATTAGCATGGTGTACCTTCGATCTTGACCTCAATGTATTACCTCGTACCATCAGCAACTAGCTTCGATAGATAGTATACACTAAATTATGTTAATAATTCTTTTCCTATGATCTACATCCTTGGTCCGAAAAGTAGTATTAAGCCGCGAGTTCTAACACATTGTCCAATTCCTTTTTTTTCGTTCTAAAACGACTGTCTAAACGGAAAGAAGAACATTCCAATACATGACCAAGAAAACTATTCGGGAATTGTTATTTTAGTTAGATTGACACAACTTCGTTTCAATCATGTTCCCACAACCCTGTTGTTTGGAGCCTGTACGCCTTACACATAGTCTATTACAATATCATATTATTGAATATAAGAATTCATGCACTTACTTGATTAGAAAGAATAGTAAAATCCAGAATTTCACTTGATTAATCACCAACAATCCATTTCCAAGGAAAAAGTGTAACAACAAAAGTATAATATCAAAGAGTTCACTAACACACAGAGTCTAAAACCAAAAATTCCTGACCCCAAAATGAGTTTTTCAAACTATTATAAAAAACAAAAACCTAAAAAAGAAGACTCTAATTACTTAAAATACGGTCAAAAGCGGCTGAGGGTGACGGACCCGTCGTGTCACGAGGGCCGTCATAGCCTTTGTATTCCCATACTTCACAAATTCTTCTGTGCTTCTTCATTACCCCAAGAGCAGGTAGACGGACTGTTCCAAGAACGAGGATCGCTCGAGGCGTCTCCGTTCCATACACTTTCCTCCAACAACCTCTGGAAATTAGGGGGGTTACAGGACTACTCTCATGATCATTGCCGACGACACAGCAGGACGGACCGTGTGTATATGCTGGTCCATCATGAACCTCCGTAATACCCAACACTTGGTCAGGACTTCCGAATTCTTCCGTCAGCAGCTTTACTACGTTGTCACTTACGGGACCGTCGCAAGCTCGGACGGACCGTCACATAAGATCCGTTACGGTGGAACTTTTCTGCATTTCTTGCTCAATAAACTTCCGCGTTCGTTTTGGAACAGATTTGCCCTTTAAAGAAAAGAGAAAAACTTACATAAAAATCATACAAAAAGGCTTTTGAACACACACTAAACTTTAAGAAAAAACATTGTAAAAATACCGTAAAACGACGGTATATTCAAGCATTACCGTATTAGATGACTTATAAGGATAGATGTGGCTTTTAAATTTTGAAGTATGTAAGCCAGTAAATAACCTCTGGTGTTATATAGGTAGTACGGTAATAGTTTTTGTAAAATATTCCACTTTGGGTGATCAAATACAATCCTAATTACCAATTATCATCCTATGCAGGTAAAGTTCAACTAATTAAAATAGTAATTTCTGGATTCCATGCTTATTGCGCACATCTTTCTTCTACCTAAGAAGGTGATCAAGGATAACAAACCTGCACGACCTTTTTATGGACACGGACAATGACAATGTCTAGAAGAGCATTTGTGTCATAGGAAACAATTGCAAACTGTATGCTGCAAGTTATTTAATACCATAAAACTAAATAAAGTTATGGCAAAACTTAATTAGCAATTGCAGGATGTGGCGAGAAAGGACTGTCTATGGATCTAATGGGTATACAATTATTTTATCAAAACAAGGCAGATTGAAACTATCCTAATACCTAAATATACATCATCATGGATACTGAGGAATATATTAGGGTCTAGAGATGTATTGTTAGAAGGAAAAACTAGTTAGGGTGCTTTGATAGCTAAGTTTGCAAAGGTACAGAGGGGAGGCAAGTTCTCTACTTAAAAGATGTAGATAACCATATTTTCCGAACTCGACTAGAAAAGTATTACCTTGCAACATGGAGTACACCCTAGGTTCAATTTTATTATGTGGATAGCTGTCGAAAGAAGACTAGCAAAAGTAGACATGCTTGAAAAATTGGTATACAAGTGCCACATGCTATTGTGTTTGGTAGTAAAACAGGGGAGACTTTTGATCAGACTTTTATGGTGTGGACTGTATAGCTGGTTGGGATTTCACGGGGTTATCAGTGATATTGCAAAAAGAGTGTTGGACAAGCATATTCGTCTTAGCGGCTAGCAAAAGGCAAACATGTTGCATGTACTTCAAAATCTAATTTTGTATACCTGGGCATTTTTGCGGTCTAATAAACATAAAATATTCTTTCTTTGTCTCTCATAATGAGTAGGAATATAGTTAGGCTAGAATGATATATAGCAGTTAGGCCATCACTCCTTAGTTTGTACTAAATAGTTTGGTTATGAATGAAAAATAGCAGTTAGGCCATCACTCCTTTGTTTGTACTAAATAATTTGGTTATGAATGAAAAATCCTTGCTGACACGTGAACAAAAATATGCGTTACAAGAAAAAACAATCCTAACCAACACAGTCCAGATAAAAATGTATCGTGAAAGTAGTTTATTTACCTCTAGACACTTCTCTATGAAGAATAACAATGCTTGATTCTATACATGTGACTGTGAACCTTATTATAGAGATAGACTAAAATGAGATAACCATCTTTCGCATTTACACAATTCAAAAAGGTCAACAAGTTTAGAGATCATCATTCTAAAACTATAACACAATAGAGATTTGACACGCAACACAAATACTAGGGTGAACATGCAAAAAAGGAACTCAGTTCAGAATATAGGAATACATCCTGATTGAGACAGAGATATACATAATTCTATAAGCATGTAGTCTCATTCATCATGGAAAGTAGTACAACTAAAGACTGCATACTCTCTAAAATCAACTTATCATAGAAAGACAGACCACTGCATTAGCAAAACCCTTATCAAAGATGAGCACTTGTTAATGACATCACTAAATTCATTGAGAAATACACATCATGGCATAGCTAATGAAAAGTTTCCTAACATAGTGGAGGTGATGGAGGTGATGGATGCTGATGAACCTCAATATTTTCAAGGCGATCATATTTAGTCTCTAGAATATCAATACACTATTGCAGTGATTCCTTTTCTTTTTGAGTTGTTTTTAGTTCTTCCAACAACATAACCTTAAAAGTACTACCTCCTTTCAACTCCTTAGTGGTTATCCCACCACCAAATCTAACACCATGACTTTTGCATTGAGGTCCAAAGCACCGTTCCACTACCTCAATATTAGCAAGAGACAGTTCAGATTATACAAGATCTTGAATTTAGCCTATAAAATATAAGAATGTTTAAAATATTTCACTGAATCAATCCAGAGAGAAAATGTTAAAAGAAATCTAACAATGAACATATATATTTTTCATTAGTTTCGGGTTCTACAAGATCATTTCCAAAGAAATCATAATAAAACCTAGCCGTCGATAATTTCAATTTGTTTCTTTCGACATGAAAGTGGCTATGGCCACCAGGATACTGGATCAGTCCTTCCTGGAGACTGGTAAAAGGTTGCTAAAGACAGACATGCAGAAGGAGTTTGCGTCATTATTTAAACAAACCCAAGTAATACTAAACCGCTACCAATGAGACCAATCTCATATTTACATGGAGAACCCAAAATAATATGGGAAGAAGATGAGGTAACACAGATGATTTACAAAGAGAATCTTGAATATGCGGTTATTGGAAATTTTTCATATGGAATGCCAGAGATCAGAGAACTAAGATTCAGAATCCGTAAACAATATGAATTGAAGGGGGGATGCAAAATTGGACACTTGGGTAATCGACTTGTATTAATGAGAGCGACAAACATGGAGGATTATGTAAATTTACTATCAAATCCAGCATTTTACCTAACTCATCCCCAATGTTCATACCCGATGACAACCCTATAGTGGGACGCAATGTTCGACCCAGAGGAAGAAATAACAACAGTTATTGCTTCAATATGCTTTCATCCCTTCCCCCTAATAGCTTTGTGAAAGAGGCAATTTTTTCTTTGGCTGCTGCATTAGGGAAGCCTTTGCAAGTTGATATGGCAACAAAGACTCAAACAAGACCTAGTTGTGCAAGGGTAAAGGTTAAGTTTGATCTATTAGAAGATTTTCCAAAAAGGATTACCATTGGAGTTAGAAAGGCACAAGGGATATGGTGGGAAAATGGGTTCGGATAAAATATGAATATGTCCCAAAATATTGTGCTTATTGTAGACTGCAAGGACATAATGAGCAAGAATGTTATGCTTTACACCCTAAATTTTTTCCTAAGAATATAGAAAGAACAAAGAAGGAGTTGGGGAGAAACAACATGGTAGAGCAAATAGAATAGTACGCGAAGAGACAAAAATAAAACTGGGGAAAATATGGAAATCGAAGGAAACAAAGAGGACTTTCAGGTTCAAAAAAATAAGAAATATTAAAGTAAGGGTAGACAACAAGTGTGGAATCTGAAACAACAACAATCACATAGTGGAGTTGAGGAGAAAATGGAGTTAGAAAACAAATCTGAAGCTCTAAAACAGTCAGAAGACCTGGACGCCCGGGGATAGCGGGAAAATAAATTAAGGAGAAACCATTCAAAAAGGAGGTGGGAGAAAAGGTTCAGGAAAATTTTAATAGGGAGGAAGGACAAGGAGATACATTAGAACAGAAAAAACAGAGTTTGAAAGAGACCAAACAAGATAAAAAAGAAAGGACATCAGGAGAAATGGGGAAGAATTCAACATTAAAAGTATGGCAGCCAAGTTATGAAATAAAAAATACACAAAAAAAAAGTTTTCAGTGACGATGTGTATCCAAAACCAGTTAATTGAGCAAGTTCAACAAGAGAAGATTTTGAAGATGAATGAATGAAATAGATCCAGAAGAAGAGGTGTCAAGAAGAAGAAGAAGATGAAAACATGGAAATGAATATTCTAAGTGCTTCAAAAGCAGGGGATATGTCTCCAAGACAAATTACTGATCTAAAATGTGGATTTAGAAAAGGTAGAACAGGACAATCGATTGTACCACTTCAAGTTAGAACAACGAGGGGTAGGGACATGCAGGATACATTTTCTCAATGATGGGACAAATTCTATTCTGGAATATCAGATTTGTTAACTCTCAAAATTCTTTTGAGAGAGTAATAGAGATGAATAGAAGAAATCATTTTCAATTTATAGCTCTGCTGGAACCTTTTCAAGATCCAGGAGAGATAGAGCATTACAAAAGGAGACTTGGCTTTGATAGAGCGGCAGTGAACTCAGCTACTAAGAAATGGGTATTTTGAAAAGATCATTGGAATGGGCAGGTGATTGTAGATAGTTATCAACAAATTACAGTGAAATTGTGCTATCACAACAAGTTCTTTAGTATTACTTATGTGTATGCATGATGTAATGCTATGGAATGTTGGAGTTGTGGGAGGACATAGAGAGTGTGGGAGTATCTAGCACAGAACCGTGGTTGGTGGGAGGGGATTTTAACGTTATTTTAAATGTAGAAGAAAAACTTGGAGGGATCCCTTTCACATTTACTGAGGCCTCCGACTTTGCACATTGCATTAACAATTGTGCACTTACTAAATTGCAATCAATAGGGAGTCAATACACATGGTGAAATGGAAGAATAAAGGATCACTGTATATTTAAGAAGCTTGATACGATTTTGGTAAATCAAGATTTTTTGGAATTAATGCCTAGCAGCAAGGTTCAACATATGATAAGGAAAAGATTTGACCATGATCCGTTATTAGTCCAATGTAATTCTATGGATAAGAATGTCATCAAGCCATTCAAATTTCTTAATTTTTGGACTAATCATCTTGAATATCTAAAATTTGTAAGTGAGGCCTGGTAGATCGATTTTGTGGGAGATACTTTTCTGGAATACCATGCTAAGATGAAGAGAGTGAAGAAGTCACTTACTAAATAGAGTAATAAAACGTATGGGAACATTTTTGAGAAAAATGGCAAAGTTAGAAGACTAGGTCAAGGTTAAAGAAATAAAATTGGAGATAAGTCCTACAGAAGGAAATCGATGTAATCTAAATAAGAAAGAAGCTGAACTTGGAAAATATTTAAACATCGAGGAAGAATATTGGAGACAAAAGGCGAGAATTAAATGGTTTAAGGATGGAGATAGAAATACAAAGTTTTTTCATGCTTTTGTCAAGCAGAAAATGAAAAAGTTGCATATTGTAGAAATACAAATAGCTCAGGGGGAAGTGGTTACTACAGAGGAACAAATTGGTGCAGCAGCAAAGGAATTTTATGAGAGTCTATTCAAAGAAACAGATGTGATGATGCATCCTGAGATGCTAGACAATATCCCATGTCTAATTATACAAGAGCATAATGATGAGATTAGTAGAGTTCCAACCAGTGAAGAGGTGAAAATAGTAGTCAACGAACTAAATGGTGATAGCACTAGTGAACTAGATGGTTTCTCTGGTACTTTTTTTAGAAGAGTTGGGAGATTATATGAGATGATATAACTAAGATGGTTTGAGCCTTTTTTTGTGGACAAAGACTGCTAAGATTCATTACACATACGAATCTAGTCCTAATCCCTAAGAAGGAGAGTGTTAAATCTTTTGCAGATTTAAGTACAATTAGTCTTAGTACTTTTGCCAATAAAATCATATCGAGAATGCTTCATGAAATATTGGTGAAGGTCCTTCCGAGGCTGATTTCCGCGAACCAAACAGGATTCATAAAAGGAAGAAGTATTACGGAGAATGTGTTGCTTGATAAGATATTATTAGAGGTATTGGGATCAGGAATAAGTGGCAGAATGTGGTGGTAAAGTTGTATATGGCAAAGGCGTATAATAGAGTCTCATGGCTATTTCTTGCAAAGGTTTTCAGGAAATTTGGCTTTTCGGAGATTCTTATTGATATGGTGTGGAGACTAGTATCAAGCAATTGGTACTTAATATTAGTGAATGACCAAGCTTATGGGTTCTTTCAATCATCAAGGGGGCTTAAACAAGGTGATCCACTATCACCAACACTATTTATTATTGCAGCAGAAGTGTTGGCCAGATAGCTGAATAAATTACATGAAGACGTTGAATATATGGGATTTGGTATGCCTAAATGGAGTCCAAATATCAATCACTTGTCATATGCCGACAATACTATTTTGTTTTGTTCAGGAGAGAAAAAATCGATCAAGAAGATGATGGGTGTATTGGTCAAATATGAACAGATTTTTGGACAAATGATAAACAAGAGCAAGTGTTTTTTCTATTTACACGAAAAAATTTCAGCGGTGTAAGGACATAAAATCAAAAAATGGACAGGAATAAATCAGCGCCATGTCCCATTCACATACTTAGGATGTCCTGTTTTCTACGAGAGGAAAAAAGTAGCTTATTATGAGGATTTATTAGGAAAGATTAGTAGAAGGATTATGTGTTGGCAAAGTAAACTTGTATCATATGGTGGTAGGCATATATTGATAGCACATGTGCTTCAATCAGTGCCAGTGTATCTGTTATCTGCTTTGAATCCTACTAAAGGAGTCATCAACAAAATTCATCAATTATTTGCTAAGTTTTTCTTGGAAAGACTTGAGCGCTGAAAGGAAAACACTGGGTAGATTGGGTTGAATTGTGTTATCCATATAATGAAGGAGGAGTTGCATTCAGGTCCCTAAATGATGTTGCAGGTGCCTTATTTGCAAAGTTAAGGTGGAATTTTACAGTAAACCCAAACTCATTGTGGGGTAATTTCATGTGGAATAAATACTACAAAAAGGATAATCTAGTAGTAGCCAAAGGAAGAGGGGGGTCCCATGTCTGGAAGAAAATGGTGATGGTCAGGGAGGAAGTGGAACATGAAATATGATGGCAAACTAAAACTGGAAATAGCAGTTTTTGGTATGACAACTGGACACAACAATGAGCTTTGTATTATATTGAAGAGAATGGACCAGATAGATCATAACTTTAGGTCAGAAGCTTCATCAATAATAATAAGTGGAATAGAGAAAAATTAGAAAGTGTGGTTTCTAAAGGTATAGCGAGATACATTATGGAAATTATCAAACCAATTGATACTCAGGGTTTAGATCACGCATGGTGGATGGGAAATACTAAGGAGGAATTCTCTGTCAAATCAGCTTTTAACATGATTAGGAAAAGAAGAGAATGTGGGGATTGGTTAAATAAAATTTGGATTAAAGGACTCCCTTTTAAAATCAATTTCTTCCATTTGAGGGTCTGGAAGGGGAGAATCACCACAGATGATAACTTGAAAAGAATGATGATGGATGTTGTCTCTAGAAGTCATTGTTGTGTTGATGAGCACAAATCGGAGACAATGGAGCACTAATTTCTAACATCTCCTATAACCTAAAAGTTATGGGAGAAGTTTGTTTTTTGTGCAGGTATAAAGTTGCATGGAATACAACTACAATAAGTGATTACCAATTGGTGGAAAGCTAAACTTTAATCCGACAATCTTATTATAGGAACTTTCGAAAAGAAGGAATACAAGGATACATGACAAGAATGTGAGCCTGTTGCAAATGGTTCAACAGTGAGAACACATAATCAATTATTATCAAGCATACTTAACCGTGGATCACAAGTCCAACACATTGAAAAGGAATTTTGAAATATTTCTACTATAACAAGCCTAAATTGTACTATCATGATATTTGTTGGCAAAAAAACAAAGAGGATTGGGTTAAGTGCAATACAGATGGGTCATCTAAAGGAAATCCAGGAGAGAGTGCATATGCATTTTGTATTAGGGATGTGAGGGGGGGAACTGATTTTTGCAAAGGTGCAACAAATAGGGATTTGGCGGAGGCAGTAGTGGTAATGAAGGCACTAAGTTATTGCAGAAAGCGTCAACATAGAAAAGTGATCGTGGAAACAGATTCCTTGGGAATAAGAAATTTCTTGTTAAGGGAATGGAAAATTCCTTGGGAATTGAGTGAGATTTTGGAAGATGTTATTGCTATAATTGAGAAGGAAGGAATACAAGTTAAACATGTTTCAGAGAGGGTAATCACTTAGTTGATGCTTACAACGCTCATAATCACATAGAAAAGCAAGTATACAATAATTTTAATCAACTACCAGTAATATGCAGAAAAATTCTAAACATGATTAAGAGACAAGTCATGAGTTTGAGGATCAAGACAAGGAAAATGAATATCAATACCAACCAGAGGAACCTCTCGAGAGCCAGACACGTCTTTACCTCATGACCAGCTGTGAGAAAAGAAGGATTAAGATATCAGAAGGCTGGAATAAGGGGAGGATAACAGGTGAAGAGTAGAGCTTACTAGAGTGATGTCAAAGCACATCTTAAAGTCCAATTGGAATTGGAATCGTACCTCCCACCTGAGAAACACAAATGGAGCTCAAATATGAGAAGTCACAACAAAGGAAAATACAAGAAATATTCCTTTTGAAGTCAAGAAAAAAAGAATATCTAGAGAATACATGGAGGTATCCTTAAGAGGTGAACGAATAACTTAGAATTCACAAAGGAAAAGATGTGATTCTTCAAATATTGACAAAGTTGAAAGAACATGGTTGAATCCATAATGTACCAACTTTTTCTGATTGTCTTCAAATGATGAGGAATTAATGTCGAGGATTAGAGCTCACAATGGAGAGAACATTTGAGGAAGCGGAACAGCAAACAAGAAAAGGGAAAGTAATGATAGTGTAGAGATAGAAATAGAAGAGGATAGGGACATTTTGGGCTAGGTGGACAGAGTAGATGTTTTTTTTTATTTATTGTTATCTTTCATTTTTATTTTAGTTTGTTTTTTAGTTGGTTTTTCCAGAATTTTGTTACTTAAGAAATAAAATGAGCCCTGAGCTCAAAATTGATTTTTAAAAAAAGCTCATTTCCCTTTTTACGAGTCTCAAAGAAGATAGTTATCATGTTTGTTGAATTACCACCTTTGCCTCCCTTAACAACAAAAAGAAGTAAGTACTATAAGATCTTTTATACAAAAAAGGAGGTTTCCTTGTAGGGTTTCGTGATTTATTTACCAGTTCGTAAATAATCTCTATTATAGGCTTGCTACCCATACGATGAGGCATACACAACTTAGATATGTTGATTGTGTTTCTTTACTCATTTTCTGCATTAACAACACAAGCTAAAATCATCACAAGCTTCTTTAATGATTCTATTTTTATTCTAAAATTAACTTTGTGACTACTTTGAATCATCTTGACAGAATTAAATCATTTAATCAAAAGAACTATTCCAAATGAGTAATCATATGTGACTTGGAAATAAAATGATATTAATCAATATTTATGCAATCATACCTTATCAGATAAATAATGTTCCTTGACCAACCATTCCCAATCTCTTAGTCTACTCCTATTGGAACATCTTTTAGAAACTGGTGCAATGACTTGGATTTCATATTCTTGTGCAGTGATCATCTCAAATTGTTCAAAAGTTTTCTCATATGTTGCAAAACATTATCTATTTGATCATTCATGTTATCACAGTCAAACTTTTCCTAAAATAGAGAAAAATGTCTTCAGAACTTTGTATGGAGAGGTGTTGTAGATCATAGAATGACAAATTTGATTGTTTGGGATAAGGTGTGCCTCCTATAAATAATTTTTGAGGACTAAAGGTTAAGGGATGTCTGAAATAGAATGAAGCTTATTTTGGAAAACTACTATATGGAAGGTTTCAGAATAATTACATCTTCTAGGTAACATGGACACATGCAGTGTATATGAAGTAATATGGCAATATATGAGATCACATACAACCTACACAGTTGTTGTTATTGGAGAAAGTCAACGTATCTAAAAAGAATGGGATGGTTGATTAGTGCCAAAAGATAACGTTCAAGTTGACAGAGTGAAATGTACGTAATTGTCCACCAAGAGTAAAAGAGTTATAGGGATCCCGATCAGTCTTTGGGAAGCATATCTTACTTGGACAAAATATATGCAACCAAAGCATAATTAAATTTATCCTCTGGTTTGCAAACTAGAACAAGTTGCTTATGAAGACTCGAATGATGAGCCTAAACATGTAGGTGCAAGATGCAAACTGTTGTCTGTGTTTAACAGGGGTAGTAGAAATTCCTCAACACCGAGTGTGAATGGATTACAACATATTATGGATAACTAAACATAGGTACAAATGATTTAGAAGGATGTCCCACAATGTTTGAGATTGTGTAGAAGAAGGAAATCGAAGCAAACACAACAGAAAATCTAGGTAGCAATATGGGATGTTATGATTTACCACACATAGAAAGCAAAGAATTGGATGATATTAGGGGCATAACTGTGAATACAAGTTTTTCAATTGTACAGATAAAAAAGAGGTGAGAGCTAGAATATTTATCTGCAATTTCACTTAGGAGACTAAATAGAAAGTGAATAGTAAGACTGAGGAGGAAATTTTTTTGTTTGTTTTGGTAATAGCTATTCTTAAAGAATGACTCATAATAAGGTCTAAACAAAGGCAACACCATAATATACTCTAATAAAAACACAAGAAAAAGAGGAAAGAATATTGTTGTTACAGTAGCATTTGTATGAAGTCAGCAAAAATAAAAGAGAGTAATGTTGTAGTTCTTACTGTAACAGTTGCGCAAATATGCTCAAGATTGTGCTTTTCGATATCAATTCATGAATATACACGCAATGGGCACATATAACGATCACGATCTAGCAAACCCAAGTTTCTCATAAATAAGTTGTGATTCGGTCGAACGACTCGATTTTGATAGAAAGTGATTTTTAACTTTTGTCCAAATCTTAATCGCAAAACTTTCTTACAAATGTTTGTTCCCATCACCTTGGTTTTCCTATCATAATCACATGGACATGCAAAATTTAAAGTAAGTCAACTATGCTCTTTGATATGAATTTGATGTTTAGTGCTATATAATCAAAAGAATCTAGAGAATACTCCAGTAGTTAAGTTTTAGGTGTCAAATTTTGAAATTATTACCATATATACAATGGTCTGGTCATTTTAGATCTATAATTCCAAATATGCAAAATAACTTTCTATCTGATTTTTGACAAGTACCCATTCACAGTTCCAAACCAAGTGACAACTAGACAAAATAGGAAGATTATTGCCTATTGCAACAGATAATGCCTTAAGTTGACAAAAAAAAGTGATATATATAGGGAAAACTTGAAGTGGAAATTTTTTTGAAAAGCTTGAGATCCCAAATCAGTGACTTTTTATTCTTAGAAAATTTCATTCAGAAAATCACAATTGATGAATCAAGAATTTGTGGAGGTTAATATGGTTAGGACTAGTGAGAAAAAAATATAATAAAGCATCAGATGTCACAAATAAAACCAGAACTAAAGAGATATTTAGGGCAATGTTGCCACATTTATCAGTGTAGGAACCATTTAGTGGGATGATACTATGAACATTTTCAAGTGGATGAATTAGATGAAATGAAAGAAACAGTAGACAGATGTTGTTAGAACATGACATAATGAAAGGTATGGAAAGAGAGTGATTTGAGTTACTAATGAATGTGGAAAGTGAGCATATTAAGTGTGAAAGACAAATCTCTCTGGTTTTGAATTGATATAGAGCTTTAGAAAGAAAACACAAATTTTTTGAATATTATGGTCTTAAACCAAAAGATAGGTAGAACGTATAAAGATATCCTTTAATATTTTGATCATAGACATGTCACATGGATAGAGGAACTTAAAGAGTTTCTAACAAAGAAAGACTAAAGAGACATTATTGTTGGAAATATCTCAAACAAAAGTAAGAAAAATAAAATTTGAGTAAGTGGGGTATGCTCTGTTTGGTGGAGGAGTAATATTTTCAAATCTCTTTTAAAGAAGTGCTAGATTTTAATAATGCAGCTAAGCTGAAACAAGGCTTCCAGTGAACATTGTATTCAACCAAGTTTTCAAAGTTTACACAATTAAAATTTAATCATTTATTCCCCACTTTGATTGGGAAATTCAAGATGTATACCTGCTCTTGTAGATGATACAAAATAAACATAAAGTAACAATGCAACACAGATACAACAAAAGGGTCGAATTTCATACATTACACTTAGGTGTAGCAAAACTAATCTTTTATCGTAAGTTATAGAATTAAAGTTACCATAGAATTTGTAAAAATATATAAAATTCTCTTGGTACATTTATTTTTAAACGATATAAGTGTCTAGTACATGAGATAGGGTCCTTCGGCAACCTCTTTGGTTATTGGAAACATAGTATTTTGAATTCATATGAGTTGTATAAATATACTTTGTTATGACCAGAACAATAACAAATATAATGTAAACAGGCATAAGAAATTCTAATTTTTTTTAATTAGATCAAATTTTATAATGGAAATTACGTGACTGATATATTTATTCAATAATTTAACTATTGCGACTTCTTTTGATTGTCAATCGAGGCTACCAACAGTACACACATTAATACCTATAAACATATGCTACATTAATGAGTAGTTCATAATATAAAAGCATGTGCACGAAAACCTACTGAAAAACTAATGATTTCATAAAGCATAAACACAAAAATGGTCAAAATCAGAATTTCCACATAACAATTCATAGTCAAAACAAACTAAACTTACTTTAAAGAGAAGGAAAGTCCAAGAATATGTCAAGTTACTACCAATCGCAGCAAACACCAGCAAAACTGAGGTGAAATTTGAAGTAAAATAAAAATTCAACTTTTCCAATTAGAAAAAATAGACAGCTTCAACAGAGAGATATATTTTAATTTTTGCAAACAAACCTTGATTTTTAAGAAATGGTACCACCATTATTGTGGTCTGCTTTGCTGATATTTCTCCAACAAATCAACTTTCGAAGTGGAATTGAAGAGTCACTATGAATAAGGATTTGAGTTATTCACTCCCTTGGGTATCGCTATTTCTAACGGAGAAGATGAAATACATGTTCTGGAGAAACATACGCATCCTTTCGGTGTGCGTGAACTTCTGTGAAAAAATCAAGATTTCTTCTTTCATGTGCTCTTACAGAGTGGTGGGGGTAGTGTGAGACCAAAACTAGGGGGTGGGGGCAATGTGAGACCACAAATAAGGGGTAGGGGTGGGGTAAGGGGAGTATAATAAGTCTTTTGTGAAATAGAAAAGGGGAAAGTAAAAATATGAGTAAAATTTTTATTATTAACGTCGGGCTATAGAACAAATTGCGGTTTGAATATTGTTGCCTTACTAATACTACATTAAAGTAGTCTTTAACGACGGAAAAAAATTGACGCTACAAATATATTTATAATGACCGAGTTTATATTTTTCCGTTAAAATTTAAATGTTAAAAATCCATTTTCTTGTATTATACATATGTATATACATGTATTTATGTATGAAAATTGTATACTAATATTTAAGTGGAAAAAAAAACTTATTTGGATTTGAAAACCGTGAGTTGGAATTTCAAAAAAAAAACCTTAGCTTTTATCTAATGGTTCATTTTATATTATGGTTTTAGGGCGAAATTTTGAAATTCCTAGATATGGGTCTATGAGAAAACCTTGTGACGGTTCTTTAAATATAAATGATGGATCAAGAAGATGAAGAGTTGAAAATAATGTTAAGAATGAGAATGCATGAGGAGTTTGGATGACAGCAGAGAGGGGAGAATGAATGAGGAAAGTGTTTTTTGTTATACGACTGTTTAGTCGTTTTAGCACAAATTTATTCTGGAAAAAACTGGCTGGTCGACGGATCCCACGACGACGTCGCAGGCATCCGACGGCCGTCATGGGTGGGCGGTTCTCGTTCCAAAACACTTAGAATTTAGAAATTTGGATATGGATAGACTCTCTGGACAAGTCACGACGGGGGTGTGGCAGGAAGGACCGTCTCATTACGAAGGGTCGTCACAGACCTTTTACTGACAGCGAGTCTGGCTTGGGTACGACGCAGCAGGACGGACCTTCGCAGGAACGGACGGCCCGTCACAGGCTGCGTGACCCCTGACTGTGTAGGATGTTTGTAAATAATTAATGGGCATTGTGGAATGTCCTGCTTATAATTATAAAGTTAGTGGTGGTTGAATATTAATAATCCAATTTCGTGAGGGTTAAAGGACGATAACTTAAATAATTACGTGGGTTACTTTTGTCTCTTTTATACATGAATTATATGATTAGTAGGGTAAAAGAAAAGGATTTGAATAAGAAAAATAGAACGAACAGAGGGAGAGAGAGGGAGAAGAAAAGAAACGAGAGGGAGAAAGAGAAGAACGAAGAGGAAAGCAAAAGACTTTGACGATTAGCTTTGCTTGTCATGACTTCGGCGGTGAGGAGGTTATGGTTATGCTATTGATAGGAAACTCTTATGACGAAGAATGATAGGTATGGGTAATATTGTAAACCCTTTCTATATGCTTATTGTATGCTTGTATGTGGAATGTGATACAAATTGTGATAAAATAAGCATGATGAAGCTATTGAATCCTTAAATCGTTTTTAACCCATTGCCTTGTAATGAGATTGATGAGTCTGGTATAAAAGAAGGCCTTGATGAACTAACGTGATGAGAGTAGTGGAACGGGGGGTCACGAACCGGACACGTAGTATAGTAGTAGTGGAAAGGGTCACGAACGGACCACAGTAGTATAGTGGATCGGGGTGTCAGGAACCGACACGTAGAATAGAATCGTGGTGTCACGAAACCGACACGTAGATAGAATTAGGGGATAGGGTGTCACGAACCGACACGTAGTATTAGTGGAACGGGGGTGCACCGAACCAGACACGTAGTATTAGTGGAACGGAGTGAACGAACCGACACGTAGAAGTAGGGAGCGGGGTGTCACGAAACCGACACGTAGAAGTAAGGGATCGGGTGTCACGTTACCGACAAAGAGAAATAACATAATGAATCTGAAAGAGTTAATATACTCAATCTAATGAACCCATTTCCAAATGGGTATATGGCTTGAGGCTTGATCCTCTGGTGAATTGGCGGGGCTTATTAATGATATAGAACTTGTTGTTGCTACCGTGAGTATTGAGTTGATTTATGATATTAACTGATATATACTGTTTTCGATTTTGAGTTGGCCGTGATTACCTACTCGTACTTGTGTATTGTACTGACCCCAACTTCGTATGTTTCTTTCTTTGTATTTGTGCGTGCAGCAAACGTACCATCGTCTTCAACTCACCGCCCAAATCTAGCAGTCTTCATCACGTAGGATCTCATGGGTGAGCTATGATCTAGCTTGGACTGTATCATCTTCTCAGTCTTGATGCCTTAAGTTCCGGCCATGACTAGCTTTTTAATTATTAGCTCTTAGATATTTTAGATTAGTAATTTGAGGCATAGATGTTCTTGTGGTGATGACTTCAGATTTGGGAATACAATAGTATTGAGTTTTTATAAGTTATTTAATTGATGTTCATTAATTGAGTTTAAAGTCTTCCGCATGTCTTTTGTTTGATTTGAAAGTTGGGAATTGGATTGGTGGGTTCGCTCACATAGTAGGATAAGTGCTGGGGTGCCAGTTCGCGCCCGTTTTGGGTCATACAAAAGGAAGAAAACATTAATTTTTTAGGAGAGTTTAGAGTTTTTAGGATCAAAATGATCACATATCATACAACAAAAAACTATTGAGCAAACTTTTACAGATAGCAAACCCATTTAAAAATATATTTGCTATGGAGCTTTTGATTTGTTTAATCGCTAGATAAATTAATTTTAACAATTATTAGGGTTTGTATCACTTCCAATTTTATAGATTGTATTTTTCATAAAACTATGATTTGTATATTAATAAGGGTAGTTGTGATAATAAAAAAATAAAATAAGATGGATTACCAATGCATGGATTAGTAATGTAGGGATTAGTAATACATGGTTTATTTCTATCAAGTGTTTGGTTCATTATTTCCCACCTCATCTTGTGTTTGAATTAAAACTCTATAAAAAGTTTATTTATAATTATACCCTTGAATTATTAGGTAATTGGGTCAAGATAGATAATTCAGGGATAAAATTATTTTTTTATGATTTTCTAACTAGTTATGAGAGGAACAATTTTCTTATCACGTTTGCTATTTTTCACTTGAATCATTTGAGGATAAATTATTGTCATCTTAATAAATTGATCACTCACAAAATATCATTTTTCAATTTTATAAAGATAAATCATTTACTTTTAAAATTGAAAAGACGCCAACAATGGTAAACGTGAATAAACCAACTAAATTTGCACATTAAACAATGCAAGGTATAGTTTTAATATTAAAACCTCTTCAGGTTTATATATATAGAATTATATATATATATAGATTGCCCCAGCGCTGGTTGAAACTACGTCAGTAATCTTACTTCTAAACTGATAATTTAAGTGTTTATGGAGGGGGAAAACCCTACGATAAATTATCAAGAATATTTTATCCAAAGAAGAAACAAAATATTTTTTTTAATCTTGAAATGAAAAAATTTCATTCTAAACGAATTTTATTATTAATTCTTTATTTTACTGTAATTGTTCATCATAAATGTTTCTTTTAAAATATTGGTAACTGTTATTGGTATATATTTGATATTCCCAGGTGGTCAACATTTTATTTATACAATTGCAAGAGTTTTTATCCTAGTCAAGGGTCGTTCTATCTCTACATACAAAATCTTAATATTATATATCTTAATATAGTTAGTTGTGTACTTGAAAGATAATTAAAATATAAAACACATCTCTGAAGTTCAATGTGAAATAACGTATGTCGACTCAAATAATTTTAGATAAATGATTTCTTGGCAGAGGACCGATTCAAAATTCATACGCCAGTGACACTACTTTGATAGTCAAAAAGACTATTTGTTGTTTATGATTTTACCAAGGAATAATTATTTACTGTAATATTTAATATAATACATTTCATGCCTACTTTGAAGGGAATTCGGTGCTCAAACTCAAAATTTGACCCCAAATGTTGGATTAGGTTGAGTACCATACTTACCATCACTACATCCTTTATATATTTTTTGGATGTCATAATCGACGAATGCTCGATAAGATAGACATTTGAATAAAAATTCTCTCAGGTAGTGTTAGACCACCCATGAACTTTGAACACTCAAAAGTCGATTATTGGACATCCGATGAATCTTTTAGCATGAAAACTCTATAAAGGATCAAGTAATGTATTGTACAAGTTAAAGCATTATAATAGACATGCACCAATAGTCTAATTATGATAGAAAACTCTTGAGGAACAGAGCGGGACGGCAAAAGAAGTGAAAGAACACAGAAACAGAGTAAAACAAAGCTGAAACACAGGTACGCAAAACAGAAAAAAATATCAGGAAATTAATGACGTAAAAATCAGTATGAGGATCTGAGAATGAAATGAAACATAAAGGAAAACACCGAGCCCATTGAATGCACATTATTCCCTTAAGGAAATTATGTCATTCTAGTGCCCGAGGTTTAAAGGAATAAATCCTCTCACGACGACTTCATTCACCATTGTGTTGATAGAAAAACAATGGTGTTAGTTAGTCAAGAGCAAAGTGCGCGAATATTTAATTGTGCGGAAGAAGAAGTAGTTCAAAAATATTTACTTGTGCGGAAGAAGAAGTAGTTCAGAATTTTCATTGTTTTGAAATAAGAGGAGATCCCTCTATTTATAAAAAACAAAGGGTAGTGTGAATAAATGTTTATTGTGTCTTATCGGACAGGTCACAACTTTTCGGACAAGTCACAATCTTTCATAAAGTCACAATTTTTCATAAAATTTGCAACTCTACATAAAAGTCGCACTCTTCATTAAAGTTGCAATATTCATAAATATTCAACTCTTCGTTACAAGTCGAAAATTTTTCATAAAAAGCCAACTCTTGGAAAGTCGCAAACTTTTCATAAAATTCGAAACTTTTCCTGCAAAAATGAGGCTATTGTGGGAACATAAATAAGTTAAAAGAGAATCTTGACTTGTGGTGACGCCACATAGGCGGGCTTAGGATTCTCTTTTATATAAATATATGGTATTCAATTAAGATCACAAACGTCATATACTCACATTTCAAGTATTGAATTTATTTAGTAACAAACAACTCTCTTTAAGTAATTTGTAAGTTAATTTATTTAAAATAATAGTACAAATATAAATCATAAAATCAAGAAAATAATCAAAATAATTAAAATGATTTGAGGGATATTTTGCTTAATGAGACTTATCTCCTGGTCTAGTATCCTATGAATTTTAAAAATGGGAAGGTTTAGTAATACATCCTATAGTACTATGTAGGAGGTATAACTAATCCATGGATTAGTTATACATAGGCCCAAATTCCTACCAAACATAATACTAAATAATACTTTGCCTAATACATGGAGTATTTCTTCTAATGCGGCTTACCAAACGACCTTAGGTTTTTAGGACGAAAATATATGTATTTTTATTTGTATATACATTTTTCTCTCGGCTTTTCGTACCAATAAAACACAAACACATTTTGATTACATTTGATACCAAATAGTAAGTGCACACGAAACAATGAATAATTGTAAACGAAACAATAGCCAAAAAAGGGAGTTTGTTGCAAATTACAATAAATAATATGACTTAACATTGAATGGTGAATTAATAGTGGTATTAAAGATTTCCCAAAACTCATTTCAATTAACTAGTATATATGAAGGATCAAACTAATTAAACTTATATGTAAAGACGCGAATTTGATTTTATTTCTATGATAGAACAAGGTTCTTTTAGAACCTAAAGATTTTCCACTGACTCTAGCTCCGGATGACTGTCTAAGCGATTGGTAAGAGGTATGTTCTTCGTGTAATTAATTTTTTTTTGTTGATTTCATTGTTGGGAATTTTTAAGGTGCATATTTCAATTTTCTCCCCATTTGGCTCTTTAAGAATATGATATAAGCCCCCCCCCCCCCCCCCCCTCTTTTTATGAGGGTACAAGTGAATACGAAAAGCTATAATCAATTTTGATATTTTTTGGCATAAATACGAGCCCTAAGACAATGACTCCTTATGGGTATAAAATATAAGCTTCATGCTCTTGAGATCAATACATACTCCGCAGAATTAATCACTTTGCTAGAACATGACAACCACTCTTATGCTAATTTAACTTATCATTCATGGAGAATTTGAGAGTAGAAATGCAAACTAGGAGTGTACATAGGTCGATTTGGTTTTTCATTAAAAAAATCTAAACCAATTATATCAATTTATTAAATTTTAAAATCAAATCAAACTATATAAAGTCAATTTTTTTGATTTCGTCTTTAGTCGGTTCTTTCAGTTTTTTCCATTTTTTTACAACTGTATGATATTTGAAAAGGCGATCAAATATTTTTTTACTTACGTATGTGATAAACTAAATTTCAAAAATGTTAAGTGAGTAGAAATTTTCGAAAAAACTGTAAAACTCACATGAATACAAAATAGTTTTTTTTTTTTTTGAAATATCAACGTTCATTATCTTAAATTAATAAGATTAAAGGCTAAAGACAAACTAAATACAAAAAATATTTACAAATTAACTTATTAACTTTGAATTTGAAAAACTATAACAATATAATTGTAATTTTGGATCTTAATAAGATATAAAATATTTACAATTTTTACAAGTCCAAATTTGACATAAAATATATAAAATATTGAAAAATAATAAAAAAAACTAATTGTAAGATGTGTGTGACGTGCGCGTTGAGGTGAGGTGTGGTGTTTGGGTGTGTAGGGCGGCGTGTAGGTTTGGTGCGGCATGGGGGAATGTGTGGATGGTTGGGTGTGTTGAGGTATCTAAGCGAAATATGTGAACAATTTTAATAAATGACTTTACCATGACCATACTTTTAACTATGCTAGATATCAGGTACCCGCGCTAGAGCAAACCCAATATGTTAGTTCTTTTCTTTCAATTTATGTAACACAAATGAAATTTGAAAAAATGAACTAAATTTGTTTTTATGTGTTTTTTTAAAAATATTTTAAATTATTAATTTATGTACCTTTTGTGTCATTTTCGAATAATATATGTTACTACATCTATTTTATTTTATGTGATACAAGTGATTTCTTATATGATTCTCACATACTTTTAATTGTCATTTCACTCTGATTCATATAACTTTTTAGTTCTTACGTTATTTTCAAACAATATATGTAATTTTTTTTTGTTTCGATAAAAATAAGGGAGTCAACCATATTTCATTATGTTTTTAAACTTATGTTTTTAATAAAAAATCTTAAATGTACTTGCGTTTTTTTAAAGCTTTTTTAATGGTTAATTTTTAAATATGTAACAAATTAGAATTAAAACCGGAAGAGAATTAAAGTTTTCAAATCATTAGTTTCTATATTAAAAGGTGTTCAAAATTATTAAAACTCCACATATATGCACAATTAAAAGAGAAGGAAGCCAACGATTTTAAAAAAGATATATGATCGACTCATTTTAATTAATAACACATATAGATTCATTTTTATATAGGAATCGGCCCGGCGTGGACCCGCTTTCAAGTTATAGGAACTAGTTGTTTTATTTTATTTCCAAAAAGAAAATAACTTTTGAGTTTTAATTTGTTTATATGAATATTAAGATCACAAAAAATTAAAAAAGATTTCAATACACAAATTAGTATACATATAAATTTTAATTTTATGTTTGATTTGATTCCACCTAAATTATACTGGATATATGATTATTGAAGAGTAAGCATAATATTATTTATGGATTACCTGGTAATATAATAATATCTACAAATGAAACTATAAAAAATTGAAGGAATAAAAAAAATGAGGGTACTACTTATAATAATAACTAAAGATGTTCTAGAATTATTTAATTTTCTTGTTATCATTCGTGGTAGAGTTTTTACTTGACGAAGTACATTTTTACCTGACACCATCCACTTCATATATAGGAAGAGGTTTCTAGAATTATTGAGTTTTGTGATGATTTTTGTTTGTAAAACAAAATTACCATTTAATTATTAGTGGCTTTACTATAAATATATTCATCCTATTCATTATTATTGTTTAAAGTTACTTTTAGGAGTGTTGCTTTAATGGCAAGCTAAGATATTTGATTACTTTGATGTCAAACTATTATGTCAAAGTATATTAGATTATGAGCCAAGAAACTAAATGTGAATTAATTTTAATTCATGATTGATTGTATATAAAAGTAGGATATTTTTATAAAGCATAATGAATATAAAAAAAAATATTTAAAAATTACATTAACATAATAGTAAATAAATGATATCCCAAAATAAACTTCATGAAAGAAAACAAAGGTGCATCAAATAACAAAATAATTTCATGATAATAACTAAAACTTAACATAATTTTAAAACTATTTAAAAAATTTATTACCGTTTTTAATAGATTTTTATTAATCTAAAATTTCATTTTTATCATTAACTATTATTTTTATTAGCATAAAATTACATTTTTACTCTTCAGGCTTCATTTCCATTTTGATGGTAATTAAAGCGAATTTTTTTTTTGTAATCTTTGGTGGTCTAGCCCCTTTTCCATTGTAAAATAGAGGTATGTACGAAAATCACTTGAGATGTAGGGCTGAGATTAATCGTGGGCAAGCCATTCCATAGATTCTTGCCCCTACCCCCAACCTTAAATTCTCTTCCGTTGCTCCCCAGAAAAACTTCCCTGCTCTTCCTCCTTTCTCTCAATTCTTCAGATCCGAGTCGATTGTTATTTTTTTCCTGAATTTTTCGATTCAATTTATATATTTAAAAAAAAAATTAAATTTTGTGATGTGAAACTTGAAATTATTTGTGTTTTTGATTGTGATTGTGAGAGTAACGGTGATGGAAGAATGTAATAGAGTTGAAGATGCAGAGGAGGGTGAGATCTCAGATTCGGCTTCAGTTGAAGAAATCAGTGAGGATGCTTTCAATAGACAAGACCCACCTACTACTAGTACTACTTCTAAGATTAAGATTGCGAGTAATGAAAATCAAAATCAGAATTCGACGACTGCGACTAGGGTTTGGACGATGAGAGATGTATATAAATATCCAATTTCTAGGGATTATGCTAGAGGTTTGTATAACCTGGCCTGGGCTCAGGCTGTGCAGAATAAGCCTTTAGACGAACTATTCGTGATGACTAGTGACAATTCCAACCAGTGTGCTAATGGTGAATCCAAGGTAATCATTGATGTGGATGTGGATGACGATGCTAAAGAGGAAGGAGAGTTGGAAGAAGGCGAGATCGACTTGGATTCCGCTGACCTAGTTGTAAATTTTGGAAAGGAGGCCAATTTCATTAGGGAACAACTTCAGAGCGTTACTCTAGACGAAACCCACAAGTAAACTTTGTTAAAACTCTAATTCATTCTAATTCTAGTTCTAGTCTACTAAATAACCTAACCTAATTATGCTATGCTATGCTTTGTTTCACTAGATCCTTTTCTATGGTTTGTTCCAAATTGCAAACTTCATTACTGGCATTGGGGGAACTAGCTCTTTCTCAAGACAAGAATGACATTCTTATTCAACTCTTTATGACTGCACTCCGAACCATTAATTCTGTAAGATATATATATATATATTTATATATATATACGTATGTATATATATATATTTATTCATTTTCTAGTCTCCTACTACATTCAGCCTCATCAAATAATGCTCAAATCCTTTTCTTTCCAGGTTTTCAACTCCATGAACGACCATCAGAAGCAACAAAACACAGATATTCTATCTAGGTTTTTCTTCTTCCTTTTACATTTCTCACTCCTATTGCATCTCTACACATTCTAATCTAACTCCCTTGCAGGTTGCTTTTTAATGCAAAGACACAATTACCTGCTCTTTTGTCTTCTGAGCAGTTAAAAGAGCTGGATGCTCTCATTCTCTCTATTAACCACTCACCTGTTTCCTCAAATACTCAAGACAATGACACCGTCAATGGGATCAAAGTTGTTCAACTGTTAGATATGAAGGATTCTCATAAATCCTCTGAAAATGCAAATCAGGATTTTACTTCGGTAAACAAGTATGATTTAGGTGATGTATCTATCAAATCTTCAGCTCTGAAGGAGCAGAGTGTGTCATTTGAATCTGTAAAACCAGGATTAGCCAATTCTAAAGCTAAAGGCTTATCCTTTCCTTTGCTAGACCTTCATAAGGACCATGATGAAGATACTCTTCCGTCGCCTACACGACAGATTGGACTACAGTTCCCTGCTTCACAGACTCATGGAATGGTGAAACTCGACTTGCCTATTTTCCCGGCTTCTCTTGACAAAGGGAATTCTTTATTACATCCTTATGAAACTGATGCCCTTAAAGCTGTTTCCTCTTATCAGCAAAAATTTGGTCGAAGTTCCCTTTTTGTTAGTGAAAACCTTCCAAGTCCAACTCCCTCTGAAGAGGATGATAGTGGCAAAGGGGACACTGGTGGGGAGGTCACCAGTTTTGATGTTGTACATAATGCCAACCATTTGAATGAATCTAGCATGGGACAACCAATATTGTCTTCTGTTCCCCAGACCAATATTCTTGATGGACAAGGACTGGGAACTACTCGAACTGCAGATCCTCTGAGTTTTCTGCCAAATCCTTCTTTGCGATCTTCTACAGCAAAAAGTAGAGATCCCAGACTCAGACTAGCAACCAGCGACACAGTTGCTCAGAACACAATCTTGCCTATCCCAGATATTGATTTGAAATTGGAGGCTTCTCTAGAGATGATTGGTTCAAAAAAGCAGAAGACAGTAGACCTACCAGCTTTTGATGCTCCATTGCCGAAAAGACAAAGAAGTGAACAGACTGATTCAATCATTGTGAGCGATGTACGTCCTTCGACTGGAAATGGTGGTTGGTTAGAGGATAGAGGGACTGCTGAGTTGCCAATTATAAGTAGTGACTGTGCTACATATAATAGTGACAATGATATTAGGAAATTGGAGCAAGTAACAGCTACTATTGCTACTATACCTACTGTCATAGTTAATGCTGCTGAGAACTTTCCAGTGACCGGCATTAGCACGTCAACAACTTTGCATTCTTTGTTAAAAGATATAGCTATAAATCCATCAATATGGATGAATATAATCAAGACAGAACAGCAGAAATCTGCTGATGCTTCTAGAACTAATACAGCACAAGCTTCAAGTTCTAAATCTATTCTTGGAGCAGTTCCATCAACAGTTGCAGTAGCTCCCAGATCTTCTGCTATTGGCCAGAGATCAGTAGGAATACTTCACACTCCTACACACACAGCATCAGCGGCAAGTTCCATTTACAATCTTTTGATGAATGACTTCATTTACAGTGTGATCTTTACTGTTTCTATTGCACAGTTCCCCTTTTATTTCTTCCTGACATTTTCAAGGGTTAGTCATTTTCTTGTGTTTGGGGTGGAATAAGGTGCAGAGCGGTTCCTTATGTGTTCTATTGGAATTTATTTGATCTTCGTTTTCCATTGTTGTGTTTTGTGTCTAAATGAGAAAATTAAACACTATTTGATACTTTATGTGACTTTATTATCCTCTAGAATATCTGATGTTGTCAAGATTTGCAGGATGAAGTGGCTATAGTCCGCATGAAACCTCGTGACCCTCGGCGTGTTCTTCATAGTACTGCAGTTCTAAAGGGTGGTAGCGTTGGATCAGATCAATGTAAAACTGGTGTAGCAGGCACACACGCAACGATAAGCAATCTTTCTTTCCAAAGTCAAGAGGACCAGTTGGATAGGAAGTCAGCTGTGACTCTTTCAACTACACCACCAGACATTGCTCGCCAATTCACCAAAAATTTGAAAAATATCGCTGACATGATCTCCGTTTCACCATCCACATCACGGTCTGTTGCTTCTCAAACTCAGACACAATGCATACAAGCTTATCAGAGTAGATCGGAAGTTAAGGGAGCAGTTTCTGAGCCAAGTGAATGGGTGAATGATGCTGGCTTAGCTTCTGAAAAAGGTTCTCCTGGTTCATTGCAACCACAGATCTCTTGGGGAGATGTTGAGCATCTATTTGAGGGGTACAGCGACCAACAGCGAGCTGATATCCAGAGAGAAAGAACTAGGAGGCTTGAGGAACAGAAAAAAATGTTTTCTGTTCGGAAGCTCTGTCTCGTCTTGGACTTGGACCATACTCTTCTGAATTCAGCAAAGGCATGAATCTTTTTGAACTTGTAGAGTCTGAGCTTATTTTCTTTGTCAGATGATTTTTATGATTTTTTTCTTCTTTTTCAGTTTGTTGAAATCGACCCAGTTCACGAAGAGATATTGAGGAAGAAAGAGGAACAAGACCGTGAAAAGCCGTATAGGCACCTATTCCGCTTTCCACACATGGGAATGTGGACCAAGTTACGGCCTGGGATCTGGAATTTCTTGGAAAAGGTAACTGTTTTTCTAATATATTTATTTGTGTGTATACAGCTAGAGTTGAATATTGAGTCTCCAATATTTATTTTTTGGTAATATTGTGCTTCTTAGGCGAGCAATCTTTTTGAGCTGCATCTCTATACCATGGGTAACAAGCTATATGCCACGGAGATGGCCAAATTGCTAGATCCAAAAGGGGATCTGTTTGCTGGACGAGTGATCTCCAGGGGTGACGATGGAGATCCATTTGATGGGGATGAAAGGGTTCCTAAGAGTAAGGACTTGGAGGGGGTTTTGGGCATGGAGTCGGCTGTTGTTATTATAGATGATTCTGTGAGAGTCTGGCCACATAACAAGCTAAATTTGATTGTTGTAGAGAGGTAATTAGTTGTATGTTTGATATCATTCATGATTTATTTCTCATGTATATATGCATATTGGTGACATAATATTGTGCTGGTCAAATATTTATGATTAATCATTTTGTATCTTTAGGTATATTTACTTTCCTTGCAGTAGACGGCAATTTGGTCTTCCTGGTCCTTCTCTTCTTGAGATTGATCATGATGAAAGACCAGAAGATGGCACATTGGCCTCTTGTTTGGGGGTGAGCTAATGTTTGATCTTTTATAAGAATATCTATGAGATTAATATTCTTACTATTAATATTCTCTGTCACTTCATACAATTAGGTTATTCAAAGAATACATCAGAATTTTTTCACACATCGGTCCATAGATGAAGCTGATGTTAGGAACATCTTAGCGACAGAACAAAAAAAGATTCTGGCAGGTTGCCGTATTGTCTTCAGCAGAGTGTTTCCTGTTGGTGAAGCCAATCCCCATTTGCATCCTCTGTGGCAGACTGCTGAACAGTTTGGTGCTGTCTGCACTAGTCAAATTGATGATCAGGTTACCCATGTGGTTGCAAATTCTCTTGGGACGGATAAGGTGTGTTATTTCTCCCAAAAACCATCACTCTACATTGCTCAAATCCCATACCCATTTGCACAAAAATATAGGGAAAAGAAAAAAGTTAGAAAAGAAACTAGTTGTCGGTCTTGGTGAAATGCGAATGAAATGTTTTAAGTAAATGTAGGGAGTTACTTACTAGTGGAGAAGTCTACCATACGTTGCACTGCATGATTGAGTATGTAAAGGGTGTGTTTGCTATGGAGGAAAATTCATTTTTTTGTTTTTCATGTTTGTTAGTCAAATTTTTTATAGAGCATTTTCGGTAAGAAAGTTGCATATATAACATTTCATCCCTCCCCATCCATACCATCCCCACCTATTACCTTTCATCTCACCTCCATATTGTCTTTCTAGATTGTATATAAATGCTTTTTGGGCGAAAATGAGAAACACCAAAAGATAAGAAAGATCACTTATTTTTCAAGAGAGCATTTTCCGTGGAAAACCAAACACAGCATTAGTCAGATTCTTTATCGCCCTCCTTTGTTATTATGTTGATAAAAATTTCTGATCCATTATCTGGAAAACTGTGTATGTGGGTATTTAGAGGTTTAATTACTAGCTTGTCTTAACAGGTTAATTGGGCACTTTCCACCGGACGATCTGTTGTCCATCCTGGCTGGTATGATCTCTTTAATATTGAATTGCAGTGGTATCACTAACTAGGGTTTTACTTGTTGGTAATATTTCTTGATTTATTCCGAAAAAAAATAAAATTGCAGGGTGGAGGCATCAGCTTTACTTTATCGGAGGGCAAATGAGCATGATTTTGCTATTAAATCTTAAATTAACACATCTCCGTGTCTTGGTTAAAAGAAAACTGAAAAAGGGGATGAAATGAAGAAACGGAAACAGTAGGTAAACAGGCAAGAGAGATTCGTTTTAGTAGATTATGCCTAAGATTGATTTTGAAGGAATGCACCCAAATCCCTTGCTGGGTTTGAAAGTAATACGGGGTGAAGCTTGTTATTTATGAGAATTGAGTAGCGCGTATTCTGTTTAAATGCATAGATAACAAAGGTGATGAAGAAAAAAGGAAAGACAGTTATGTAGTTGTCCCTTCGGAGACATGCGACAAACGTTGAACAAGACAATACTTGTTTTTATCCGGGTGGAACCGGGAAGTAGAATCCCGAATTAATGGTGGTGGCAAACAAGCGATTGTTGAATGAATACTCATCTTCAACTAACTAATACACTAACTATGAATAACGACTTTAAATGGACTTCAATAAATCACATGTTCAAAGCTCTTAACTTCAAATCTGGACTGATAAAGGGCATGTTCGAAGCTCTATGATTTAAATATAATTAAAAACCAATAATGATAATAATTATAATAATATAATTTGAAGGACGTTGAGATAGATGTTTTTCCTCTTAATTTGATTTTTGCGACATGAATAAATAAGATATGATGCTTTTATTAAAGCATGGGTGCTAACAACATTTCAACATAAGAGGTGGGAGTTATGAGGCAGGAAGAAGAAATTAATTATACCAACATTCATTAATATTGTGCGTGTTTAGTATATAAAAATATTCCATAAGCTTTGAGGTAACTTTCTCCTATATCAAGTTAAAGACCAGTAACTTTTGAAAATCAATCAACACTTATTAAGTTTGGACCAGTTGATATTGGTTTTTGGATCATGACAAAAAATTAACCCCTTCATTTCCTAAGATTGTTGTGTATAGGGAATGAATGTGAACTGAAGGTGGAAAAAATGTGCCTATTTTGTTGTGAATGGAAGAAAGAGATATTTGGCAAGTATATGTGGAGTCAAGTCCTCAAGTTGTAAAATGAAAAGAATTTCAAGGTCGATTCGTTGGGATTTAGAAAATTTAAAAATCAACACAATTTTTGGGTTTGAGTAGATTTAATACTTATCCACATTGAAAAAAGGGAAATAAAGTTTAAGTTTTAATTTTCCTTATAAATAAAAAACATAAGTTATACAGGATTAAAATCTGAAACAAGAATTCGGGTTTGGAGTAAAAATAGGCAAGTTTATAGGTATGCATATATTTCATCTAACTCTAACTAGAAAATAAATGATTTTGCAATGTCAAATATCGAATTAATACTATTTTGAGTATTAATCCTTTTGTCAAAAAACGTATTTCATAATATAATAAAAATTTTCTACTTTTAGTTTTTATTACTAATTTCATTAAAATATACTAATTACAAAATTATAAATCATATTTTTTTATAATATTAGTTAACAATATATGTTTGTTGATTAATATATTTTCAAATGCTTCCTCCGTCCATTTTGAATTGTCATGATTTCTTTTTTAGAGTCAAACTATAATTACTTAGTCCAATATTATACTATCTATATTTCATCATATTGGTATGTACAAAAATTGCATTTTATAGTATTTTTCATATAGTTTTTGAATATCTAATAATGTAATTTAATTAAACTATTAAAATTAGTCAAATTGACTTTTGAAAAGCCCAACATGACAAATAAAAGTGGACGGAGAGAGTATATCTTAAATATTTAAGTCAATATCGTTTTTAAAATCTCTTATTTATCTAACATAATTTTTTGATTTTAGATAATTAACTTTTATTATTCAAATTTAATATAACCCAATGATTTCAATTATCCAACCAAACATTACTATAACAAACAAATAGGTCAGCGTAATTACTATGTCGTGTAATTACTGGGTTTAAAATTACTACTTTGGTAATTGCACCAATTGCAATCAAACTGTTGCTTTCAAGCAACCAACAGGAAAAGCACAATTGTTAAACGTAACCACTTACAATATTAAGGTACCTTCCTTTGTCTCATTTTATGTGATATCCTTTATTTTTTATCATGTTTTAAAAAAATATCACATTTTTGCGCATCCTAAAAGAATATCACATTTTCGCGCATTGTGCGGGAAATATTAAATAACGTAATTATGTTATACATTATGTTCGAATATCTATATTATACACTTGTCCATATGATTTTTTTAAATGTAAATTAGTTTATCAATGAGTGAATCTTCCGTTTATGAGTTATTATTGTATACTTGTGAGATCATTAGCAAAGTAAATTTGTCATTAATTCTTCACACATTTTGAATACAAAAATTATGAACAAAAATTAAACATGACACAAATTTAACCATAAAATTCTCAAGTTGCAAAGAGCATCAACGTAACTCTGCGTGAATTACTTATATATAATTAACGGAAAAGGGTCTAAAATATCTTTAAAATATTGAAAATAGTATAAAATTATCCTCTATCCACCTATTGGCTCCAAAATGCCCTTTTCAACCACCTATTGGTTCCAAAATACCCTTGTCATTCACCTTTGAGTTCAAAATTGACCACTTTTTTAGTTGTTTTAAAATTGAACTCTTTAAATATTTTTTAAAATACTTGGCGTTCAACTATTGATTAGAATTTAATTTATTAATATAATTTATAACGCCAACTCACTCAACCCTCATTACTAACTCAACCTTCACTCAATTAAATAAGCCAATTGAAATAAAAATCGTCATAAAACACTACGAAAACACGATGAAAAGTATAGATTCTGAAAATGATATCCAAATTATTCGAGTCGAATTTAAGCTCCAATTAAATTTAGGTTGAGGCCACTTATTTAGGATGGAGGACTTTCAATAGGACTCTCTTTAAAAGTGATAGAATTTATGCATTTAAAGGTAAAAGAAGTAATTACATCCAGAAGTAATTTCATTCACTTTTTAAAATATAATTTAGGAATAGTATGATATTTGTTTTAAAACTTTAATATATTATTTGAAAAAAGTTACCCTATGAAGTACATCACATAATTGTGAGAGTAAGAAGAATTAAGATGAACAGAGTAGACTTTTGTAAGATTTATCGGGATTTTTATCTAGCCACTTGAAATATGATAATTTACCTTCTATAATTTTTAAAACACTCAATTGACAGTAGCTTGATAAATAAGGTGAGGATTTATTAAGAGGAATTTATTAGTATAATGGGTGGATAAGGATTAATTTATAAAATTATACTAATATAGTAAATTATAACGAATAGTTGAGTACACGTATTTTAAAAATATTTCAATAGTTTAATATAAAACCGGTTGAAATAAGTGGTCAATTTGAAACCAAAAGGTGGATGACAAGGTATTTGGACCCAATAGGTGGGTGAGAAGGGTATTTTGGAGACATAGGTGGATTTGGAGGGTAATTTTATACCCTTTACATCTTTGAGGGTATTTTAGGTCTTTTTTCGACAATTAAATAGGTAAAATTTTGGGGATTTGAACAAAAATATTTAATAGTAATTAGATCGATCCTCTATAAATTTATATTTTAGCTGTGTCATATCTTGATATCAAAGAACTGAATAAGAAGATGTTTTAATGATTATTGTAGACGTACTTTGAAAATGAAGGAATATTTACAAAGCAATATTGTGAATTAACTTGTTTCTGAAGGGAATCTAAGATCAAATAATATGTTATCATGTAGCTACAAAGTTTTGAATGGTATATAATTATTTTGATGATAAATAGTACATCATGATTGTCAATTCACGATTTATTTTTAAATTTAGTTCTGGTCTATGATATTATACGCTATAATTTTAATTATATATCCATCTACTTATTACATAACTTACAAATATAAATCAATTTATTCTTTGTATCTATTCTTTTTATCAGTAAAAAATTGTTTCTCGCTATATTTATGTCATTGCCCTCCCAAAAAATAATTTATTTGCTAATTCATGACAATAGTTTTATCTTTCTAACTTGCTCTACAATATTGTTTATTTAAATTTATCTCTAATTCAAAATTAATATTTATTGAATGCAGTTAATTTTCGAGTGATTGGTATGTATTGTGAGGATATAATAATCAATGTGAGTTGAATATTTGATTTCTAAAACATTTTATTATTATTTTATTTTAGCGGAATGGTTTGATAGATCCTTCTACTTGTATCGAATTGTAAAGTAGATCCTTCTACTTATAACTATGTCAAGTGAACACTTAAACTTAACGAAACATAATACTTTATATCATTTTTTCTTGAACAGAATGCGTATAATGCAACCAAATACACATAAAATCCAGCTCATTTTTTAATGCCATGTTAGAAATTAAATATACAAAATGTTAGTTTTTCCTTTCTCGTTGCACCTTCTTTTCATCCCTTTCATTCTCATCTGTTCATCCCAGCAGCCGGCCCACTACCCCCAAATTCAAACCCACCTCCCACCATTTTTCATCTGCCTTAAGCATAAACATGCACCTGTTGTCATAGCTTGCGAATTGGGTGTTCTCGTTCGGCAGGTTTTCATAAAAGATGAAATTTCTCTTTTTTATCTAATGCTTGCAAAGATATACATGAATTTTCCTTTCCTAGAATACTCAGAGATTTAAGAATACTTAGAAAATTTTTCAGAATACATAAATTTTCGGCCAGCAAAAATAGCTTGCTTGAATCAACTGTGGAGATTTTAACAATGACGGTGCCAGTTTTCTTCCTGGTCTCTGACAAAGAGCTAAAATTGTGTAAAATGGACCAAGATCGGAATGATTCATTGAGCTACTGCAATCAATACATTCTTGTCATCATCGTGTAGCAACCCAAGGTGCAAGCCCAACATCGAGTTATTTGACTTAGCTGTCTTGATCTAAAGTCGAGTTATCAGATTCCTCAATTCAACCCTTATAATCTTGTAATTTAAGATTTCAATTTGGAGAGAAGTTTTCAATTTAAACCTTCAAATTAAAAGCTCAAATTTTGTAATCCATCTTAGATTTGAAGACAAATTAATCAGCCCAAAGAATCATTCAAACACAAAAGTTCTTCTTTTTGATTTGTATATATGTTTGTTGTGAGATGTTTGAAGGATGATTAATTTGTTTTAGAAATGGAGCAAAATTACAAAAATAATGGTGGAAACTCAACAAAGGAATGACCTAATATTTTTCCTATAGAAAAAAAAGAAGTATATTGGGATTAATTTGTTTTTCCTGTTTTTAAATTAATTTCTTCTCATAATAGGTGTATTTTTTTTTAATGAAAAGTATCAATATCACGCTCTTAATTTGTGTACCTCACACATTTGTCAAATTCATCAATTTTATTGCCACATATGTTTGGTCAATAGTCAAAGTTATTTAAAATATTATGTTTCATTGAGTGTAAATGTCCACTTAACATCATAAGTAAAAAAATTCACTTTACAATCCAATATAAGTATAAGGACTCATCAGATCATTTTTTTTTTATTTCTATTTTTGATCTAATATTTGTACTTTTTAGAATTGTAAACTATTATGTAGAGAGGAGGAGTCAACTCTATTGTTAAACAATGTATTATTTCTATGAAATGAATAAAAAATTTATAATTATACATAATAAAGCTTTTTTATGGGACAAACATATGAAATGCATGGATCATACATTTCATTCCACTTTCAGTCACTATTTTAATAGAAGTGGAACTTACTTTTTTCCCAAAGGCAACAAATTTTTTTTATATTAATAACAGAAAAAGGGTCATATTTACTCTTTAGAAAAATGATTATATTTTCCCTTTTATCATATTTTTTTAACAACATTATTGCCTTTACCATCCAACTTTAAATACATATGTGTCCCTCAACGATTAAGTGACATGTCACTTATTGTCCCCTTTTTGAGCAAACTCCACGATCCTTTGGACATTGTTAAATTCAAAAATTCACGAGGAAAAACATTTGATGCTTCTTCATTTTCCATTAGTTTTGGGTCATTTTTTAATGAAAAAAATTAGTATTAGCATATGCTGTTGAGTTGACAAGAGTTCTGAAGAAGTCTCTATTTCAAATTTTGATATTTCTTCCACTTTATTGCTGAGAACCTTCTCTGTTGATCAAATTAAGATTTAGGAGTTGCATTATATGTCATGGTTGAATTCAATGATTAAATTAGGAGAAAATTTTAGGACACACAGATTAAAGTTTTTAGTAAATAATTATAATTATTTGAAGAAGATAGGACAAGTGTGGCAAATTAAAGTTTTTAGTAAATAATTATAATTATTTGAAGAACATAGGACAAGTGTGGCAAATTAAGACATGGATGAGCAAAGAATTTTTCTATTAGAGAAGTGTCACTGAAAAAATATTTAGGAGTTTGGATTATATGTAATGGTTGAATTTAATAATTAAATCAGGAGAAAATTTTAGGTTACACACACTAGTTTCATGACACGTGTGTATTATATATATAATGTAACATGCTGTAATTTAGAGTTAATATTACTAAATTAAAATTTTTAGTAAATAATTATAATTATTGGAAGAACATAGGACAAGTGTTTTTATGTGATTAATACAATTAGTTATAGAGTTACTTGTTTTGAGATGAAAATGACCAAATATCATTGAAACATTTCAAAATATATTCAAAGACTAAATGTGGGGAGAAAGTGACATTTCTTTATTAGTATTTATAATTCAACTGAATTTTGTAAGCAAATTTAATCAACAATTTTTTTTTAAAAAATATCAATACAAAAAATGTCACTAATACAAGTAGTCTTTCCTCTTGAGGTTATGAACATAAATCATGGACACCTTCTAAGTCAAGTACAATTTTTCTGTTAATATTCATTCTTGAAATGTAGTATGTACACGACACTAGTAAGAATTACTATAAATATTTCAACATTTTATCTTTATATACAATTTATCTTTTACAAAATATTATTACTCAATTAATACTTGAGTAAAACAATTTTTTGCCATTTGATTGAAATCGTATAATAAGTAAAAGGTAAAAACTATTTTTTGAAATAGTGGATTTTATATCCAAACAAATAATTCAATGGACTATGTTGATGCCCATTATTTTATCAAAATTAGAAAGAAACTTCTTCGTATGGGGTAAGAGAATAAAAAATTAAAAAAATTAAGAAGAAATATCATATCTAAATTATGTAACTATCATACCTAAATTATGTAACTCTTTTCATATTTGTTTGTTATTATTATTATTATCTTTTTCACAACTTTTTGTCATTGTTAACTCATGGAAATCGTAAGAAAAATTACGACTGTGAATTGTTGAATGATTCGCTATAATTTGTTCACCAACTCTTTCTTATGTGGTACCTCGAATTTCGTTGAATTGTGAACTAAATCAACGGTTGCAAATAACCCTTGAGATTTTTTAAGAAGAAGAGTAAGAAACATAAAAAAAATTGTAGTTTAAAAGTGAGAAGAAACTCCTCTATTTATAGCTAACAAATTGGAGTATGAATATGTGCTAATTATGCCTACAAGAAAAGTTACAACCTTTTGAGAAAGTAACTGCACCTTTTGAAAAAATCATAACTCATTGAGAAAGGAACACCCCTTTGAAAAAATCACAATCATTTGAAAAAATTACAACCCTTTGGAAAGCACAACTCACCAAAAATGTCACAACCCATCAAAAAGGTCGCAACATTTTTTAAAAGTCACTACTCTTTGAAAAAATCACAACCTTTTGATGGGAAAAAAACATATATTTTTCATATAATACAAATAATTAAAATCATAAATAAAATAAATTGAGTATTTTTAATTGTGGATATGTAGTAATTTAACATTCAAATTTTGAAGTTAATGCTTTTAAATTAGTATTGATTGATATATCTATTTAAGTATGTCACGTGAATGCCATGTAGGATGATAAAAGTAAGAGATATGCAACTTAAGCGTCTTAAGGAGAAATATGGCCTAAAGTTGGATGGTAAGAGTATGTATATCTAAAAAGAATAACCAAGGGCAAATGTAACCCTTTTCTAAAAGTGCAAGGATAAATATGACCATTTGTCGTATCAACAATTAAAATCTTCTTAGCTTTTCTTTGTTGGTTTCTTCTTCGGTTAGATCTCAACTTCCAAAATAGTACTCTTTGTTGCCTCTTATTGGTCACAGAGCCATCTTAACACCTAGGCCATTAAAGTCGAGCGCTTAAGGCTTCATATTTGGAGGGCCCTCATTTTCTTTAAGAAAAATTACTTATGAATTTGTTTAGTTTAAAAAAATTATCTGTAGTATGAGCACTATGATTTCTACTAAGGAAAGTGCCTATGAGATAAATATAGAATTTGAATTTTTTAAGAAACAATTTGATAAATATATTTATAACGAAATCACAAAGTCTCTTGATTAAAATATCGATTACTTTGTATATATAGTAGATCAAACTATATTTCACTTTAAAATAGATTTGAACCAATTGAAGCATATGAATATATTTTTTATACTTATTTAATAGTAATTTGAGATCACTAGATGATGATTTTTTTTTAAAAAAAAATATAACATTGTCTTAACCTTGAAATTTCTTTAATACATAATAATTATTTCGATATTGATGGTTTATATTTATTTTTTGAATTAAAAGTGTTAAGAGAAATAATACAAGTAGAAGATAATGATCTAATAAAATACTTAATCAAATAAAAAGACTTGATCTTTTTCCAAATAAACATATTACTTTCTACCACCAATTATTTTTATGACGTTTCGGTTATTGCACTTTTTTCTTGTTGTTGTGATTGTTTTCGTTATAGTTATCATATTATATTATATTCTCTTCATTGTCATTTTTTTTCTTCATATTTACTATGATTTGCTCCACCCGACTCAAGTCGAGGGTCTTATAAAATTAGGTAGTTAAGATTTGTGCACGCCATACACTCCCTGGAAGGAGTTCACGACATATGTTATCATTATAAATGAAATAGTTATAAAATCAGACAGTAAATTTAAACGTGTGGGCTGAATTGATAAATGTACATTTATTTTGCTTTGTAAGCAAATTTTGTCGAGAAATATGTTTATTCATCCTGTTTGATCAGTTATCGATAATTTTTAACATTTCTTTTGTCTTTAAATTTCAATTCTTTTAGTCAATTGAATATTTAGAGGTATTTACATGCATTTACAGTAATCTAGAGCATCAAATTCAATCGACATATTTTTAAATACCATTATGGGGTTATATGATATTGATTTTCTTCACGTATTTATTTCTAGATGGTAACTTTGTTTGTCCTCTTTTTTGAGTTTATTTAAGGATAAATTACTCATCTACACGTATTTGTTTTCCATAATTTTCATTATTTCCTACCATTTCAAAATATTTCTAAAATTTCTTATTTTTCTCCAATTCTCAAGTCAGCGGGATACATAAATTTCAGCCTTAATCCACGATTTACTTTCCTTTTTTCACTCCTTTAGTCTCTCTCTAATTTCATTTCACAATCTTATTAGTTACAATTTTCATATCAAATTGATTTTAAAAGGTTTCTCTCTCAAGTCAATCAAATTCAAGCTACTCAATCGGTATAGTGTGTTTCCTCCATAGACGTCTTCTTCAATTTTTTTATTCTTTTTAATTTCCTTATATAGTGTGTCACCTCCAGAGTCTTCTTCTTCAAATTTGTTTTTTTTTAATTATTTATTTCCTGATACATATGGATCAGGATCCTTATTTTTAGTATTGGTATTACTCAACTAGTCAAAAAAGGATGCATCTTCGACTTCTAAATAGACTGTGGAAAAAACGCTCAAAAAACAAAAATATCAATCTGTAAGTGAATTTTAGTAAGAACTTTGGACCGAGATCCATGGATGACGTTTACGTTAATAGTGCTGAAAAAAAGATGCAAGAGTAAATATAGAAAAAATGGATGTACATTTGTATCTAAAGTAAATATTGAGAAGGAGAGGTCGAAATAGATTATATTGTTGATTTTTTTCTCGATTTTTCTTGTTCATCTTTTTTGATATATATAGGTTCAGATTTTTAGTATATTCATTCTTAAATTAATGTATAATACCTTTATTTCAACATTATGAGACATTACTATTTCATCATGTATAATGTATTGTGTTCAAACTATTGAATTATCTTATGTTTATAGTTTGGGATACATTAACTGATTTTAATGTATCTAGTTAGTTTTATTTCTTAAATTAATGTATAATTGTCTTTATTTCAGCACTATGATACATTAAAATTTAATCATAAACAATATATCATGTTCAAATATTAGTTTGATACATAAACTTATTTAGTTTTGATACTTGATAAAAGAAATTATCAAATATATCATTTATAATGTATGTAGGTGTTGCTATGTATCTTCTATCTTGTTCAAAATTAAAAGGATATGCATCCGTACACAAGACGTGATACGTTAAAGTGTCACACAAGTATGTATTGGCTTCATCACTGGTAATATGTAAATGTTATTATCAAAAGTTTGTTTAGTTTGAGGCAAAATGTGAAAATGTTAAAGGTATGTACAATAAATATGGAGCACATTAATACATATATTAAATCATGTATTAGATACACAAAATAATGAATCATGTACACAATATTTTTTTATTTAGAAAATGTTAATATCAAATACATTTTTATCAAAACACAAATATAGAAATTGTGTGTTAGATACACAATTTTACAAAACACAATATTACATCTATTAAACCATTTAGCTGATAGATGATATAATGTATCGACTACATAACATTCTATTCTTTCATTAATAAATACACAATTTTTAGAGATATACGTAAATTTGAGTTTATATTAATTGTATCTGATACGTAGCAACTTACAACTACCACAAAATAATGTATCGATCTCAAACCTAACATCTTCTATACAATAATTACTTATCTAATGTATCTATTAGAAATACAACACTTATCAATTTTAGCGAAATACATAAATAGTCATGTATTGATAAATCAATCAATATCGGAAACAAAATTCAAAAATGATTGCACAACATTATAAAAGTTATGAATCATCTATCAAAGCTATACATCTCTTAAACCTTTCTATTTGTTGTATCAATGCATAAGAGATATATTGAAAATACAAAATCTTGTTTCTTCACCTCAACAATGTATCAGATCTCCAAATCATTTAACAACTCATCGATCTTTAATTCAACAACAATGGCTAATTTGAGATTCACAAATCAATATTTTGACTAACAATGATTTCATTACTTTTATATCGTTCATACATCACCTCACTTTCTCAATTTTCAGAATTTCTCAACAAGGTCAACATGGTCATATTGAATCAATACAATTTGTCGACAAGTTCAATTCAAAATTTGAGATTTTTTTAGAAAGAATGAGAAGAAGAATTTTGAGATACATTTAACTAGATTTTGATGTATTTTGAAATACAGATTGAAGTGGTCAATATCTTCTTTGATCATATGGTACACACAATCAAGATGGGATGAAGAGCAGGCCAAGCAACATAATCAACATTTTTCTGTGATTTTCTTCTACTATATATCAGATTTCCAAGTTTTTTCTCATCTCATCAATATACTGCAATTGTGGATTTTAGATTCACAAAAAAATTATTTGCCCAACAATTATTCATAATGTATCTTATCAAATTTTTGACAAATTTGAATCTAATTTGAATGATTATTCGATCAGGAGACGATGAATAAAAAGAAAAAAATTAATTTTGAATTTGTTGATTCTAGAAGGATTTGCATCTGACTGAATATTTGAAAGAGAATTGAGAGAAGAAAATTTGAATTTTAATTGATTGAAGTTATTACCATTTAGGAGAGATTGACATCATATTGATTAGCGTGATTTGGAGAACTAACATTCAAAATGGATTCTCTTTCCTTTAAAAAGTGTAACTGAATTTATTTTAGTATATCGAAATTAATGTATCCAGTCGTTTGCTATGTATCCGATAGCACTAATTTTGAGGGATTTTTTTAAATTGAGAATTAGTTGGAATAAAATGTAACTTATATTCTTACACTATGATATTTAGGTAAGTTATACTTTATATTCAACAAATAAATAACTAAAGTGATGAATCATAGTTAACACAATACAAATTCAAATTTAAATGGTGTCTCCGTATCATAACAACAAATTATTTTCAAAAACCTATTTTAGAAAATACATTTTGGATTTTTTATTTTGTGTTACACAATTAAATAATTTTGTGTGAATAATATATATTTTTGTAGTATAAATATTATATATATATATATATATATTCTATATTAATAGACGAGAGAGAGAGCGAGATAGAAAGATCGATAATATGAATGTAGATTTGTACATATATGTATATAGATATATGTACATGTATGTATACACATGTACATACATGTATACACATATGTATATGTATATACATATGTGTACATATATGTGATATATATATATATATAGACATACATGTATATACATATATACAGGGCTTAAATCATTGCTAGCCCTTTAAAGTTGTCCGCATAATTCACTTATACACCTCATCTAAAACTTGCACCTATTGAATACCTATACTTTCTTGAATTTGAATCATTTGAGCATTTTTTGCCTACATAACATATTGTTTGTGATTCACTTCAAGGAGGCGCACGAAAGGTCTTTGGTTAGACATTATTTGGGAAAAATATGTTCTTTCTTCTTCCTCCTCTCTTTGCCGATTATTTATGCACCACACGAGTTCACCACCATTCATCGCTGCCATTATACATCCATCTTCTTTCTCGTTTTTTCTTGGATACTTGACTTCTACCTCCATCGTTGTTTTTTCTTTCTCCATTGCCATTCATACTTGGATGACGGCACCTTCATTGCAGCCATGGCTGCAGCCATTATTATGGCCATTGAGTTTGTATAGGTTAAATTGATGTAGATTTGTGTGAATATTGTAGGGATTTTCCTTATTATTTTGGTTGTGCTCCATTTGCTGTGAAAATTGATTGTATAAGGTGTTGTTCAAGTCGTGAACTTTTAATAAGATCGCCTATAGAACTCAAAAAGAGAAATCCACGACACAAACTCAAATAGTCCGATATATCATTGAGTAGGAACTGCGTTGAATTTCTTTTTCGATGAATTTCATCTTCCCGTAAAAAATGGAACGAAGAAGATCATAATTAAATTATTATTTTTTATTACCTAATACATAAATTCTACCCAACTCATAAAAAATACCATTAAATTTTATTCTTTTCCGTAAATTCTCTGTTGTTGCGGATGAACCAAGAAAGTTAAAAAGTATCATAGTCACTGTGTTGGGGGTGGAGCACTGTAGAACGGTAGAAGGAGAGGAGTTTTGGAATTTGGACTCCGATGGAATAGAAGGGTGTTTACAAGATTTCTGTTTTAGTTTTTAACTTAATAATAATTTTCTTTTTCTTTTATATTATATTTTAAAATAATTTTTTGACTCAAAATACCAAATGTCAATATTTAATTCTTCAATGACCCGTTCATACACACGACGTGTCTTCCTACCCCTATCTACTTGTCGTTTATTGTCACAAAATGTCTACTTGGTTCCAATTGAAGGGGTAGAGGTGTCACACCTCTGTTCAACAAGGTACAAGCCCTTAGTTGCCCGGGTGTCTACTAGTTGATGGTGTCTAAGTTAATTATTGAGAATAACTTTGAGGGGTCGGGATGACTTAAGCCAATATACAAATAGTATATTAAATGTATTAGCCATGCATGTATACATGTATATACTATGTGTATATATATATTAATATATATAATATGAATATAATATTATATATATCTAATATATATATATATAGATTATATATATAATCTTATTGGAGAAACATGATGCATAACTGCGTATATACATAATTGCAAATTATGATTATCAGTGCAATTACTCTCTCTTCATGTTCTGCGTCTTCTGTTGTATTCCTCTTTAAACTTGTAGCTTCAAATTTTTTGAATATGGACAACTTATCGATTCAATATGTATATACATGTATGCATATATGTATACACATCTATATGTGTGTGTATATATGTATATACATCTATGTGTGTGTGCGTATATATATATATATATTGTCTTATTATGGAAAAAAATATGATGCATATTTCGTTATACATAATTTGCAAGTTATATGATTTGTTAGTGCAATTACTTCTCTCTCATGGTCTGCGCCTTTTGTTTTTCCTCTTTAAACTTGTAGCTTCCAAATTTGAATATGGACAACTTATCACTTGACACATATTATTTTCTTATGTCTAATCATATCGAATCAAAGTCTTGGCGAATGAGACATGTAATGTTCTAGTTTTATTCTTCTAGAGGATGGTTTTTTCTCTATTAGACTTCACTAATCTAATTTTTTTTTATAAATTTCTTATCATTATTGTATGTCTGTATTATTATTTGGCTCAATTAGTCATCTTGACATTATTGGAAGTGTGTTAACTACTAAATAAAGTTAAAAAATTACCATTATTAGCTTCAAAGGAATAGATTTACTATGAAAGCTTCAAAGAAATTGATTTTAAACATTACAATGTGCCTGTCATTGAGTGTTCCTTGATAAACATTACAATGTGCCTGTCATTTAGTGTTCCTTGATACACATTAAAAAAAATCACACTTCACACAATTTGCATAAAATTTTAATTGTTCCAACGAAATAAAATATTACATAAAACAAACGTGTAATGAAACTAGTATATATAGTAAATACAATCGTTTGATACCTCAAAATGTCAAAATACAAACGTGTAATGAAACTAGTATATATAGTAAATACAATCGTTTGATACCTCAAAATGTCAAAATACAATAGAGAATGGTGAAAATATAAAATACAATAAGAGCAGATGAATATATATCGAGAAAGGTGGAAATAGATCATATACAATTGTCCAACACCTTAAAAAATATAAAAATATATAATATAAAAATATAGAATGATGGTGAAAGTACGAAATAGATTGGATGAGGGGATGTGAGGAGAGAGACAATGTAATTTGAAAGCATGTATAAATAGAAGAAATAGAGTATTTTACCTTTTCACTTTCTCCTTCTTCTTCTCCCTTTCACTTTCATGGCTTTCAAAGGTTTTTTTTCATTGTGAAGATTAACATTTGATGGTCCCAATCCGGCAAATGAAGCGGCCCCACAATAAAAAAATCAAAATCTCGGAGTAGTAGAACTCGACAACATAACAATTCGACCCTACAAATTATATAAATTAGATATTTCTTTTCCATCTCAAATTTTCTTTACTTTGAGCGTGTTTCATTTTTCTCATCTTGTGTCTAATATAGTATCATTTTGCCTAGTGGTCCGGATAGGCCAGTTGAGTCTGTTGTGTAAGTAACTGTGTTTTATGTCTTTTCCAAGTGTTAAGAGAACATGTTCATCCGTTTTCTGAAATGTTATTAAGTTCTATTTTGATCACATTCAATTACTCAAAAGGATTTATACTATGTATTTCCCTTTTCTCATTCAATTCTACTCTTTTGCAGAATATATATAATCAACTTGTTAGGAAAAGAGTAGAAAAAGAAATCTTTAATTTGATTACTATATATGTGCATTCGATTACTATATTGAATAAGAAGAAAAACCTTTATTCGAAAGAAACACAAGGAATTACACTATTGGATTGGTATTGCAAAAATAATATTTCGATTAAATTAGACCTTTCCATCTCATATTTTTTTTATACTAGATGAACACTCATATTCATTTGTTCTTGCCGGCATGTCTTAACTTTACCATGTGCAATGTGTCCAAATATCATTTAGATCCTATCAAAGTACAAAAAATAAATAACAGTAGAGCATTATTTTTATGCACATAAAATGTGTTCAGATCCTTAAAAAATTGACAATAAATTTTCTAATATCAAATAGTCTAATAGGATGATTAACGCCATCTATATAGACTTATTTGTCTAAGGATTATATCAATCAAAAGTTTCATATATTGATTCGATACTCGATACATACCTTTTCACAATTGAAATTGCACAAACGGTTATATTCTTGTTAATTCAATTGGTTAAATTTGTCCTAAAACTGAACACAAAATTCATAAAACATATATTCATCCCTCAATTGTTCCAATATATGGTTCAATCACTTTCTCTTTAGATATATGTTTCTATTGGTTCCTTTTTCTTCTATTTTATTATTTGTGGTCGGACTCGACAAATAACACATTGAATTGACTTGCTGAATAGGAGATCTTAAACTCTCGTACCTTATTTGTTAAAGATTAGTATACGATTTACTTTATCAAAAATATAATTATATTAAACGAATTGATATAGAGAATTTTTCTTACAATATATAATGGAGCGTGTGTGAGATCTTTGGGGGGGGGGGGGGACCCAATTGATCGTTACACTTCTTCTTTCAGCATGAGCATAAATCCCAATTTTTATGAAAAGGGTGAGTATATTTAGTTTAGCCTTTATGAGTCTTGGGGTGGAGCCTGGAGTGAGGCTTGAAAATGCGATTTCGTTGCACGACCCATGGACGGTGAGAAGCATCTTCGTAGGTACCAGACGGTATGATGTAGTTTGTGTGGGCCAGGAATGCAGTTATGATCGTGACCCTTTGTTACAACTATGGTTGGAATTGGGAGGGCCGAGGGACTATGCTTCCACTTACCTTTTGGTGAGGTCACGATTATATTGCAGGATGTACAGGTCTTGTTTGGTTTGCGCATCAAAGGTGACGTTGTGTAGATGCAGAATGCTACACGGAGGATTAGTCCATGGCGTAATTTATTAGAGACACTCACAGGATGCACCATAACACCTACTGATATGGATGGTGCGAGTCGGGTGAAGATACATAGCATTACCAACTACTTGCATGATCTGTTACAAGCAGATCCGGTAGGAGATTCAACTCCAATGGAATGGGTTGAGAAGATTGCTAGAATTTACATGATTGTTTTATTGGGGGGGCATCTTATTTCCGAACACTTTGGAGAATCTTATTGGCTTACAATACTTGGCGTCCTAGATCCTATCCACGACGTAGGTAAGCATAGTTGGGGCAGTGCACTGTTGGCCTACATGTACTGTGCACTTTGTCGGACATCTATTGGCAGTGTGGTTGACATTTGCAAATTTATTCCTCTCTCTGCTTCCCTTTATCATTTTTTAAAATTCACATTCACATAAAGAGTCTTCTCCGCTTATTCCCTCTCCGCACTTTTCTATCTTCCCATTTTTAATACCCTATTTCTACTTCCCCCCCCCTCCTTTTAGGTGTCGTACGCCGCCAGGACACGTCCCCCGATCTGTCTCGTCCTTGTTGTTTTTTTGTTCGACTGCTGGGTGTCGAATGTGATCGCGAGTCGTGGGTTTGGTGAGTAGCACGGGGTAGAACGGAGGGGTAATGGCACCTCATAAAGGTCAGAGGTAGATGGGGTTGTGTGGGGAGGCGATGCAGAAAGAGATCTTGCCTGGGAGGGTGCTAACCGGATTGTCACAAGGCAGTGATACGCACGTGAAAGCTGACATAGGAATGGTGAACACGCAGATTGGCGAGCATGAGTAGACGCGTAGAATCACACCACATGTTTGAAGGTGCTTGGAGCCTGTGGCTAGTTGAGCTAGGAATAACATGAATAGACTCAAGTGTCTAGAATATCACGATAGAGACATAGCATAGAAGCACGCCTGCGCGAGGGAGGATAGTACAGGATCAGGTATATCAAATAATTTTGTTTGAATACTAACTAGTTAATGTTGATTTTATCTAATTATTATATTATGAAAATAGCTTCGATGGACATCGTATAATGAGATTTTACATACACTATCTCATTGTTGTACGATGAATGAGCCTTTATGGATGGAATATGTGCCTATTCTTTGCCTAGATATTGTTGAGGTGCACGTGCCCGATAGAGTGATGCGTCAGTTTGGTCGTCCCCACCATGTCCTTGTGATTCCTAGTTGGGGAACCAACCACCACGTGCATGACGAGATAGGAGGCTGGATCTAAGAGTTCTTGAATGTTGGATAAATATTTCGTATTGGGGGTGGTAATCGACTCAGAGTTTAGCGATTGAGGTAGATGATGGTAAGCGCAAGGAAGGGGTATAGATCTGGTATGCGGTTGGAAGGTTGCTTATAGGTAAGCCCCTCGGATTAGAGGTTGAGTATCATCAGGACTTTGTTTCATTCCACTGGTACTAGATTTTTAATGTTCTAGGAGGAATATTTAAGTGCATGTCTTGCATTAGTGGACAGGAGAGACACAACCTAAGCTTCAACATATGGTGAAGTGACGAGTATATCGAAGAAATGGACTATCAGGCTAATAACTTTTTACCGCCAAGTGGATGAAGTCCAGAGTACAGGCTTTTTTTGTACACTACGCCACTAATTCTCAGGTGCCATATGCTCACATGCTGATAACCAATTTGTGTTCAAATGCCTTTATTGGCGATATGGAGACAGGAATTTGTAGACGATTGTTAGGTACACAGTGACATTTTCCTTTGTGATGATTTACAATGTGCTTTATTACCACCGACGACCATGATGATATGTGTTTGACACCTCAAATATATTTTCCCTCTGTTGGTGATAGGTGAGAGTGTGTGACGTAACTTTTTTTTGATTGGTTCTCAAAAAATTTGTGGGTGGGGGGGGGGGGTGGGGGGGGGGTTTAGGCATTCCGTTTTTGCTTTTTCCTTTGTACTTAGCTTGATTGACAAATTTGATTTGTAAACAATTGATTCACATTTGTTAGTAAGGATTATAGCTATACAGTTAACTGGCAGACCCTTAGGTCAAATTGCCTTAAGAAGATAATTGATATTGACTCGGAACTGTTTGTGGTAAGAGAAATGTGGTCCCCGTTCGGCCCCCTCCCCCCCCGTCTCGCCCTCCTATGTCCCCCGACTCCCCCCCCCCCCGGGGGGGGGGCCGCGCCCCCTCCCGTGGGCCCTCCACCCCCCTCTTTCTCCTAACTCCATCCCTGGTGCGATGTCTGCATTTATCTAAGACGTTCTCATAACCACCAATGTGATCCTTCCGCCTATTAATCTCCTTGATCTGATCTTTTCCAACAAAACAATTTCTATAGCTGTGTGATTTGCAGAGCTGCCCATAAATGGTTGTTCGAAGTGACATTTTTTAATTTGTTTTTTTGAAAATTGGCCTTCAAATGTCTTAAACAAAAACGACGAAATTCAAATGGGGCCTGCCAATTTAGAGAATTTTACACAGATAGGAGTATTTCATGATGCCTATATGATATCAATGTGACCGTTCTACGAACCTTGACAACGTGCAAGTGCAAATAATCCAAAAATAAAGTCCATGTCTCCATGCTCTCATTTGCAACTATTGCAAATGCCAAAGGTAATATTGAGCCATTACCATCCGTTGCAATCGCAATCAACAACTTGATACCATATTTTCCATAGACATGTGTTCCGTTGATCGATATAACATGACTACAAAATACAAACCCATTAATGTATGATTTAAAAGCCAAAACACATAGTTGAATACATCTTCAATGACATCGACACACCACTCTATTTTCCATTCAACTATTATTCCAGTATTGAAGTGTTTCAAACCTTCCATGAATCTTGGAAACTCGTCAAAAGAACCCTCCCAAGTACCATAGACTTTTTCAAAAGCCCGTTTGCGATCAAGATAGACTTTTCTTCTACTTATCAAAATTCCATATGTTTTAAGAACGACTATTTGACAATCTTTGATGGGAACCTGAAAAGTAAAAATAATATAATTATCAAATAAAAAATAAATGTTTTCTTTTTAAAGAAAAATCATCTAAGGATGAAATAGTACCTTGGATTTTTTTTCTATATCAATACTGAGGACTTAAGCAATCATCTAAACATCGGAGTTGAAATGTCCTTTGCGGAACGTACCTATATCACATGTATGTTCTTTAATGTATCTTCCAACTTTCCACATATTAGTATGTTTTTCATTAAAAGAAGCCAGCCTAAATCTATATTCTTGTTATACACGCCTGTAAACAGCTCGCCATGATTTATTTGTCGATTTAATAACAAAGTACTTGCTCGCTATCCTCAAATGTAGAAATTTAACTGCTCCTTGCAACTGCTTCTTTGAATTGAATAACATGCCTTTTTGAATATAAATATCACCATTCATGAAATCTTTCGCTTCATGCCACACAAGTTGTGATGTATACTCATCATATGTATCGCCAAAAATATCTGAACCATCTAGGAGATGATCAAGATAAGAAATTTCATGATTACGAAACAGACTCATGGACATTTGTCTTGGAGATTGATTGGGCATAAAAAAATTATCATCACCAGATGATGCGTCAAATGGAACATTATCTCCTGATTCCTCAACATCAACTAAATCATCACCATCACTAGCTGAAGGTGACCATAATTACGAAGGTCATGATCATCGATATTCATAGGATCAATGGACTCATCTTGTGTGATATTTTCCCAATATATCTAAAAATGTATACATATTTGTCTCATGAAATTAACTTATTTAAATAAAAAACAAGTGTTGGATATACTGATAATCATCTGCATAAAAAATAGACAACATATGAAAATTTGAGGATGTCCCAACATTTTCTGTCATTTCAAAGTGTGAGGACTGACCAAATTAATTATCTAGTCCATAACTTGGAGCAATATTCCTATCTTGCTGAGGTAAACCGCTACAAAATAATAAGAGTAACAAATCATATAAATTAATAACTAATTGACAAAATCAACAATAATAATCGAAATATAATTATTGAGCATTACTGGTCACTTTCATTGATAGTTCCATTCAAATCAAAATCATATCGGCCAGTAAGAATATTATAATAACGAGTCATGTTTGGAAAGATTGAGTTATCGAAAATCCATCAATGCTATTACGAATTTCTAATCGGGGATGAACATCGACCGATAAAGGAGAACGTTGATGACTAGTCTTAGTCTCCTTCCTAACATAGGCTTCAAATATTGTTAACTTGATTTGATCTTTATAGTTATTTGGAACCTCAAAAAGTCGATCAACGATTCGTCATTATAGATAATCCACTCTCCAAAATTTACTTGTCCTTGTGATAAAAATGAAGTAGGGTATTTTCTGACCATACTCAAATTATAGTCCATACTGTTTATACCCACTCTTTTATAAGTTGATGAAAATTATGATATCAGACATTAATTGAATATTTAACATTGTGTTTGGGAGGACAATTATAATATCAGACATTAATTGAATATTTAACATTGTCTTTGGGAGGACAATTATAATAACGGTTATTTTTGTCATGTATAATTTCGCCATCCCAATAAATCAAAACTTTAACATTTGGTGTAGAAGACATTTTTTTGAGATTGAAATGAAGATATATAGAAGACTTTATGTTGTAGGTGCTATCAACTATGTCTAAACGTCGTTAAATAGAGATTGAAGAATTTTTTAGAATAAAAAAATATAAATATATAATGTAATATTTTTATGATACGTCAAATCAATATAATTATATGACAACACTGAAAAAACTTCTTCAAAATGTAAAATATATTCATCTTATGAAGTGTAAGAAATAGTTCCGTTATGTATTAAAATATACACGTTATGAGCTAACGTAAAACGTTTAGAATAATGGATAAAACATTTAAAATTTTGGATAAAGAAGAACTTTTTCTTCCACTAAACCTATTTTAATTACTTACTAAAGTAATGACTTATTTAGGTTCCGGACTCGAAGAAATATAGTGGTGTAAAACCTTAAGATATATAAAATAGAGAGAGAAAAAGTGGTGGAAATTAAATAACTATGAGTATTTTAACGTGACGCTTTTTGTTTTTCGAGACTCGAAACTGTTTGTGTTTGAACGAGAATTTGCTTATGGAATCTTTATTTTTATTTTTATAAACAAAATTTATATATATTTGTAAAAAGTAGTATAATTGGTGTTTTATTCGGAAAAGGAAAAATAATTGTTTTGAAGAGTTTTCAACTTTTTAGAGTCGCCACTTAATTTTTTGAGAAAAAAATAAGAAAACTAGCGTTTCCAAAAGACTTAACAAATAAAATCATTTTGAAAACATTTAAAGGGGTTTGGGGATTCATATTGTATTTTAGTAAGGTGTTTAAGGCACCTAAAATACCCATTAACTACGGTTCTCTGGTAACTAAAAACATTTGGCTAAACTATATGTCTAACTTGACTTTTTGAATTTTTTGAGAATTTATTCGAAACTGTTTGAAATGGATTTTTAGTTTTTATCTAAATGAAACCTCTAACCGAGAAATTCATTATCTTAAACCCATTTAAACTTGACTCAATTTTAAATCGCTAAAATATTACGACGTTCTTCGGGGATTGGATTCTTTAACTTAAAAACTAATAGCACATAAATATAAACAAGTAGACGATAAGGAAAAGAGAGAGAGAGAGAGAGAGAGTCCAAGTCTGAGTTTTCTGTCCACCTTGACCGGAATTAGGACCTTTTTTTTATGGAATTTTTAACCACTTCCACGTGTCCTAAACTAATTACAGGAAAAATAAATACAGACAAGAAATACAACAAGGGCCTAGACCCAAAGCGACAAAATACAATAATAAAATAAAATGAATAAATAAAGTGGGCCTCTTTGGCCCGATTTCTTCAACTTTTTCACTTTGGCCCTCTTATTTTTTTTAGACTTGTACGCCAATTTTCATAGCTAGTTGACTTGATGAGTGAAATTTAAGCCTTTCCGGCTCTCTCGAAATGCAAAGGGAGTTGAGAGTTTATAACAAACTCAAACTGATCTGGACTAAGACATGTATAAGGCGAATCGAGATAGCATCCCAAATAATTATAGCAGACTTATCTGGACTAAGACATGAATGACCAACAGAGGGAGGCAAATTCCAAAGAACTTAATGGCTTAAATCACGTCACTACCAAATGACGACTACTTACACCACTATTTCCCAACAATGTCAATCATAAAAGATTAAATCCTAATGAAAATAAGCAGCTTGGCTATTCATTCAATACCTTAGTTGATAAGCATTGTAAACGATTAGCATGACAAGCCAAAGTAGTCCCAAATATTTTCCATGTCATAACAATGCATAAACAATGGAATATTATCAAAAACGAAACCCAAAAGGAGTGGAAGCATGCATGGAAATTATATATGATAAGATATAATGAAATCGATAAGACCCGAAATTAGGCGAATAGACAATTAGATACAAACTTGGTTATGACATGCTTGCTACTGCCAAGGGTAGGACAAAACATGTGCTAGCTTAATCATACCCATTACTTAAAACTAGAATTTTGAATAAGATAGACCCCACCAGATATAATCAAAAGCATTGGCAACCAATTCCATATATTTGAGAATAAAATGCTATACGCATAACAATTAATATTAGCAAATCCACACTTCAAATAACACAAAATGTAATTTAGAATATTAATAAGAATATCACCTGGAGAACATGACAAAAATTTTTGAGCCTTACACAGACTTAAACTAATAAATAATGAACCATTTAGAGCTTAATTTTTAAATCCAAAAAAAGCAAGCTTATCATACGAATGACGATCATACTACGAAATTTTCTCACAACCAAGACACAGAATCACTCGAAAACACACACATAACATGTCAAAACCACTCTACCCCCACAGCTACACATTAAAGAAGCGCAAAATTCACGGGAAAAATGAGAAGAAAGTTAAGGAAGAATGAGCTACCTTTCTCCAGGCAGCGACTGAGACAGGCGGCAGGAATGACTTCACCACGATTCTACCAACAATCACGAGAGCTCAAATGCAGCAATAGCTAAGAAATCCGGATAGAAACTTAGATCGAGACGCCGATCTCTTATCTCTTTCGGTTTCGAAGTGTACTAAATATGTGTTTCATTTATTTCTGCTTAAACTTTCCGTTGAATATATTTTCTTACTTAGCGAAATCTAACTCTAAAAATTCTAGCTAACCTTTCCAATTTTTCTCTTCTATTTTCCAGCTTTCTCTCTAAATTTCCCTCTTACACTTTCTCAAAAATCTCCCTGTTTCCTCTTCGGCTCCAAAATTCTCAAAAAGAAAAGGTTCCCCTACTCAAGAACAAAATGTATTTATAGGAGAAGAATTAGGGTTTCGATTTTGGGAGGAAAAGGGCAAAGTCGACATTCTCACACCCGTTTCAAATTCAAAAACCTCCTAAGGACAATGAGCAAGCTGTAGTGTACGAGATTTTCAGCCAAATCCCTTAAAATCCGGATGATCCAGATCAAAGGATGGCTTGGATTAAACCCATTGTCCTTGGAGCTTGACGTGTCGCACATTCGCGTGAGTAAGTACAATACAGAAGCCTTCTCTCACTAAAACGTTAGAAAAAGGGCAAGGCGCGTGAACCCCTTGCTGCTGAAATCATACACTAAGGCGAGAGACGTTGAGGAGTCAATTTCTCGTTCCTCGGTATTGTTGAATACGCCGCCTGGGAAGGACTTTCTATTGGAGAAATAGACTTGGTCCGGGTCCAAAGGAAAAGAGCATTGGGCTTAGGAAATTATTTTGCGTTTGGTCTTAAGTAAACACGAAGATTAAAAGAAAAACAAAAGGGTTGGGTCATCCATATTGGTCTGCCAGAATTGGAAGGAAAGGGGGAATTGGACTTGAAAGATTGAAGGGCCGCTGATAAGGTGGGATGGGACCAAGATTGATTATGCATTTAGAAAACTGGCCATAATTGAAATCACTTAGAGAAATCGGTTGAAATAGATAAAAGATTATTATTATAAGTTAATTGACAAGCTTTGTATTTTTAACGAGATAAAATAATCGACTTAGTTGCAAAAATAAACTGAATTCCAAAATGTAAACCACTATATAACTAAACTAATTAGTAAAATATTCAGACAAAATTAAATCTTTTTGAGAAGATTTTCGAATATACTAGTTATATATGCGTATACATTACCTAAAATTATGAAAATAGTTAAAAGATTAATTTAAAATAATTTGAAAATATCCCAATCATTATGAGATCTAATTATTTCAAATCGTCAGAAAATTAAGAAGCTCGTGAATTAGTTTGCATCAGGGAGAGCCAAAATTAGATGTCAAAAACTGTCCCTCATTTTCCTTGGATTGATGAAAGAAATTTGAGGAAAATGAAGTTGACTAATCCAATTTTGACCGACCACATCTTCATCTTCTTCTAAAAAAGGTGTTTTGATACGGATTTAGGAATTATGACCGAACCCCGGAAATAGGTTTCTTACATATCTCAGGCTATATGAGAATTTAGGACACTAGTAATTCGATACGCATGATTTAACGCACGATTTTGAAGGAATTCAAAAGTCACCTCGGTATTGGATTATGACGGCACCGAAATGCTTGAGAATAAGATTCGAGAGTGAATATTGGAGTACAACCGAGTTTTCAACATTGAGCTCGCCTACGTATCCTTAAACCTCAGAAATCAGATTGTTTGTAGTTCGACTCAATCTGTTGGAAATGGAAATCTATTATGCTAGATAGCCTTTAGTTCTGGAAGAGTGACAAATAAAGTCGAGTATAAAAAAGAGGCTTGTACCCTCTTAGTCATGAATGTGGCGCGCTTCACACCCATAATTAATAACTTACACAAACATAATTTTAGAAACTCTTGATGCACTGTCACTCAAATTGGAGACTCGCTTCCGACAGAGTGAATTTTCGGATGCAAAACCGAAACTAACAAATCCAAAGAAAAACCCACAATCCTTGATAGGGGTGTGGTTTGACTGTGGTGGAAGTCTCTCTCTGCTCGCGTCCTAAGAGTTTGACATTCCTCTTTGGACTGTGTCCCAGTTTGATTCTAAGACAAAGTTCCACATTGTGCTGCATCCATTTTGATGTCGTCCGTACCTGTTTTTTTTTGTGGAGAATTCATCCTTCTGGATGCTCTCGACAAAGACTGGTATAACACTCATTAGCATAAAAATGCAATTAAAATGGGAGACAATGTCTTTTATCGTTTTGACACTTAGTTGCTCTTCTTCAATATTTGTCGTCAACTCATTCGGTTTGACGGAAAACAAATAGAGCTTATATGTTATGTGTTTGCAATATAATCTTCAATGTATTCTTCATTTGATGTGAACATAAAGTAAACTGATGCAGTGCAGATATTTTCTTCGTTGTTTTCGATGATTCTTTTGGCATTCGCTCTTGCCAAATGAAGATGCAGTTGATGTTGAGGGGTAAATATATCCCTTGAGATGCATGATATCCTTCTCTGGCAGTGCATGATTTCTTGTGGGGCATTAATATATCCGGCGATGCGTGATTTCTTGCGGGGCATGAAATCTTCTCACGATGCATAACTTTTCTGCGAGGAATAAAATCCTCTCGCGATGCATAAATTTTAACAAGACACGAAATCTTCTCGTGATACATAAATTTCTACGAGGTATGAAATCTCCTCGCGATGCATAAATTTCTGCGAGGTATGAAATTCTCTCGCGAAGCATAAATATCTGCGAGGTATAAAATCTTCTCGCGATGCATAAATTTCTGCGAGGTATGAAACCCTCTCGCGATGTATTAAGTTCAACGAGATATGAAATCTTCTCGCTATTCATTAATTTCAACAAGGCATCGAATCTTTTCGTGATGCATAAATTTCTGCGAGATATGAAATCTTCTCGCGATGCATAAATTTTTTCGAGGCATGGAATCTTCTCGCGATGCTTGGATATTAACTCGCAATGCATGATCTTTAGCGATGCATGAATATTGACTCCTGATGCATGATTTTACGCGATACATGAATATTGACTCACGATGCATGGGTATTGACTCGTGATGCATGATCTTCCGCGATGCATGGATATTGACTCGCGATGCATGATCTTCCAAAATGCATGGATATTGACTCTTGATGTTATTCTTGGTACTAAATGAAGATATTGCTTCAATTGAGCAACATAGTGATCTTCTGAGTGCATTCTGGATAATCATATCGTCTCCAATGATGATAACGGTAAAACGACTTCCAGTTAGTATATCGTCTCGATCGATAATAAAATAGCTTACCCCTTCGGGTAATGCATAATATCATATCCGGCATTATGATGCAAATGATGTCCTTTACGAAAACCATAAACTCTTCTTTGAGATTTTTGCTTGATTCATCTTTGAATCTAGCTGGACGTTCTTTATAAATTTCATGTTGTTGGAAATTTATTGAAATAAACAATTTATACTCCCAAGTCTCTCACATAAGCTATATAAAATAATTCATGCTTCTAGGATAACTATTGATTTTGGGATAATTTTCTCCTCCTTTGATTTCTCCATATTCATCCATCGGGAGAATTTGCTGATTTCAGAGCAAAGCTATAAACCCGCGTCTATATAAAAATTATTAGTTTTAAGAACGAATTGATCTGTATCGATTTCTTCAGTTGCCTGCTCCTTGTTCTGCTGTCTCCGATTGATTTTCCGATCTCCCGACTCTCGATAGACAAGAAAACAAATTTAATGCCAAAACAAATGAAACATAAAAGAGAAAATTTAAGAGAAACAAATTTTCTAGAAATAGTATCTAAAAAAAGTCACTGCCAAGTCATGTTATATCAGACTTAACAAACTTCTTTGAATCTGATACTTGGAGGTCTATCTGATTATTCGTTGGGGAGTTTTCAGAGTCACTCCGGACTTGTAGATAAACCCATGCTGAAATTTTGAGGCCATCCTCAAAATTTCTGTCCCAGTTAACTGTCTTAGTTATCTTTTTAATGTAACTGAGTAGATCGCGGTATTTTTGAGATCTTCTCAAAAATTCTGTCCCAGTTGCAAATCTCAAAATATCTTCAGTCTTGACTTGCAGAGGAAGAATTTTCTTCTCGAGAATTTTTAAGTCTCTCTCAAAAATTCTGTTCCAGTTTCTATTGTAAAGAGGAATATAAATCTTACAAGAGATATGACCGAACCCTTGTGGCGCCTACATATCCCGTTGAGGCATGAATCAGGTTAAACATAGTTCCTCCTTAAAGTTAACAAAAGAGAAATTTACAAAGGAATCGACCGAGGCCGACAAAGGCTGCCTATGTATCTCATTCTTGAGACTTCAGGTCGAACGTAGTTCAAATACAAAGAAATATTTATAGGGGATAAATAGGGTGACCGAGGCTGACATAGGCCGCTTACGTATGACATTCTTTAGAATTCAGGTCTGACGTAGTTCATTACAAAGGGATAAATTTTTTAAACAAACCGAATACAAACAAATAGAACAATTACAAGGAAATAATTGAAAAACAAACTGAAGCTTCATGCGTAGTATCTATTGACAGCCTTTGAGTTGATTGGTTTTGGCCGTGTGATGCCATCCATCTCCGACAAGACCAAAGCACCTCCAGATAATACTTTGCGAACCATGTAGGGTTCTTGCGAATTTGGTGCAAATTTTCCTTTGTATTCGTCTTGATGAGGAAAAGTGTTCTTAAGGACCAACTGACCAACTTCGAAAATTCAGGTTCTTACTCTCTTGTGAAAAGCACGAATCATTCTCTGTCGATATAAATGACCATGAAAAACAACAAGCATTCTCTTCTCGTCAATCAAAGTTAACTGATCGATTCTCTTTCTAACCCATTCAGCGTTACTCAACTCATCTTCTTGGATGATTCTCAATGACGGTATCTCAACTTCAGCAGGTATGACTGCCTCTGTTCCATATACTAGTAAGTACGGAGCAGCTCCAGTCAATGTTCTGACGGTCGTTCAATAACCCAATAAAGCATATGACAACATCTCATGCCAACCTCGGTGATTGTCAATCATCTTCCTCAGAATCTTCTTGATATTCTTATTGGCAGCCTCTATAGCTCCATTCATTTGGGGACGATAAGCAGTTGAATTCTGAAAAGTGACCTTCAATTGTTCACAAATATCTCTCATCAAGTGACTGTTGAGATTTGCTCCGTTATCAGTAATGATGGATTCTGGTACTCCAAACCTGCATATTAGATTGTTGCGAACAAAATCAGCCACAACATTCTTGGTTACCGACTTGTAAGAAGCTGCTTCCACCCACTTGGTGAAATAATTAATAGCAACCAAAATGAATGTGTGTCCATATGAAGCGGCGGCTCTATTGGACCGATGACATCCATAACCCAATCTACAAATGGCCAAGGTGAACTCATAGAATTAAGTTTGTGAGGTGGAACTCGAATCAAATCACCGTGCACTTGACATTTATAACATTTTTGCACAAACTTGCAACAATCATTCTCCATAGTCATCAAGAAATACCCGGCTCGAACGATCTTTCTTGCCAAAGTGAGCCCATTCATATGCGTGCCACAAACTCCAACATGTATCTATCCAATAAGTTTCGCTGCTTCAACAACATCGACACATCTGAGAAGACCTAAATCTGGAGTCATCCTATAAAGGACTTCTCCGCTTAGAAAGAAATTAAGAGCCATATGGCGTATCAACTTATTTTTGTTGGACGTGGAATCTTCTGGGTAATTCCCGGACTCCAAATACTTCTTTATATAAAAATACCATGGAAAACCGTCCGGTTCTACTTCAACATGTGAACAATGGACCGAATGTTCCCTTAGTTCTATATCCAAAGGATCAATGTAATCTGTATCCGGATGTTTAATCATTGAAGCGATGGTGGCAAGAGCAACGACCAACTCATTCTATTTTGGGAGTATTCTTGAATTTGATCTTAGAAATCTTTTGCATAACTTTTGTACATACTACACGTAAGGTATAATCTTCGTCTGTACGGACCATTCCCCTTGAACCTGATGAATCAAGACGTTTATGTCGATGGCCATTTTTGAAACCAGAATGCAAGCTTCATATTCAGCCATATTATTTGTGCAATTAAAACGGAGTTTAGCTTCCATGGGATAGTGCTTACCAGACTCTCACACTAAAACTACTTTGATACCCTTCCCTTGGTGATTGGCCGCTCCATCAAAGAATAATCTCTAGCATAGGTATGTTTTAGAAATATCTTCACCCACAAACACTACTTCTTGATCCTGAAAATAAGTCTTAAACGGTTCATACTATTCATCAACAGGATTTTCTGCAAGATGATCAACCAAGGCCTGTGCCTTTATATCCTTCCGATTCACATACACAATGTCAAATTCACTCAACAACATTTGCCATTTAGCTAACTTTACGGTTGGCATCGCCTTATGGAAAATATACTTTAGCGGGTCCATTCTGGAGATGAGATATGTAGTATAAGAAGACAAATAATGTCTCAACTTCTGAGCAAGCCAAGTCAAAGCACAACACGTTCTCTCCAACAGAGTGTAACGAGACTAGTATGGAGTAAACTTCTTGCTTATGTAATATATAAATCTTTCCTTCTTTCCTTCATCGTCGTGTTTATCGAGTATGCATCCGAATGCACTACCTGAGACGGACAAATACAGCGACAACGGACTCCCTTATCGTGAAGGAACCAATACCGGTGGATTTGACAAATAGTTCATAATAGCGTCGAAAGCGGTCTGACACTCTTCAGTCCATTTTGTCGAAGCGTCCTTTTTCAACATCTTGAAAATAGGCGCACACACATAGTTGATTGAGTGATGAATCGACCTCCCTAAGAAACTCGTCACCTCTTTTCTTGTCTTCGGCGGAGGTAACTCTTGAATCGCTTTAATCTTAGAAGGATCGACCTCAATACCCCTTTTACTGACTATAAATCCCAACAAATTTTTGGTTGGAACTCAAAAAGCGCATTTGTAGGGGATTAACTTAAAGTTGTAACGACGCAAACCATCAAAGAATTTCCTTAGATGTCTCAAGTGGTACGAACTCTCGCGGGACTTGATTATGACATCATTCACATACACCTCAATATCTTTATGAATCATGTCATGAAATATAGTCGTCATAGCCCTTATATATGAAGCACCAACATTCTTGAGGCCAAATGGCATTACCTTGTATTGATATACACCCCAAGGTGTAATAAAATTTGTCTTTTCTGCATCTTCCTCGTCCATCAAAATCTAATGATAACCTGCGTAACAGTCCACAAATGATTGAATTTCATGCTTAGCACAACTATCAATCAAATGTGAATATTTGGCAATGGAAAATTATCCTTCGGGCTAGCTTTGTTGAGATCTCTATAGTCGACACAAATTCTGATCTTCCCATCCTTCTTAGAAACCAAAACAACATTGGCCAACCAAGTCAGCTCTCTGGCAGTCCAATCGATCTCTTCTTGATTGGCCCTAACTGCATGATCGATCTGACGAAGATTCCATCGGGTATTGTGTCACTTACACCAATCGAGACTTGATTTGCTTGGTGATATCTTCTTTGATCTTTAAACTCAATTCAGGCTTGAACTTCTGAGCCTTTTACTTTATCGGATCGAACCCCGGAGTAATCAGCAGTTTATGAGATACAACATCGGTACTCAACTCTTGCATGTCACCGACTTCCCAGACGAACACATCCATATATATTCAGCAATCAAATGAATTAGGCTTTTTCTTTGAGTTTCATTTAAGTGAATGCTGATCTTAAGATCTTTAACGCACTTTGGTTCTCCCAGACTTATCGTTTCTATTTTCTCTAGATTCGGCTTACGCTGGTTTTCAAACTGTCGAAATTCCTTGGCAACATACTTTTGTTCCTCACTTTCTTCTTTTCGTAATCATTAACCTCGTCATAACCTGCCTCATTTTGTTCATTCAGCTCGTGACATGACATGACATTGGCAGGTTTAAAACTTACATTACTAAAACCACAAACATACAAAGTTAGAAATCAAAGTATAACAAATGAGTAAATAAAGAAATTTTAAAAAACAAAGAGGCTTTCATTCAAATTGAAGAACAATGAAAACTTCAGCCACGGGATAGAGACATGTTGCCTTCTTTGAACATCACGATGGAAATTCAAAAATACAAACAGTTACGAAAAATGCAAAATAGTGGGTCTCGGGCCTCTTCTGAACTACCACCAATTTAATTATGCATAAAATGGTGCCCTTATACCAAGGAGTTTGGTGGATCAGAATCGGCGTGGAGGTCTAGTTCTACAACATCTCTCCTGGATCAGCATCACGAAATCCTGTCAGCTCAATCTCTTCTTCAATGATAGCATCGATCTCTTCAAAAAGGCCACAGATTCCTTCCCAAAGTTCCTCTTGCTCGCCATATTCACGGACTGTGGAGGATTGATATAGGTGAGGGATTGTCTTGGCCAATTCTTGATCCTTCATCTTCTTTGTCTTCTCATCATAATCTGTGGGGATGTACCCCAATCCATGCCTTGCCCCTTTGATGAGAGCTTGAATGGACTCAATAATTCCTTGGGAATTCCTTCCCAGTCCAAAACCTAGCTCAATTCCACTTTGCAACATCACAGTAGCTATCATCTGGTAGACAATAGGTATATGAGTCTGTGCGGCCAAGTATTCCGGTGGCATTTACCAGCTCCACCGTGTAGAAATCTGTACCTCGCGATACTTCATCAATGATTGGCGCCTGTCTTCTAGAGTGTCTCACTTCACCATGAATAATCAGCTCTTCGTTCTTCCAAATGAGTTTCATCATCTGATGCAGAGTACAAGAGACAACTCCAGCCATATGGATGAAGGCCTTCCCAGAAAAAGGTTATAGCTAGTATTGATATCCAATACTTGAAATTGGGCACTGAATTCTGCTGGACCCATTTGGATGATCAGATTCACCGCTCCCAACATATCTCTCTCTAATCCGTTGAAGGCTCTCACGTTGACTTGATTTTGCTTAAGTTTTCCCAAGTGAAACCTTAACTGCCTCAACGTTGTCAATGGGCAAATATTCATACAAGATCCATCATCCACCAAAAATCGATTTACGACCTTCTCGCGGCATACCACAGTGACGTGCAATGCCTTGTTGTGTGACCTCCCTTCAAAAAGCAACTCATCATCACAAAAGCTGATTCGATAACCTCGAATAACCCGGTGAATTATAGCGGCCACTTCTTCGCTGATTATGCCCGCGGGTACATACGTATCATCGAGGGCCTTCATCAAAGCCTTCCTGTGCGATTGAGAACTCATTAGCAGGGCCCATACAGAGATCTGGTCTGGAGTCTTCTCTAAATGGTGGACAATAGAATAATCTTTCTAATGCATTCTTCTCCAGAGCTCCTCTACCTCACCCAATCTTATTGGCCTTTTAGCTTGATCCTTCTTTTGACCTCCGTGAGCAAGTTCCTCAAGAGTATAATATCTTCCGGATCGGGTCATACCTTGTGCAGCAGCAGTCTCAATCATGAATTTTGGCTTGGTAAGAGTTTTTGATGGCACCAAGGCAACAACCTTTGAGAATGTCAAGATAATGAAATATTTATTTTCTTTAATGCTCAAGGCAGCTACAACCTTTTCCAACTCGTCACGAGCGATTGGAGTTATCATTTTCGTCCCACACCAATCATCATATGTTTCTATCATACTGTCGTTGATGCCTCCATGATTCGGCAACGGATTGGTATTGACATTAGGTGTAGCTGGTTGGAGAGAAACCACCTCTTAGTCGATTAAATCTTTAATCTTGTGGTTGAGGTTGATACAATCCTTATTATCATGCCCAACATTGTCGGAATGATAAGCACATCTCTGATCAGGCCTATAGAATTTTGAATTGATATCCACGGGTTTAGGCCCCACTGGTAGATATATGCAGCTACAGCCAGTTGCTCGTACAACTTTGTTCGGCTTTCTACGAGTGCGGTGGAATTCCTCGAAGGTTTCTTCTCAAATCGAGGTCGAGGGGGATCATAACTTCCTTGTGGGGGAGGCATCTGTTGATAACCTCGATTGTTCATACAGGGAGCTTGAATTCTAGGATATGACTTGGTCTGGTAGTTTCGCATTGAAGCTTAGTAGTTCCGTTTGGGGTTTTGATATGGTGGAGCTTGGACTTGATACAGAGGAGGGGCTGCTGGGTAGCTCGACTGCACATTAGGATAGTTGGGAGCAACACCCTGGTGGGGAGATGGAATTTGGTAGGGTGGAGGATTATTTGGGTAAATGGGAGATGCATTTTGGTAATTGGAGGGTGGGAGATGGACTTTGGTATAGTGGAGCTTGGACGTTTGAATAAGTGGAGGTAGAATTTTATTAAATTAGAGGATTATTGGGATGACTAGCTTGCATGTAGCAAGCTTTGTGGGAATTTTGAGAAGGCCGAGAACTACCGTGGGATTATGACGAGCTTCTGAGAGTTTTCCTTCCCCCACGTGAAACAGTAGCAGTTTCTTCTCTTTTGTTCTTTAACGTCCCTGACGATTCAGATGATGCAGCAACACGGGCTATCTTCCCCATTTTCAACCCGTCTTCGATAGTCTCACCAACTTTGACTATCTCGGCAAATTTTGTTCCTATAAGCAATAGGATTCGATCATAATACTCGGGCTTTGCACCCGCACGAACACTTCTAGAATTTCCTTTTCTGACATGGGCGGCCTCACCCTCGCTGCTTCTTTTCTTCACCTATAGGCAAACTCCCTATAGCTCTCGGTTGATTTTTGCTTTATATTTTCCAAAGAGTATCGATCTGGAACAATTTCTACATTATAATCAAATAGATCGATAAAATCTTTGGCCAACGCATTTGAGCTGGGCCATTGTCGGGTTTCATACGAGGTGAACCAAGAGCCTCTCCGCTCAAACTTAGGCGAAGAGCGCATTCAAGTTAATCCCTTCCAACTCCAACGGAGCTGGTCCAGGTAGGCTCTTAAATGAGCCATAGGGTTTTGCCCCACTCCTCTCGAAGGTTGTCAAACTTTGAAATCGTGAACCTCTGAGGTTCCAAAGTTGGATGAAGACACAGTTTCGAAAAGCCTGGTGATATTAGGGACGCATTGGATTGGAGCTCCTTCTGGCCTTCTTGATACTCTTCTTTTTGCTCGACATTTGCCTTTTTCCTTTGCCCTCCATACTTTTCTGTCGTCATAATGTCCAACGAGAAGAATTTTGAAAGTGGAGTTCATTTTGGTTTTGTTTTTTTTTTTTTTTTTGTTGTTTTTTTTTAATTTGTTGTTAAAGGTTGGGCTACGAGGGAGTCTGGGCATTTTGAGTAGTTTAATAATTTTGTGGGTTAAACTCTGTGGATGGGTATTCTGATTTACGTGGTGGTGAGGTGTTAGGGGATTGAAAGTACTTTTTTGATTTTGTTTTGATTTTGCGGTTGTGGAGCGGTTTTTTGATGGGGGTATTTTGAGGATGGGGGTGGCATTTAGGGAGTGGTTTGTTTGGATGGAGGAGGTGCGGAGTTTGGTAGGATGCCAAAAGCATCATATTGGGGATTTGGGTAGGTTATAGTTAGTCTATAACTGAGGAATTATGAGCAATGTAGCATGGTTGGATTCTTGAGATGTGGATCCATATTTGAAGAGGGAAGTAGATTGGAGGTCTCACCATCAGCAGCGTTAGCAGCAAATCCTGGCGGAGGCAGATCCTGTCTCCTTTGCATTTCAACTCTCATTTCTTCAATCTGTTGCATCAACTGCAGAATCAACTCATTCTGGTCTGCTATGGTGGGTTGAGCCACCACAACGTCAATAAGACTTACTTCTTAATTATATCCCCCATAACTATCTTTCCTTTGTCTGAGTTTTGTCTAAGAAAGGAATCTGTGGGACCTTTTGATCTGGTGAAATAGGGATGATCTGCCAGATTTTGATCGACACAGATCAATTTCAAAGTACCTGAGAAGGAAAAAAACTCAAAGGCAGATTTATCAATGCAAATTCAAAATACAAAATGCATAATATCACATAGAGAGCAGATAAACACACAAGTTTCTTTGTTTGAAGATATCTTCAACTCACGAGTAAGGACGGTGGGGGGGGGGGGATGGACATAGTCCTTTCAGGCAGTGGCCGTTTAACTGCATATTTTAACAAGCAGGAGTTTGCTTGTTTTAGTTTTGACACTATCTAAGAAAGACTAAGTCACATTGAGCTACAGTCTTCTTGCAGCTTCTCTTTGACGTCCGTTGATCTGGTCCTCGTATCTTCTCGTAACGTAAATGGGAAGAATGAAAATTTATAGATAGGGGCCGAGCCTTGGAAGGCTGCCTACGTATCTCACGAGGAGAATTCAGGCCCAACGTAGTTCGAGTACAAGATAAAATATTTTCATTCATTCATTCATTACGATTACAAGGAAAATGAAAGGCAACAATAGAGTTTTTTAAAGATAACTGATGACGACACGTTAATCATTTCTTTTCTTGTTGCAGCATTAGTATCCCCCTTTCAGACGTCCTAGGAATGGAGGTTTGTAGACGATTTCCTTGTCGCCGACTTCCCCAGTCGCTCCAGGGTGAGCTTTATCGGGACCACTATTAGCCCCTTGCTCGTAGATGGGGTTTTTTTTATGCATTTTCTGAAGTTTATCAATCATGTTGCTATGGAAGGCTTTGTTCTTCTTCCTTAGTGCGGCCCATATTTTCTCTCATGGAGGCTAATTCTTTCCATTTACATGTAGCTCCTCATCAAGTGACACCACTTTGGATAGCAGAGCGGCGGTTTCACAATGTAGCCTCGCCTTCTCTAGCTTCATTTCTTGCAATTTCACCGAATCAGTCCCCACTTCTCTCCGCAAGTCCTTATCCATCTCAACAATCTTATTTCTCTTAATCTGTGATGCCATATCCTCATCCAGCATCACGGTTGAATCTTTGTAGATTGCGGTGGCCATGTCGACTCTGAGCCCGTCCTCATTGGCTTTTTGAATTTCCCGAGTGATCTGTTCGATCTTTCTTTGTAGTTGTTCTCCAGTGAGTTCCATCTGGTTGTTCTTACCCTTGTCCATAGCATTGATTTTGACTTTACTAAGACGGTAGAATAGTGCTTTAGGATTTGTGGTATAGGAGGAGGTCTTTTGAGTGAGAAACTTAAGACTTAGAAATTTTTGTCAGACATTTTGTAATAGTGACTTGTTTGCATTTTTTTTGAAAATTTTGGAAAAGAGTGGGTTTCCAATATCCTCATTCATAGAAACATAGCACATAAACATTTAAAGACACATATCGCGTCCTATAACATACAGGGAAGCCCTTTTGTGCCAAGGGTATGCCTAGCACATTTTAATGATGTACGCGTGAATTTGAACCATATAAACAATTACCCCAAAATAAATTCCAGAAGTGAATAATAATGTTCACGGAGGGGAAAATAACGGACAAAACATTAGAGACAAACTCACACAGGGGCCATTTGAAAGTGCAATAAAGGCAGGCCCACACAGGGTCTAAAATGACAAATACATATAGAAAAACCTGCGCAGGGGCGAAATCCACTTTGTCGCTCCAGATGGTCCTGCTCCGTCGCCGTCCCCCTGAGTCTTGTATTGCTGAAACATATATCTTAGCATCAGCAAGAGTCATCACACCAGGCTCCTTTATCTTTCCAGCTTTGTATCGTACCATTATAAGATTTCTCCTGACCGAGGTGTCGAATCATTCATAACCAAGCATTCTTCTTCGTCTTTCCCACCCTACTGAGTGCATTTCAAGAGTGTATTGGTCGCGAAAAATTAGCGTACACTTATGGGCCTATTTCTTCACCTCTTGTTAGCTCGACCATGCTTTGACAGATCTGTCCGTACGATGCCGTAGCTGTGACGGGGTTGGGAGGAGACGTTGTATGTCTTATTCAGCCAATTATTTGTAATCCTTGTTTATCCAGCATGATTGGTAGGGGAAAATGGGGTATTTAATCCATGCGCTTAGCACTTTTCCCATTCTCTCACATCAGAAGTGTCGTGCATCTCTCTCTCCAATATCATATACATAGGCACCATAAACGCCTCTTGGATACAGTTTGGCTGTTGTTTTGATCTCCTCCGGAACGTAGCAAAGACTATCAAAAGGGATGCATAAGGCGATTTCCAAAGACTTGGTAGCGGAGCAAAAAATTGTCTGCGGATCTTCACGGCAACTTCTTTCAGATGAAAAAATCACGCATCCATGTGGAGATATTCTTCTCTCAACTTGGAGAAGAAAATCTGAGCCCATCTCCCCTTGTTCTCCGATTGTTCATATTCGCCCCAGTTAAAACATATAATTCAAATCTAAGTGGTTCTGTTGTCAAGAGTATGTAGCTCCCGAGCTAGCACCTTCGCTAAATGGCTGAAGATCCACATGAGGAGTAGGTTGCATCCTTTGGAAGTATCGATTGTCCCTTGTGCATTTTTCCCAGGATCGATACCTATCGTACAAGATGACCGAGCTATAGGGTGTCATTGGTTGTCCACTTGGTCACATCCCCTTTTGAACCAGGTGATGCGGGTGTCTAATTTGAGTAGTAGTGATATCAGACTTGGACCATGTTTTTTCTTGGAAAATACCATCGTTTCCCAATAAAAGCAAAAACAATTCTAGGGATGGATTTTTAGTTCCATTCTTGTCCGAGAACTGAACTCTAGGTTTTGTAAGTGGAAAGTAGACGTAGAGGAGTAGATCTTGCATGTCCAAATCGGATATAAAGATTTTTGAATGCCACATGGGATTCATGGAACAGTGGGCAAAGTCTTTCCCCTACCCAAACCAGTCAGCAATATTTTCTACAGAAGGCTTATTAGGGATGAAGATGTCTTCTTATTTTCTTACTTTCCTCTCTATCCCAGTGCCTTCCGTGTCTATACAGCCTCCGATTTCCTCCAAAGTTGGGGTAATTTTGGAGGTTTAAAATCGGAACACCATTCTTTGGCTATCCCAATAGCCTGTGAGGACCTCAACCAATTCCGGCCAACCGTTCATGTTGATCAATTTTGTCAATGCACCCACATATTTGTTGAGAGTTCCCCTATGATCCCCGTCAAGATATTATAACAAATGGGTAGGGGACTCAGACCAACGACTCCTCAAGGGGGTTCTTCTCTCGGTTAGAGCGGCTTATGACCAGTCAAACTTTTGCCAAACGGATTCCATATTCTACAAAACAGAAGATAGTTAGGTTTACCCACCCCAAACTGGTTTTCACACATACATAGTTCAAATGTCACATAAAATGATATATCATTAGGTCGAAGACCTTAAACATAGTTTTGACGGTTTTTCTACTAAAGACTTAATATACCTTGGGTTATTAGCTCGCTTGGATAAGGCTAATTGTGGTTTGGTTCGCTCTAGCTTCGCTTACGGAATAGAGTTTTCAATGACGGTTTAACGAGTCGACAAACATCGGGGCGCGAAAGCTATGATGAAACAACGTCGGATGACCGCATTCCAACTATTTGTTTGATACTTCCAAATAAATTTTTGTGTATTCTGAAGAAATCCGTGGAAAACCACGTAACTTTCATTTTTCTAATGCATACTACTTGCTATTTGGCGGGAAAATGCCATGAAAATGCAACAATTACAATAATAAAGTAAACAAATAAGCAATTATAACCAAATAATGTTAGTTTTAATGTTAGAATCCTCCGTAATCCCCATCGGAGTCGCCATTTCTGTTTTATTCGGAAAAGGAAAAATATTTATTTTGAAGAGTTTTTGACTTTTTAGATTCGCCACTTAATTTTTTGAGAAAAATCAATAAAACTAGCGTTTCCAAAAGACTTAACAGATAAAATCATTTTGAAAATATTTAAGGGGATTCGGGGATTCATATTGTATTTTAAGAAGGTATTTAAGGCACCTAAAATACCCGTTAACTACGGTTCTCAGGTAACTAAAAACATTTGGCTAAACTTTATGTCTAACTTAAATTTTTGAATTTCTTGAGAATTTATTAAGATCCGTTTGAAATGGATTTTTAGTTTTTATCTAAATGCAACCTTTAATTGAGAAATTCATTATCTTAAACTCATTTAGACTTGACCCAATTTTAAATCTCTAAAATATTACGGCGTTCTACGGGGATTGAATTCTTTTAACTTTAAAACTAATAGCACATAAATATAAACAAGTAGACGATAAGACAAAGAGAGAGAGAGAGAGAGAAGAAGAGATTGGGTCCAAGTCTGGGTTTTCTGTCCACCTTGACCGGAATTTGGACCTGTTTGTTTTGGGTTTTTGACCCACTTCCACCTGTCCTTAAGTAATTACAGGAAAAATAAATACAATAAAAAATTACTACAAGGGCCTACCCAAAGAGACAAAATACAATAATAAAATAAAATGAATAAATAAAGTGGGCCTCTTTGACCCAATTTCTTCAACTTTTCCACTTTGGCCCTCTTCTTTTCTTTGAGACTTATACGCCAATTTTCATAGCTAGTTCACTCGATTAGTGAAATTTGAGCCTTTCCGTCTCTCTCAAAATGCAAAGGGAGATGAGAGTTTATAATAAACTCAAACGGATTTTTACATGCATAAATATGAAAGCAATGATTAGTATCCCATATAGTGGAACAAAAAATTGTATTTATAGGAGAAGAGTTAGAGTTTCAATTTTGGGGGGAAAAGGGCAAAGTCGACATTCTCACACCCGTTTCAAATTCGAAAACCTACTAAGGAAAATGAGCAGCTACTAGTGTCACGAGACTTTCAGCCAAAATCCCTTAAATCGGATGAACCAGATCAAAGGATGGCTTGATTAAACCCACGTCACTGGAGCTGACGTGTGTGGCAACATCGCGCAGAGTAATACAATACCGAGAACACCCTACTCTCACTAAAAACGTTAGAAAAATAGAAACAAGGGCGATGCGCGTCGTGAACCCCTTGCTGTGAAATCATATGCTAGGCAAGAGACGTTGGGGAGTCGCTTCTCTGTCCTTTGTTACTGTTGAATACGCCGCCTGGGAAGACTCCTGTTGGAGAAAGAGAGGGGGCAGGGTCCAAAGGAAAAGAAGAGCGTTGGGTTAGGAAATTATTTTGGGGTTGGGCTAAGCAACACGAAAGATTAAAAGAAAAACAAAAAGGCGAGGTCATTCCTATTGCGTTCTTGCCAGAATGGAGGGAAAAGGGGGAATTAGACTTGAAATATGATGGGCCCGGATTAAGGTGGGAGGGCGAAGAAACTGATTATGGATTTAGAAAATTGGCCACCAAAATTGAAATTACTTAGAGAAATTGTGAATGAAGTAGATTAAAAGATATGCTTATAAGTAATTGACCAAACTTTGTATTTTAGAGATAAAATAATCGACTTTAGTTGCCAAAATAAATTGAATTCGAAAATGTAACCACTATTTATAATTAAAATAATTAGCAAAATCTTTAGAAAAAAATTAAATCGTTTTGAGAAGATTTTTACATTTTAACTAGTTATATATCGTATACATTACCTTAAAAATTATGAAAATAGTTAAAATATTAATTTAAAATAATTTGAAAATATCCCAATCATTATGAGATCTAATTATTTCAAATTGTCCGAAAATTAAGAAACTCGTAAATTAATTTGCATTAAGGAGAGCCAAATTAGCTTCAACAATTGGTAATTGAAAATGTTTAAAAGATATATGAAAATTTAATTGCATTGCCCAATATAAATAATGTTACTAATTTATATGGTTGACGTGGAATGATGTGGTCTGTCAAAACCTCTAGGAACACGCGCAGCACTGATTGAATTTTCAGTTTTTAATCAAAAGAAAATGAAGAAATTTTGGTTGAAATGTTGTGTTGAATTTTGATATATGGATTCTCAGTTCTTTGTCGAAAATTAGATGGCAACGAGAAGAAGCGCATCGAGGAGGACAAGCTTATCATCCTCTCATCTCAAAAAGAAAACAACAGTCCCTCCTCTCTCTCCTCATCGGAATTCTCTATTCTCTTCTCCTTCCATGTCTGTTTTCATTGCCTCATTATATAATTTATTTAGGAATCGTATATCCTAATTAAAAAAAATTAGTATCTATTGTGAGGAGCATTGCTTGCTGTTCCCAAACATTGATAAATTTTTGTTTCTCCATATATAAATATTGCTTAAATGACAATGTACAAATTATATTGCTATTACAAGTTAGCTGATATTATTATAGCCATTAAGAGGGTAGATTTTATTGAACACTTGAGATGAGATGGGTGCTACGCAGGAAATTTGTGCTATAGAATATGATTTGCCATTCATTTTACAACTAACTAACTACAGTGGGTGGGTGGTAGCAAATAGATTCTCACTAAAATATATAGGGGGACATGAAATAGTTACTATTTTTTCCTTTTCACAATATGCATGGGAATAACCACTTAAACATTTTTCACTAGGAATTCAATGGGAAAATAAGTAGTGATATTTCTATTAAGATTTTCCAAGAGACATAGAATAGCTGCTTTAAATTGTATCCAACTTCATACACTAGCTATGTTAAATCGACATAATTCAACACAGACTACGTCTAATGTTTCTGCCGATTTGTGCAGTTGGTGAATGATAATATTTTTTTTTTGCCTTGCTTCTTCTGTTTTATGGTTCTTTAGTCATTTAAGTATATTCACTTCTTTAGACCTAAGACGTTGATCAATCGAGCGAAAATCTCTTTTATGCAAGTCATAGCCAAGAGATTTCCTTGCTAGTAAACATACTTGATTTTCTAAAATCATATGGAATGACGTACTTGCTAACTTATACAATCATAGGGTTCAAATTAGATGATTGCTTCCCTCTGACATATGAAACAGGGGTCTAACCGGAGAGAGGACAGTGAAGAGACTCCGACTTTCTAAAGCTCTAACGATACCTGATTCTACAAGTATTTATGATGCTTGCCGCAGGATGGCTGCTCGCAGAGTTGATGCTTTATTGCTGACTGACTCGAATGCATTGTTATGTGGTATATTGACGGATAAGGTTAATACTCAATCCTTCTTTTCACTCAGTAGACTCATTGACTAACTCTTCATTCCTTTGTGTAATCGTGTTTCTTTCTTCCCGAAGGATATAACAACCAGAGTTATTGCAAGTGAAGTCAATATTCAGGAAACACCTGTTTCAAAGGTTATGACAAAACATCCTCTTTTTGTTCTTTCAGACACACTTGAGTAAAGCATGAGAAATGGTGTAGGTTGGTTTGTTGTATTTAGAAATAACATATATTCTTGCCCCAACTTCTATGCAATCTCAATCTGAGTATGATTGCTTACTTATTCACTGCAGGAAAATTTAGACATTTGCCAGTTGTAGAAAATGGTGAGGTCATTGCTTTGCTTGATATAGCAAAATGTCTTTATGATGCTATTGCTCGCCTTGAAAGGGCAGCAGAGAAAGGAAAGGCAATTGTAGCTGCGGTTCACGGAGTTGAAAAAAACTGGGGAGCATCTATTTCTGGTTGGTTGTCGGAACATTTTGTCTTGTGTTACTGATGACGACTCATTGATGGGACCTTTTTTCATGTTTCTACTTTTTCAGATTCTGATTCATTTATTGAAACCCTTCGGGAGAGAATGTTTAGGCCTTCACTCTCTACAATCATTTCTGAGAATCCAAAGTAGGTAATATCTTCACTTTAATCTCCTAAAGAGTATAACAGAAAAATAGAGATTTTCTGCAGCCATTTTTTACGGTGTTTCCAGAACTGTTACAGTTGAACCAAACGATACTGTTTTAGAAGCAGCAAAAAAGATGTCTGAATCTAAAACAAGCTCGGCTATTGTGGCTGTTGATAAGAAACCAAAAGGAATTTTAACGTGAGTATTCTTTCTCCCCATATTAACAAGCCAAACTATGTATAGTGTTGTAATGAATGAAATGCTAACCACCAAAAAGAGATTCCTCACGGTGTCTGCAGTTCAAAGGACATACTGATGCGAGTCATAGCACAAGATCTTTCACCAGAGTCCATACTTGTTGAGAGGGTATGTATATCAGTCTTGTTACAATAATAGTTAATTCAAATCAAGGAAATTGACAACTTTTATATTATTTCTTTTCTACTTTTTATATTTTTCTTCATATGTTTGGGTGTTAGAAGAAAACTTGATCCCTGAAAACTTTCATACTTGTCATCCATCTAGGTAATGACTCCCAATCCCGAATGTGCTACAACTGATACATCTATTGTTGATGCTTTACATACAATGCATGATGGGAAATTTTTACACCTACCTGTAATTGATAAAGGTAGGTAGCATTAACCTTTCAGTGTACATTTTATAAGTGTCTCATCTTGTTACGTTTGCTGCAGATGGAATTGTAGTTGCTGTGGTTGATGTTCTTCATATCACTCATGCAGCTGTAGCCACGGTAAGGCATGCATCAGACACACATGTTACTTTTTCGTGACAGATTCCAAGTGTTGTCGCTATGCATTTAATTTCTAGTGTCTTTTCACAAGTTTAGAATCTCCAGAAAGTATCCACCTCATCATGTCTACTTCTTTAGCACTGAACGCACACACATTTGCTCATGTAAATTATCATGTATGTTAGTTTTCCATAAAACAAATATTGCTGCTGAATATCGATTTTTTCTAATTAAGAATTATAAGAAATGGAATTATTGGATATTTATTCATGTCGTCTTCTTGCTCACAAATAACTAGGTGGGAAATACTTCAGGAGTGAATAATGAAGCTGCAAATACTAGGATACAAAAGTTCTGGGATTCAGCTATGGAATTGTCTCCAGATGATGGGGAAGAGACACGAAGGTTAATTAAAACCTTTCTTTCGTGTTAATTACAAAATTTTATAGTTAACTCGAACACTCATTTATATGACATGATGTCAGCATTTGTTCGTTGAAATTTGCTTCTGAAGGGGCAGAGTTGAGAAGATGTATATCCTATCCTTCGTCAAGCCTGTCTAATACTTTTGCATTCAAGATTCAAGACAGAACAGGAAGGATGCACAGATTCAACTGCAGTATGTTCTTTTGCATTCATGTTGACGTTGGAAATGTAAAGCTATAAATCAGTAAAGGTGATGCATACTTATTGCAGATATCGGGAGCATGAGAGATCTGATAACAGCCATTATTCAAAGAGTGGGGGATGATATAAAGCGGAAGAACCTTCCTCAAATTCTGGTCGGGATTGGTTGTAAATGTTCATGTTTTTCTCCTAACTTGATCATATAATCATTGGTAATATATACCCTGTTGCAGTATGAAGATGAAGACCATGAGAAGGTTGTTCTAGCAACAGAAAGTGATCTCACAGCTGCAGTTGAGCATGCAAGATGTGCAGGTTGGAAGGTATATACTGAATATTCCTTAAAATCACCCTACATTTAATTAACATGATATGATATGACGTAATGGCAATTTCAGCAGGGACTAAGATTGCACTTAGACTATTCAGGAAAGCATGGGTGTAGAAAGGGTTCAAGGTCCAACAGTTTGGATACACAATCTGCATGGGCTTCAGCTTACAGTGCCGTAGCAGCTGGTGCTGCATTATTTGCAGGTTTAGGCGTAATAGCATTCCTAAGGAGATCTAATAATTGATTATTATTTCTCTAATTAAATACATTTCCCATCTCCTGTACATTTGACAAATTAACTGATTTATCGTATATAGTCCCAACCATCATTGAGATGTCGGAAGAATAATGGTAATGATGGTTATATCAAGGAACGACTATATAAGTCACTTGAAATTCATAGACGGAAGTTAGAAACAAAAATCTCAAGTGACAGATTTACTATAAGAATGTTTTGATATAGTTTTTTTTATGGTCTAACTTTAGTATGAGAATATCTCCCAATATATAAGGATTTAAAATATCTATCCTATAGCATGTCAAATTAAGATCTTTGAGTCTAGGTTACTCAAACTCTTTGTCGATATGACATATGAGTAATGAGTTATGACCGTCTTATCGCTTGTTGTACGGGCTGTGGGCAAAACAGGCTGGGTTACATTTGGACGCCTTTTAAAGGGGCTTTTGGACTTCAAAAAGAGCATGCTCATATTTTTCTCAAAGTATAAACATCCATTATCCATTGAATAGAGCTCCGACACCTTTGAGGTAAGAAAACGCCATCTTCTAAAATGATAGCAACAATAGTTCAATTCATTTTTCATTCTACACCTACATTCAAAGACGAATGAGCCCAAGGGGAGACATTGTAATACCCCGCAAATCCTAGGCTAAGATTGAAACAATTCTTCATATGCATATAGATTAGAAACCTATAATTTCTAGTTGTACGTAAGTGATAAAGCCAACTTTTTAGTGTGGGAAGAGCTTTCGTGATGTATTAAGGTCAAAGGAACTTGTTAGGTCAAAGTTGAGTTGAAAGTTTCCATACAGATTGAGTTTCAGTTTATGTTCTTATTTGGATCATTTTCAAACAAGCATACATCATAGAATATAAAAAATTGTATGGCCTTTAACCCACCAAATCAAGGGTTTTTAGTCTTCTTTCCATCGCTTCCACTCACTCATTATCCAACTTTTGAGTTAAATGTTACACATATTTATTGGACAGTCAGATTGGCCGTGCACAACGCATGACTGGTAGAATGGATGCACCGCGTAAAGCCATTTTCAAGTGTACATGATGTTAAGTTACATTATTCAATAAGTTATGTGTTGGTTCATTATGAAAATCATCTTAAAAGGCATAATGTTTAGTTTTTCTCAAACTCTCTCCACTTCTCCACCTCCAACATAAATATGTTCCTCCCATGTATCTCAAAGTGTTTCAAAATATTCTTAATTTCTAATCATAAATATTGACAAGGTTCTCACATCAAATACTCCTCTTATCTCTAGTAAAACAAAAAGATCACTTCTAGAGTTCAAGACTAGGTTTTCATCAAGACTAACAAATATCAAAGAGATTATACCTACTTCCACATCAAGGTATGATTTGGATCTAAGGGAACTCATCTCAAAGGTCAAGAAGGGACTTTAAGAATTCCAATTCAACACTAAATCTATGCAAATAAATCCCTAAATAAATCCAAGTTGTGGACTCATCAACATCCCCAACTTAAACTTTTTCTTTTCCATAGTAAAACTCAAGTTCAGCAGTTCAAAGAGGATGTCTCAGATAGTGCTACACAATATTCAATCATGAATGCAGGCAAAAAGACTCAACTTACTCATGAAAAGATTAATTGTGCACTCAAAGATTCAAGTTGTGACTCACCATTATAAAAGATTCTCAAGTTCACAATAGTTGCTTGAAATGCAAGTTCATATGAGTCTTAAATGCCCTCACAGAAAGAATGATTCCATATTCCCACACAATAGTTCAACAATTTATAGCTCTTAATCACCATCAACACTCACACTCACAAAGATGAACACATGCATGACTCCACCCATATTTTCCCCTTATTTTCCAATAAACACTTGTTTCATCTCACTCAAGATAAAAAAAAATCTTTTCAAGGCTTGTAACGGGGCTAAGTGTAAAGGTATTGTCAATTAGGATCAATGAGTGATATCCTCATGAAATGTGGTATGCACAACACTCTCTTCCCTTTTCTTCATCATTCTCATTTGTGCTCAACAAGTCACCCCATTATTTAATTTCTCTGGAATACCGGGCACCCCATTTTCTTTAACACTTTCACAACTTTATTTCAAACTTTTTCATTTTTCATTCGTCTTTTATTTTTATTTTTTTTTATATAGAGGGGTTCCATATTTATCAATACAATTGAGAAAGGTTTTTTTTTGCATATCTTGATTTGATTTATCTTCTCACCACACCTGAACTTAGGATTTTGGCCTAAGTTGTGTCACATCCGAGGAGCACCCCCTAGACGTAACTGGCGTCATCATCCTCTTTGAGGACTAAGACTAGCCTCTTAGCTTACATCATTGCATTCATAGGTTAAAATGCGGAAAATTTGAAAACTTTTCATTACTTCTACATTGAGGTTTACATAGACCTCTACATACACATAATATATATTGAGTATACACAAACCCTTCATATAGGAAGATTACTTAGTCTTCTAGTTTTATTGCACATAGATACATAAAATATGACATAGACTCAAAAGATCTCATATCATAACCATCTAACAAAAGTGTAATCATATGGGCCTAGCCCATACATAAATATAACAAGACTACATATAGCTCATATAATATTTAGTATCCAAATGAAAAGGAAAGAACACAAGAGTCTTAATACTAAAACAACTTCATAAGATTGATAGCGACATTGCCCTCAAAAAGTGAAAACCTACCCAACTTGGATGATTGAGAATTCCAAGTCTTCTTCAAAGTCGTCTTAAAACCCTGCAACAACCGGAACCTAACCTGTTAAGGAAAAGGAAGAAATGGGGTTAGTACACCACTTGTACTAAGTATGAGACCATATGCACACATATCATTAAATCATGCTAAAAAGGGACATTTCATTTAAAACATGCTGATTTACATGTACAAAGCCCTATGCACATTCAAGAAGACCATACCAATCATAAGACATATTCATTAAGTCATAGGCATGTCCATCACAAGACCAACAACACTAAGTCTAGTCAAGTCAACATGCATATCATATAATTGAACACCTAGTCAAAGTAACTCTATCATCAAGTTATAATGGCAACAAGCATGAATCATAGTACATTTCAACATCACCAAAGTAAGACCATTAATCATAACCCTCTTTAAGTCCACTTGTGCAATGACTACGAAAAGCCCCATAACCTTACTTAATCAAGTAAACCTATAAACAACCATAACCAATGTCCGACTTCACATAACATAATATCAAAAGTACATAATATCATACTTTAGCAATAGAGACCAAATACATATTCATAAGAGTAATAAACATCACATATTGTCATTAACATGTAAGATCATCATATACATATAATTTACATTTACAAGCATATACATACATAAAAACATCCTCCTAAGAATTCCCTCAAGGCTAACTAGTGCAATGTTTAGCTAGAGTCCCATACCCCTACCTAGACTAAGCTAAACCCCTTAGGTTATCTTAGTTGGAGTTCAGTCCTTTAGTTCATTTTACCTTTTGGGAACATCTTGCCTTAACTGAAATAGACCACATGAGCTAATGTGGAATCCGGTGTCATGAAACCTTACACCTAAAGAAGGCGGACTACTTGCATAGGTAGTAATAAAACATGAACATAACAACTACGTGGATCTACTAGCTAGTATTCCTATGAGGATAACATAGTTCAATAACTAGGAGATATAGTTGGGACCCTTCTTATGCTACATGAATTGGAGTCTCTAATCTCAAGAGTACATTAGTGATCCTACCTTCCCTATGTGGGAAGGGACACTCCTCAATCTAGTTCACTCGGTCCTAAGCTAGAGTTCCTTTTTGAAATGCCTTTTATACCTTTATTAATCATCATAGCTTAATGTAGGTCATAGGTTCTAACCCTTGTATGAACATCATCATCATACCTCAATAAGGATTGCATGAGTATTGTCCTTTCATTACAATTCATATGAGTGATGTTAGCACATTAACATATTCACATCATGATAAGGAACATTGGTAAATGATTATCATCCTTATAATATTTACATCTTAGCTAATACCTTACAATACATATAAATACATTTAAATTCAACATCGTACCAGCTCTTTCACTCCTAATACAAGGCATGCTTCAATACAACATCATTATTCAATCACAATTAACCATAATTGAGGTAAAAATAGGGATCACAAGACTTACCAAGTTTCCTTCATAATCCATCATTAAGGTCTTTCCATAAACCCATCAATTCAACACAATAAGGGTGTAATATCATCCCACAACAATAACCAACATAATAACAAGGCTAATTGAATTACTACATGACAACCCATCACTTGTTCATGGCTTAAGATAAGAGACATAGGTCAAAGTCACAATGTAGACCAAATACTCAAGAGCTAGCATAATAGGACTAAAATTTACCCTAATATATTCATAATTTATACAATGTCATAATCTAGTAGTAATTCAACCCATAACCAATTCAATTGAACCAACATTACACAATTCATATCAAGATCATAACCAAGGGTTAAGGGGAATAGATCATCTTCTCCAAACTAGCTCAATCCATCAAGAAATAACATAATTGATTTCAAATAAATGTTAATATATTCGTAATATTCAAAATAAATCATAAACAAAGTAATCCATAACATCAATTTTGAGATTGGAAAATACCCATATGAAAACTCAACTTTTGAAATCAATTTGATGGAAACCTTTATAGAAAGAGGTCTCAAAGATGAAATAAATCCCATAACTTACTAATTGATGAATATTGATGGAGAAATTTGATCCTTTTCATCCCTTGAACCCACCCCTATCTTGGTCTTCAATGGGGTTCTTCAACTAGAGTGAGAAAGAAGAGAAAAGGAAGAAAGTTTGGGTTTGTGAATTGTGAGAGCTTAGGTTAGTCTAATTAGCCTAAGGGATTTATATAGGTGGTTAACTAACTTAATTAGACCTCCCCTAAATCCTAATTAACCTCCTAACTAACCCAACCAATTATATGAATTAATTCAAAATGTGCAGCAAAAACAGTCTTCATAGATGACACCACGATCGACGGATCGTGTGTCCATCGACGACATTATGTACCTTCGTGATGCACATCCGTCAATGAGTTCTGAGACTTTTACTTTGTAGGCTTCCAAGATTTTGTCTAAGTGACCATCGATGGAGGCATATACGCCTCGTCGATTCACAAAACGGCCCCGGGGGTGGCATTCGTTGGTGACACTGTCCATTGACAGCTTCTAGTCACTTTTGCAAGGGTCCTCCTCAAGGGATCTTGATTGGTCCTTGGGAGTCGTGCCTGGATGTTTCAATTTTAAATTAACTATAATACATATTAGACAACCTTGACAAATTTTCATCATTTTTCAACTCTTAAAAGCTAGTCAAATAGGCTAAGGATGTTAGTACCTCATTGAACTAGTTTCTGCACGTCATGGATGTTCTTTGATGTTTTGGCTTCTAAACTTCCTAAATGACTTATATACAGTAAAATTGACCTTAAAAAGTGTATAAACCTTTTGAAACTTATTTTAGGCTCTAGAACACGTCTTAGTTTTTCGAAGTGTTACAATTTGCCTATTCAAACAAACTACATTTCATGAGGATGAAGGTTTAGGGGATAAAGAACTGTCTCATTTTCATTAAGTTTCTTCTAAGGAAAAGGGTAAGTCTCAAGCGGTTTTAAGCAAAATTCACCCACTCACAAGGTATCCACAAAAGAGGTATAACGTCAAATTGTTTCACTCATTAAATTTGTTACCTAAGATCATTTTAGGAGCTCACATCATTTGGTCAACCGGACCAATGGGAAAAATTATAGGTGTCATCACACTTGGTTTATGGTAAGCTCATTACACAAGGAATTGACACAAATGTCGAACAAGACTCCACACTTTCATTAGTGTGCAATGTTTATCATAATAGACTCAATTTGATAACCAGCTAGTCACAACAAGATGCAAAAAGTTGATATATTGTTTATGCAACTTCATTTGGCCTCATCGTAGCCGCACATTAATTTTTTTTTGATTGAGAGCAATATTAAAGTCATCGATGTTGATCAAGATCGATACTCAAACTTGCAAGAGAATAACCACATTTAAACACAATCAAGAGGTGTCACAATTTTTTTGGAAGGGTAAAAAATCATTTCCAATTAAAATAAGGAGCCAGAAGCTCAAACATCCACAAAAACAGTGTGAAAACAAAATATATAATGAGAATATCATCCAAACAACAATCACAAAAGCCGAGACTCACTCCACCACAAAACAAAAGCAATTTGTCCTCAAATGCAAGAAAAACATCCAAAAGTAAATAAAAAGTAAGACAAAGAGGGTGGAAAAAGGAAACTTGTCTAAACAATTGCTCTGTCTGTTGGGGAATCAGTGCCTCTGGTGTATCATCAACTGTATCAGATGCACTAGGAGCAGCCAAGGGTGTATCTTCTAAAGAAGACAACACAGATGCATATACCATGGCCTCCTTAATCTCCTCAAGACCCTAATAAATAACCTTCTCAGTAACCCCAAGCATCTCCTTATCTGTCTCCACCTCAGACTCAAGATCAGCTACATCCTTAACTCAAAAAACATCTCTAGTGGTATCTAGAAGCATATCATCCTCACTGATACATTTGAGATCTTCACCGTCCCGAATATCATAGACATGTCCATGGACATCAACTGGTCCATATCTCTCCTTAGCGAAACAATAGTAGATTTTAGAGTCGTCACCTCTTTGGTGGCCCCTTGGCCACATTCTCACACTTCTATCCATGACACTAGGGAATTAATGGTAGTACTAAAGGGTGTCACAATAGAGAGAGAGTTGTTAGAATCATGCCCATAATGGATGTATCAAGAATGGCAGCATGATGATCTGCAGAATGGGCTAGCCGCCCCATCCATAGTAATGCAACCTGAGTGAGCGGGGGCTGGGAGGTAGAAACAACGGTCCAAGATCTAGGAGGTAACAGGAAGCAGAGGAACTGAGACTGTCAAAAGATGCTGAACTAGAGGTACCTGAAAGGCCATAGGCTGGAGTGCGCAAAGGTGCCTTTATAGGTAATATGTCTGTATCCATAATCGAGCAAGAGTCCATTGGGGCTGCCTTCTTCTTATCTACCTCATCTTTCAAGTATTCTACCTCGATCATACGAATGTCAGTAGAAGATGTGGGAATTACTTCCACATCCTTCTTCTCATATATAAGAACCGAGCTTGTCTGCACAACTTAGTGATCAACACAGTAAAGGGAAGGGAAGTATTGATCTTTTTGGCCTTCATGTCCATCTTCTACTCAACGATAATACCCACATTTATACGCTCTCGTGCAATAGTCAGCCAAGACAAGCATTCTTTGCATGGCTTATGATTGATTCATTATGATATGGCATGATAGTGCTGCTAATAAAGCCAAACCAATACCTCACAACTACATATAGGTTCTTATTTTCTATCGAGGCCCTAGATCCAACCACCTTAGAGTACTATCACGTATGAGAGGGGATAGCCAGCGTTACATGCTTTCCAATGATATAGATTTTACCCTGTACTGGTGGGTGTCAACAATGTTTTCGGCTCAATCTAATATTGCATTTATATTAGTATTATCACAATACTTTCTTGTCCCAGACAACCACATCGACAAATGACTTGAATTTCACAACCAACTTCTTGCTTTGCAGCATGAAGGCTCCATAAGCGGTGTAGAACTCTTGGACCCAATTTGAAATATATAGACCACAGGGATCGGTGAGCAGTTGGAACTTGTGGATATCTCAAGCAGTTCATAATCTCTGGATATCTATTGATTACTACATGAGAGGACAACCTCTTTTCTTCGATTATTTTCCTCCACCCCTTAGTCTTCAGCCTGTTCATAGACTTGGGAAAAGAGCTTTTTACAACTGGATCATTGACCATAACCTTTTATGGAAAAGGAAAGGTAGTGGTAGCTTGGAAAAGGAAAGGTAGTGGTAGCTTGGAAAGTCCTAATCCTAGATGGATCATTTAGCCTCTTAGAATGCAGCTCCGCTCTTTGGGAGGCTAGTACTGATCATATCAGGATCAAAGTTGGTAGACGAAGGATCCTGGTGCTCTCCCTCACTCTCAGAAGTCGTGACGTGAGTAACTTAGATACTATCATTGTCATAGCTAGCCTCTGGTGACACATGTGCCTTCTCTTTTCCTTTCCCCTTCTCACTATTTGTACAAAGTTTGGTATCCTTAGCCTTGGATGCATCTTCATCCTCATTGATTTCTATACTGTAGTCCCTCTTACGAGTTGGCATGTATTTTACCAGGAACTTTTGGTTTAGACATGTCTCAAAAGCATAAGAATAATTAGAAGCAGTTCAATCAAATGCACAGAAAATTAATTGTAGGCAGACTCGTCGAGCCTAACGGTGAATCGCTGAATCTCTTTTGCGAGCTAGAACAGGTTTGCTGATAGGATTGACTACGAAATACCTTGAAAAATTAGCATTTCGGTAATGGGAAAGGCCTTTTGAAAAATTCTCCAACAACATTCAGTGTGTCGCGCCCCATTTTCGCAGAAAATGGGTTTTGTGCACGACCTAACAACTCTTTTGGGATTTCGAATTTTGGAGTCGCCACAGACCGAATTAAGGCGCGTTAGGGACCTATGAACATAACTAGTCCAATAGGGTCAAAGATGCCAGAGATTAGGGTAAGGGTTCAAATTACCTCTAGGGAAGGTGTTAGGATAACTGCAAGGTTCCAAAGGTGTGGGTCAGGCCGTATCTCAGCAATCTATGTGGGGGTTACAAATTAGCAATCAAATCACTTCATTTATTGATTTATTTACTCTTGCTAAGTGATAACAAATATAAGACAATTAATATTATTTCATTAATTGAGCATGCAAGGCTAGGTGATAGCAATAATAAATCAATCTTTAAGCATAGAGACTATGTTATAAACAAAATTGGCAAATATGAAGAAATTAATAGTGCGAAGTAAAGTTTGAAAATTGATAAGTTTGAGTAGGATTTTTATTTAAAAAAAAGTTTTTTTCTTGCTAGGGATGATGCCCGATATTTTGATCGCGCTCCTCCACCATAGAAAACAATTTTGATTCGAGTCGGTCTAAAAAAAATAGTTTAAGGTTTTTGAAAATGATCTCAAATAGTTCAATTTACATGTAGGCACATAAAATTGACACATAAATACACATAATCCTTGTGAAATTCATGGGTAGGTGGTAACTTACGGGGAGCGTCGGGTTGAAAATTAGAAAACTAGACCTCGTAGTTTCCTTTTGACTTTCCCACTAAAGATAGGTTAGGAGATAGTGCTTATAATTTATTTCAAAATAAACAATGTCATAATCCAATCAAAGTTTTAAGACAAGATTGAATAATGGAACTTAAGAAAATTATGTTGCAAGGTTTCGATATGAAATATATTTTTAAAAGCCAATAATTTATTAAATGCATGAAATGGTTCTAATTTAGTATCATTATTAAAAAAAACATTTGCATCATGAATGCGGAAATTTAAGAAAGACAAACGGGATACTAATTAAATGATATTAACTAATTTTAAGGGGAGGCACAAATATGCACAACAAATTTTTTTTATTATGGACATGCGAAAAGTTATTTACAGCACTTGACATGATTTATAGGTTTTAAAAAAAAAAAGAGGTAACACATATATGCATGATTTTGTAATGATAGAACAAATTAATCCTTAGGACATGGTTTCTACATGACAAGACAATGCTAAAGTTAGAAAAATGTAAATACACTAATCGCCTACTAATCATTATGATTGAGATTTAACATTCAAAAATTAATGGAATCTAGTTATTTTTAAGACTTATTAACAAAAGGTCAAGCAAATTGAAAATTGGTTAGATTGTAACACCTACAAAACAAACAGTCTAGGTGGTCAAGATAAACCTATAGACATGATTTCTAAAAAATTTCAATGAACAAGTAAACATATAAAATTCCCCTCCCCTGGACGCTCCCCAAATACAATTTACAAGATGATCTAGAGGTACAAAGTTACAACATTCGAATAATAAAAATAAGAAAATAATATATTATATATATCTATATATATATACTATTATATAGATTCAAGAAATACTTCAATTAATCTTTCACTGAATCAAGTTTGAACAAAAAACTGTCAAAGCAATGAAATAAACACACAAGTAATCACACCTTAATTAGTCAAGGTGAGACAATATGCAATTGTTAATGACGAAATTCTACATATAGAGAAAAAAAAGACAAAGCTTACACAAATGTGTGAATGTATAGATCGTGTAAATGTTAAGATACTAACCAGTTAAGCAAAACCAATGATTCAAGTTTACTCGAACAAAGTTTAGCAAAAATAGCGAAGAAAAGAACACTGTGAAAATACGGAATTTCTTAATGTATTTGTTAGAGTAGCAAGAGAGCAATGAGAGCAGGAAGACTGATGAGAGAAACTTGGATTGAGAGTGAATAGGAGGTGTATGAGTTATGAAATAATGAATGGAGGGGGGGTATTATTTATTAGCAAAGAGAGGGAAAAAAAGAAGGGACAAAGAAATTATTTAAAGGATTAATTAAAATATACATTTTCCTTATTTTACAAGGAGGTTCAAATCAAGCCACAATTAAAAAAATATAACTCTCCAATATAGCATAAATAAATTAGGAAGGAATATTATTTTTTCCTTTAAATACGGAGGAGACAAATCAGATTTTTTTTAATTTTAATTTTTTTATTCATAAAAAACAGGAAGAAAATCAGTCAAATTACAAATAAGGAAAAAGATATCAATAAATATTTTTTTATTTTATTTTAAATGAGCCAAAATTGGAATCATTATTTTCCTAAAATAAACAAGTAGGAATCTATATAAATTTCAAATAGGAAAAAGGGATTCAATTACCAGGCAAACAAAATGAAAAAATAAGGAAAAATTAAGTCATACAAATATTCATCACATATTACAATTTAACAGACAAATAAGAAAAAATGGAAGAAAATATACGGGATCCAATTATTATAACATTTTTCTTATTCAAAAGAAAAACTAAATCCACAAAATTATGTATTTATTTTTAGCTCAACCAAAATAAAACAGGTAAGAATCCATTCAACTTTAACAAAGGTGATTATAATGAGTTAACATTATTAAATAAAATAATAGACACAATTACCTCACCAACCCATGTGATTTGTCCAAATTCATATACGGTAATAAAAATCACTTTAACGTCAATTAATTCATTTTCAAGTCAGCAAAGAAAGAGGGAGGGAAATAGTGAGGGAGTAAACAGGGTTATCAATTTTAATTACATCGAGAGGGAATAAAATATGCTAATTGATATAAGCAATTATACCCACATTTACACCAAACAGTCATTATCCAAGAGCAATATTGATAAAAAAAATGGTATAGTCACAATGAACATTTTAGGGACAATATAAATCTTTAATCAAAAAACCACCCAATCAGGTTCAAAGTGAAAGGAAAAATAGCAAGATAACATGCTGTAATTTCCGGCAATAACATATTAATAGCAATTCTCAACTCAATCACATCTAGCTTTAACACCAAAATCATATTAAATCGCGATAAATTATATTTAAACAGATACAAAAGATGAATTTCAAACACAATAAGCTAACGAAAATATCTATATTAATATAGAACAGCAGCCCACATGAATCGATTTAAGTAATAAAAGTTTGCATGAAAAAAAAAAGTACCTGGGACACATCTGCAAAGATTCGCCTTATCTGTTGATTTACATCCCAGTTCTGGTAGGAGCCTCCTTGTTTATCGCATGTTCTCGCTGCTGCTTGCTGCTCTCGGAGCTGCTGGCCGGAGTTTTGCTGTTGCTGCTCCTAGTCCTGCAAAAAGAAGAAGAACGAGAGGCGGAGGGAAATGGAGTGGCGCCGACTGCTAGCTGGTCCTTGGCTTGGGAGGGATACTGTTCTCCTCGCCTCCACTGGAGAGAATGGGGTACTGAGAGGAGGAGGGACGGCGACTGCCTGGTTCTTCGCCAGTTGCTGCTGCCCACCGGAGTTGATGTTGCTCTCCTCGCCAAAACGTTGGTTTTTCTAATTGTTTGGCGCTGTTGCTTGTGTTTGTTGACAAAGAGCGCTGGAGTTGTGATGTCGGGACGCTGGTGCTCGCTCGCAGCCGTTGCGTTCCGTACAGATGTTGTTGCTTCTCGTCGAGCGGGAGAGAGGGGGAGAGGGGCGTCTGGAAAAGGGGGGGCTTTTTGTCAAGAAGAGTGAGGAGAAAAGAGATTGGAATTTTCGGTTTTGGGGTTGTTGGTGTGACAGGAATGGGATTTAATCATAATCGTTGATCTAATTGAAATGAAGGGCCTACGGATTAGATTAATACAAATAATTGGAGGAGATTAAGAGATGAGATGTATTGAAATTAGATTGGGGTGAAATATGGAAGGGCTATATTGCAATAAAAATTTGGCTACATTGGAACACCAAAAGAGACCGGGCTATGTTGAAATAAATTCGAATTCAAGGGGCTAGAATTGAAAGAAAATTATGACAGGAATAGGCTAGAATTTAAAATTAAGGATAAGTGTAGTGAATTACTATTTAATTAAAATTACTACATATATTAAAATTATTTTTATAATAATTGAAACTAATTTAAATTTTACATTTGAAATTTATTAATAATCTAAAATATTTTAATAAGCATTTACGATAACTTTACAAAGTTTCAAAACATAATTTTCAAAGCAAAGTCGGCTAAAAATTCTAAAATTTAAAAATACGTATTTAATAACATAGTATTCCTAAAATGTCAAAAGGTCGGTCCACATGTGGGTGTCAACAGCCCCCCTGTAGTTGATTGCGAATGAAGAATGGAATTGTCAGGCCACCGTTGACTTAGTAGCCGATTTTGTCCGACTGGCCGATCAGAATCAGTAGGGTAAATTGAAATGATATAGAGTTGAAAAAAAGGTACGACTGAGATTTGTTTTAGTCGCCTACATATTCCGGTTAACCGAGAATTCATGGTCGTGTGTAGTTCTAGATTCAAGAGAAAAATGAAACTCTTAAAAAGTTGAAGATGCGCTAAGGATTGGAAAGCGCACAATATCGACTTGAATGGATAGATTAGCAGTAGCGAGAAAGAGAAATAGAGTGGCTAAAAGAGCATGACAGAGAAGCGAGAAGTGTAATGATATAATAAGGAGTAATCAACCTGTGCCACGGTCAAGGAATATGAGTAGCAAAGAATGATAGAGTCATGTTGTGATAGAGGATATCATTGATATTGTAATCAAGGGCGACGTCATTTGCCCAATTCTAGATAAATAATGTTGCTTATAAATGGATAAAGTAGACCAATAATAATAAAATATGATTTATAATAGACAAGAGGTGATGAAAAGGGAATCGTTTGAGAAGTAGTGCAAACCTTGATAGTCTTTGACCTTCTTGAAGGATTGAAACTCATCTCTGAATATTACGTCAAAACTCCATAGATTTGATACTATAAAGATATAATAATATAGACGAAAAAGTGTAAGGCAGACGTCTAAAACGTCATTTTAGGCCGGAGTAGACTAAGTGTCAAGTTAAGAGCGGAATTCTAAATTCATAAAGCGAACCAAAACATATCTTATAAAGCGGGACGGACATAAATATGTATGAGGCAGACAAGCCTAAAGTCCCTTCAAAGGCGGACGCCTAAATGTCCTTGTAAGGCAGAACACAGCTAACTAGCCTTTTAAGGCGACGAGCCTAAAGATAATAAAGGCGGACGAGCCGAGATGTCGAATTGTAAGGCGGAGAGCCTAAATGGCGCATGGTAAGGCGGACGAGCCTAGATGAAGAGACAGTAGTCACAGTGGCGAGGTGAAATCTAAAGATATCTTCATGGTCGCCTGCTGATAGATGAACGCAAAATGATAGAGCGGTAGCCAAGAATTGTTGGAGCCTTTGTTTGTAAAAAGTGAACAGTCCGTTCAAAAGCTAACTTTGTCTGTAATCTGCATAAACTGTAACTTGTAATATAGTGATTAGAGCAGATAAGAGGTAATGCTAAAACATGATGCAATTTCCATATTGACCATGATGTGCCTTAAGATCGTGAAAAAATGACGTCTTAGTGCTAGATTCTAGGGCATGATATGCAGGGGTATCCTCAGGTCCTGAAAATGTTGTCTGTAGGACCATGGAAAATGGACGCTTTAGAATATGGCACCTTCGGATATGACAGACAGAAATTAAAACCCTTAGGCCATGATACTGATGTCCGCAGGCCATGAGGATGATGCCTTAGACTATGACGCCTTAGGGAACATATATGCATAAAATAAGTCCTCAGGCCATGAAGTGAAGTCCGCAGCATGAAAGATGACGCCTTTGGAGGATGACGCCTTGGGGATATAAGCAATGAGTAAAGAGAGCGTATTGTTTTGGACCATCTATGATACTTATGAATTGATTTGATTCGGTCACAGTAAACTCAGAGCACGATGCAATTTGGGCTTATGCAAAATTCGGGCACAAGCAGTCCTCGGGCACAATCGATGATGCATTCTTCGGGACACATTGAATATCGAGCACAATGCAATGATGCACTTATTCGGGCCACAATGTAATATCGGGCACTGCATTATCGATCATATGTTAATGAGCATTTTTAGGGAATCCATATCGGCACATGCAATAATGCAATTCTCGGGCACATGCAATATCCGAGCACATGAATGATGGCGTTTCGGCATTCTCGCGGATAATATAATGATGTAGTTTCTTTGAGCATAGTGCGAATAAGGCGTCGTGCAAATGACGCCAAATGTATTTGTAAGCAAACAGTTTATTGAGGGCATACAGTAGTTGGGCGTCTGCCTTATTGGAATGATCGAGTGTCGTTTGTCCAGCTCAAATGTGGAAATGTTGATTGTTGAAGTTTGCCTTTGTGTAGTACCGGTTTTTTAACATTCAAAGAAAACTAGTAGTTGTAAAGGGGGAGGTTGATCTGTATCCATGATTTGAGAACGTGCCTCCTTGGCTTGCAACCAAACCTCTTCGAGCGTCTATTTTTTCTTTATAAAAAAAGGGGGGGAAAAACTGTAGATTTGAAATAACATTTATAAAAAGATGAGGTCGATCTTTGACCATGGCATAGATTGAGAATTTTACACGTCTGACTCAAAAGTGGAGCATATCATGTGATCTCCGTTGTAGCTGACTGCTTGTTGAGGAGAAACTTCGATGAAATTTTTGAGTTTACTCAAAATTCTGCTCCAGTATGAAGATGTGCCAGGAGAAATCTTGATGGAATTTTTGAGATCCTCTCAAAAATTCTGCCCCAGTTATCAATAGAAAAGGGGAAAATGAAAGTTTATTATAATAAGGGACGAAACCCCATAGGAGCGCCTACGTAATCCCTCGTAAACGGGAATCAGGTTATGACGTAGTCCAAATTTGCAAACAGAGCATGAATCAATCTTAGAATGTAATACTTTTTCACAGAATCTGAATTGACTAGAAGTTTTGGCCAAACTTCTCCATCCATTTTGACCAAAGTATGAGGGTTACGCCTGTCAGTACTCGGAGAGACTATTACGGGACCTTGCAGTGTGGTGAAAATTTACCCTTTGCCCGTCTTGATTGGAAAAATCTGTTTCAAACCAGATGACCAGTGAGAATGTCTGGTTTAACTTGTGAACCGCTTAGCCATTTATTCTGAGTAGAGCTGACCATGACCAAATGGCGTAATTCTTCTTTCACCATCTATTTAATGCCAAATTCATGCCGACCTTGTATCCAGTTAGCTCACTCAAACTGTGCTTCTTTTTTCTTTTTTATTTTTTTTAGTTTTTTTGGATGTCATTATGGACGGTATCTCTACTCGGCGGGTATATAGCTTCAGTGCCGTATTTTATAAGAAGTAAGGTGTGGCCCCTGGGAAGTGCTGATTGTGGTACGATAACCCCAGCATGAGAAAGGTAGCTGTTTCCTGCCAGTGTTTGTGATTATCGATCATCTGACGCAATATCCTTTTGCTGTTTTTGTTTGCGCCTCAACAACCCGTCATCTGTGGCCTGTATGCTGTAGAGTTTCGATGCACTGATCGTGAACTTAATTCACACGTCGGATCTCATTAGGTCACATTTAGGTTGGTGCCGTTGTTGGTGATGTCTGACTCAGTAATTAAAAACCTAAAAATAATGTATTTTTTACAATAGTAATCCACAGCTTTCTTTGCACTGATTAGGGGAGGTGGCCTTCAAACCCACTGGTGAAATAGTCAATTGCGACAAGAATGAATATGTGACCCGTTGAATGTGTTGGCTCGATTGACAATGACATCCATGCCCCATTCTGCGACGACCAAGGTGAACTAGTGACATGGAGTTCATTGGAGGTATCGAATCATATCTGCGATGAGTTGCCATTGACGACATTTCTGGACGTAGCGAATGCGTATGTCGCATAGATTAGCCCAAAAACATCATGATCTCAGAATATTCTTTGACTAATGTAAAACCGTTCATGTGAGGGCCAAAGGTGCCTGCATGTTCTCTTCGACCAGCCTGCGAGCCTCTCTTGCTTCAAGCATCTTAGCAGCCCCAAATCGGGAGGTCTCCTATAGAGGATTTCCCCACTTAAAAGAATTGGGAGTTGCTAACTTCGAATTGTACGCTTTTGTACACTTGTTGCATCTTCTGTGTTTCACCACTTTAAACTATCCTCTATGTCATCGTACAGGCTTTCCATAAGGCTCTTTCTCAAACATGGAACACAATAAGCTGGTTGTCATGTATGTGAAGTGCATAGGATCGATGTTAATGTGATCAGGTGTCGATCATAGATACAGAGTGGCTAAGCGTCTGCGACATTCATTTTGGACCTGTGGTACATGTCTAAATTCTTTTGACAAACCTCTACATAGCCTATGCACGCACTCCACATCTGGGTAACAACTTTTGATTTTTGTTGCCCAATAACCGAGAACCTGGTGGATCAATAGTTCGGAATCACCTATATTAGAGTTCTGGAACATGCAAGTCAATCGATCCGTCGGAGACCTAGTATGCAGGCGTGTATTCGTCCATATTATTTGAGCAAAGTGGAGTTTGCTGATTACTGGATAAGTTGCCCAGTGGGTGAGATCAAAACAGCCCCGATTGCCGGATCCATTCAGATTGTTAGCCATCAAAAGAACCTTCTCCATCCATCATATTCTTACAGAAATGTCCCTCTCCCACAAGGCCACACTCTTCATCTGGAAGTAGGCTCTTCAACGGCCTGTAATCATCGTCCACATGATTCGCTGCCATGTGGTCGTAATGCATGTGCTTTCACTGCTTTTGCGTGATATACACTATGTCAAACTCGCTCAATAATATCGGCCATTTGTAGTTAACTGTGGCATGGCTCTTTGAAACGATATACTTCACAGGATCCATTCCTGAAATCAGATAAGTAGTATGCGATGAAGGTTAATGTCTAACTTTTGGGACAAAACCACGTTAGAGCACAACATGACGAACGCTAATAGAGAGTATCGGGCTTCGCCGAGTGAAATTCTGCTAATATATATATTACATGGCCTCTTTCCTCCCTGTTAAGCGTGTGTCCCAAGATGCAACTGAAAAGCATTATCCAATACTGAAATATACAAAAGTACATGGTCTACCGACTCTGGTGGAACCAATACAGGAGGATGGAAGATAGTATTTGATATGACAAATTCCTGTTGACATTCACTGGCCCTTTCACTGCCGCATCCTTTTTTAACAGCTTGAAGTGGTTCACAGATGAGAGTAGACTTAGCAAATGAAAACGACTAAGGAGTTATAGTCGCCCTAAGAAACTTATTCCTCCTTCTTGCTATTTGGCGGGGGAAGATCACGAACTGGCTTTTGATCTTCGATGGTCCAATTTTACTCGACGACTGCAATGAAAACCCTAAAGCTTTCAGCAGGAACGCCAAAGACAACATTTTGCCGGATTCAGTGTCAGATTGTATGCAGTAGCCTAGCAAAATTTCCGGTAAGTCCTCAGTTGATTTGAACTTTCCTTTGATTTATGATGACATATCAACCTAAACTTCCATTCTTATGGATCCATGTAATGAAAGAAAGTGTCATTGCACTCTGTTACCGTAGCCCCAATGTTCTTAATCCAAAAGGCATCACCTTGTAGTTATAGAGCCCCACGGCGTGTGCAGGCAGTTTTCTCAGCGTCGTCTTTGTGCTCTCAAATTGGATGATAGCCGGCAAAGCAGTCCACAATGACTTGAGTTTCATGCGTAGCACATGTCAATCAGTATGTGTAGTTTGGTAGGGAAAGTTATCTTTAGGGCTAGCTTTATTGAGATCTTGGTAATCCACGCAAACTATGACCTTGTCGTCTTTATGGGCACTGGAACGACTTGCAAGCCAAGTGGGTATTTGTCAAGTGGAGGATCCCAGATCTATTGCTTTATACTTCTTCATTTGATTTTAGACTAATCTCGGGCTTGTATTTCATCAGCTTATGTTCTTTACCGGCGGACATGCTGGACAGTGGCCAGTCGATGGGCTACGATTGAAGTATTAGCCTGTTAATGTTGCGGTAGGACACGCGAAAATATCCTTATTCTCGATGAGAAATCGGTCATACTCTTTCTTGTTCTTCTTTGTCATATGGAGGCTTCTAGGGTTTCTTGTATCACCTATGCATTTAACCAATTCACCACTTTCTGTCTCTACCAAATTTGGATGGTTGTTACGTGAATTCCTCAACCCTTTGGTTACTCGTCGGGAAAACCTCATTGTCTATCGACTTCTTATAAGTCATTAATGTTACGTGAGCAGTCTCATTGTATGCCATAGTCTCAGATTCGACATTTTTATCTTAGTGGAATTTTGCTGGTGAGAAAAAAAAATAGCGCACAATTAAATATAAGGACAAAATGTGGAAAAGAACTTATTGATAAAGATTTGAATGAACAATTTAATAGTCCTTATCGAAAGCAATACAGGGGATGGGAATTAAACGTTTATGAAAAAATCTTTTTATTTGAATACACAGTTATAAAATACATCTTCCAAGATTACCAGATCTCGACGAGGTCGGATGGAGGCGAGGTCCGTTGCTACGCTGATCTTTGCTTCCTTGCTTCCACTAGGGCCCCCTTTCTCCTCCAGCTTGATCACGACGTTGAAACTTTCCCCTCTTCTTTGGTTAGCGGCTAGCCCCTTCAGCGTCTGAGATTCTATCAATACTGCCTCCCATGAACCTGCTGATCGAAATGATGATACAATGGTGGTATGGTTTTCGTCAGTAGATAGTAGACCATCTCTAGGTGGTTGCCAATCGAAAAAAGGGGGGGCATTCTTCGGTAGTGCTACTTATATCCAAACCACAAGTTTGAGTGTAAAAAAGCTGTAAGGTTCGATATCCTTGCATTCAGCCTACAAGCTCTCCCAAGCTGAAAACCAAACCAGGCACAAATATCTATGATTTTTTGTGACACCAAGGTTGCAATCAATATTACCAACAAGCTCCACTGTTATGGTACATTCACCATCCATATTCTATATTACTTCAATCGTGTATACATGATGAACAATTTTCTACATGGACTACAACACCTCTTTGTAACCATTCAAATTCGGGTCATGTGGCTGTATCACCCATTTTTCTTCGCCAGCCCCTTCTTCTCGCTTTCCCTCTCCCCTCTCCTCTGGCCCCTTCCCCACCTATTTCTTCTACCGATTCGGCCCTGCTCATTTCACATCATTCCCTCTTAAACTCTACTCAAACTCCCCCTCTTCTCCGCCAATATTCCTCCATGCCCGCTGCACACTCTCTCGGCCCGACCTTCCTACTCCCATCCCAAACTTAGATCACTTGCTTCTATCTACTTAGCCTCCCGCTCTCTCCTGCCCATTCCCATCCTGTTTTCTCCCTATTTGCCTACGTTCACGATTCCTCGCTTCCACCGCACTTTACCTTGTTGCTCTCTTTCCTTACTCCGTCCCCCCTACCCGCGCGATCTTTCCCTTTTGTCCCCCCTCCCTGTAAACGCCCCTTCCGCTCCATTCCTTTATTTTAATGCGTCTTGTTTACTCGCTCCTCGTTCATCCCATTACTATCTTTCTGCCGCTAACTTATCCGTATGTCTCGCTGCGAAGTCGTGCTCCTGTCCAACCTCCTTTTCTCTTTACGCCATCTGACTCGTTTTTGCACCACTCTTATTAGTCTGTTCTCCCGGTCCCCACCTTGATGACGTTGTTGTTCCGACGCCGATTCGCCCTCTATTTATCTGCCTCCTTTTTCCCCGCCACCACATCTATTGAACGTCTTTCATATTGCCGCCTCTCCACCTCTACCCCCACTCTTCCTACTTCAATTTTTTTTCTCCTTCCTCCCCCCAAATGCTTTTAACTTCGCGCCCCTAATTCCCTCCCTTACTTCCTCCATACAACGCTTCCTCCGCTTTCCCTTATACTACGTTTTATAATGAACCCGTCTCGACCGTACCCTAGCTTCCCGCCCTCCCTCACTCGTTGTGTTTTATTTTTATTCTCACATTCTCTCCACGCGGCTCTTTATTCCACTCTCCTCTTTTCTATATTCCACATTTTACCTCTCCGTATACCCGAACTCTCTGAATCTGGCTCTATCTCAACCATGCACCACTTTCTTTTATAATTCTTCTTCTACCGACTCCCTTGTTTTTTCTGAAGATCCTTTTGTCCTCTCCAATTCCCCCCTCCCCATCCCCTATCCCCACATCTCTTGCCCTGATATCTCTCCAGTCCCACCGCATTTACCCTACATCTATTTCACTCTGGGCGTTCTTGAGGACCTTCGCCCCAAACTCCCAGCAGGGTCTCTTCTTACAATCTTCGCCTTTCGCCCGATTCCGTCTCGCGCCCCATTTTGCCCCGCCGCGAGTACTCTGAGTCCCATCTACGGCTCCTCTCTCCCCCTCACCCCCTTCTCCACGCAGTTAACTACCTACTTGACTAATCTCATCGTTTGCCCTTTTCTTTCAGATTATTAGTGACGTCATCCCCGCTGCAACTGATACCTCCCATCAAACCTATTTTTCCATTATTCTAGACCTAATTTTTCATTTCTTTTTACTTTACGGCTTGCACCCGGCTTTATCCTCGGGATTCATTTGGCTCCTCGCATTCTCTCCCCTCCCAGCGTTCTTTCAATCTCTTCTTTACCCCTGCTCTCCAAGCACCATATATTAGACGTGCCCCTTCAATTCCACTGTTTTTCATCCTCTTCCCTTAGTTCTTTTCCGCCTATATGCTTGTGCAGCACCTTGCCTTTTCTATCTCTCATCCTTTTCCTTACTTTTCCCTTTTCCTCAATTTTTGTCCATTCCTCTTTGTCGATCACGCGCCCCTACATTATTCTGTTTTTTGCCCCCCCGTATCCACATTGGCTTTCGTATTCTACTACCACTACTACAGCCATGTTAGTCTCCCCTCTACTTCTTTTTCTCCCTTTTCCCCATTGCTCCGTTAAGCACCCTCCGGCATTTGGGCATATCATTTCTTTGCTGCCATCTTCCCGCCTTACCCCACCCTCAATTATGTCCATCCCCTCGAGCACACGCGTGCCTCCCTCCTTTTTTATCCTCCAGCCGTCCGCTCCTCTAACCTCCCGTTTTGTATCCCTCCCATCTAGTATTTACTTTTCTTACCTCGCCCTCCTCTATCGCTCTTTTCCTCTCCTTTTTTCTCCATTACTGACGTGCCTCCCCCCCTGTAGCCCTGTACTCAACACGTCTCTTAGCATTTCCTACGGTTCTACTCCTCTCATCCTTCTCTAATCCTCTCTCTCAATTATTAAAGCAGTGCGTGTCACTACGTAGTCTACTCGCTCACCTCCCGCTTCCGGATGATCTAGAACTCATGTCTGTACATCTCCCCCGCTCAACTTCTGATGTAACCTTCACCCTTTCACCGCCCTCCTCGCTCCTGAACTCATCCACCGCGTTACCCATTAACGCACCCACCCAGACTTCTACCTCTGGTAGATTTGTACGCTCCTATGTCTGCACTCTGCCCTCCCCTCCTGTCTTCCCATCGTCACTAACTTTCTCTGTCACCCTCCTACACCCCTTTTGTTCTGCCTCTCTTTTCTCTACTGCCCTCATCATTACCGATCTTAAGGACCCCCTACTTTTTCGATTTACACCTCTCCCCAAACTGTTTTGTTCTACCTTCTTAATCTTCTTGTTCCTCCCTGCTTTCCCCCACCCCCCTGCTTCAAGTACCTGCCTTTCCCATACTACTTTCTCCAACTAAGCCCCTCTTTCTTTCCCAGTGCCAACGATCGCCTACGCATACTGCTGCCCCCTCTACCCCCCGGTTTCTCTTAAACGTCCCACCTGGAAACTTGTCTCCCTTTCGCCTCCATACTCCCTAGTGTCCTCTCACGATTCCGTTCCTACCTTCTTCTTTCCTTCTCCCTAACTGCCTTTATCCCTTTTCCTACGACACCTATTCCCTCCCCCCTCATCCTACGCACCGTCCTTTTTTTTTCACATCATCTCATCTCTTCTACACTTACATCATCCGGTCTCGTCACCTCCCACCCTCTCCCCCTTGAAACGTAACTTAGCCCCTATTATTTTTGTGGCCCCCCCTCCATCCTGGTACTTCCAACTACAGCCTTTAAGACTCCTTCTCTCGACTTCTATTTTTTATATCCTTTACCATTCCGTTTTTACGCCTCCCAAATTCCAAGCTCAATTATCACTGAGCAACCTTTTTCTTTTTTGTCTCCCTGACTTTCTTGGACCTCGCCCCCCCCATTGCCTTTCCCGTCGCCTCTCCCCCTTTGCAGCCCTTTACCCGTTTCTACTTACATTCCTTTTTATGTGAAAGTCTCCACTTTTACCTATTTTCTCTCTCCACCTTTCTATATCCTCTCCTACACCCACTGTCTTATCCTCCCCCCTCACAATTCCCTTAACTCGTTCCTCTACAATCTTCTCATCCCCCGCCCTGCTGTCACACCAACCCTCACATCTTTTCCTCGTTCGTACACTCCTTACAGTTTCCCCACCCTAGACTATTATCTTCCCAATCCTTTTCGTGAAGAGTGACGGAACCGCTCCAGCATATGAATCCATGGACACCCAACAAGAAGTTGTACGAGGAAGGGAGTCCAAATTTTGGAAAAGCTAGGGGAAAGTGACAGAACCAATGAGCATGTCCAAGTTATCTCCCCAATAGTGCCTCTATGAGAGCCATCAAATTCACTCACATTCATCTTCCATGTCTGAATTTTGCACTATCCACACACTAGCCCGTGAGTGTGCTCAAGGGCAAATGTTTAAAATGAACCTGCATCAATTAATGCTTTGTTATCAACCTTATCTGATACTGAAATGAAATGTACAGAGCTTTATTGTGCGGTTGTTCCCTTCGAGTGGAAGCTCATCTTTGTGAAAGATATTTTGTAAGCCTCAAAGACCTGCCCCACCATTTGGGGATACCTCTCCATGAGTGATGTTAGATGGGACATTAGATTCACAAGGTTTCGAGGGCAGCGCGATGGTTTCGAAAGATTCGCAGTAACTACAGAATTGATATTTGGGATGGGGTTTTACTCAGCTGCTCAATGACCAGAGTATTTTTAGCTAAACCTTTTCCAAAATGCCTCTGAGCTTCAAGCTCTACGACTGGTGCTTGGCTTTTCTAGAGCTTCCCCTAAACCAAATTTTCAGAACTGTAAATTCTTCCAGATCTGATGACCCCCTGTTGAAACATCTGTCTTTTTTCACATTATTTCTCTTTTGTGTGTAATCAGAAGGACACATGGGTATCACATTGTATTGGGATGATGCCCTATAGGACCAGTGAACGGTGGTCGGGGGCAACAATGTCTACTTCCAAATGGGGCGAGTCCTTGCATATTAGTGGTGCTGGGCAGTGGTAGAAAAAGCTTCTTCTGTTTCGACGGCCAAATAGATCTTCCCATCCAGACATCCACCAGCTTCCACCATGTTGACTGATGGGTAGGAGAGGATTATTCAGGCAACATTGGTGTAGGATCCTTGAGTTGGAGGTTTTTGTATCAATCAACATTTGAACCTTATCATAAGGGCTCTGCAAACTTCGGTGGTGTGACCCTTCATCCCCAGACTGGTAGGCGCAAAACCTTGTAGGGTCGTACATTTACGCGAACAATCCACAGGTAATGCAGGAATTGGGGAGACGTTAACCCGCCTATTTCAGTCTATTATAAAGTGTGTTATCGGTTCAGCCAAAGGGGTATAGATTTTTGTATATTTTCTTTCATAGGAAGGTTTGTATCGATAATTGGTGTTTGGAGGGGTGGTGGAGTTTGGAAGTGTGTTGGTTGAACATTATAGACAGGATATGAGGCATGCTAATATTTAGGGGGAGAGTGTTGGAAATATTGGCAGGGTTGGGGGAGATATAGGGGGGAGCTGATGGATTGTGACGGGATGGGGGTGAGGGTATGAGGATGGTGGTGGGTTTATTGTCTGTGCCTCAAAGGGGTCCTAGTTCATGAGCCATCATTATAGAAACCTGTTTTCTTTCGACTCTATTCATTCCACCAGATTGCAGATCCTTGTGGTTGTTGTAAGCCTCCAAGTTTATGATAAGTCCCCATCCCTAACTATGACCCCTTCTTCAATTCTTCGCCTAGATTCTGATGATGCCTTCAGCGAACCTCTTTCAGCCACCAGCATCATTCGGTCATAGTATTGTGGTTCTTGGGCCACAGATGAAATAGTCTTTCATTTGAGATTCCTCCATAGGGTGTCTGGACCTCGCGCTTCGGACCCTCCATCTTATGGCATTTTCTCTGAAGGATTCACTGGTTCTTCTTCCATGTTTTGAATGTAAAACCATCAGGTGCATTTTCAATATTGAACCAAACCTTTTCATGAAATCAGTTGCCATATAAACAATTTTATCCATTTATGCAGTCTTGCTCAAGGCTACCCATGAAGGCCTCCCCAGTAAGACTCCTATAAACAACTTCATGAGTACTCTATCATCTCTTCCCCACCCCTACAAGTTTGTCACAATACATTTGTAGTTGGGTTTGGGAGTCCACAATGCCATTGAACGTCTAAAAGTTCGAAGCTTGTATCCTCGGCAAGTTCTACTTAGGTGCATGCAGAGATCCTCATAGTCAATTCTCCAAACTTCATGTTTCCTTAAAAGTGTTGTACCCTGTTGGTCAAGTTGTCTAATCTCTCAGTCAGCGGTTTTTATTAGGATGTTCCTTTTTTTTTGATGGGACTTCTGATTCATGGAGGTCTGGGTAAGAGGGGCAGTTGCATACTATATGGGATTGAGGTTGTTGTTTCCAAGAGTATATGGGATATTTGCGTTTGGGGTTATTTCTAGGAAGGTTGGTTTTGTATGTTGGTAATATTGGTGAAATGGAACTTGGGTATTTTGGGCGTGGGGTGGTGGAAAGGTATTTGGACGAGTGGTTTCAGGTGGGGGGGATATAAGGATTGGAGGATTGTTTGGCATGGCTGTTTGGTTAGGAGGATTGTCTATGTTTCTCCAAATTGAGTTCCAAGAGAAATAGACAACTTGGCCAAATCACGCATGTGGGCTACCTCTTCTTCCAATTGTGAAATCTTGCGCTCATTTCTTAGGACAAGATTATTTTGAAGTTGTCCTCCCTCAGAAGCTTCTACCCTTTCATTGGTGCTGTTGTCATCAACCATTTTACCTTTGTGTTTGGAGCTTGCTCTTTGAGAAGAAGGAGAAGGGGGGGTCCGTTTTGATCGTGTATGTGCCAGGATGAAGACAGAGTACCGGGGAATGGGAAAACAATAGATCAAAGAAAAGAGTTAGGGGTTAGGATAATATTTCATAATATCAAAACGTGTTGAGCTAAATGCCCTATGCACGGAACCTCGTTGATCCAGAGGTAGGGCTCTAAGCGACACATAAGAGAGCATAATAATTAATTCAAGCCTTATTGCCCCCAATTTGGAGTTTAGAGTTAGACAATAAAACGACTTCAATTATTGAAATAATTTCTATTTTAAATCTATCTAGAGATAATAAAGGGCTAGGGATAAACATGGGGAATAAAGAGAAATAAATAAAAACTTAATTATTTTGCTCTCCAATGCTAGGCCACAATCGCTTCTCGATTTCGGGGTTTCGTCGTAATCGGTGTTGAGGAGGTTGCAGCCCATCTTCTCTCTTTTTCATCGCAAAACTAGGAAGAACTCCTTCGCTCAAATCTATATGCTTGCACTTCTAAAAGCCATACAAATATTCAGGTGTGCAGAAGGGTCGGTGCCTCTGGAACATCGATAGTTATCACATTCTTCCATCTTACAGTATAGTGTTCACTTGCGGTAATTCTGACCAAAGTTCGATACATAGGGGCTCATGTGGGATCGCAGAGGTACTTTGGTTGTCCGAATTGTCGAAGCGAATCGAAGTGTGTGTATGGTTGCACACCATTCAAACCATAAGCTCAATGAAGGAAAGTATTCCTTATGATGGCACGTCGTGGCTTCAACCAATAATACTTCCCATGGGATTTCAACGGCTGAGCGCTCCTTAGGTATGTGAACTAGTCCTCCGTCCCACAGGGGAGATTAAAGTATTTCATCCTTCAGGTGCATGGTTGTAATTTTGTTCCCATAGTCCCTCTAACAATGTCTACTTATTAGCTCTTGGTAGAAATGTTCGACGGCCAAAGGTGCCAGGAACAAGTTGCACCACAAAGTATCTTTTGCATTTGGTGCATGCCAGCAACGCTTCTTAGAATTTCTGCAAGTATCATGGCGGACCAAGGTCTTACCACCTAGAGCCAACATACGAACCACATAACACAAGTCGGTGTGGATCTTTCCTCCTTCTCTAGGAAACCAATGAGCTAATAGGCGACGCGAATGAATTACGACGATACCTTTCCCATTTCGCAGACGAGCAAGCAAATTCTCTATGAAATTTTTGATGACTTCCTCCTCCCCCCAAGCGTGAATATAAGAACTCTAAAGAAAATCCAACCTTCTTTCAGGCAAAGTTTTGACTTGGAGATGACACATGCCCATTTGCCTTCAGAAAAGATCTTGGACTTGGTTAGGTGGAATAATCATTCCAGATCTTTGTATGCGAGACCCATGAATCCTCCAACTTTTTTATTGTTGGGGTTATCAAAATCCTGAATTTGAAGCTAACCTCTCAGTGTCCTAGAATTTCAACAATGCCTTTGAGTAAGTGGACGATCTGACTCTACGGAGATCAAAGCAGTGAGGCCTCTAACAGCTTCATTTGCTTCTAACTCTCGATTTTTTTTGAATATCTTTCCACAAGTTTTTCAGAAGGCGATTACTTGACCACCATTGCGTGTTGAGGGAAGGAGTTGAGCCATAACCTCGCAAAAAAGTAACAAACGACTTTAAAAATCCATTTTGACAATGTGGCTTGATTTAATTATTATGATCACGTGAACCCACTAAATATGCCAATTTGTCTAAGGGTGTGAGGGCCCCTTAGACGAGAGGGAGGCTACAATTATTGGATTGACACCAAGGGTCAAACCTTCTAGGGATTATGCAGCATGGAGTGACTTAACCAGGACTTTAAGAGTTGGCTTGACACGGACAGAAAGGATTCTATGCCAGAGGCTTGTGGCTTCGACGGTAGTAAAACTATACGTTACGTCCACGCATATGCCGACTCTCTTATAATGGGTATTTGAAGAAGATTGATAGTTTGAGAGGTGCAAAAGGACAACATCAAGAGCAAAAAAAAAAAAGAGGGTCCCAATTGGTGAAGGTATGAGCGCGATGCAATTATCAAAGCCCAATAAACATTTAGCATTTAAGTTTGGAAAGCGTAACATATAGGACAATTTATAAACAAACATAAATAAGCATGGATAAAAGGAATTTAAACATTCACGTAAATAAGCATGGATAAAGGAATTTAAAATCATGCACATAAGGAAAAGATGATACGGAGACTAACTGTAACAAATAAGGGAAAAGGGAAGAGGTGAAACATGATAATAAACAATTAAGGAAAAGGGGAAAGTTGGAACATGGAGAGAAGACAATAAATAAGGCAACAAAATAAACTAAACATGGTAAGCACCTAACAAATACTTAAATGACAAAAATAAAGTAAGCCCCACATAATAAGAATTAACACGTAAAGAAGAACCTAATATTCATCCAGCGGAGTTGCCTATTTGCCGACGCCCCCTTTTCGCCAGCAAATGAGCGTTGTGTGCACGACTAACAACTTTTTGGGATTTGGAATTTTGGAGTCGCCACCTAACTAATTATTTAGGCGCGTTAGGGCACCTATCTAACATAACTTAAGCCAACAGGGTCACGAGCCAGAGAGTAGGGTAAGGGTTCAAATTACCTCGAGGGGAAGGTGTTAGGCATCCCTCGAGCTCCACAAGTGTGGGTCCGGCCGTATCTCATGCAATCTATGTGGGGATTACACATATCAATCAAAAGGTCACTTCATTGATTAATTTATTTAATCTGCTAAGTGATAACAAATATAATACATTAATATTATTTATTAATTTGAGCATGCAAGGACTAGGTGATAGCATAAACAATCAAGCTTTAAGCATATGAGACTATGTTATAACCAAATTGGCAACTATGAAAGCAATTAATATGTGCGACAAGTAAAAGTTTGAAAATTGATAAGTTTTGAGTAGAATTTTTTATTTAAAAAAATGTTTGTTCTTTTATAGGGATTGATGCCACGAGATTGTTGATCGCGCTCCTCCACCATAGAAACAATTTGATTCGAGGTCGGTTAAAATAGTTACTGTTTTTGAAATGATTTCAAAAGATTTAATTTACCGTAGGCACATAATATTACCATAACTACACCGAATTCCTTTTGAAATTCATGGTAGGTGGTACTTCGGGGACGCGTCGAGTTTAAAAATTGGAAATGCAACTCGTAGTTCCTTTGACTTTCCCACGAACGATAGGTTAGGAGATAGTGCTGATAATTTTTTTCAAAATAAAACAAAAAAAAAAAAAAAAAAATCACGGTCAAATCAATCCAAAGTTTAAAGAAAGATTGAATAAGGACTAAGAAAATTATGTGAAAGGTTTCCCGATATGAAAATATATTTTAAAAGCACGCTATTATTAAATGCCATGAAATGATTCTAATTAGTATCATTATTAAAAAACAAATATTGATCATGATGCGGAAATCTTCAGAAGACAAATAGGATTACTAATTAAATAATAGTAATAATTTTAATTGGAGGGCACAAATATTGCACAACAAAATTTTTATCATTAGGGACATGCTAAAAGTTATTACAGCCTATACACATGTTTTAGGTTTTCAAAAAAAAAAAAGAGTAACTACATAAATGCATGATTTTGTAATGATATGGAACAAATTAATCCTTAGGCATGGTTTCTACATGAAAGACAATGCTAAAGTTATAACATTTTAAACCACCTAATCTAGCCTACAAATCAGTATGATTTGATATTAACATTCAAAAATTAATGGAACTCTAGTTATTGTAAGACTTATTAAAAAAGGTCAAGCAAAATTGAAAATTGGTTAGATTGACACTACAAACCACAATTCTAGTGGTTAAAGATAAACTATAGGCATGATTTCTAAACAAAACTTACAATGAACAAGTAAGGCATATAAATCCCCTCCCCTGGACGATCCCCCAATAAATTTACATATATGATCTTAGAGTCAAATGTTACAAACATCGAATAAATAAAATAGAAAAAGAAACAAAATATAGATTCAAATTAAATCTTTCTTCAAATTAATCTTCAAACTGAACTTCAAGTTTGAACCAAAACATGTCAAAGCAATCAAATAACGACACAAGTAATCACACTTATTAGTACAAGTGAGACAATATGGCAATTGTTTAAGACGAAATCTACCTATAGAGAAAAAAAGACACTAGCTTACACAAATGTGTGAATGTAACGATAGTGTAAAGTTAAGATACTAACCAGTTAAGAAAAACAAATTGATTCAAGTTTACTCGAACAAAGTAGCAAAATAGCGAAAGAAGAACACATTGAATAATTACGGAATCTTAATGTCTTGTTAGAGTAGCAAGGAGCCAATGAGAGAGAAGAATGATGAGAGAAACTTGGATGAGAGTGAATGAGTGTAGGAGTTCATGAATAATGAAGGGAGGGGTCTTATTTAATAAACAAAGAGAGGAAAACAAATAGGAAAAGAAATATTTAAAGGAATTAATTAAAGTACTATTTTCCTCTTTTAAAGGAGGTTCAAATCACCAAATTAAAAAATTATAAACTCAAATATAGCATAAATACAATTAGAAGAGAAATTAGTTTTTCCTTTAAATAAGGAGAGACAATCAGATTGTTTTTTTTTTAATTTTAATTTTTATCATAAAAAACAAGGAAGAAAATCAGTCAAATACAAATAAGGAAAAAGATATCAATAAATATTTTTTTATTTTATTTTAAACGAGCCAAAATTGGAATCATTATTTTCCTAAAATAAACAAGTAAGAATCTATATAATTTTCAAATAGGAAAAAGGGATTCAATTACCAGGCAAACAAAATGAAAAAATAAGGAAAAATCAAGTCATAGAAATATTCATCACATATTACAAATTAACAAACAAATAAGCAAAAATGGAAGAAAATATACGGGATCCAATTATTATAACATTTTTCTTATTCAAAAGAAAAACTAAATCCACAAAATTATGTATTTAATTTTAGCTCAACCAAAATAAAACAGGTAAGAATCCATTCAGCTTTAACAAAGGTGATTATAATGAGTTAACATTAGTAAATAAAATAATAGGCACAATTACCTCACCAACCCATGTGATTTGTCCAAATTCATATACGGTAATAAAAATCACTTTAACGTCAATTAATTCATTTTCAATTAAGCAAGCAAGAGGGAGGGGAAACAGTGAGGTAAAAATGGTTTATCAATTTTTAAATTACATCGAGAGGGAATAAATATGCTAATCATATAAGCAATTTATACCAATTTACACCAACAGTCATTATCACAAGAGCAATATTGATAAACAAAAATGGTATAGTTACAATGAACATTATTAGGGCCAATTAAAATCTTTAATCAAACCCACCAAATCAGATTCAAAGTGAAAGGAAAATAAGCAAGATAACATGCTGTAATTTCCGGCAATAACATATTAATAGCAATTCTCAACTCAATCACATCTAGCTTTAACACCAAAATCATATTAAATCGCGATAATTTATATTTAAACAGATACAAAAGATGAATTTCAAACACAATAAGCTAACGATAATATCGATATTAACATAGAATAGCAGCCCACATGAACCGATTTAAGTAATAAAAGTTCGCATTAAAAAAAAAGTACCTAGGACACATCGCAAAGATTCGCCTTATCTGTTGATTTACATCCCAGTTCTGGTAGGAGCCTCCTTTTTTATCGCATGTTCTCGCTGCTGCTTGCTGCTCTCGGAGCTGCTGGCCGGAGTTTTGCTGTTGCTGCTCCTAGTCCTGCAAAAGAAGAAGAACGAGAGGCGGAGGGAAATGGAGTGGCGCCGACTGCTAGCTGTCCTTGCTTGTGGAGCTGCTCGCTGTTCTCCTCGCCTCCACTGGAGAGAATGGGGTAATGAGAGGAGGAGGGACGGCGGCTGCCTGGCTCTTCGCCAGTTGCTGCTGCCCACCGGAGTTGATGTTGCTCTCCTCGCCAAAAAGTTGGTTTTTCTAATTGTTTGGCGCTGTTGCTTGTGTTTGTTGACCAGAGATGCTGGAGTTGCTGATCGTCGGACGCTGGTGCTCGCTCGCAGCCGTTTGCTGTCTCCGTACAGCTGTTGTTGCTTTCTCGTCGAGCTGGAGAGAGGGGGAGAGGGGCGGCTGGAGGCTGTCAAGAAGAGTTGAGGGAGAAAAGAGTTGGAATTTTAGGTTTTGGGGTCTTTTGGTGTTGAGAGAATAGGAGATTTAATCATAATCGTTGATCTAATTTGAAATGAAGGGCTAGGATTCGATTAATACAATAGATGGATGAGATTAAGAGATGAGATGTATTGAAATTAGATTGGGTTGAATATGGAATGGCTATAATTGCAATAAAATTTGGCTACAATTGGAATGAAAGAGGGCTGTGATTGAATAAATCGAATTCAAATGGTAGAAATGAAAGAAAATTAGACAGAATAGGCTAGAATTGAAAATTTCAGGCAAGGTAGGAATTACTATTAATAAAAATACTACTATATAAAATATTTTTAGATAATGAAAATAATTTAAACCTTGTAACATTTGAAATCATTAATAATCTTAAAATATTTTTAATAATATTTAAGATAAACTTTATAAAGTAAAAAAATACTAAAACATATAATTTTCAAGCAAAGTCGGCTAAAAAATTCTAAAATTTAAAATACGTATTTAATCGAATAGTATTCCTAAAATGGTCAAAGGTCGGTCAAAATTGGGTGTCAACACAGTGAATTAGGACTATCCCGTAAAAAAAGTTACAATGCACTTTAGGGGTTCAGAGGCGCAGAATTGGTGATTAAGCCGGACATTCGGTGAGTCACTGAGTACACATGATGAACTTAGGTTTCTCTCCGAAAGTAACAAACCAAAAATTATTATTAAGCATTGAATTAAAGGCAATACGAGGTGATTCGGCGAACTGCCGAGTGGTTCAGTGAGCTTGACCCAACTCGCCAAGTGACCCAGTGTGCGTACTTTCAACCCAACTTCCCAAATTAAACCCTGCATCCCCCAAAAACAAAATCAAAACATGCACCCAGACAATTACACTAAGACACATACTACCTGTTACCCTTGGACACTCAAACATCTCCAAATTTAGCCAAATTTGGCTATTTGACAACTTTTAACCTTAATAATTATGTCAACCACTCTATTATTGGTCGAATTTCATCATTTGGCACATATGTGGGTCACTTATACTTTATCCGACTAGACCTCACAACATGCAATCACAAACCCACATTTTTTTTACTTTTAAGAACGAAAAATCTTGGGAAATCAACATTAAAGGTATTATAGGCATGATATTCAAATTAACATAGGCACACACTCAAAGTTATTAATAGAGAGGCCCAACACACATCATTAAGATAAAAATTCATGCATAAGAGTAAAAATCGCTAATTATAGGTTTGAGGTTAAATCTTTTTTGCCGAATAATCAAGTTGTAGATCTAGGCGACAATGATATCCAAATCTAAACACAAACTTGACGACCAAGATGCGGTAAAAACATAAAAAATAGAGAACACTACTGTTGGTTTAGAAACTTGAAAAGTGAGGGAAAGTGAAATTTTTTGAAAGTTTAAACCTTTGGCCTTTACAACCATCCGATTCTCGCCCACTCAATGATATAAGTTTTGCTCTCCGACTCACATGGAGACATACTAAGTTTTACAGGAGCTGGAGTTAATTTAGGGGTCCAAATGGTGGAGAAAATTGAGATTGCTGACTAGGTCGGCAAATTGCCAATATGCTCCTTGTATAATCGAATTTTACAAAATGCAAACTAAAAATGTCTTTGAGTCCAACAATGGTCCAAGTCTGCCTCGCCGAACTCTTTGGTGATGCACCAACTGGAATTTTAGCTCGCCAACTTGCACTATTCAAATACATTCCACGCTTTAACCTGTACAATCAACACATAATTATTTCAAAATTTTAAAAAAAGCAATTATAACTTGGGTTTCCTCCCAAGAAGTTCCTCAGTTAACATCGTGGCACGACAAAAGTCTATTCTCAAACCTCATTCTTGGGTTGCAAAACATGAGCTTCTTGGGAGGCAACCCAAGTCTTAATTTCTTTATATTTTTAATTTTTGAAATTATGGTGTGATGATTGTGTAGGTCATGGTGTGGAAAGTGTTTGAAAAGTGCAGGGTTGTGAGCTAAGTATCCAATTGGTGCATCAGCGAAGAGGTTGGCGTACCCGACTTGAATCGACGTTCGACTTAAAAAAAATTAAAATTAGGGTCTGCAAAACTCGGCAAACCCAAGAGATGATTGGTGAAATGCCAAATTGGTTTGCAATCATGAATTTGTTCACCGTTTGTACCCACACATTATTTAGAGGTCTTGTAAAACTTGGTGAGGTAAGTCGCGAACCCCACGAAGTCGGACTAGCGCGTCGCCCGGACGACACGCCGCAACTGACGTGACCGACACCCCCGCCAGAACCCATACGCCCCGTCGCCAAATGGAGAACTAGATAGTTTCTTAAAAGGAAAAAGTTTAAACTTTTAAATTCTTTCACTTCACCTCACTTTTTGTCTTCCCAAATTCACAACCTTACTATAGTTTTCATATTTCCCGTAATTTTACCATATTTCAGTCGTTGGGTTTGGGCTAAGAGTTTGATCTCTTTATGTCATATACCAAGACCATACCCTAGAAGTTAGATTCAGTCTCGGAACGTACCGGTCTTACCTCCGTAGGGCTGGAAAGCCTTGACATTCATTATCGATATACGTAATGAAAAATAGTGCGGAATTAAAACTTTTCACAAGAATATGTCAGTCTTTAAAATATCTTTCATATAAAATTGTAGGAAATACTAAGTCTCAATTTAATGAAACTTAAGACACGAGAATACTTTGGACATGAACCTACACTATACGAAAATAGAAATACTTTGTGTATTACTGTACTTCAATAAGAAACATAAAAGACATCTATATATGCCCTCGCGTTAATTGAGGACATACGTCAACTTCACTTGAAATGATTCTACGATCCAAGTTTTCCTTCCCAAATTCTCCTCAGCTACCAACAACTATAGATATATATAAAAACATGTATTAGTACAACCACATGTTCTAAGTATGACATAATGCATAAAATCATGGAAATCAATTTATTGGAAATATGCATCTTTCATTTAAGAATGATAGATAATAATAAAGAATAACATTATCAAACTTAGAAACACATAAGTAACAGNAACACAAAACAAACACACAAAACCCAAGAATATCAATTAACAAACAATTCTCTTTATTATAAACTTAAAAATATCACATATACCAAAAATTGTATAGAACTGATGACTACGTAAAATTGCATATAAAGGATGAAATGAGTTACATAGCCCACAAAATTGCAAAATTAAAGGAGGCTCAAATCAACACCCACCGTGTTAAACTTCACTTCATTTATATTTTGAAGTTGTCGTGATGGAAGTCATATAAGGATATGATTCACGAGCTTAGGTTCACTAAGAAAGACAAGTGAGAGGTGGTGAAATGATGTCATCAATCTCATCCTCCATCTCACCCAAGCTTCTTTCACACCTTCATCAACATTCTCAAAATTAGTAACATAAATTGAGAACGAAGGTAGAGACAAAAATAAGGTTTATAGCAAGGAATGAATCAAAAATTGAGCCTAGGATATTATACGGGAAAAAGAAAGTCGGTAATAAAAGAGCAGGACTTTCTTATTTGTTCTAAAAAGCATAGTGGAAGATTGAAGAAACAAGAAATTTCTTACGGCAGAGGTTGAGATAACAATGCTTACAAACTGAAAGTGTATGCAGGTAAAACCATAATTATGACTTAGAAAAGTTGCACCTTACTTGAAATTACATACAAGGCTCAAAGACGAAGTGATGGCTTAAAAAGGCTAAACTCATAATTAGATCACTAAACTTGTTGGGTTTTTTCCTCAGGTACTTCAATTACGTTATATTTCAATTGAATCATTGAACCGCCCATAATTTATTTCTTTTGAACATCGATTGATTTTGATATGCTTTTTTATTGTAAATACTTTTAATTGTGTTCGTATTGTATAAGAAATGTAAATTATTAACACTCACAGGACAATAAGAAAGACTTATATGCTGAATGAGGGGCTATTTGTATATGATAAAACTAGATGAAACACATCAACAGATGCAAATGCGTAGCTAGATATGAAAGAAATAACTCTAATATAAAGGTAAATAATGTGATTGATCTTGCCGAAGAAAGACCAAACTGAGTTTTAAAAATCAGATCAAGCTAAGGCTTAAACACTCGGATGGAGAATCATCAAAAGAATAGTCGTTATATAACAATCCCAGAAAATATCTGGTGTTACTCTTCTTATTCTTAAATGTCATTTAATTATTCATTTGACGTGATTTAAGAGAATTCTTGTCTATTAGATCTTTGGAATCCATCCCTATAAAAGTAGAACGTTTATGTTGTAGATTAAAAAAATTCTCACAATTAAATACTTGAAATTTTTGCTAACATATTTTTTCTATAGCACCACATAGTTGTCAGTTTTTTTTATTCACCAGGCTTGTGGGGTAATCTTCATGAAGATCACTGGAATCAGGCTGAAACATGCTATAATTAATTTTAATCTTTAAATTTATTTAGTTAGTGTTATCTTATTTCTTATTTATACTTTACGTGCTCAAATTTTTTATTTCAATAATTAACTCAAGTATCCCATAAAACTCACGTACAAGTTTATATATATCTTTTTAGGGTAAACATTTATGTGTTTACTTTTTCATATTTTGAATCTTTTTTGTAAATATCGACTTTACCACAATATATTTTCATTAATTTAATACAAACGAATAAAATTTATCATACTTTGTTCAATGTTCAAGAAATCATAATTCAACACCAGTGGTGGCTCAAGGATAAAGGCTAGTAAAAAGTCTGCTTACGCCCGCGAAAGTTTTGAGGCACCAAAAAGATTAATAGTGAATTTTATGATTTTGAATTTAATTTGAAACAATACTCCCTCCGTCCAGAAATGTTTGTCATGTTGCGCTTATAGAAAGTCAATTTGATTTTTTTTCAAAGGTAAATTAGATTACATTAATTCGATATTTAAAAAAAAAAATAGATATTCTAAAACTATATGAAAAGTACTATAAATTACAATGTTTTGCATATTATATGATGAAAAAAAATGCATCTTAAACTGTGAGTCAAAGTGTTTATAGTTGATGTAAAAATAGAAAATCATAAACAAAACAATGTACGGAAGGAGAGTATACATATATAGGACTTTAAATTAAACAACTCAAATCTTCTTATTAATAAGTAATGTGTTTACATCAACACCCAACGTGATGAATTACATATAAATGTCTAAACTCTTATTAACTAGAACTAATCCTTAATTTAATAAATAATAATATCATTTTGTGAAGTTATATGCTTAATGTCTTTTAAGAATATACCCTAAAAGCAAGTAGTATGCAAGGCAAAAAAAATAAAAATTAATAATATTTTTGAGCATGTATTTATTTATATTTAAGGCCTCTTATTATATTTTGATTTTAGACCACAAATTTTACTGAGATATAGGTACAACAGAGTAATTTCGATTCCTTTAGAAGCCTCGATAGAGTGGTATATAACGCCGCTCCCGGCAACACCAGATCAAACAAAGAGATGCATTGTTGATTTACGTACTTGTAATGATTTAAACTTTATTTTTTCATGTCTTTTAAGTACTTTTTAGCAGAAGTGATGATATTTTATCTATGTTTTGCAGAAAAATAAGTTTTCAACAGTTCAGGTTGAAGATTACAAAATAAATCAACAGATTTATGGAGAATTATGAGTCAACCTACGAGTGATAGACTTTTTTTTATCAGTTATAGATATTATTCATAGATGAAGACTAAAGTTTTTGAAGCTAAGTGTGGAGCCACGAGGGAGGAGTACGAGCCATAGGAACTCCTACGAGTGGTAGGTTAAGTCAGAGAAAAACATCAGAGACTTTGGATTCATGCACTCAAATGTGATTAACCAGGACGAACCGTGCAACGTTCTACAAGTCGTAGGACCTTTCCATAGAAAGAGTCTTGATGAATATTGAAAAATTTAATTTCACGAGAGGTGTCGGTGATTTGTAGAAGCACCTGTTAGTGCGTAGAGCCAATTTTCAGATCCTATTTTTTCTAAAAATCCATTTTTTGTAGGCAACCATCGGGTCTGTGATTATATACTGCTACAAAAACTGAATCGAGGGGATTTTTTGAAAGGTAAGGATAGCGTGTTGTTTTCTTAGGATCAATTGTCAATAAATAGTCGTCTTTTAAAAAAGTTTGTACAATTTGGTTTTTTATTTTTGAAAATTAATTTGTGAAACACTTCAATTCTAATTCTTGAATCGTTGGTTTATATTATATCTTTGTTAGTTGATCTCTACTTTGCAATTTCAACCGACGATTTCGAAACTCAACTACTTTAACTATAATTTTATGATTTATGTTAACCAAATTAATATGAATTGTGATTGCCTAAGCATAATTGCTAATTACACAAATAGGGCTGTGAAAACTATGAGAAGTTAACAAAGTAGACCAAATAATTAGTAATTATTGAATAGCATTTATGTATGTATTATTTTATCTTTGCTTTGATTAGTTTTTAATGAGGGCCCATATTAGAACTTGCCTTATTCCTTCTCGCCAAACCAATGGGGTAATGAATGAGAAAAGATTATACAACGGTGATTTGAGGACACCAACTATCATCTAATACCTTGAACATACCAATTGATAACTAATCTTGGGTCAAGGGCAAGGGTTAATAAAGCATACACTCGTAGGCCGACCAAGGTGCATGGTGAAATTCACTTAGTTAGGTGATCATCACTTAGGTGATACCTAACTTATAAACTTTGCATGCTAGATACTGGACAAGGTTACTATTATAGGGTTTACTGCGTTGAGGACTTGCGGAGAACACAAAAACCCTAGCACTATTTTTTCACAACTCCCCCCCCCCCCTAGAGTCTACGGAAATAAGTCGATTAAATGGAACAACTATCGAACTATTAAGCTAAGTTTAGACCTCATTCCTCATGAGATCAACCATAATTTATTTTAGGTTCTTTATATGGAACACAACACTTATACTTCTTTTGGAGTTATAATTTAGATGTATCAAATTTTGGCGTTAATACTAAGGAATGAGGCTTTTAGATTAGTCTAATTTTGTTATTGACTTGAAAGTCATTATTTCCCAATTTACATTTTCTTTTAGTTTTTGTTTCTTGTAGGTTGAGTTCCGAATGTATGCCAAGTACAAAGAGTCAAGTCATTTCCCTGACCCAATTTAATCCAGAGATAAATAGAACTCTTCGACGAATGGGAAACATAGGATGTGGTATAGCTTAATGTCTTTTTTTAGAATGTACACTAAAAACAAGTAGTATGCTAGAACAAAAAAATAATAATCAAAAATGAATAATATTTTTGTTCATCTATTTATAAATTTAAGACTTCTTATTATAGTTTCATTTTAAAACACTAATTTTATTGAGATGTCTTTTCAACGTTGAAAATCTAATTTAAATTTACCCCCAAGGTTTGCTATGTTATCATTGTAGTTGTGATATAGAATAATTAGTATTGATGTTGTAATTGTAACAACAAAGTAATCCCTAGTAATTAAGTAATCTTGCAAGAACTATTTGCATGTTAGCTAACGGTGAGAAATTGCTTTAAACCAAAATCAAACATAGGTTACAATTGTCCTATTTCAATAGATGAGGCAGTTTTGATCATCTTCTTTTTATAAAATAAAATATGATAATCCATTAGTTTGAGGTGCTTATACCAGTTGACTAATGATGGGAAATTTTAAAACCAAAATCAAACGAAGAATATAGTTATCCTATGATTCCGTAGATAAGACACACTTTTGGCCCTATAAATTTGAACTTCAATAACCTTTTAAGATATCCTTTAGTCGGAAAATAATATCATACGTATAACTAAAATGATATGAAGTAATTAAATAACATATTTTGAATTTTTTGATAAAATAAGTCTGTATTGTATTTCAATAATTTTAGATGCCTTGAAAGAGTTATGTGTTCAAATCTCATTAGCAATAATTTCCTCCTTTTTTAAACATCGTACACAAAATTCCTGACACCATCACTACAACTCCTCTTTCATTGTAACTGTGGAAAAAATGTCCAAAATAATTTGGTCGTGGATTAAAGAAAAAATTAAATAAATAAATAAATAAATAAGGAAGACCCCATAAATATAGACTTTGTTTAAGTCAAGAGAAAGTGCAGCCGTTGATTAAGGTAAGTCTTGGAATCATGTCTGAATAATGGTGGATCTAATAATTTCATTTAAAAGACATCCATAATTACTATATTTGCAGTTTCTTCTGTTTTCACTTCTTACGTAATACATATAATGAGATAAAATCATTAAATATCTTTTGAGTTGAGACTCAACCTATACATGTAGGTCAAACTTTCTTTGCATGATTTGTTTGGACAATTTTTGCACAATATTCATGTCAAAACTAATAGTATTTAATCCAATCATTTTTATTTTTCTTCTATTTTAAAGATATAATTTTATTTTTATTTGTAACCTTCAATATTTGAAGAAAAATAATTTTTTTTCTAAATTGTATCCTTAATGTCATTAGTTATTTATCATCCAAATTATTTTTCAACACGTATTATATATGTGTGAATATAGGAGAGCGGAACTTCCAACAAAGAAGAGCTAATTAATTTAAAGGAAAAATCTTTTGATCAAAATTTGATTAGAATAATAGCATATTTCAGACTATTTTATTTTACTTTTTTAAATATTTTTATTCTTCGACTTTAATATATTTTAATTATAAAATAAAATAAATTTATTTCAAAATAAAAAGAATATTATAGACTTTTTAATTTCTGACCAAATTCTCTGATCATTTAGCATTATCCTAATTTATAATTTAAACATATAATTTCAATGTTAATTATTGACAAATTCATGTCCTTAGATGAACGGAAATAACAACAATACTCTACTAATTATATTTTATGTATAGAATACAGTTGTCATCATCATCGAGGTTGTGACTGAAAAGCATATGTTAGACAATTATTAAACAAAACAGAATCAACTCGAGCAAGCAAATCTACAAATCATCTAAACTAAGAAAAAATTATATTATTGGACGTAAAATTATCGTGATAAATCTTTCGACTTTACCTGTAATACGATTTTTATTAAATAAAATAAAATATTTTTCTTTTCACATTCTTTAATATGCAGTTGTTATTTCTACTAAATATATAAAATAACTATTAAATATCTCATACATAGGTTATGAATAAAATCAATGAAAAAAAATAGGTAAAATATATATTGTGTTAAATTAATCTTGTAATGATACTCCGAGATTTTTAATTTGACTACTCTCACTTTATATAGATGTTTAATACTTGAGATAATATAACACAAATTGTTATAATTCTCTTAGTTTGCTTAAATGAACAAATAAAATGAAATTTCAAGAAAATTATTGTGACATGTCAAATAGGGACTTAGGTATTGAGGTGTGTGGGGGCACTTTTTTTTTTTGGTAAGAAGTCGCCAGCATGTGTATGCTAGGTGGCATATGCTTAATTAACTTTTGATTGAAAATTGGAGAATTTGACTTTAGAAATCCCATGATCATGCCCAACACCTCAATTCCCAATTGCTTTGATCTTAAAATAATAAACCCTTATTTAATGGCTTGGTCAACTAAGAAAATATTAAATCACTACACTATCATGGATCTTTTATTGCATTATTTTTGTTTGACAAAATCACAATGATGAGGAAAATGATCTGGAAAAAATATTCATTCAAAGTTCTTCATATTTAGTTGTATTCATTCAATGTCTCGAGTACAATGCACAAATGGAGACACCAATCCATCAGAGTTATCATCCAACATTTTGTTTTTATGATATAAGAAAAAGGTAACATGTACAAAAATATAAACGATATACATATGATTTTGTTTTTAGCTTTTATTATAAATAGTTTTAATACGTGGGTTGTCCCAAATCGGTAGTTAGATGACACCCTTAGGATCAAGGTCATAGGAAAAATGATTAAAAATGCTCTTAAAGTTTGTCAAATAGTTTAAAAATATTTTCTTTTCATTTTTTGGTGTAAAAATGTCCTCAACATTTTCTTAAGATTTAAAATTGTTCTTTATTAAAAGTCCACTAACATGATAAATGATGAGTCATTTAATTAGCCAAATGACTTTATCTCATTGTTCACCTAATTTTTAAAATATAGACCCATATATGCTACACTTAAGCAACAACCTTATTAATTACCTCTTTGAAGGATCTAACTAATTTTTCTGGCCTTACTTGCAGCCCTTATTAACATAACCATGAATAAGTTGATGTGGCTCCCCTAGTATGAATCGGTTTATTTCATGTATTAGTACTCCCAGCCTACCTCCTAAAAAAGATTTGGTATGAAGTGAGTTGCTTTGGAAAAAATACTTCCCAAATCAGATGTGAATTTTAAGTTACGCAGAATATGAATTTTAATAACAATCGATCTTTTATAATTATTTTATAGATATTTTAATATGAATATAAAGTATGAACAAAAGTCACATTATTCTCGTGAACTCATTCTTTAAAGGCTAGTTTCTCCTTTTTTCCAAATAATGATTTGTTATCTAGGCCTAAAGCGAAATTATAATCGGAGCTCAAAATATTTTTTTATAAAATAATATCGTGAGTGCGCGTGTATATTTATTTATTTATCTATTTAAAAAAAGAAATTCTAACTTTTTGATATGTAAATTATTATAATACTTTTATAACTGATTTCTGTTATATTTATTGTTCAGTTTGAAGTATAGTTAACCGATTAAATCACTTGCGAGACCTTGTTGATGGTTTCTTTTTTCGAAATAAATCTCATGGCTACTATTAGGCATTTGAAATAGAATTAATTGTATGTAATTAAGTATACCGATTAGTATATTATCTACTTTTACTATTTTCTTTTACAATTTTACTTCAAAATATAAGTCTAAGTATAAAAACAATGATTAGTGTTTGAAGAATCTGACTCCTTTCATAATTTAGAAAAAAGAAATACGTATACATGAGATTGAATCTCCTACTCCTAAAATCTTTCCTAAAGATATTCTGAGAATATCTTATTCCTATAATATATCATATAATATCTCACAGAATATTAAATTGCATACAAAATTAGATACACAATCTAAAGTTACTATATTTACATAGATCTTGCTTAATAACCCCTTCAAGTTGATGCGTGAAGATTTTGAATTCCCAACTTGCTAAGAAGGTTGTCAAACTAATGCTTTTGTAAAAATATCAGTGAGCTGCACTTTAGAGGAAACATATGTTGGATGAATGTTTTCCTTCGTTATATATTTTGTTTCGGAGAAAATGACAATCTATTTTTATATGTTTCGTCCTTTCGTGAAATACTAAATTTTTTGCTATATACAACACTATCTATAGTCTTATTGGTGTAGGATGTGTCACCCCTTGGAAAATATTCCTCATGTTAAAGAACAACTTGCTCAATTTGAATCACACCATCTATATACCTTTAAATTGCATGCACTATGCAGTAATATACCTTGTCCACGTTTTCCTTTTAAAAATTTTGAACAACTTGTAGCGCTGCTTCCCAGTGTTCTTCTTGTGCAATGCATCCATGGGGTCACAAAAGCACCCAATAGAATAACTCTGTTCTAGTGAAACACAAATATAAGAGATGACCTACTTATTGTCGATACCTTTCTGGATTAGCAAGTGGACTTCCTTCTGCTAGTGCTAACTTATGTTTTGACTCCATAGAAACATTTGCAGGTTTGACTCCTAGTAATCAAACTTCAGAAATAATATCCACAGCGTACTTAATGACATAGGAAAATGCCTTCTGAATTTCTCGCAACTTCGATGTCCAAAAAATACTTCAAAGAGCCTAAATCTTTCATGCGTAAATAATCACTCAAATAGTTTTTGAATTTTTGGATAACAATATGATCATTTGCAGAAATTATCAAGTCATCCACATAAATAAGAATATTAAGATGTAGATTATTCTTTTGTATGTTTGGAATAAATCCGTAATTGAATAATATTTGCGCGGTAATTAAAGGAAATAAATTGCGGAACAAACAAACGGTTTTTTCATCAACCGTAATATAAAAGAGAAAATAATGACACCAAGATTACGTGGAAACCCTCCTAAATAAGAGAAAACACCACGACCGAGAGGAGCCAAAGAATATCACTATAGTAAGGATTTTTACATTTGTATGTCTAGTAAAAATCCAAAGACCACACACATTCAAAGAAATAACACCTTTTTTGGAATTTCCAACCTCACTACAATTCACCACACTCTCTATTTTTCATCACAGAATTATTTCCTCCTGTGATGCCTCACTCTTCCTTCTCTCCTTTGTGATACTCTTGGTGACTTAGAATGAAGAATTGTCATCCCTTTGAAAGAGAAAAAAATCAATACCCTCAAATGTATACAGAAGAAAAATAATTTGTATTCTCATAGTCACTACTCTGCCAAACTTTGAAATTGGCCAGAAAATAATTTTTTCTTCTTATACGCTTACCAACTCTAACCACAACTTTTGAATGGCACAAAGTTATTTCAAAGGTGGTACAGGGATGGACCCACAATCTCACGCTCCAAAACTCATTCACCCTGAAGGAGGTAGCTCTAGGTTTCTAGCTTGTGTTACAGGCCGACAAGTTTCTTTGCATAGATAACTTGTCCATGATACACCTTTTGTCAATTATATCTGAAGGGTTTTCACTCGTAGGGATATTTCATGACCTGCTAGAGCCGTCCTCTATCTTTCACGAATCCAGTGATATCTCCGTCAATATGCTTCATCCTTTGCATTGTTACATGCAGCAACCAAGGTGTTTCTTGCTCAAGTCTATTGCAATCTGACTGTCCAATAGACGACATACTCCTTCTTATGCAATCCAAGTTATGAAGAAAATCGTTTCAGCCATAACATCTCTTTTCCAAACCTTCAGTAGCTGCAAGATATCTTGCCTCAGTTGTAGAGAGTGCCGACACACTCTGCCAACTTTGATGTCATGATATCGCTCCCCCTGGAAAATGTTGTTGGAAACAAATACTCCAGTAGTGGATTTTTATTATCGAGGTCACCTGCCATATCAGCATCAGTAGAGCCCTTCAAGATTGGATCAAACCTTTTAAAACAAAGCCAATCTCTTGGGGTACCTCTTAGATACATGAGTTATCCACTAACTTCCTCCCAGTGTTCTTTCCAGGATTTCAAGGGAATTGCTAAACACAACTGCATGAGCAATATAAGGTCTTGTACACAACCATAGCATACATTAACTCCCACTGCTGAAGATTAAGGAAACTTTAAGTCAGTCCCCCTTTCTCTCTTTTGTGTAGGACACATCGGTTTCTCCATCAGATGACTCGCAAGAGGCATGCTACGGTTTTAGCACTCTTCAGTTGAAGCATCTAGTACACGTTCAAATGTACTTCTCTTGAGATAGCCACAACTCCTTTTTGTTCGTTCTCGAACAATCTTAATCCTTAGAAGTTTGTGTGTGTGCTGGGCACCACGTCTTTCATGTCAAATAACTTGGACAAATCGTTCTTCACTTTGCAATAAGCTCTTTGTCTGGTCCTACACATAAAACATGTCAATCCACATATAACAACCAAATAAATAAAATTGTTGTCAGAATCTTGTGTGAAGATTACACATGGATCAGAATAGGTTTTGTGTACGTTTGACTTTTATGAAAGAGTCAAAATTTTGTACCATTGGGGGCCTGGAGGCCTGTTCAAACCATAAAGACTCTTAGTCAATTTGCACATGTTTTCTTCCATATACTTCAAATCCCTCTGGTTCTCCATATAAAATCTCTTTCCAAATCTCGTGAAGAAATGAGTTTTCACGTTCCCAATTGCTCCACTTCAAGATCTAGACTAGTATGCTATGCTCAAAAATAGTTCGAATAGAAGTCATTTTGACAACAGGTGAACAAAATTTCACCAAAATCAATACCTTTTCTTGCTTTTGTCGAAGCCTTTACAACAATCGAGCTTTGTACCTTACAAGATTGCCATTTCCATCTTCTTGAGTTAAAAGGACCCAATTTGCACTTAAGTGGTTCTTTTCCTTTTGAAAGTTCAACTAGCTGGTATGTTCATTTCTGTAGAGATCCCCAGCTCTTAGTGCATGGCTTCATCCATGGCTCTTTTCTGGATGAGACAACACCTCCTTAAGACTTCTGCCTCTACCTTCATCATTGATAAGGACATACTTTAAGGAAGGAGTATTGGTTGATTTACTCTTTGTCTTATGATCTCCTCAGGAGTTGAGATTGTGTCTTCTCTGGTACCATTGATCAGTAGTATTACACCAAGTTGCTCCACCTGGCTCAACAATTCATCAGGTGCTCTTCATGACTCAGTTAACTTCATTCAATTCATACTTCGCAGTACGGATGGTTAGAAGAAGAAGGAACAGTAACAAGATTATGGGATTACACCATTCTTTTGTTGCCCTTCTCGGAATAGATCATCAGCAGTTCCACTTTACTTTTCTCGAAAGATTACATCTCTACTTCTGATGACCTTCTTCTGAAAGATCCCGTAGTCTGTACCCGAACTCTTCATCCCCATATCCGATGGAATCTGCAAGGAAACTGAGTTATCATTAGCTGGTTTCGGTGCTCCTTCGGTACTGTGCAAAAGCTTGCAATCGCACACCCTTAGGGCAAATAAGACATCTCTTATTGTCAAACTCTCTCCGCAATGTCAAACTCCAACGAACTGATGGACTACGATTGATAAAGATAACACGCTATTCGACAATGCTTCACCCCAGAATGTCTAGGTCATTTAGCTATTCTGAGCATGATTATCACCTTCTCAACAATGGTGCGATTCATTCTATTCAGCGACACCATTGTGTTGTAGGGTTCCAGGAAACTATCTTTTCATGTCTGATCCCATGGTTTGACAGTAAGCTTCAAATCTCTTGAAAGGTATTATCACTCCATGTCGGTTTGGAGACATTTTAGCTTTTGACTTGTCTCTCTTTTCTACAGAGCATGAAACTTTTAAAATACTTGAAACACCTGATTTTGGTTCTCAAGATCTAAACCCATAATTTTGAGAAGCGTCATCAATAAAGGTACCAAAGTATGTATACCTCCTATCGATTCATCTCCATTGGCCACAAACATCAGGATATACCAAATCAGTATATCGACTTTCTTTTCAGATGATGTTTTAAATGAGACTGCATGTTGTTTACCAAATAAGCAGTTAGTTACCCGATTTTATTGTTGTACCTTTGGCAAAAAGAGATGAGTGACTTTTTGGAAAGTAATTTTACAATCCTTTCTCGCTCATATGACCCATTTTTATGCATTAAATCTTGCGGAATTTTCTTTGTGAGCCACTTTAATTACCTTGGCCTTTTCTTCATTTGTCCTGTATTTAATGTGCCACGAGCAATCTTTTGAATACCAATGCCACATTTGGGAGTCTCCATTTTTATTTGCAAAAGTATTTCCCATATCCATCTTGGTCCAACGCAATTCCCGAGATCAAGTTCATCCGCAAATCCAGGGGTAGGTGGCGCAGCTCTTTCACCTAATGGCATCCAACCATTTGTTTTTAAATAAAGTCTCGATCCACACAATCTTTGAGTAACCGTGTGTTACCATTTCCACATTGCCATATAATCACCGGCTACTATCTGCAAAAAACATCTCTTTAACGGGTGTTGCATGATAAGATGCTGTGTGTCGATCACCCATTATGACTCTATACTGTCAAGTCCATGCCATTCTTCTTTCCTCATTTATGAGCAGAACAACATCTTCATTATTTGCACCATGACGCTGTGTTGTCATCATTATTCTAGCGAGTGGCTTTCCCTGCCCCTTTTTAGATTTGGACCAATCTCTTTGAAGTGTCCTGGGTGATCGCAATTGTAGTAGGAATTTCTGGCCTTCGTTTGAGCGGACCTTGGATATTTCCAAGAGCTCCGGATTACCATAGTTCTTTGAGCTCACTTGTAACTTCTTCCTTACTTCGTTGATGAGGTATGTCGTGATTTCAGACGTTTTTTTCATCTTATCATTAAGAAAAGGGCGATGTGTTTGTGACATCCTTCAATTCAATAGAGTCCTTACCATGTAAAATGGTTGTTGCTAAAGTATCGTAGAAGATGCCAATGAGTTTAGGAGCACATGGGATTTACTCATCTTGATCTTTACTCCGAGGTTTGCTAGCTGCGTGATAGTCCATTAAGTACATTTAAAATGAGACAAAAAAATTTTGTACCTCACCCATATTAGGGCAATAAACTGCTTCTTTAGGTAAAATTTATTTCGTCAGCGTTTGGACTTGCATAGATTTCTAACTTTTGGGCAAATGCCACCATGCACTCTCTTCACGATGATTTATTAACTACATAATCTGTTAAGTGCAATCTGATTGCACTAGCGCCTTGTCATCCATTCTTCCCAACCTCAAGTTTCATGGATTTGGACTTTTGGATTTGCCCGCCCTAGTGCATTATGCAAAACCCTATGGAGAGTAAGTCTTTCATCATTCTCTTCAAGTTGAGGAAACCGCATCAACGTTTGAATTTTGCTTACCTCGTACTTTCCTCAAGACATTTTTTTATTGCGTATAGTACAAATAAAGCTGCAACATATTCTGTATGGAGCATGAACCTGTGCTCTTGATACCAATTGTTGGGAATCAATCCGTAACAGAAATAAATTTGCGGTAATAAAGGCAATAAATGTGGAAACACAACAATACGGTAATCAACAAAAATAAATATAAATAATGACACCAAGATTTACGTGGAAACCTTCCTTAAATAAGGGAAAAAACCACGACCCGAGAGGAAGCAACTGAATATCCACTATAGTAAGGAGTTACAATTGTATGTCTGAGTAAAACTCCAAAGACCACTACAACATCAAAAGACATAAACATCTTCGATTTTCCACCCACTACAATATCCAATCACACTCTCTATTTTCTTTTCCTCACAAATTATTTTCCTCTGTGACGCCCCCCCCACCCCCCACTCTTCTTCTTCTCCTTTGTAATTATTTTTGGTGCACTTAGAATGAAGAATTGTCCTCCATTTTATAGAGAACAAATACACTACCCTCCAAATGTGCTACAGAAGAAAAACAATTTTTTCTTCTTCATAGCTTACCTACTCTGCCAAACTTTAAAATTGGCAGAAAATAATTTTTTCTTCTTCATAGCTTACCAACTCTACCAAACTTTGAAATTGACACAAAGTTATTCAAAGTTTGGTGCATGGGGATGGACCCCACACTGTAAAGTAAATAATGAGAAATTAGTGTAGAATTGCATGACACCATACTCCTTCAAGGAAGTTCATAACTTTTCGAACAAACATATTGTGTCCTTCAATCCATATAGTGATTTTTGTAGTCTAAAATCCATATCAGAATGTTATAATTTAAAGTTTGGAGGAATTTTCATGTACAATTTTTCTCGGTGGTACCATGAAGGAAAGCATTTTGAACATCCATGTGGCGCAACTCCCACCTTTCATCTATTAGTACTTTTGAAAAGGATGACTCATGATCTGTAGTAATAGCTACAAGAAAATTTTGATGTCGCAAAGAAAATTTGTCACAGTTCACATAATGTGGTATTGGATAAGGCTCACCTGAGGTAAGCTTTGTAATAGATGATGTAGAGGAAGGACTCAATTTCTGAATGGTATAAGTAACATAATCACATAGGAGAGCAAGTTGTTATTTTATTTGATGTCCACGACCTAATTGAAGTTCATTATTTTGTTCTTCGCTGCACTCTACCTCTTAGATAGTAGACATGTCTCCGTCTTCCATTTCTTGAGCATCTTGCGCCTCATTAACTTGTGAATCGGACATTAATTACTAGTTGGTTTTCACCATGCTCAAATCCAATGTGTATCTCAAAATCATTATCAAAAGATCCATTATCAACAAAAATTTATTCAATATTCTCATAAAAATTGGAAACTTATTAGATAAATGAGAATTCATTCTAAAAAGTACATCTCTAGAAAAAAGTATTCATTTGCTTCAAGATCATATAATTTCCAACCTTTTTTCCCGTATAGCTACCCAACAAAAAATACATATACGACTTTTACTTTTAAATTTATCTTTTTTTCTTTCCTGATTATGAGCATAACACCGTGAATAAAAGACCCTCAAGTTCCCTTAAGATGGTGGCTTTCCATGCAAAATTTCATAAGGAATTTTTTAATTAAAAATTAAAGAAGGGGTTCTATTGATCAACTAACCTTCAACCAACACACATTCACCACAAAAATTAATTGGATAATGTCCCTGAAAACAGAGTGCTCGTGCTATATCAAAGATGTGTTTGTGTTTCCTCTCCATCCTACAACTTTCTTGTGGGGTTCCGACACAAAACTTTGAAATATAATTTCTTGCTCAAGAAAATAATTTTTCATGCAAGTAAATTCCATCTCATTATCATTCCGAATAATTTTAAGTATTTATTAATTGTCTTTCCACCATGAAAAGAAAATTCTAACATCATGTGTGACACCTCCTTCTTATCAATTAAAAAAAATATCCATACTGCACAGATATAGTCATCTACAATTGTCGAAAAATACGAAGCACCACATGAAGATAGACTTCAGTATGAACCCTATAAGTCACAATGAACGACTTCAAACTTGTCACAAACTTTATTTTCACAATGAACGACTTCAAACTTGTCACAAACTTTATTTTCACTTAAAGAAACCCATCTCTAGTTTGCTTAAATCGTCGACAAACATCAAAAGCTTTATTCGTCATCTCGCACTATCATTAGTGGAAATAATTTTGGAAACTAACTTGGTAACATTAAAGAAGGATGCCCTAGACGCTTGTGTCAAAGATCAAGTGAGTCTGCCCCATTCTTTATTGCCATAGCTTGTGGTAACATCAAAAAATAATAGAGTCTATCCCTTCATTCACCCCCACCAATTAGCATAGATGTGTGCCTTGCATAATACACAAATTTTAGTGAATTTAACAGTAGAATCGACTTTTATCTATCAATTGCGATACAAAAATTAAATTGCATTTAAATGAGGCATAAAGAGAACATTTTCAAGCTTCAAGTTCTCTCTAAGCTTTACAGATCCATCTTTTGTAGCTATTGTATGTTGTCCGTCTGGAAGTCCCACATGACATCCAAACACTTTATGCAAGTGCCTCATGCACTTCAAGTTTGCATTCGTATGGTTTGATGCCCCTATGTCAATTTTCCAAGGGATTTTGTCATGTTTACCTGCCATCCTCTTGTTCGTATCAGTTTTATGGCTATTCACCATATCACACAGAATCAACTGTTGTTCATTGCTCAAGATAACACTAGTTATATCACTGACTATGCAAGTTGTTCTCGAGCACCTTCGGTAGTAGTTTTGTAGCATTAGCACTTAGTGCTCCACCCCAACCACGTCCAGTGCTTGACTGGGTTTGTTGCTGTTGTGGCAACCCCTTACCCTTGCCACTAGTCCATCCTTCTCTATGAGGGTGATTGCTCCACTAGTCCGAGTAGCTTTTAACCTGAATTAAAAAATCTACCTCATGTCCAGAATATTTACAATAAGTAGTATTCATTGATTTGTCCTTTATCTCTCCATGTCCCCTTGTCATGGTGGTTATTTGAACCACTAGTCCTATGACCTCAACTCTTTCTTCATTTACACTAGTGATGTTATTTACCCTATCCTGATGAGTCAAAAAAGAGAAGACTCTATTTAGAGTCGGCAATGGATCCACAATGAACATGTTGGTTCTAATCGTCCCATAGAGCCTGCAATCCAATCCCATAAGGAATTGATGCACTTTTTCTTCCTCCCATTTTTTTTTTGTAATTGTTCTCGTATGTTACATTTGCATCCTTCACATGTACACATAGAATTTTTTTTCATGATTTTCTAGTTTGTCCCATATAACCTTCATCATTTCATAGTATGCTATAGTTGTTATTACCGTGCTGCTTACAATGTACCAAATCAGATTTCAATTGATGAACCTGAGGTCCATTGGCAACTGAAAACCATTCTATAATTCTGACAGAGATTTTTCATTCTCGATACGTGATATGGTTGAATGCAAGGTTGGTTCAATGGTATTTCGAATACGTGATACTATCATGGACTGAATTGTCCACTAGTCCTGCAACTAAGAAGACCCTTTTTCCGGTTCTGTGATTACTCCATCAACAAATATCCTTTTCCTTCGAGCATGTAATGAGGTAAGCATTGCACAATCCCATTCTACATGATTTCTCCTTGCAGTTGTGCTTGCGTGATCAAGTTTCTTAGGTTGTTGTTGGAAGCTAAATCATCGTAAGGTGAGATTTTATTTTTGGTTAATTCATTTCTTTGTGATTCTTCATCTCATACCATGACTACCATAGACAAAAAGTATAGTGTTTAAAGGAATCTGATCCTTTCTCATCCCAGGAAAGAAGAATATATATATATATATATATAATATATATATATATATATATATATATGTAGTAAACAGGGGATTGATCCACTACTATTAAAGTATTCCAAAAGATAGTATGAGTATCTCATATAAATATTATAGAATATTACATTTCTAATAAATTTAGATACACAATCTAAAATTACTATACTTACACAGATCGTTGCTTAATATTAAGCCATAAGTGTTAGAGCGACTACTATTTTTTAAAGATCATCGAGTTATGCAATAATAATACTTTTCTTTCAAACTCCTATCCTTTAGTAACCTTAATTTTCAATAAGTCATATTAGGTTTTAGTAATACAAATGTAAGAATGCAAAATAAAGGTCATGTTCGAGTTTATCTGAATCACATAAAGGTGTTTAATTTATCCTAGAGGCTCTTTTCCGTTATCTTAATCAGGGGCAGATTTAAGTACAGGTAAGATGTGTCTAAAATGTGTTACGTGACACTGACTTCATATAATTTTTTAACGAAATATACCTATGTAAAAAAAAAACAAACTAAAAAGGTAAAAGAATTAAAAGGACACCCTTATAACAAAGTGCTCCTAGCTCAGGTGGCAGAGACACCGCATACAAAGCACAACGTCTTGAGTTAGATCACCTATGCGGTGTGTTTTTTGTTCGAGTTTTTTCTTTCACGTTTAATTTTTTTCTTTTCTTAAATTTATTAATATTTTGGTTTTAATTCAAATCACTTCATTAGAAACATACAGATCCAGTCTAATTCATTAAAAATTTAATTATTCCTTTTTATTTTTAGAATTAAATAAAATTTAAATTTTTGAGTCCTTCGTCATTTAAAATTATAGTTAAATGAAAACAATGTTAACTTTTATCGTTGTATTTGTATATTTCTTACTTGTGAGTTTCATCATTTTCTTTCCGTTCTTGTTCATCAATCATCATTATTCAGCATCTCGAGTCCTCACATCATGTTAGTATTTTCTTTCTATTCAATTTTTTATTATATGCTTGAATTTTTATTTTTATTTGTTCATAGTAATAATTTTATTAATCATTTATTTGCAATAGAATCGGTTGAATAATGTTGTATAAAACTTTATTCAATAATATGAAAAGATGTTAATATTTTAATTTAAAATTTTAAAATTTTATCTAATTTAAAGAGTAGACAATTTTTTTAAAATTTTAATCTAATCAAAATTTTATAATTTTCTAAGAAAAATATGTTGTTGTATGAAACTATAATAAATTTAGAAGAAGAAGAAAGAAGTAGGGAGAGAGAAAAGACATTTTATTTCTCTTTCGAAGTATAGTCAGGATTCAGAGATCCTTATCACAAATTCTATTTACAATGAAGGAAAACCCTTTATATAAGGGAAAACATATACTTGGTCCCCAAGTAGGATCCTGAAACCATGATCCTACAAGGAATCCAACATTAATTATAAATTCACTTTAACAAGAAAAATATGTTTATAACACTCCCTTAAAGTCGGTTAGATTATGTGCCCTCGTTAAAACCATACTAGATAAAACCCAGGGGAAAAAAAAAATCTAGTGAAGAAAAAAGAGTACACATATCAATAATACGCTTATGGATGGCCTCATTAAAACCGTACAGGAAAAACCCAGTGGAACCAAACCTTTGTGAGGGAAAAAGATACATCGCGATAACTCCCCCTAGAGAACATCAATTCAAGAGACTAGAATCTTCGTTTTCCAAGCTTGTACACCATCTTTCTTGAAGTTGTAGTTGGTAGGATTAGTCTCAATATATCAAACAATAATATTACTTGAAACAATAAATCTTGCATGTTGATATCACCATTCTGGGAGCCATAGTGAGTGTAGAAAAAAACCTTGACGGGAAATACTGTTTTCTTATATACTGCTTTTATGAATCGTTCCTTAGGATTAAAGATTTCTGCAAGTCCTTACTTTAACTTCTTACGCAAATAATTATTGCCCTTTTGAAAACTGTTCAAGAGTTTCAATTTTAGTCATCAATCACTTGCATTACTAATAATGTATATGCTCTATGCATTTGAACCTATTTAATTCTTATGAGATCATAAACAAGTTTTTCAAAATCTTGTATATGACTAGATTCGAACCCATGGATATTCATCAATATTGTCAAGTAAAACATTCAATCTTCGTGTAGACATTTTATAGTGCACTAGATGCAAGTCAAAATTAAGCTTTACGCTTACTAAGAGGATCATTCCACTTTCACTGAGAATTATTTTCTACACAAAGCATGCTTTAATAGAGGAGAATCAGATCCGCATAATCTTTTACAATATTGCGCGCGATGTATCAAAGATATCGTCAATGATATTCATATGTATCAATTCACAATACGATAAAACTTATTGCGATCTCATCACTCATTATTTTTAGGGTAGCTACCCCTATCATGAGGTTTTATAAACGTGTTATGTCGTAGGCTCTCAAGCAGCACATTATCTTTTATTATGATCACTTTGATCCTTTGATCCTCTCCCTTTCTCAAAGATTATTTTATTTAGAAGTATTAGTCTATCAGAGCTCAGCATTGTCATAGACTCTAAGGGACATGCAATGAGGACTCTTTACCAATTTTTGGGTGCTGCTAATATCCCCCTTATGTTAGACAAAACTAACATATCTCAATCTTTGGAAAGGGAATCTATCCTGTGCATCAATGATTCATTTATTCTCTACCCACATATCAAAAGATCAGAGTGAAAAAATTTGGTCCCCAACCATAAAATCAATTGAAAGAAAAAATTTGATCAATAATTATCGGTTGATGAATACCAATGTTAAACTTTTGATTGCCCAATAGTACTCATATCAATATATGAAGCTTTATTTTCATAAACAAGATTTATTTTGAGACATTTAGGGTCACATATCTTGAGGATTTCTCACTATATCATACTAATTGTCGTGCTTACATATTATGAATTTGCTCTTAATCATTATTTTGCACAACACAATTTTAATGTCAAATACATGTGACACAAACGCACATGTGATGATCTTATAGATGCATCGTTTTATTAATCACATGATTAGGTGAACGGCCATATTTCACCTTTTATACTTTAAGAATGTAGAGATTATATCACATAGTTGATCCAATAACTTGTCATGAGAAACAAAACAAACAAAAGGATTCTTGAAGATCTTATAGTTTTTCCAATGTATGTCCATACTCAGTATGCCACATCTATGGGAGATAAATTATTCATTGCCAACTAAGATAATTATTAGTACTCGTAAACTACAAGTTTACTAGGGCCATGTGCCGTTTTCTTAGTAAATTCTAATTTATATTATATGAGGTAAATTCAATTTATTACTCCAGGAGTAAGTAATTCATATTTATATTTCTCCAATTAATGACCTCTTCTAAAGGGATTCGTGATCCCATCACTGAATAGATAATGAATTATCATAAAATAGTGTATTTAATCGTATTATTTAAGTCAATACTTTTGCAAACATCAAGTTGCGAAATAGCATATGCACACGTGAGACCTCAAGAGGAAACCTCCAACTAGGATCATGAAGTATCTAAACAATCCACTAGGGGTGAATAGGTCACAAATATCTGAACGTCCTAGAATGCAGGAATTCGATCTCAACTTTCGGTTATGATGGTCTCCATAATTAACCTGCCTTGCGAACAAAGTAGTACAAGAAAATATCACCATTTAAAAGACATTTTTCGGTTCTACAGGAATGTCCATTTTAAATTTCCATAATCTGTTAAACATATAGATAACGATTGTTGTCACAGAACACTCGTGTCAAACTAAGAAAAATAGGAATTAGTTAAATTTCTATTTAATAGAATGGCCTCAATTGCATTAATTTCTCCAAGACAAACCCAAAGATAAACATGAAACTTTCTATAATACATGTCTCTTAGAGATATTCTTGGTGGATACCAATCAGTGATCAAGGTAGCAATCTTTCTCAGTGATAGCATGGGGCTTACACATCATTCCCTTCGAGAATGGATCCATATTTTAGAATTTATCAGAAGTTTCATTCTTAATGAACGAAATACAAAAATGCGAGCTTATGAAATCATGATATCTTAGTACCTTATTCCATATGTATGTGCATTATGCAATCACTTTTTCTTTCAGAATATATATGACACTAATACCACATTCCACTGTGGTAGGTGAGGAAAAAGAAAAATTCAGTAAATTTCATGACTCTTCATCTAAAACCATAGTTTTTTTTATCAATAGTATATCACATCAATATGTGCATTTAAAACTCAAAATTCAAGTCTTTATCCGTATAAAAGTGTCTTAGGTAATAAACGACGATTTTGAACCCCCAAATTATCTTATCATATTATAGTGCATCAGGAAGTTTAAACCCAAAATGTCTTACCTCTTTGTGCGGATTAGACATAAATCCATCGTCTTCTTCTTTTGTGCGATTAAAACTAAATCCATCGTTCTTACCACAATGAGGACAACCTCAAGCACCTTCAAAATAATTTAATTTATCACTTTTGATGATCATTAATATGATCGTACCCAGTATAATTACACACGGAATTGAGATTATTGATTTCTGAAATCAAAATTAGTAGTTATAATATAGCTAATAGTCACATACCTCATATAAAGGTGGAATGAAAAATATTCTTCACTAAATTGTGCTTATCGATTTATTAAAATGAAATTAGGAATTCTTTTGTCATCTGTTTTAAATTAAACGTATAAAACATTTAAATACTTACTCCAGATGGTAACTCAGATTGTCACATAAATAATATAACGTAAAGATGAAATCATACCTTTGAAGATATTAAGAACCTTATTGCATAACTTAGCAAGATCTCTTTTGTCCTTTTCTGTCTTCTATAATAATCTTTAAGAATAGAAACAATCGTGTGAAACGTGTTATGAAACTTATAAAATTTAGAAGAAAAGAAGAAAGTAAGGGAGAGAGAAAAAGATTTTTTGTTCACTTGAAAGTATATTCGGATTCAGAGCTCTTTCAAAAATCGTATTTACATAATGAAGGAAAAACCCTTTATTTATAAGAAAAACTGACGTGGTCCCCCAAGTACAGATTCCTAACAATTTCCTACAAGGATTCACATAATTAGACATCACTATTTAAACAATTTAAAATTTTTTTTGTTTATAACAGTTTTCATAATGTTCACTATTAATGTGGCGTCAAATTTTCGGAGGCCTATAACAAAACCTTCATTAATTTTCTTCTTGAGCTATTCTTGTCCCCTTAATGGTAAAAGCACATAGAAAAAATCATGCGTACGAGATTGGTCCCAACAATCACAATCACATCTTCAATTTTATTAGTTTCTCTTAAAATAAAAACAAAAACTTCTTAGTATAAAGTATATTAATTAAACAAAAAACAAAAATTTTTAAAACAAAAAAAAAAAAAAAAAAAAACAAAAAAAAAAAAAAAAAAGAAAATGCCATATATAAAGAAACATACTTTTAAGGCTAACTGACCATTGTCCCTTATAGTTGTCTCATCACAAAACAATTCTTCAAAAAATGAACAAACACAAGGATACATAATAGGACTGATACTGTAAAAAGGTGGCGGATACATTATATATTTTTTAATCACATTTTTGTATATGCCTCGTTTTTACATTTTTGTATCCGCCTCGTTTTTACATTTTTGTATCCGCCTCATTTTTTATTACATTTTTGTATCCGCCTCATTTTTTGTCACATTTTTGTATCCGTCTCATTTTTTGTCACATTTTTATACCTGCCTCATTTGACTTAAAAATGAGAAATTTTAGATATTTTTAAAACTAATAAGAGATAATGATAATACGTGAATTTAAGGGAGGATTTTTTGTTATTTTTCCAAAAAGAAATGAAGGAAAATTAACGCATAACTTATTCATTGGGGACGCAAAATTGGGCCCTAAGGCATATAGCACTTCCTTGTCCTTCCAGTCCGCCTAACTATCTGGAATAATATTTTTCATAAAAAATATTTTACCAATATTTTGTGCGAGTCCAATATGTTATTTAAAAATAATAACAATTGATAAAGCTTAATAATAATATTACCAAACCAAATATTCCCTCCGTTTCTTAATAGACAGGTACTTTCTATTTCATACGGTAACTAAGAAATTAATTATTGATCAACCTTACTATTTATCCTTTGTTCATATTAATTAGTCTCTTGGAAAAATAAATTATAGATCTTTAAAATTTGATTAAACTTCCAAAGACCACATCTATTGTAGGGGTAAAATAGGTTAAATATCATTTCATCTATCCTAATTCAATAAGTAATAAAGTAATATAGAACAGATATTTTAGAAATATTCCCGTCTAATTTGGGAAAGAAGAATAGTATTTTGATGAAATTTGAGTATTAATACAAACTGATAATTAATATTGTCCAAGAACTAGTTACAACAAAATTGATACAAAGTACAAATTTTGCAACAATTGTGAAGGAAAATGACTTGTATCCAAAAGCTAAGGAAAGTTAGATTTAATTATTATTATTATTTGTTTTTTGGAAATAGAACATAAGAAAATGGGTTATTCTTCAAAAGGCATTTCTCTAGAAAAGCTTTAGGAAAATATTTGAAGTTGAAACTTAAACAAGAATTTATAGAAGTGTTGATAATTCTACAACCACATTATTATGTGTACCGCATTATTTAAACTCAACAAACATATGATTTGTTTTGTTATATTAAGTATATGTCCTTTATTTTTATTTTTTGCAACATATGTGTTGGGATCCAAAAGAAGAATTTGAGCAAAAATCCAATGACGTATACTGCAGCCTGAAATTTCCCTAAGAGTTATAGAGAGCATAGCATATGGCACAAACATAGGTTTACTTCCACGTAATTTCTTAGATAAACACAAATTCATAACAATGACGACCAAAAACAAAAATCTCACACCAATAAAAAAAATCAAGATTGCATTATTTTTCTTTGGAACTAAATCCTAGTCGTAAAGAAATAATATTTGCTTAAACGTACGCACAATTTCTTTCAATTGCGATAAAAAAAAAATTGGGTTGTCTTGTCTATGTCATTTGTCCAACATTATGATTTTAATAAAATAATGTAAAAAGTAGAGATTGTGATGGAATCAATTGAAAAATGTTTCATTGAATCACCACTTAATTAATCTATCATTTTTGTGGTACAGATAAAATGGTTTATCTCCATATATTTTAGATAAGTCTAAAAAAGAATAAGAGGAAAGCTAATCACTTTTTAGTTTTAGATATGGAAGACGAAGACTTATATGAAACGAGAAGGGAGAGAAGACTTCTTTAAGTAGCATTTGTCATTTGCCCCCACTTCAATTATCCTTACATTACATCAAATGAGTTAAGAGTTTGATTTATTTTGTAAAATAATTTTCTTTATTTTGTAGATATAAGAGGTAACAATGCAAAAATGAGCTACAATTCTCTCACTTGGTTATGTTGTTTGATGTCTTCCAAATAACACTTTAAAGAGGAATAAAGTGGACGTTGTTACAAATTACATAGTATCTTATTTAGGTTCGGATTGAATTCCATAGAGTGTGGTTAGAAAGTGTAACACCTAAAAAATTTGAAAGTCAAATTCAAAAGGAAAAGCTTAATTTTGGCTCTGAAGCACTAATCCACGAGTCCTATCTAAAGACCGCATGAAGTCCTACAGGCCTTAGGAAAAAAGTCATAGGAATTGGTTTAAGTTTTTGAAATTTCAAGTCCCAATAAGTTGGACCTACGAAAGAATTTATGGATGGTAGAAGTAGTCTTAGAATTGATACAGACTTAGAGAAATTTTGGGATGAAACTTGAGGTCTATGGATGGGGTTTATGGACCGCAGAAGGGTCGACCCTTTAATCAAGGGTCTTTTGGACTTTTCTACCCAATTAACCCCTAAAATATGTAATTTTGAACCTATAACTGTTCTTACTCTTCAAACCTAACCCATTACTTCCCATTCACTCAAACTCAAGAAAATCTCCCAAGAATTATTCTCCAAATTATCTCTCAATCTCTCAAGGTTGAAGTTAGAGTTTCGTTGATAACTCTAAACTACACTTCATACATTTCTAAGTGTGACAGTCGCTAACAAGTATAAACCGAACTAAGTGTTGGAGTTGACCCCATATGGAGTGGTACAATAAAGAATTCAATAAAGAAGTAAAAGCGTATGCTAATCATTTGTAGAAGTAACGATTTCGTAACATGAAAACAAATAACAAGGTCTTAAGGAATAATATAAAATTGGGGGGGGGGGGATTAGTAACCTATTTATGCCAAGAATTACTTAACACGAGAAGCAAACAATTAGAGATTGGACCTTAGGAATGTGATTAATCAATCAAATTCGAATTTCTTGTAATGGGTAGTTACTAATCACTTAAAGTTATGGAATCGCAACGGGTAGGCTAGGTTTTTATTACAATAGCCATCTCTCGATCAACTATCATGCTTCAAGTGAGTTCTCTCGAACCTAAACAAGCTTAATATTACCAAAAAACCCAAATTCTTAACCAACACACTCTTTCAAGCTGGGTTTGTGAAGACAAAATCAAACCCACTTTCTCCGCTAGATTTTAAAGACACAATCAACACAATTATTAATCAATCATTCTCATATATTACCTTTTTTTCAAGAAAGCACAGAGAACTGAACTAGAATTGAATTTGCAACTTCATTTTCTCAATTAAAACATGAAAGAAATAATTGAACTCACTTGAAAACAATATTAAATAAGCAATCTATAACACCCATGAGATAATTAACACATTCAACTACATGATCACACCCCTAAGGTAAGGGGTTTTGATAAGCATACTAAAAATTAAGAAATCATTTCCAACAAAGTTTTCCATTTAATTTGCTAATGTGCTATCCCCAAATGCTGAAATTGAAGCTAAAATCTTACAATCTCCAAACCAAAATCCTAAATTCCACTATGAATGTTCAACAAAGTGAAAAATGTAAAGTCTCAAAAATCCAAAAGTAAAAAGTGTGAGAACTCCTTTTCTTTTTTCAAAACAAGTATCTATACGTTCCGAAAATGCAGTACAAAGTCAACTCAGTGAAGACCTACTTATTCGATGATCAACCGAGTTGCTCTTCTTCTCACCTTTCAGCTTGGTTCCTCTATCAAATTGTTCTGGAAAGTTTGTCCAGCCCGATCGTTGTCATTGATCCATTCGGCGCATCTCTTAATCACCACGTTGCTCGCCAAGTTGGTTTGGTCCTTGGGCTATTTCGCTGGAAAAAGTGAGTTGGAGGCCCATTCGTCGAGTCGCTTTTGCAAGCTTTTTTTTTCTTTTCATCAGTTTTGTCGAACTTTTCAGTTTTTTTTGCATAATAATGTACTTTCCCACTCTTAAGACTTTATTTCCGCTTATCAACATCTTAACATTAGTTATGAGAATAAATAGGCATTGAGGACACTAAATCATTAGATAATAAACCCTAAATGAGTCGAAATTCCTGACTCATCAACACCCCCATCTTAATATTTTGCTTGACCTAAAGTAAAACACATGATAGATAGTCCAACAAAGATGTTTACAAATAGTGCTACTTTAGACTCAAGATGAATGTACAGATGGTTCAATCCACACATGTCTCTATTGTGCATTAAAAGTTCCAAACTATGACTAGCCATAATCAGATAAAGCTCACAAAGCTTCAAGTGCAGATTCATGATCAACAAGAGTATTCGAATTCCCTCACATTATGTATGATTCCATGCTCTCACAAAGACAATCAAAGACTACAATTTAAGTAATCAAAATCAACTCTCACGCTCTCAATGGGAAACACATGCACGATTTTAGCCATAGGCTTGCCCGTATTTTCCCACCAACACATCATTTGGCTCATGAAGGATCAAAAAGGCCTTTTAAGTCTTGTAACTGGGATGAGGGTAAAGTTTTATCGCTTCGTCTTAGTGACTTCTACCTTCACGAAAAATGTCTCTAATTTCACGTCTTCTCTTTTTCATTCATTCTTTTCATCTTCGCAACCCATCCTTGGCATATTCAAGCACACAAAATATTTGGTATAGCTCATCGGATTCCTTTTCTTTTTCCATAATCCACAATTAATACAAAATTTTCATTTCTTTTCTTTTGATTTTTTTCTCGCTTTTTTTATTACATGGTTGGGTTCCATCTTTTTCCTCAACACAAGTTTCTAAATATGGATTTCACAAACTTATTGGTAAATTTATTTCCTAGTTCTTACCACACCCCAACTTAGGCTTTTGGCCTAAGTTTGCTATTCAAACAGACCAATGCTTCACAAAGGGGTTTTAGGTGGGGAGGACAAGGTCATTTGTGTTCATGTTCACCCAAAGGAAAAGTTAGGTTTAAATGGTGCTAAGACAGGCTCACACACTCACAAGGTGGTTACAGAAGATGTATAGAAATTTAGTTCACTCTCGACAATTCATGCCTAGGATTATTTCCTTCATTCACCAAATCAAGTCAAATGGAGCAATAAGGCAAGTTCTAGATATCACCATGTATATGTTTCAAGTATTTTTCACCACACAAGGAATTCAACACAATTATCAATCATGACTCTACAAGTTAAGATCCCGTGCAACGATCATTGCAAGAATCACCTCGACAATTCGACTAGTCACAATGAGATACTAAGAGTTCACACAAGACTTATGCAACTCAAATTTCCTTGTTGGACAAGAATAACATATTGTTCATTAAGATTAATATTAAGTCATTGGTATTGGTCACAACGTCACTCAAATGTATAAGAGAACATGAACAATATTTACAAATCAATCAATCAATAGAGAGATCAATGAGATAAAACCACATTTATTTACAATCAAGCACCATAGAGTAACACAACAAAAACAAAACAACAAAATATCCCAAAATAAAGCGAATACAATTTAAGAGAATAGGTAAATACCTTCACCCCACCAAAAAAAACCAAATATTATCCTCAATGTGAATGAGAAGTGTATTAAAAGTAGATAAAAATGAGGGACATAAAAGGTCCTCCTGTCAGGCTAAGCCTGAGGTGAACTCTGCATATCTGGGTAGCCTCGATATGGAAATCAATGACTGACTTATTTCCTACACTGGAAAGTTGCACAATGATCTTCTATATAGGCTGAGACCCACTCAAACCAATCATGGATATGTCACACAAAGAAACCTCCATCACCATCCAAACCACAACACCCTTCAAGTCCTCGAGATTATCATACACCGCCTTATCATGAGTCCCTAGCTCCTCTTCATCTGTCTCCTCTACATCAAGCTCCCTATCTTACTCAGCTGTAACTACTTCTCCGATGACATGATCAAGAGGAATCTCATTAGTAACTGCAATATTCAAACTAGTTTTTCAGGAAATCAAATCCACCCCATTGCATAGTGTTTTACGTGGACCTCATCTCATCCATATCACGTTAGAGTGACACATATCATCCGTCTACGGTTGTTCAAATTAGTGTGGTCTTGATTGTCACGCACTCACATTGCATCCATCTAGAAGTTAGGATTGTGGAATGAGCGTCCATGTACCCATGCCAATCCCAACACTATACCCCCTAATTGCGTTTTTCCAGGAAGGTGAGAAACTAAACCTCCATACACGCTTCAATCATAGAGGGAACAACTAACTCAAATCTAGAATCACATACATCAGCCGAATAGGCGAGGTGCCCATTTTATATAACATGGGTTTTGTCAATGGGGGATGAGAGACAATAAAATATGTAGAAGTAGTAAGGGTGGAGAATCTAGGTATACATGTCGGCTTATCAACGGGAGTAGGAAGAGTAGTATCAGCGTCCATAATCAGTAAATCAGAAATTGGGGTTGTATCCATCGGTGCTCTCCTCATCTGCTCAGACTCGTACCTTATATACTTATCTTCAATCCTCATGATGCTAGTTAATGAGGTAGGATTCACCTCAATATCAGTCTTCACACAAATGGCCCTCCAGAGCGGTGACACAAATCACTGTTGAGAATAGGAAAAGGCAACGAGGTTTGACTCTGTTTGTCCCTCATGAGCATCTGCTCAACAATAATGGACCCCAAATTCATCTTATCTTGATCAATAATGCAGCCTTGAAGCGGAGCCTTCAGATGCCGGATGATGGACTCACTTTTGGCAGGGCATCAAAGTGTTTCTAATGAAGCCTTACCAATACCTAAAAACCACATTCAAATACCTCTTCTCAATCGGTACCCCCACCTCAATCCAAAGAGGTGTAACCTTAGAAAGTAATAGGGCTTACGACTTCAAGTCATCCAGCATTTTGTTTTTGATCTTGATAGTCAAAGAGTGGATCATACGAACTGTGCATGTAAGCAAATCATTGATGTCTATGTCACGGCATTTAACTTTCATTCCATCCACCCCACCAAACTCTAATGGTACTATCAAACAAAAATTTTTCTTCCCTTTTTGGGGAAACTATGCATAACTCCTGTAAAACTCCCTGACCCAAGTAGGCGCACGTGGATTCCAGGGCTTCGTGAATAGCTAAAATTTATGAAACAAAATTGTATCCCATACTGTTGCATATCTATCCATTACACCGATCTTTAGATAACCTTCTCTCCTCACATACCAATGACTTTCGGTCGATTCATAAATCGTGGAGGAGGGACAGGGAAGGAGGCAGTTGTGGTACATGAGATACTAGAAATACTTGTGGTATAGGTGGTGTTGGAACTCAGATGAACTGGTCATGAAGTCCCTTAGAGTGCAACTCAACACGTCTTCGTTTCAATATCTTTTCATATGCTGGCATTGAATAATGAATTTGAGTCATAGAGACCACATCATTCTCACTCTCATAAAAAGATGTGGTGAAGTGGGGGGAATACAAGCCTACATTTTTTGAATTAGAATTGCTTGAACTGGGCTCCGTTGGCTTCTTTCCTTTTCTTAAACACTTGTTTGAGTGGGTCGAGATCTAATTGAATGAGGAGGTACAATCTCCACAACCACAATAACCCCTTTTTTCCTTTTTCTGAGGTGGTGGACCATTTCATGTAATGTAACTTTTGATCTAGCCAAATTTGTCAAGATGAGAAACAAAACGAATATGGTCGCAAAGAATTAGTGAAACAAAAAATTTCAAAAAGTTGTAGGAAAACTCACCAAAATACTTGGCGAGGCACAAGGGTCTCGCCAAAAGTTATAGAACAAAATCAATAAGAATTCATTTAAACAAGGCGAGACCAACTGTAATTCGACGAGTTGCCGAATCAAATCGGTGAGACACAGGGGTCTTCCCGAATGTTACAAAACAATTCAACAAAAATAAGCTTCAAAAAGGCCTAAAACACTTTGGTGATGTCACATCCGGGGAGCACCCCCTAGACGTAACCGGCGTTGTCGTCCTCTTTGAGGACTAAGATTAGCCTCTTAGCTTACATCATTATATTCATAGCCAAAAATGCGAAAAATTTAAAACTTTTCATTACTTCTAAATTGAGGTTTTCATAGAACTCTACTTACACATAATACTTATATCGATACATAGACCCTTCGTATAGGATGATTACTTAGGTTCTACTATTATTGTGCGCGCGCATGTACTATCTCCTCTCTCTCTCCCTCACACACACACACACACACACACACACACACACACACACACACACACACACACACAACAGCACACATATATATATATAATATAAGATGTAAATGAGTTTCACAAATGGAATGTCGCAGTGTTCATAAACCATCTAACAAGGTTATCAAGTGTCCTATAGACCATACATCAAATGTAATAAATCCACATATAGGCATTACAAGGTGTAGTACTCAAATGAAAAGGATAGAACATAAGAGTCTTAAAACTAAAAAAATTTCATAAACTTAATATTGACATCGCTCTCGAAAAGTGAGGACCTACCCAATTTGGATGAATAAGAACTCCAAATCTTCCTTCAATGTCGTGTCAAATCCCTTCAACGACCGAAACCTAAATTGTAGGGGAAAAGGGAGAAAATGGGGTTAGTACACCGCTTGTACTAAGTATGAGACCATATGCACACATATTATTAAATCATGTTAAAAAGTGACCTTTCATGAAAACATGCTATTTTACCCTTTGAAAACATTATGCACATTCAAGAAAAAACATACAATCTATAAGACATATTCATTAAGTCTAAAGCATGTACATCATAAGACCAATAATGCCAAGTCTAATCAAGTCGACATGCATATCACATTGGACACATAGTCAAAGCAACCCCATCATCAATTTATAATAGCATCAAGCATAGATAAGAGTTCATTATATCATAACCAAAGCAAGACAATTACCCATGAACCCTCATTAATTTAACTAGTGCAATGACCAAGTAAATCCCCATAACCTTACTCAATCAAGTAAACTCAATAAGAACCATGACTAACATCCAACTTCACCTAGCATATCATTTCAGAGTACATATCATCATACTTTATAACTAGAGACCAACACATATTCATAAGTGAAACTATTCATCATGTAGTGTCATCAATGTGCAAGAACATCATATACATAACATGTGCAAATATAAGAATATTCATATATAAGAACATCCTCCTAAGCCTTACCTCAAGGATAACTAGTTCAATGTTTAGGTAGAGTCCAATACCCCTTCCTAGACTAAGCTAAATACCTTAGGTTATCTTAGTTAGAGTTCATTCCTTTAGTCCATTTTACCTTTTGGTAACACCTTTACCTAACCGACATAGACCACATGAACTAATGTGGAATCAAGTGTCATGGAACCATACACCGAAGGAAGGCAGATTACTTGCCAAGGTATTACCAAAACATGAACACAACAACTACGTGGATCCACTAGCTAGTATTCTTATGGGGGAAACAATTTTAGTTTCTTTTTAGGAACTAGGATTTTTTTTTTTTTTTTTTTTTTTTTTTGACACGCCCCGCCACCCACAGGTGTACACCGATATCGCCTCGCGTGCACTCTAACCCATCACCTTGCCTCCATACTCTCTGTTATTGCTGTGACACCCATACCATATCTAGTGCTACCTCCTCCACCCTCACGACTTCCGATTTTCGGACTACAGACCGTAGTCTATCCGATCACCCCGATCCCCTAGCACATGGCTTGGCACGAGCTACCAAACTGGGTCTTGCTGTACATCCCTCCCGCCCCCCCGTCCCCCTACAGCCCGTGAATTTTGGCGTCTCGCAGCCCACACCCAAATTACCCATAAACTCCCCCGCTCAGGTCCCCCCTCCCCCCCCCCACCATCCTCGCCTACATAACGTCTCATCAGACCTCCACTCTCCCCTTCTAATCTCGCTTCTCGCCCACCAGTTTACATTGACCCCAGCTGGCCTGCGCATCCAGCGCCCGCCCACCCCTTCCCCACCACTCAGCCTCCTCAGCAAGGACTCTATACCCCGAGCCCCCTAAGTAATCTTCATGCTTACCCTTCCTATCCCCCCAACCCTCCGATCTCAGACGTGACCGCCACTTATAGGCTCGACACACGCCCCGCCTCTCCCACCCCTCTTACTAAGCATCCTTTCTTCTTGCTCGTACAACCCCCTTCTCCTGCTTTGGCAAGCAATTCAAAGGCCCTCGCTTCTGCAACTACATACAGCCATTTTCCTGTTGTACGAGGTCGAATCCGCCCCCCAATATCTTCTCCTCATTCAGGCGCTCACCTTCTTACACCGCACTTAACGCACCCCCCCCTCGCTCTCACCAGGGCAGCGGCTATATCTCCCCCACTGACGGACTTCAAGGCCCCCCCGACCCTTGGTCCTTCTCGACCTCCCCAATGCCCCAATCGTACTTCAGCGCCACACTAAAGGCCTGGCTAGTCCCACCCTAAACCAATTCACCCTCCCCCTATCAAAGCATCTGGGAGTAAAAGGACGGCCCCGCCTCCAGCCTCCGTTCCTCCTACTGCACACCCTTTCATCCACCTACCCCCCACCACGTCCCGCCGAATCACCATTCGTCTTTTACCTTATCTTTCACAGTGTAATCCGTCGGCATCCGCTACAGTCTAAACCGTAGCCATGTCGCTATACGCCTCCCCTACTTTTTGCGCTCCCGTCGCCCTGCAAACTTCTCCCTACCCCGAACCTGCCACGGGGCAACACCCCGATGTATTATCGTAGGCCCCTCTACGCCACGGACCGACCCTCATTGCCCATCCAAGCTCCTTCAGCGCCCCTGCCCAGCTCCCCCCCTCGCATACCAACCATCCCCGATTGTCCATCCTCTATTTCCTTCTTTGGATTGACGCTGCCCCATCCAGATATCCGGCTTTCTCCTATCCCACCCTAACACCCTTCTTGTCAGGCCAGCATGAAGCCCTTTAATCGCCCCCTTGGCATACTTCTCGCCGTCATTGTTGCCCCTCTTGGCTCTCCTTGTCCCAGGTTTCACGTACTTTTTTTCGCACCACCTCAGATTGTGGCTGGAATACGCCGTTTTTCTCACCTTTCGCGCTACCCGTTATGTTTGCCACCCAACGGTGCCAAGGCCGGAGGTTGCCGGGTGTCCGGTTTGATATATTAGGATCCTCTTTATGCTAACATGGCATTATGAATCCAATCTCAGAGTGTACATAGTGACCTACGTTCCCTATGTGGGAAGTGGACACTCCTCACTCTAGTTCACTCGTGCTCATGATAGAGTCTTTTTGAAATGTCTTTACTGTCTTTATTAAATCACATAGTTAATGTAGGTAATAGGTCCTATACCCTTGTATTAATCATCATCATCATAACCAATAATACTTGCATGAGTATAGTTCTTTCATTGCAATCAGTATAATGAGGTTGAACTTGTACCAGTATAATTCATAATAAGGCACATGGGTAAAATCATCACCAGTCTTAAAACTTTAGCATCTTAGCCAACACACTCAAAAATATAGTCAAGACATTTGTCCCCCCAATTCAACATCATCCCAAACACTATCAGAATCTTAATTACAAGATACACGTAATGCAATATAATCAATTAATCACCATTTACCCATAATAAAGTAAGGAATAGGGTATCAAGATCTTATCAAGTTCCTTCATAATCCCTCATCAATGGATTTATTACCAGCAACCCTTAACTCAAAACTCGTAAGGTTAGAAACATCATCATAAATTCAACGAACCCAACATGACAAACAAGACCAATTGAGTCACTTACATTACAATCCATTACTAGTTTAATTAGCTACGATAAGATACTTATGGCAAATCATAGAACATACTTTCATTAACCTAGAATCAACTTTCAAGACTAGCATAATAAGGACTATAATTCATCCTAATAGATCATGTGATGGTGATAAACAAAAATCATAGTATAATAATTCAAAGACATGACCAAGTCAATGATCTAATATTACACAATTAAGATCAAGATCACACCTTAGGGTTAAGTGGAAATTAGGTCATCTTTACTAAACCTAGAACCAATCCATCAAAGAAAATATAACATTAGTATTGAGTTATAATAAAGTATCTTTTTCATTAATATCAATAAGAAATCATAAAAATGACAATTCACATGATCTCTTTTTGGAGATTGGAAAAGACCCACCTGAAAACTCAACTTTGTGAATGCAATTTTGAAGGGAACCTTTGAGGAAAGAGGCCTCAAAGGTGAAAGGAATCCCATACCGTACTAATTGATGATAATTGATGGATGAATTCTACCCTTTATAGACCTTGACCCATCCCTATATTGGTATTAAATGGAGTTCTTCAACTAGAGAGAGAAAGAAGAGAGAAGGAAGAGAGTTTTTGGGTTTGGGAATTATAAGATCTTATGTTAGTCTAATTAGCTTAGAGTCTTTATATAGGTTTTTAATTACTTATTTTTACCTCCCTTAACCCGAACTAATTAAATAACCCCTTAATTAATTAATTGAACTCAACTTAAAACGTGCAGCAACTCAGGCCCTCACAGACAAGAACCCGATCAACGGTCCATCTGTGAGACGATGGCCACAGGACCCTCCGTCCTGTTGGTTCATCGTTTTGGTCAGAAACTTGTCCAAAACCAGTATTGATGAAAATTTCTAAGTGTTAATAGATGAGGAAATCAAAGAATCATCGATTGACACTCGGATTGTCGATTACAAGTCGTGGGTCACAAATGCCTTGGGCAAGTCCTTTCTTTTGACCCCAATAAGCAAGGTATCCTCAAGGCCATTGGTTGGTCCTTGCGGAGAGTTCATGCCCAGTGTTTTGATGTGAAATTAATTCTAATACGTGTTAGTAAAACCTTCCACCAAAATTCATTATTTTGACGTCTAAAAGCTAGTCAAAATATGCTAAGGTGCATGTGAGTACTGATTGAACTAGTGTCCGACGTCGGTGGACGTTATGTTTGACGTTTTGATTCTTAGACCTGCTAATATTACTAATTACAGTTATTTTAATTAGATCTTAAAAACACATGTCTAAAACTTTTGACCACGTATGTTAAGGAGCTCTAGACCCATCTTAGATTTTTGACGTGTTACCAAACTGAGTCACCAGTCAAGCGCTGGCGATGCAACCAACGATAACTGAATAGTTACATGATTAAACTACCAATAATTTAAGTCAACTAGGCAATCAAGGAGTCATTTAGGCGATCTGTCGAGTCATTCGATGAACTTGACTTAGCTCGCCAAATGGCCTGGCGTGCGACATTCCCAGCCCAATTTCCAATTTTTTAATCATTAGCCTATGAAAATTCGATTCAAACCAAATTTTATGCCTATCCACTATGAAATTTTAACCTAGGGAGCTTAGACTTCCACCAATCGATTCAAATTCAACCAAAATGAAAAATTTGTCCTTAGAACAACGTCACCTAATCAATCATTTGGAAAAATCAAGTGGTTAAGTTGAAATCGGGTTCCTTTGACTTCACCACATAAAACCGACCATGCTACAACCACAATCTAAGAAATTTTATTGCAATACTAAACTAATTTAGTCTAACCAAATTTACGAATATTCTTGATTACAAATTCAATTTCAATGATCAATTTTTACAAACTATCAAAGAGAACAATTAATTCATGAACTATTCATAAGCATGCTCAACGCATTTTATGCAATTAAATAAAACATGCAAAACCAACCTTGAATGACAACACAAAATTAAGAGAGCAGGGAGAGAGGAACGAACACAACTTTTGATTCTGGCCATATGAGAAAACCCACAAGATATAAACTGAAAACAAGTAATTTAGAGGTTTATTGAGAGAGAGGAGTCAAAAATCACAAAATAATGGAAGGTTTTAAATTTAAAATAGAAAGGTGATGACCCTTTAGTTTGCTCCCTGTTCAGTGATGGTCACCATCTTCATCAATCCACTTAGAAAATTGCTGAGTAAACCTTATCCTGCTAAAACTTACAGCACACTAGACTGTCAATTAGCTATGAAGGGAGATATGAATCGCGCTCGCTAAGCTGCTTGGTTATTCGCAGAGTGAGATATGGGCTTTCCCAATTGCGTTTTCCTCACTTTGCCTTAGTGTGGTGAGAATTACGTTGTGTATTGTGATGCATCTAGGGTTGGTTTGGGTAGTGTTCTTATGCAGGGTGGTAAGGTGATTGCTTATGCATCCAGAGAACTCAAGGTTCATGAAAAGAATTATTCCAGTCATGACCTGGAGTTTGCCGCTGTGTGATGTTGTACTGAAATTGTGGGAAGCATTTTACGTGTATGGGAGGCATTGTGGAGTGTGTGTTCATCAGACACAGGAGTCTCCAATATGTGCTTCCACACAGAAGAGAGTTGAATCACTGTCAACGGAGATCGGTTGGAGTAGTGAAGGACTAGTGGACATGAATTTCAGACATGCCATGTAAAGCTAATGTTGTGGGCTGATTGCTTTGAGTAGGATGAGCATGGAAGTTAAACCCATGATGAGGATGGAAGAAGGAGTTGGTTGAAGATACAGGACGTCCAAACCTGGGTGTTTGTAGTTAGTTGAATCTTACTAGGGGGGCGGTTTCACCTAGTTCTAAATCATCCATAGTAGTTGAAGTCAAGGAGGGTCAGACTATCTTGATCCTAGGTGTGTGATGTAGCTAAAGGATACTGTGTTGGCGAGATGAACATGATGAGTCTTTTGCTTTTGGAGATGACGTGGGAATAAATCTAGGACAGATTCGATGTACCAGATCTGGGATTATATTGTGTGACTAGGATTCAGTTAAGGGGACCCATGGTTCCATCATACTCCATATCATCTAGATTCCACCAGCAAAATTGTATCATGATCTTAAACAGATCATGGTGGTGATGGCATGAAGAAAGACATTGCAGATTATGTGGCTAAGTGGCCACAAATTTCAATAGGTTTAGGTATAGAAACATATTAAGCCCTGGCGGGTCTTACTCGAGGATTATTTAGTTCCAAGTTGAAAATGGGGGCCATTAATATGGATTTGTGGTTGTGGTCTTCCGAGGATGACTAGGAAGGAGAGCATTGACTCCAGTATGGGTTATTTATTGTGGACATGATGACTAAGTATGCCTTTATCCTTGTGAAGTTACTTACAAAGCCGAGGGGATTAGTGAAAACTCTACATTGATGAGATGTGAGATGGGCATGGGATTCCTTGTCTATCATTAAGATAGAGGAGTCAATTAACTTCATATTTATGCGCACGATCCTTCTAGAAGAGGGTTAGGCTAGCAGGTAGAGCGTAGTACTTATTCATCCTCAGACTGATGGGAAGCAAGAGCCACCATTCAGGACATTTGAGGAAATGATGAGGCGTTGGGGATTGAGCTTTCACGGGGTATTTAGGATGAGCAATCTGTTTTGATAGAGTTCTAGTATAATAATATTCTATCACTCCAGCATTGGGATGACACAGTTTGGACACATATGGTAGATGTGTAGTGTCTCCAGTTGGGGTTTCAAGGTTGGAGAGTATCCAATTGTGGAGGTCCAGAGATCATTCATGAGGCCTTTAAAGAAGATCAGGGTTGGGATGATTAGGACACGGTTGGCTACACTTAAGTAATCGTTTAGAAGTCTTATTCAGGAACAACATAAAAATGGTGGGCCCTACGAGTTTTCTGTTGGTGACGACAGGTCATTTGAAGATATAACCGATAAGGGGGTGTGATGTGTTTGGCAGGAAGGGAAGTGAGTATGAGGTAGTTGGTCAAATGATAATCTACAACGTTGGGAGACGTGGCCTACATGAGTGTTGGCATTGCCTGCGAAACTTTTCTTCTGTTCATCCAGTGTTAATTTTTAGACGTCTTCTTAAAGAAGTTCTAGTGTTGGGGTGATCCATCCACGATTTTTCATGTTGATGGTTTGCGGTTGAATGAAAATTTCCTATGAGGATTGTTGTTATTGGTAACTGTTGAAATTTTAGATAAGATCAGTCAAGCGGATGGAGAACAAGAGATTTGCCACAATGAAGGTCACGTGGAGGAATCACATCTTGTTGCGGGTGATACATCGACGGCGGAGGCCAATATGAGGATCCCGTCTAACCTCATCTTTCAGCTCTTCTTGCGGTTTAGACTCCTACTCTTAAGTCAAAGTTTCCATATAATCTCCACTCTTTGTTGCTATACTTGTTTGTGAATAGTATTACGTGTATGATTCTGACTGGCATTATGCTAGTGTGTTAGTAGTTGTCATTCGGGACAATGATGTTTTCCTAAGGGGGGAGTAATGTTAACTATATCCAAAATGGCTATGCTAAATGATGCTTAATGTGTGTAGAATGCCTACAATTAGACCGGATTAACACCATTGATACGCGTAGAACCAGACGGTGAACCCTTATGACAACCAAGCCAACTAACTTGGAGAGTTATTTGAGCTACGAAAGGTTGGGTCCATCCATGTAGGACTCTAGAATATAAATATTTACCCAAATGAGTCTTTATCGGATTTAAAAAGGGGAAATCTTAAGTTTGGAGGGTCTAGGGGTAAAATGTTCTTTTCCACGATTAAGGGTATTATTTATCGTAATTACCCTTAATTATTTAAAAAAGGTTGGTGAGGTATTTTGGGAGAGGGACCAAAATTTGCCCTTGAAGTGAAGTCTTGCTCCCCCAGGTTGCATGATACCTAGTGGAAAGCGTGATGCTTTAAATGTTTTATTTAAAGTTGTTCATGTAATTTAATTTAATTAATATTTATTGGGCTGTCTAAATAAAAGGAAAATCAGGATTTTTAAAATATTATTTGAATGAAAGAGTCCTACCTTGATTAAGTGAAACACTTACCTTATTGAATACTCTCTTTCATCGTTTAACTCTCTCTCTATATTCACGTCAATAACTCGTGCTGCTCTTTCACATTCTTTTCTAGAAAACACAGAGCTGTCAGCGACTAGTAATTTCTTCCCACACCAAGAAACTTTCACAATTTAAAAACATATTCAAAACAAACCAAAAATGTTAGCAAAAAAGAGGCGTTTTTTCGTCGAGTAGTGTTGAGCTTTTGACTTAGATGAATTTTTGAGAAGTTTTGGCAGCAAGTTCAGTTTTGAACGTTCAATATAAGGTATGGGTTCTCGTCTCCGGGTCCCTTCCCAATTAAGACCTTAAGGTTCAGAGGAATTATTCCAAAAACCTAGGGTTCGTGAAGTCGTTGCATGTTCTTGTCAACTAGCTCCCACGCATCATAGGTTGGGTAGTTTGGATTGGTAGAAATATTAGGGATGTATTGTGCTTTCGTGATGATAATGTATGTATGTATGGTATGGTCGGAATTATGTGAATATTGAGCATGTAGGGTTCCCTAAGCTCCCGCTGTTCCACCAGCCAATCCCCGTGTGATCAAGGACCGCCCTGATCCTTAGAATATGCCTGAACATCGAATAGGTCTTTTGCCTCTATTTCGGCGAGGTGGTGGTACATGATCCCGATAGGGGGAGTATAGAGGATTTGGGTAGGATCCTCCGCTGGATTAGACTAACGGAATCCCCTATGCACTTCATCCAGGTGAACGGATTAGGGGACCAATCGTGGGGGATGTGATGCGATGGACCAGAGTCTTCGTTTGGATAAGTTGCTAAATGAATGTGTGCAGATGTTTAGCGTGATATCCACTCTTGTGATTAAGTTTGAAAATGAATGTTTATGGTGGGTGTACGTTGCATGTGCACAACATGGCTTTAAATAGTCGATGTTCATAAGTGATGTAAACATGCGATTTGAGTTTAATGGTGCAAAGGAATCCTGAAAATGACAAAGGAACTTGACACTAAAAACCACGTTAAAGTGTGAAACATTTAATATGGAAAGAGGTATGAAGAACACTAGCTGTAAAAAATTTCCAGCATCGTGGTTGATGAGTTCGGTACAAGCTAAGGGGATTATTCGGACTATGTAAAAACGAAATTAAAATATGTGGAGTCCATTGAGAATCCAAAACCATGACCTGCACCATGTTAAAAGTCATTGAAAATGATTTGTGAGAAAATAGAGAAATGGCAGTGCGAATTGGAACTCATATGCGCCCTGATCAAAATGAAATAAAAAAATAAAAATGAGAGAGCGGGATTCGGAACCCACTATCTTCAATTAGATTTAAGGAGGTAAAAAAAATAAAAATAAAAGGTTAAGGTGTGGGGGAATCAACCCACCGACCCTCTAGCAGACACAAGGAAGGAAAAATTAAGGACAAAAAAATAAAGTGGGGCTGTGGGGTTCGAACCCACACCTCTTCGGACAAGAAGGAGAGAAATTAAAGAAAAGTCATAAAAGGAAGGGAGTTGTGTGGGGCTTGATATCACATCCTCTCAGCCCCAATGATTGCGAAAAAGAAGATAGAAAATGAGCGAAAAATGAAGAAGAGAAAGAGAGAAAATTTAAGGAAAAAATAATGAAGACGTGGGTGGCTGGACCTGGGGTCCAAGCCGTATGGCATGTCAAATAGATTAAATAAAAGAAGTACGTGTTATCCAAGGAAATTCTATGGGTTTCTTGCCCAAATTCCATTTTGATACATAGTCATCGTGAATATAATGTTCAAGTAATATTCCAATAGATCAAATTATGATCTTGGCGTTACATACAAGACTTGCATAAGTCTGTTGTACCACATAATCTTAGAAAGATAGGAATTAGTTAAAGGACTATGAATGAAGCCTCATGGGTTTGTAGTATACACCCTTAAGTCTTAGCATAGTTTTAAAAGTAATTTAACCTATGATGTATGTAATGACGTATGAAACCCTCGAAGGGCAAAATAGAGTGTGAGACACACTAAATGGCCACGACATTAGCATATGATGATGGATGAACATGAACTGATTGAAACCCAGGATTGGTTCGGAGTAAGAGTGGTGAAAACACACTAAATGGCCAAGTACTTTGGCATGTGATGAAAATGAACACTGAATGATGAAACCCTAGGAGGGTTAAGTAGAATGTGATGAATACATACTAAATGTTACAAGTGCATTGCATATTGATTGAATATGAACATGTCACGTAATAAGGGATAGGTACGTATGAAAAAGATAATGTGCTGAAGTTAAAAATGTGGTTTGAAAAGATTATAAGAGGATATGTAAAAGTATTTGAGAGCATCTCAAATGAGCCTAGTAATGTTACTAAAAATCGTACTCACCTATAGGTTGAAAGTTAATGAAGAGACTAGTCTCTAGAACACTTATGTAAAGTATTGAGAATAATAAACTTTATCTAATGATGAGATGAGAAATACTCTATTTTTAGACTATGGGTCTCTTATATGTACAAGCCACCTCCGTAAACGAGGAGGTTGAGTAATAGAACTTTTATAATTAAGCACCGTTAGACTAGCTAATTGAGCAGTGATGCCTTCTTTCACAAGAAGGGATGAGGTTAAGTTGTGACTCTCATGAGAGTGAGATAGTCATGGATGGCCAGTCATCCCGAGCTACCGTCCGAGATGGGTGTGTAAAACCGGAACCTAGACCAAAGTGATCCAAGCTAAACTCTGCTGGCATGATCATGAGGCATGTGTCTCAAGATATACACTTGTTGCGAAGCTAATATTAAATTATCAATTAAAAGATGGGAATGCCCATATGATAAAACTGAGATATATAAAAAACCAATGAGTTTAATACAAAGAATTACTAACTCGCTACTATGGTGAAACTAACTATGTCTGAAATAAGCCACTAAACTGTACTATAAATACTGGGACAAGACCCCAACTAAATCTAGCAAAAACTAAAACTAAATGACTAAAGAATTAATGGCACTCATGACTTTTGTCCTCGGAGAATGAGGACTCACCACTAAATTTTCTGAACTGGAGATTGGGAAATCGATCTATGCGTGATCTGTATGCTGAAAACATGAACCTAGACCACGAAAAAATATAGAGCACATATGCGTTAGTACTTGAAAGGTACTAAGCATGTAGGATAGAAATAAGCCTAAATAAAAAACAAGTATAATAATCTGAACATGATATAATGAATTTCTGAGCTCACTAAATGCAATAAAAAAATTTAACACATGTCTAACATGAATATGAGTATACTGTATAATATGCGTCAATGCAAGCATAGTCTTGATTGATCTGTGGGAGCTACTCATAATGATTAATAAAACCACATGAGCTAAATGTGGAGTCCGATTTGTATACGCCCCCAGCGATAGGGATATTACTCTGCCAAAGTATTAAAGGCATTGTTGACGTGTATCACTAAAATGATTGGCCCACAGATGTGACTTACAACTTGTCGCCTAGAGTTTTGTGACTGCACCCTTAATTTCAAGCAGGATTGGGTCAGACTATCTTGATTTTCCTTACCTCTACTATCAAAGACCATGTCTTGCCCCAGCTGAATGTACACTGTTGTTCTTTATGTTATGAGGCGAACACCCACACAGAGAGAAAGCTTGTGAACATTCATTCACTAGCTCTGATTCGTACTGAACATGGGCTAAACTAACCAAGAATCTATTAAGAGCATCTGCTACTAATTAGCTCTCCAGGATAGTAATGCACACTCTATTATAATCCTTAAGGAATTCAAGCAATCTCCTCTTTGATGATGATCAACTCTTTCTAGCGTTGAACACATACTGAAGGCCCTTTTGATCGACTAAACATTACATGGACCACCATACAAGTAAGGTCTCTATGATATTGAGTGAAAATGCACCACTCACTTCCAAGCTCGAGTGTCATGAGTTGGATAGTTCTGTGCGGGCAACCGTTAGCTGCCTAGAGCAGAAATTAATCAACCTAATATTGCTGCAGCACACGACACCTAGGCTAACTCTTGATGCATCACAAAGATCACAGAAGCATCTGAACCCTCTATGTAGAGTTCAAGACAGGAAGTCGTAGTCAATTCTAGTTATCAATTCTGCGAAGCTTTTTCTCATAACCATATGACCCAATTGGACTTTACAATCTTTATGAGTCAAACCTAGTCAATTGTGAGGGCTATGGCGATGCACACAAAAATCATTTCACAAACCTTTTGTTAACAACCTGCTGTGACTGAAGAAACTTCTTGATATTTGCCAGCTTAGATGGGTAGGTTTGCGGCCATTGTTTAACTGTTCCTATTCTTCTGTGAATCTACTCGGGATCCCTTCGATAGGATTACAATGTGACCAAGAAGCAACGGAATGCAAACACAAACTTACATTTACAAAGTTAGTGAGTAACTGGCGATCATTGAGTGGTCTGCAAACAACTCTCAAATGAATGGGAATGTTCTTCCTCACTCCTAGACGTAAATGAGGATTATCATCAATGAAGATGAGAATCGAATAGTCAAGTAACTATTTGAAACTATGTTCATTCAAAACATGAAGCTAAAAGAGCTATTGTTAGTACAAAACAACATAACTACAAATTCATAAGACTCATTACCGATGTTCTTTAGGTTCTTAGGTATTTTTAGAATTCACTATCCACCAAGATTCTAAGTGATGATAACAAATCTGAGGTCTATCTTGAGAAATGGCTAAAACCCTAAATTTGGTCAACACGTCATCAATCTAGATATGGGGATAAGTATTCTGAGGTTGGACCTTGGTGGTTGAACTGGTATAGTCAATACAATTTGAGTGAGATATCCATTACTTCTTCCTTACGACACAACACTGCTGCAACATATGGTGAGTTAATTACAGGTTGATGAAGACCTTTTACTAAAAGGACTTTGTCAATGCTCTTTCAATTCCGTAATCATTGTTGGGATCCATTCTGTAAGGAGGATATGAAAATAGGCGGGGGTATCTTTAAAGGAGATCAATTCCAAAGTCGATTACATTTTGGGAGGGACTCCAGGAGATCTTCTTGAAACACTTATGGGAAAGTCACAGGCTATGTGGAACAGCAATCAAGAGTGCGGTTCACCCAGCTTAGACCTTAACCCGGAATAGGAGGATAGAGATAAAAACTTAGATATCAGATTTTCTTGCCTTAAGGTTAAGAAATAATAGACCCCAGGGCTCTCTAAGCTACTACCCTGCTGGTCTGAAGATTGTGTTCATTTGGCAGTGAAAATGAAAAACCCTAGTACTACAATAGACTGAGGCATAAAGTATGAGTGTAATTCACGTTATCCTAGATCGTCTCAGGGACATCGAAGCTACCAATTTAAAACTGTACTAGATCTATTGAAGTGATTTCTGTGGATACTCTGACAAGGAGAATTCTGTTATACCCCCTATACCCGTCTCGCTATACTGGGTGCATCGATGTACTAGAGAATGAGAAAGGTTCTGAAGATAGTTTTGGACTAACAATGAATGGGACTTTTATAATGAGTTATAAAAGGTAATCTATCTGTCGTCTTTCCACTTTAGTAAATTCCAAAAACTAGTGAGTCATCTCCTTAAGCTGTTAGGATTGCACCACAAGTTCACATATCACTACCAGTTAATTGCACACACACCAAATATTTTATTTGACTCTGAATTAACTTCATATGGTCCCACAAACTTGAGACCTGAAACTCAGGTGAATATTTCTTACAGCCAAATGTGAATTCTAGCTGCCACTGATCCACAATGTTATAGTTGGAACTCGATCCTTGTTGATTGTTCAAGGTTCGGCATACTTTAGCCAAAAGCTGAATGTGTTTATCTCCGAAAAATTCTACATTAGAACTTTCTTTATGTTAGTACTAGATTACTGCGTTAGCATTGTGTGAATTGAAGTCCATTGCCTAAGCTGTCTAAGAGGAGGCCATGATCAAAACATAGAACTGTCAACTAGAGTTGATTTACAGATCAGCTTACACACGAGTAAGAGTAAACAGAAAGTGAAAGTTTTTCCTAAAAATTTTGTAGCATCTCCTCTACAATAGATGTTGGTCACTTTACATCCATGAAAAGGACACTACTCAGGCAGCGTTTTGATGATCAGCTAGGACTCTTAACCTAGTGCTTTTGATATCAAGTTTTTCTGCCGACCCGAGCTAACCCAGACGTGGACACAAAACTAGGATCACAAGTTGATTCCCAAAGCTAACCCCGCTGGCAGATTCAATGAGCATACTAAAGATACATCAAACTATTGTGGAAGCTAAATATGATTAATTATTATGAAATATGGGGATACCATATGGTTAAAACTGATATATATGAAAAACGGATGAGCATAATACAGAAAGACTATAAATATATTAACTCACTACTAAGCTGAAAATAACTATTTGAAATGAAGTGTCTTAAAACTCGCTAAAAATGACGGGACAAGACCCCAGCTAAATCTACAAAAAAACTGAAATAAATGACTAAAGATTTGAATGACACTCATGAGTTTAGCCTAGGACTGGGACGTTTCCTCACCACTGAATATAAACTGGAGATGCCGCAAAACAAAGCTATGCATGATCTGGATGCTGAAACTAAACCTACATCACTAGAAGATGTGAGCGCACGTATGTGTCAATAATTGTTTTTAAAGGTTACTGAGCAGGTAGGGATAGAATTAAGCTGATAGAAAAAGAACTGAAAAAGCAAACAATAAGATAAGAAAAGTTATAATAATATGAACATAATATACTGATTCGAGCTAAGTATTGATGACCATTTTACATGCTTGAACTGAGCTAGATTATATATATAATATGGTTCAATACAGAGAGTCTGAGCTGAGCTGTGGGATGCTATATAACTAATAATTAAAACCAAATGAGATAAATTTGGAGTACGAGTGTAGACGCCCCATCGAGAGGACCACCAATCTACCTTGCAAAGGTATAAAGGCATGCTGGCGGTGAATACTAAACTTGAATGCCCATCACAGGGGATCTTACACCCGACTGGCAGTACTTCTGGGGGACTATGGGTGTTGCTAAGACCTAGTCAAACTCGGTTATTATAGTACTCCCATTGAATTCTGTATGTAACATGATTATGTCTATGGTTTGGTAAATACTGATAGCTCAAAATCCGAAAAATCCACATAGGAATGATCACAAACAAATAATCTGAATATGCATTATAACTGAATTGGCTGCGTATATCTGAAGGTCTTGAAATATTCACTACCTAGCATTGTGTGAAGTCAAGAACTAGCAAATTACATAGCACGAGGGTTCTGAAATCATGCGATTAATCTGGAGATAATAACAGATAATCCTATTTTGGGTGGAAACATTGATATTTAACTAAATCATGAAGTTCTAATCAAAGTCCTAGAAAACCTGATTTAACTTGATTTAGTGAATCAGAATCTGCACTGAAATTGGGACCCAATGGGTGAAAGGAACCACACTAGTGAAATCCAGTAAAAACAGATAACCTAGTGATTGAAATCTACGGGAAAAATACGGTAAGTTTTGTGGCTGGGTGGGCACTTGTTCTTTTTTGAAACGTAGGGTTGTTTAAAGGCCTGGTTTGCGTCATTTTTTACTTCTAGTTTTAGACTTTTGATTTAATGATTGTACTTGTTTATATTGTTTGGTAATTATTATCTATGATTAATATGAATAAATATGCTGATTCAGGTCAAAACGATGTTGTAACTAGGGTTTTATAGACAAAACAAAGTGGCAAAGTTCCAATGGACCCCAAAAGGAAACGTTTCTTATGTCGGATTCCAATGACGCACCCTTAGTTGGGTCAGTAGTCTGTCCGGCGCTCCCGTTGTTGGCTCCCGTCGTTAGGGGCCTGTCGTCTGACTACGCCTTTACTAAAATAGGATAACGTTTTAGTCTCGGAGGTTGTTATTTTAGCTAAGGTCGGTGGCTATGAGCAAGAAATTCAAGTTATTTATCTCCTGAGTAGGCATGTTGACACCTCATTAACTTTGTGCTAAGAGTTATTATAATTTCAAGTTGACCTAACTGCATTTCCCCATAATTGTCTACAAATTTTCCACCTACGGATCGTGCTGGTAATCAGTAGATCTTGTCAGAGAGTGGGTAAATGAGGTATCGATCGATGGTAATGGACTATGGACCGTCGTCTTACATACGGACCGTAGGTCCATGCATTGATCAAGACTTAGCCAATTTTTCCTGGCTAGGGTTTTGGGAGTTTCTATATCGGATCGACGGTGTGCTGGATGATGGATGGAATCATTCCATCTTGTGCTAAAGGGAACTGTCGATCCACAGTTGGTACAACGTAGAATTTTTTGAATAAAAACTATTTTTGGTATACTTACTCGACGGGTGGGGATTGTGTACATGAGGGTAGACTCTCTATATCTCCTAGTCTTTAGAACCTTGTTACTTCTCAAATATGGATGTAGCTGGGTTTAATTTCCATGTACGCCAGCATGTATTGGGTTTACGGCTGGTGTGATTCCAACCTTATTTTCGGGGTGGGGGAGGGACAAGTGATTTCATGATGCTAATGATCTATGTTGGTAAAGTTAAAGTCAAATGATATGAATGAGGCCAGCTCCAACTGCTGCACATCCGAAACTAAGATACCAAGGATATTAGGATCTTTGGATGCGAGAAGAGTTCGAGTGCTAAACTGAAGTAATAACAATAGTACATTCTCTTGATTTTGCCACAACGAACCTGATGAAAGTTTTAAAATCCTACATTCCTATTATAGATGGTGTTCACACTAGCCTATATTATGACTGAAAATTGAAGTACGGTATCATAAATGAAGCAGAGACCTCTGTGTTTGCGATTCGAAGGGTTACCCTAGTTAAGGTGCACCATATAAGGAGCCCTCCCCCATTTTGGGAAGAAGTCTCCAAGTGTCAAGAACTCATGATTCCAAGGTATCCTGGGTATGACTGATGTTATGAATGTGATTTTATGTGTATAGTGCAATATGTTGGATTGTATTGCAAGTGTCAATGTTGTGTGCAATAAATGATGTATAATTATGATGGTTACTCTCATGGCAGACTTTCCTAATCCAAATGTTGGAAAGTCACAACGTTCCTGAAGCCCATATTTGGCAAGTATACTGAAGTGGGACTTTCCATATAAATCATGTTCTTAGGACAGAAAGATTCTTAATCAGCAGGGTCCTTAGTATGGGATGGCATATGAACCATTATAGGACATGGGCCCCTAGGACTAATCCATACAAATCTGACGTGTAGTGTGTAGGCATGGTGGATGGATTGAGATTGACAGGGGAAAGGTGGTACAGGCGAGACGAACGTGGAGGATCGGAAGCAGGGAAGGATAAAAGAAGGAGGGTGTGGTGGTCGGATTGGGGTTGGGAGTCCCCGCGATTCGCCAATGCGCGCACACTTTGGCCGTAATTATCCCCTTCAACCTCTCCCAGCCGCCCCCCGGCCCCCCCGCATTGCACTTCGCGCGCGCAGTCGTCGGACCCTCCAAGAACCCCCGCACTCCCCCCTCCGGGCGCATCGTGACCCACCCTAACTTCCAGAGAGCCGACGCCCGTAGTACGCTCTCTACCCAGCTCCCGCTACGCTTCTCAGGCTGCTCTCCGCTATCCTACTCACTCGCGCTCGCTGGGCACGACTCCCTTCGATCGGAGCAGCGGCTCTTCGCGCCCGGTTATCCTCCTGCGTCCTTCGAACCCTCGGACGAGGCGAGGCCTGGTGGGGGGTAAGCGAGCCGAGGATGGGGGATGTCGGAGGAGTGTGAAACTCTCTTCGTCTTTTCTGGAGCGGGGATATGACGGGGCATCGGTGGATTTGGTGGGGGGGATTTTTTTTGGATGGGGATGGCTACCGCTGTTAAGTATATATCTTAGATAAGGCATAGTAGTGGAGCATGTTTCACTAGTGGTTCTTCAACTCTCATTAAGATGCTTTATTGGTGACTGTTTTGGCAAGAATAGACATTTAATGCAATGTATGAATTTTCTTTATTGATAGCCTCTGATTTGTGTGGTTGATTTATGAAACAACCTATGATGTTTGTTAAGTTTAAAATGTTTAGCATGAAATAAGAAAAAAAAATTTCAAATTTTCTGCTAAAATTAACCTAGATGAAGTATGAACAAAGTATGTAGGCTTGTCTATGACCTCTGAGAGAACAACGACGCCTGTCCCGTCTCGGGTCTAGATTTCAGTTGTGACAGACCTGCTTATCAATGGCTCAGATGATGAGCGTGACCCAGAGTACGTGCCACCGGGTACCCACACTCCACTCATGCTTCCCTCTCCACTAGACCCACACCCACGAGGGTGGCGCTCGGCGTATTCACTTCCTCCTTGTCTAATGAGAAGCGCATACTGACTGGCACACCTTCTGGGTCAGCTCACAGTCTGAGGAAGCCTCCGACTTTGTGGAGTCTTCCTGATTGGATGAGGCTTTAATTTCTGCCTCGTTAGATAAGGCTGCTAGTGTTGACTCGACTCCAACACCCCAGACTAGCATCCCCAAATCTTGAAGTCATGTTGAAGCTAGGATTGAATATTTGCAGTGGTTTCTCTATCAATTTCGTAGGATTTCAACTATTAAGGTGTGGTGATTTCATCCTTGACACTTCTTTCTATATTGCCCCACGAACGAACTAGGTGAAACTAGATCTTAATACATATTTCATGATGTTTTATAGTCCTAAAATGGTTAATGAATAGTTGTTTATAGCAGTTTAAGTAGTAATAGCTGTTTCTAAGTGTTTGGATTGGGGCAACAGTTCCAGATATGTCGGAAATAGTAAGTTAAACTAGTGTGTCGTAGTGTTTTTTGTTGGAGTTTTGAGGGAGGGTTTGAAGGTGAAATTTAGTATCGATGGTTCCTATTCATAGTATGACATGTAAAGGCTCGAAACGTTCAAGATTGACGGCCCGTGGACCGGCATAAGGGTCCCCAAGGAGGACCCAAACATAGCAAACCAAGTTGCCGCGCCAACCAATATTTGGCAGTGGATGTGCATCGTGCAGCCTATACTAAGAAGGGAAATTTTCGCCCTGCGACACGGGACATCACAAACAATTCTTTCCAAAAATTTTCCAGATTCAAGAATTAAAAATGCCTCCACGACACACAGTAAACTTCCAGATTTAGTCGCGTCATTTTTAAGTCAAATTTGAATTGGTTAAAATGTCCATTTGGTGCAGGTTATTTTCGGTTAGTTTGGGGATGATTTATTGAAGGCTATTAATTTTTTTTAAGCCAAAAAACTCACCAATCAATGAAAAATCCTCAACTCAAAATCAAACCTCTCCATTTATTTCTCCAAAACATCCATTGATGAATCTTTGAAGCTCAAGGAAGAAGAGATATTTTCTAAGTGATTTATCCATCAAATCTTCTCAATTTTCATGGATTAGAATCAATTAAGCTATGAATTTCATCCTTGAATGTCATTTTTTCAATGAGTTAATCTTCAAAGTGTTTTTCGAAGACTTCTCAAAAGATGAACTTCCAAATTCAAATCTAGCCATGGTTTCTTGCATAAAACGTTTTGAATCATTGTATTATGATTAAATTGATGCTAATTTGATGATTTTAGACTAAAAACTATATGAACCATGACAAAATTCTGAAACACACAAACTTTCGACTCTTGTTATGGGTTTGATTGCCTTATGTCACTCTTAAAACTATTGAAGTTGTGTGTGGAGTTTTTGATTGTATGTTGTGTCTTACGTGTAATTATGAAAGAATCATGATAGGAATTCGTGAAAGAGAATGGATGTACCTAAATGGGATAATGTGGCTCAGGTTGTATTATCGTTGTTGTATTCGATGTTTGTGGTTATTTGTGTTGTGTAATTATTAGATGTAAATTGGTGCACATGGTATTTGTAAGATGGTTTCTTTGTATATCGAGTCGGTGTTTTAAATTTGCTCTATGGATTGGTGTTTGAGATGGATTAGTTGTATGTTGACCAGGGCTTTCGATATATTTGTGAGGTATAGGTCTTATATGGGAGTGACTGTTTGGTATGTCCGATATAGTGGCGGTGCTTAGTGTTATACCTTGTGAATATATGTGTCATCGCATCAACACTTACTTATTGAATGTGAAGCAAGGTGGCTGTCTGTATTATTTATGAATTATTGACTTATCATGTTTACAACTTTAATTATATGGAGTTGTGAATGGTATTTATGACTTAAGTGTATATGTGAAGTCAAATTCATGAGTGTCTTCTAGTTGATGAGGTATGGTTCTAGTAGGGGACCTATAGTTTACATGCTGTTGCTATCTGCTTCTGAAAATGTAGCTATATGTGAATGGTGGAAGTTGTGTTGGTCTGGTTTGGTTGGACATGGGCTCCCTTGCGTTGTACATGTAGATCATGAAGTATGGATTTCTTGACTTGGGCTAAAGCTTCTTAGCGCCTTGTATGTAGATTGACATGTGACCTTGAACATAGTTAATAGGGGTCTTTATGTATAAAATTCTATTAGATTGGTAAGGTTAGATATCCTTGAAGTGAAGTGTATGGTAATTTCTTATGGTGAATGGTGGATGGGAATTTGTGTTTTGGTTGGCGGGACAACTGGAAATCATCCTTAGGAAAGTCATTGAGCTTCCTCTTACCCATTGTAGGATGAAGTAGTGGACAGTCTTTGGTAAGGTGTTGTAATGTGATTAGGTTGTGGACTCAGTTATGGTACCTTTTCATATATCTTATATTTGGAAAAGGGACTCTATCAGGAACAAATGGCTGCAACCGAGTTAAGGTGCATTTGTGGGAAGTGCTTTAACTATGATTGACATGAGAACAAAGAAAACCCGAGATAGTCCGTTAACAAATGTGCCTACATTGGATGTGTCTAGTTTAACTATGTGCTAGTAGAACACCCTTATAAGAGTAGGTTATGACTCTGAATTCAATGCATATCTAGTATGGTCTATGTTGTTTATTATCTATTATCATCATATGGGATACATATTAGTGTTGGATAAGTACTAGGAAGTTTAGGTAGTTCAATTGGATGCTATCTAGACATTGCACAATAAAACTTTGAAGATGTAGGTGTGTGAGTACTCAAGGTCTTCTCAAAGACAATTATGTGAATGTCGTTGATTGTTGAATGTCTCTTTAATGGACTAATGCAGATAATGACATAAGTTAAAAAGCATGCTAATGAATAAGTACTTATTTAGACTAGTTTTAGGGATTGCCTAGTTAAGGTGTGGAGGGGTCATATGAATGATCTCTTCATGTCTTACATAGGGTTGTCTTAAGAGTAACTCTAGGTGTTAAAGTTGATTAATGAAATAGGAATAATTTTATTTTAGGTAGTCTAAAGGATCTCTTTTGTGTGTGTGAAGGGATTGCATGGGCGGTTTCTTCATAACTCACTCAAGTGAGCCTTAGAATCTCCTTTGGTAGGAGGGACAAACGTGTATATGTGTTATTGATTCTATCTTGTGATATGTGACTAATATTTGAAGTTGGTATGACATGTGGTTCTTCTATATTATGATATGATGTTTTTCTCAAAAAGAGCAGCATATCTTTATAAGTGTCTCTTTTATCATGATTTTATGCATTATGTCATACTTATTACTTGCATTGTACTAATTCTACATTTTTTCTATTTTTATGTTTTCTGTTAAGGAAGGTGAGGGCATCTCTGAGACAAATCTTTGGAAACTAGGACTATTTGAAGCAAAAAAATTGGGTCTTGTCGCTCACTTGCTTTATTAGAAATTATCTATCTTTAGATTTCTGTTTCATTCGTAAAGTGTTGTAATTAGGTACTACGATTTCTCGATTTCGATTGATGAGAGCCGTTTCCAAGATTCTTGAGTCTAAGATTCACATATGTTGAGACTTAGTATATCTATAATTTTATATGAAATATGTTATAAGATATTATTCATATGAAAAGTTTTAATTCGGCACTACTTTTCGTAGATGTATGTACTAAATGATGTCTAAGGGCTTGTACAAGACCTCCGAGACTTCAAGTACGCCGTGTATCGACTCAAGAGATCCATAAATTCTAGGGGGTACTTTGGCCTATTACAATCTTTGCATCAGAGCATAGGTTATGAAGTAGTCTTACAAATTGGAAAGTCTCATTAATCCACGTCTAGTAGAGTTTTTTTCATCGGTGTGATTCTTGAAACATATATGAGCGAGAGGATATAGGACGATAGAGTTCCCTTATTTCTCTACTCTTGTGTTATGCGTGGTGTAAAAATTTATAAGGCTCCTTCTTAATGTTTTTCTTTGTGTTTATAAGAAGATGGCTACTAGAAGGATGGCTGATAGGAGGATTTAAGAAGGGAGGGTGAATGAGGAAATTCCTCCTCAAATGGAACAAGTTATCAAGATGCACAAAATCCACAAGGTGCACAAGTTCCTCAAGGTGATCAAGTTCTTATTGAAGGTGAAGGTACTTAGGTTCTGGTGGTTCCATTGCACTTGACTAATGGAAATACTAAAAAAGCTCTACTTTGTTTAGCCCAAGCCATNGCCATGACTACTCATGTGACTAGAGACATTGGGCCTAAAGTGAATGCTTTGGAGAGTACCATGTCCTCTAGGGTGAGAGACTTTGTGAGGATAAATCCTCCTATCTTTTGTTGTCTCTAAGGTAGGAGAGGATCACCAAGATTTTTTGGATGGAGTGTATAAGGTGTTGAGTGTCATGGGGTGACTTCTAGGGAGAAGGTGGAGTTATCTTCATACTAATTTAGGGACGTTTCACAATTGTTGTACACTCAATGGAAAGATAATAGGCCCGTTAAGTTGGGTCCTATAGAGTAGGAGGAGTGTAAGGAGGTTTTCTTACGAAAGTACTTTCCCCGTTAGAGGACGGAGGTAAAGGTTGAAGAGTTCATTAACCTAATAAAGGGAACATGAGTGTGAAAGAGTACTCCATGAAGCTTACCATGTTTTCTAGGTATTCTCAATCATTGGTATCTAACCTTACAGATGAGATGAGTATGTTTGTTACCGGTGTTGCCGATCTTGTAAAACAAGAGTGTCGTACCACCATACTCTATTGTGACATGAACTTGTCTAGGCTTATGGTGTTTCTCAATCCATCGAAGATTCCAAACATAGTGAGCCTTTTGAGAATTGTGTTGGAAATGTTTGAGGAACAAAGCCTTATTGCAAATTCTCCAAGTGGTGGTTTGGTTTAGATTCAGTGTCCTTCTTGGCAACGTGGTTTCTAGGATGGAGTTATGGTGGATCCTTCTAAGATCGAAGTAGGACTAATGGGTAAGACCTACAAATGTGTCATAATAAGAAGCTTTGTTGGTTTTAGCCAGTTACTATCGTCGATTTGTCAAGGGATTCTCGTCTATCGCTTCCCAATTGCCGGAACTTGACTAAGCCAAACTGTCCTTTGTATGGGTCCAATGAATGTGAGGAAAGCTTTTTCCGAAACTCAAGACCTTGCTGACTACGCACCTATCCTCACCTTGCCAGTCGGGGGTTAAGAACTTCATTGTTTATTGTGATGCATCCTATTCTGGGTTTGGGTGCAGTGCTAATGCAAGAGGAAACTGTGTGATTGCTTATGTTCGAGGCATTAAAGGGCATTAACGTAATTATTCGACCCATGATTTAGAGTTGGCTAGCGGTGTGTTTGCATTAAAGCACTGGTAAAAAAACCCTATCTATATGGGGTCAAGTTTGAAGTCTATACGGATCATCGTAGTCTACAGTATGTCTTTACTCATAGAGATTTTAATTTGAGGAACAGAGGAGGTGGGATGGAACTACTGAAGGGATATGACGTTACTATCTTGTATCCAAAATCCGGGAAAGGCTAATGTTGTTTCAGATGCCTTTAAGTGAAAAGCAGGGAGCCATGTGTAGTTAGACCCTTAAGCAAGTTTCTAGAACCCCATTGGCTAGAGAGGTTCAGCACTCTGGCTAACCGACTTTATGAGGTTTAGAAGTAATGGTAAAGGAGGATTCTTGGCCAGTGTAGAGGCGAGAATCTCTTCTTTTCTTGACCAATCAAGGGAAAACGTTGATGATGGAAACTAGCGCGAATTTCGGATATTGTGTTAACGAGGAGAGGCTAAAGAGCGATAATGGATGAGGAAGTGTTTTGAGATCAAGGGAAAGGTAATGTTACCCCGTGTTGATGATTTGTGATCCACACTATTTTACATAGGCTCATATTTTCCGGATATTCTATTACATCCTGGGTGCAACCAAGATGTCCGTGACCTAAGGCAACATTTTGGTGGAGTAAAGACTGAAGCACGACATTTTTTGAGTTTTGTTACCAAATTCCAAATTGTCCAACAAGTAACTATTAACACCAGAGGCCCGTAGGAAACCTTCCAGAGAATGTCCATTCCTAGTGTAAGTGGGAGAATCGCAATGGACTTCGTGGTTGGCTTTTTCCAAAGACATGGGGGCCGTTTGATTCTATTGGGTCATTTGAGAGACAGATTAACTCAGCCTGCTCATTTCATTTCCGTTTAAGGTGACTTACAATGAAGAAGCTAGCCAGACTCTACATCTCACAGAAATTGGTTTAGGTTGCAGCATATGGAGTCCCACTTTCCATCAATCCGATAGAGGTACGGCAGTTTACTTCTAAATTTTTGAGAGAACATTGCAATGCGAATTAGTTACGATGTTGGATCTTAGTACCCGCGTCCATCCTCAGGACCGACGGTCAGTCTGAGCGAACGATTCAATATTGGAAGATATGCTTTCGAGCATGTGTGATAGAATTCGGTGTCTATTGGGATAACTTCTTACCCTTAGCGAGTCTTTCATACAATAATAGATATCACTGCCAGTATTGATATGGCTCCTTTCGAAGCATTTTAATGGGAGAGATGTAGGTCTCCCATTGGTTGGTTTGAAATGCATTCGAGGATTTCGACCTTGGGGTAACGACCTTTTGAGGGATTCGTTAGAAAAGGTGAAATCCTTAATATTATCTTTATATATTATATTTTTTTTTTATTCAAGAAAAAGCTTTTAGTAGGCGGCTCAAAGTTAGCAAAAGTAGTATCAGATCGAAAGGTTAGGGACCTTGAGTTCATGAAAGGTGAGCATTTTTGCTGAAGGTTTCACCAATGAGGGTTGTGATGCTTTTGGTAAAATAGGTAGTCTAAGCCCGATGTATATTGGGTCGCATTTGAAAGTTACTTACTCGCGTAGGGGAGGTGCTTAATGATTAGCCTTGCCTCCTGGCTTGTCAGGAGTGCCCCCAGTATTCTCATGTGTCCATGTGAACAGATACCCATGGGGATGGACACTCCAAATCATCCGTTGGGATTCAGTTCTGCTTGATGAAAAATTTGAGCTATTAGGAGGAGCCGTTGCCATTTTGGATAGAGAAGTCCCAGTTGAGGTCTCGAGGGAGATGCATCAACCTTAAGGTGCAAGGAAGAATTTCCGACCAGTTTAAGAATCCCACCGTTGGGAGAAGGAGGCTGATATGAAAGAAAGATACCCACAACCTGTTACAGATTCGGTACTTATTTTCACTCTTGTTTTACTTCTGGTGATCTGTTCGAGGACGAACCTGGTAATGGTATTATTGTCACGCCGACCTGTTTAGTTCCGTTTTGAGTAGCGATGTTAATTCTGGAAAACTGGCGGAGACGACGGACCCCACGACGGACCGTCATGGGCACTACAGACCGTCTCGAGGGGGTTCTCGTCCAAAACACTTAGAATCTGAAAATTTGGGTACTGAGGATCGACTCTCTGAAGTCAACGACGAAATGTGCAGGACGGACCGTCGCAGGCACGACGGCTTGGCACATGACTTTTTACTAAAATCAAGAATCTGTAATCGTGTGACGGCCAGCAGGACTGACCGTCGCAGGCAAACTGACGGCTCGTTCACAGGCTGCTGCGTAATCCCCAGGATGGGTCGGATTTCTATTAATTTATTTAAGGGGCGTTGGACTATTCCTCTTTAATTATAAAGTAGTGGGTTACTGGTAATAAGTCCTAATTACTTGGGAGTTAAAAGAGGTAACCTTAAGTTAATTATGGATTAATATTGCCATTTTATACTTATTATATGCTAATTAGGGTAAAAGAAGAGGTTTGAATAAGAAAAACCGAAAGAACAAGAGAGAGAGAGAGAATCGATCAAGCAGAAGGAGACCAGCTTTGGAAGATAGCTTGTTGATCGAAAATCTTCGGTTGAGTAGTTACTGTTTTTATGCTATTCGTAGTAAACTCTTATAGCTAATGATAAAAAAACGTTTTGGATAGTATTTAAAGTCTTCATATGCCTAATTGTGTGTATGCATGATGGTGATTTTAATTATATGAATTGTTTATGACCAAGCATGATAACGCTATTGAATTCCAAATCTTTGATAAAAACCTAATCTCTTGTTACTTGATGATGCGTTGGTATAAAGAAGGCTTGGATGAACTTAAAGTTAATGAGATGAATGATGCCTTGATATAAAAGAAGGCTTTGATTTACTAATAGAATGGCTTAGTGGGACGGGTGTCACTAACCGACACGTAGAAATTAGAGGCTCGGGTGTCACAACCGACACTAGATATAGGAGATCGGTGTCAGAACCGACACGTGAGTTTAGGGGATCGGTGTCACGACCGCCACGTAGATTAGGGGATCGGGTGTCAACGAACCGACACGTAGAATATAAGGGGATCGGAGTGTCACTTTCCGACACATGTAGTAGGGGATCGGAGTGTCAACGTAACCGACACAAGAGGAATAAAGAAGACCTAATGAGGATCGGAGTGTCACATAACCGACACAAGGGAATTAGATAATATCTTGAAAGATGCTAATGATACTCAATCTAAGAACAATGTTTCCCAAAAGAATTGGTGTGGAGGGCTGAGTCCGCATAGATATGATTTGATATTATAAATGATTTTATCCTTGTTGTATCACCTGTTTTTTTTGTTAAGAATATTAGTTGATTTTATGATGTTATCTGAGATATTTGTGCTTTCTATTTTGAGTGGGGCCGATGATACCGTACTCAGTACTTGTGTTTTGTACTGACCCCTACTTTTTACTGTTTTCCTTTTCTTTTCTTTCGTTGTTATTTGTGGAGTGCAACACACTACCGTCGTCTTCAACTCAACCGCCACTCTAGCCAGTCTTCATTACATTAAACCGGATTTTCAGGTGAGCTACGCTTCTAGCTTGGACTGGATCTTCTTCTTCCTCATTCTTGATGCCGGTGAAGTTCCGGCATGGACTACTTTGTTATTTTAGCTTTTATAATACTCTTAGTTTAGTAATTTGATCATAGATGTTTCTTGTGTTTATGACTCCAGATTTTGGGGATAATAATAAGATTTGAAAATTTTAGAAGGTATTGATTGGTTTTTATTATGAGTTTAAGTCTTCCGCATTACTTTCTATTGATATTACATTGAAATGTAAGGTTTAGATTTGGTTGGTTCGCTCACATAGGAGGATACTTGTGGGGGTGCATCGCGGCCCGTTTTGGGTCGTGACATTGTGCATTTTTAATCACCTATATTACTTTAAAAAATTATTTTATATACTAGTTCTGTTTTAATGTACACATGAATCTCAAACGTCACTTATGGTTTGTTTCACAACTTTACCTACCCTACACGTCAACATCAAAACATGTCCAAAGAACTTGTTTCCAACATCAAAACCACCAAACATTGGACTATTATCCTGATTTTCCTATGATCAAATCATTGCCTTGATCGATTCTTAAGGCTACCACGACTACTCAAATTCAAACAATACATAAGAATGTAAAAAAAAAAGGGAAAAAAATACGATTCTTCTCCTTATATCAGAATGTCGGAAGGGAAAAGCAGTTCAAATAGAGTACCTATATTCTTGCAAATCAAACATCCATTTCCAAATCACAATGGGTTTGATGTTCCAGATGACATGATTGAGGAGTTCAATAAATGGGTTTTTAAAGATGTGTCAAGCAGGCGTGGCAGGTATAAAGCTGATGAACAAAATTATTTTATTTAATTTCAAAAATCAACAATTCATATAATACTTATTTAAATATATACAGGAAAGCAGCATATTCCAAGGTTAAAAATACATTTCATTCATCCTCAAATGACTTGGGCGGTGTCAATCGGAGAAAGGATTTTTTCCCATAATGGTCTAACCGGACATACCTTGGGAGGAACGGGAATAGACATTTTTTGACTTACTTTTATGATTTTGGATTTGCATGATATACATATGTTATTTGTTTTGTCATGAATTATGTGTGAATTGTATATGAAAAATCTGGATATATTGTAATGTATCTTTGTGTAATGAGGTATCACGTGTTATTTTTTATTATTTTTTTGAACAAGCATATTAAACAAGAATTATTAAATCTTCGAAAGAAGGCAAAATACTCTCAGACAGTCACTTTTACATATTTGTGTTGTTGGTTTATGGTGTGGATTTGATAACATTTATAACAATGGAGACAGTCATATGTGACATGAGATGCAGTTCACCGTACCATGATGTTTGACAGTGCATTAGAGATTTAAGCTGCTTGCTAACATATTCCTTGGGATAGGGCTGACAGTAATCTGCCAGTCACATCCAGCGACAAATTCCATTGGTTCCTTGTTGTAATTCCGGATCAAACGTGATGTCTATAGACTAATGATTCTGTGATGGGAGGATCTGTTCATACAGAAAAGTTAAAGAAGTTGTTTGATACACTTGGCAACAATTATTCCAATTATTTTCTGACGAGCACATGGTTTTATGGCAAAGGCTTGATTTTGTTGCGAATAATCTCCCTAATTATCCAAAAAACAGAAGTCCTTCATTTCCGAACCTTTCACAGTATCAACATGTGACAGATGTTCCTCACAATAAGAAACTGTTCCAAGTAATGGTAACTTGTTATATTATATTTCTTCCATCTTAAATTATCAGTACTTTAATATTCATTATAATTTTTTTCTATTTTTTTTTACATGATGTGTCTATAACACACTCTCTTTGTCCGATAAATGAGGCAATGTTGTTTGATATATCCTCATCTTGATATCCTATTCAAATATCATCGTCAAAAAATATGGTACATTCCTTTGCCTTATGGCAAATCAAAGAAATTAATGAAGGCGCTAGTGAAAGTGAAATTAACCGGGACAGTTTCTAGCAAGAAGGGTTGACCTCGAACTCATAAAGAAAAGTTATGGACACACCACTTATCCACTTCAAAATTTCCGTAAACACCAATTAGAAATCTTCATGGCACACTGTATATTTTTTTAAATGACATGTTTTTTTAACTTATGAACTATTTATGTAATTTCCAATGTTTTATTATTAATACTGATTATTTTATATAAATTATCAATGAACATTACTAATTATTAAATATGTCTCACATTGTAAAAATTTTGAAAGAAACATGCAAATATAGGAACACTGTATGAATCATGTATGAACATTATATGAATTATGATATCATATTATAATTTGATATGTAGAACATAAACAAATGTTATATATATACTATATTTTTATGAAATTTATATAAATCTTGATCATATATTTAGAATTATTACTGTGTATTACCTTTGTATAAATGCACTTTCAATATGTAATGTTAATTTTTATATGCATAATGTATGAAAAATTTAATATGAAATAGTATGACATATGATTCCCAATATGAACAATATGAATAAATATATAATTATAATACCTTCAGTAATGTGTTATACTTTTGCATGAAAAACAAACAAAAATTTTCTTATTCATGCCGCATTAATTTTCTTTTGTATGAATACTTCTGACATTTATATGACTTAGGAATGACACATTTTATACTTCCATAACAAAACAGAAACCAAATGTTACTTTATTTGCTGGTATGAAACTTGTCTGAAAATTGTAGATTATATCATATTATAAATACTTTGATAGTAGAACATAAACAAACAATTACTTTATATGCATATTGCTTGTCATAAATGGTGTATAAATTTTGTATAAATTCCTCATTCATATTCAATAATTGTATGCATACTATTTAAGATATATCACTTATTAATGGATATTAATAACTTTCATATACAAAATAGTAACACATATTATATATATACATTTGTCAATGTATAATGGATGAACATTGTCATGAAAAATAATATGAGCAATAAAAAAATATGTGTCTAATAATCTAAATACTCAAAAACACAGATGTAACAGTAGGAATCATTATTTTTGGAACAGGATATTTTACATGTCTTCCTATTGTGTCCAGCTGGATGACATCTACAGCATGTGCTTTTTTGTCCTCTAGAATTTCACATCAGCGAACCCCTTCCACATCGTTTCAATTTGGGTTTTTTTTCGCTGATTTTTTGGACCGTTGTGGACATCATTTTAAGATCTGAAATATAACTTGGTATATCCCATGTACTCTCGCATGGGATAGGCTCGACAGGAATGGTAAGCATCTTTGAAATTCTTGAGGCTATAAAAAGCAGAACAAAAAAATCTGCTTCATGTAACTTCCTGTATCGGAGAACTGTAATTGCATGACCACATGGTATCTCATAATGTTGAAATCTCCCGCAACTACACATCCTTGTGTTCAAGTTTACTATGTATTTCTTTGCTCCTTCAGCTATAGCATGCAGATCAACAGTTAAAGGTATCATCAATTTAAAAGTAGAAATATTTTTTTATACATGCCATTAAATATTGGGAAGTAAAATACAACACAGTGAAACACATACCCTCATATTGCACGACAACGCAATACTTTTCTATAGATAAATATCATATTTTTTGTCAGATATATGTTGTCTATCACAAGCCTCCTCATTAATCGTGGTGAATCCATCTCTAAATGGTTTACCCCTCATAATTCAAGAAGTGAAATCACCGTTAACCTCCTTGCTAAACCTGTTAAATTATTCATTGACTCCCGTTAATGTTTGAAAGTCTGGTCCATGTGCGCTGATAATTTTGGAGTAAGCTCTATTTCATTTGCCTTATAACCATATCAAATAATAACGATCGTATGCCCGTGTCTATCTGATCTATCTTCCGTAATTTTCTCCAACTGTTGTTTTGTATAAGCTTTTGCCAATGTTAAGAACAAAATCTTCAAATCTTCAGTATTTCTATTGAAATTCTTCAACACATTGACTGACAGATGCCATATGCATGCATAATGTTCTGATTCAGGATATACATTAGCAGTCCCTTTCCATATGCTTTCATTTTGATCCGACATAAAACACAGGTTTTGTCTAACTCCATGTGCTTCATTAAACTGCTCAAGGAACTAAGTCCATGAAGCATCATTTTCAGAATCTACTATCGCATACGCCAACGAAAGTATATGACCTGCTCAAGTTTTTAAAAAAAATATCACACCAATCAGAAATACAATTTATAAATTATTTCATTATAATTATAAAATCAGAAAATTAAATAGGATAAAAAATTATCTCCCGGATCCATTGTGCTGGCAATTAACATTGTACCACCATATGAACATTTTTAATCCGCCCCATCAAACACTAACAATTGGCCTACAATAATCCCAAATTCCCAACCTCTACTACAAGCTTCACTCAACAATGCGTAGAAAAGTAAAAATGTATCACCTTTTTCCTTTTTATTTTCAAAATAGATCCTGATATGTTTGCTCAAAAGGGTAAAATAACCTGAAAATAACATTACAATTCATCAAAAAAATATAAATATTTTACTACATAAAGAATCACAAAAACAAGACACGTCCCAAGTCAATGGGTAATTTTTAATTCATCTTATTTCGCAATTACCAGGTAATCTTGCATAGGACTCTGCTTGGACTCTCCGACACCAACTTTTAGTGCTTTTCTTTAGCTCTCACTGCCTGTATGTACGTCAACTAAATGCCATGCAATTTCATATTCATCAAGCTATATTGTTATGGAGTTAATACCGTAGATGGGATCATACACTTCTTCTCCATTATCAAGACAGCTATCCAACATCAGTTATCCCCTGACGTCTGACCTAAACTCTTTTTCCACCCAAACAAACAAGTGGTGTTGAGCAATATACTTTCCTAAATTTGAATAAATTGGTTTATTACAAGCTAGATGCCCTCCCATCCAAGAACAAGTTTTTACAAAATAACAAATTCGGTGATAACTGTTTTAAAATTAAAGAAAATATACTTACAATTATATACATGAACAAAACATAATAAAAAATAACTTAAAAAGTTTTTGTACAGTTACTTAGATTCATTACAACGCGCACAACAACGAAACTAAATTTTTCAACAAGTCCAACATGTCTCATACCCTTAGTGTTTCTTTTTAATTTAAAATCTGATTATCATCTACAAATAGTTGGAATGGTCACATATTTATCATTATCTATTCACTACTCATTGAGCACTCCGTTTTAAATTCATTCCGAAAACAGATAGAATTGTTGGAGTACAAATCAATGTTTAGTCCTGTGATCATCTAACATAGAAATTTTTCTATCAGTAATTAAAACTCCATGACCTTCGTTATACAGCTCACGATCTTTCAAGGGATGCACTATGATATTTTGTAAGAAATCCCAGTTCACCCTCATCTGATCTAGAAAAACCTTTACTACCACCCCATAACCACCCCAACATCATTATTAATTTTAATAGTGGACACATTTCACTCGTACTATATTTTACTCAATAGAATTTATATTTTCTCTAATTTTCCTTCTATATTAATTGAGTTTATTAAGCATTACTAAACCCATATAAGAGTAGAAGTATCATATGGATGTTCCTCCATCTCAAGTCGAAACGTATTTTCATGTTTTCACAACATTACAATTTACATTCAGTGCACACAATTATAAATACACAATAAGTAATACAACATTCATGCACAATTCCTACACATTACTATATAATTCACTGATAAATACAGAAAAAACATGCATTTTCATACCAATTAATTCAATGTGTTAATACAAAAGTCATATACATGTACATATCCATTAACAAACACAATTCATACACAAATCTATATAATTCCTGATACATACAATGCAAAAAATGCCACTTTCATGTCACAATTGATCAATTTCTTAAAATTTTAATCAAATGAATCCAAACTTTATACCAAAAGTCATATATATATCTCTACTATAATATATAATAGATATATATATATATTATAATATAATATATATATATAACATAATCATCCCTGATATATACAATAAAAAAAATGGGCTTTCATACTATTTTCCCTTCAATATTTCATACAGACATACATACATAATACAGTTTTTCAAATACTTCACATCCATATACAAAATTATACACCTGACAATTTATATACTAATGGATTGACCTTTATCATTACATACCATTTTCATATAATTTTCAAAGAATATTCATACAATTTTTCAGACTTTGTTCATATTTTTTTCATATAACTGCACAATGATTCAATCCAATTAATTTCTTTTTGCAATCAATTAAAAAAATCTGTAAATTTTTAATTTTTCTTCCATAAAATCATTATCACACCAATCTTCCATTTAGTTAAAATGACAAGAAATTATATTACTTTATTTTTATAATATCATAATACACATCGTAATTGTATCACAAAAAAATACATGATATCAGCATTTAAAATATAACAGAAATAAAAAAAAATAAAACATTCCATACATGTCATAAAAAACAAATATAATTACAACCAATCATTTATACTTAAAAGAAAACAAATTATAATTAAAAACTAACCTGATGAATTCCACTTGCCACAATGTTTAATTAATATTGACACAATGTTCTCCATCAAATTAAATCTAATCGTTTTCAACGTCAAAATTTTAAGAATTTTCAAAAAAAAAGGTGAAAAAAATAAAATATTCAAATATCAAAATAATCCTCAATTTCTGAAAAAACAACAAGCACTGCACGTTTTAAGGAAAAAAAAAAAAGAAAAAAACAAAAAAAGTAACGCCCTTTAGAGAATTTTTAAGGAATTAAATCATAACTTATTCATTAAAACTAATTAGAGAGATTTATGGTAGCTATCTAATCTTACTAAATTTCAAATTGCAAATCCCTTAAAGTGTGTAAATTAAATTATCATTAATTAAAATACTAATTTCACGCATCACACTACCAATATTAACATTATCCTTTTTTTTTTTTTTTTTTATTTTAATTATCTCTTTTTAATAATTTAAAATTTAAACTTATTTTATTTCTTTTTTCCCAAAATGTTCTCAACTTATAATTAACTGTATACAATACAAATCAAACTCTTATCCCATAACTTGAGTATATGACGAACAATAAAAGCTATATACCACCTAATTTACACTAATAGTATTAACAAAATAAACATACATGAAATCTGAACAACTTCAATATATTGGAATTAATTCTTGCACATTCATGACATAAACTAATATAAATAAAAATAAAATTAAGTGTTACCTTTTGTGAAATATTTAACGAGAAGAAAACACCATAATAGAAAATACGAATTCATAACCACAAAAGTAAACCTCGAATGTATTTGGTGTTGTGAGTGTTAGAGTAGTACTAGAGTAATATATTGTCACGACCCAAAACCGAGCCGCGACTGGCACCCACATTTACCCTCCTATGTGAGCGAACCAACCAATCTAAACCTTATCATTTCAATTTAATATCAACATAATCAATGCGGAAGACTTTAAACTCATAATTAAAAGCAATTCAATAACTTCTAAAATTCAACTTTATTAATTCCCAAAATCGGAAGTCATCACCACAAGAACATCGTATGATCACATTACTCAACTAAAAGTATTCTATGAAGCTAAACAAATAAAAGCCTAGTCTATGCCGAAACTTCAAGGCATCAAGACATGAGGAAGGAGATCCCATCCAAGCTAGAATCATTAGCTCACCCTGAAGATCCGGTGTGACTAGACTGGCTTGAACATTGATTGTCGAAGATTTCCGGGCACTTTTGCTGCACTCCACAAATAACAAAAGGAAAACATAAAGTAGGGGGGGTCAGTACACACAAGTACTGAGTAGGTCTCATCCGGCCCAGAACCTCAAAATAGAAAAAATATATTCAAGTACATCATAAAATTCACTAATATCCTAGCTGCATAATTTACAATTACCCAACACATCCTTGGTTACAACACCAAGCACATCAATGAGGCCTCACGCCTCCTCATCTCCTCGTTTAGAAACATGTTCTTTAGATTAGTAAGATAGTTATCTTTCTAGATTCATTATAATTATTTACTCTCTGTCGTACGTGACCTCTCCGCTCCTCATCTATCCTGGTACCGTAACGTGGCACCGATCCATATCTATCCTGGTGTCGGAACGGGACACTACTCCGTCCTCATATCTATTCCTGGTGTTTGGAAACGTACACTCCGTCCTCATATTCTATCCTGGTAACCCGGAACTTGGCACCCTATCCTATACTATCCTGGTGTCGGAACGTGCACTCGATCCTCATATTCTAATCCTGGTGTCGGAACTTACACTCCGATCCTCATATTCCTATCCTGGTACCGGAACGTGGCACCCCGATCCTCATATCTATCCTGGTACATGAAACGTGGCAACCCTATCATATACCTATCTTGTGTCGGAACGTACACTACCGATCCTCATATTCTATCCTGGTACCGGACGTGGAACCATCCATATACTATCCTGGGGTCAGAACGTGACACTCCGATCCTCAATTCTAATCCTGGTACCTTCACTTGCACCCATCCATTACTAATCCTGGTGTCGAAACGTGACACTCCGATCCTATCATTTAATCCTGGTACCGGAACGTGGCACCTCCCCTATCCCCTAATCTCACTACTTTCGTTCATTAAGCCTTCTTTTTATACAAGGCAATCATCAAACAAAGTAGATAGGGTTTCTTCAAGATTTAAGATTCAATAGCTTCATCATGGCCCTTATTTTATCACAAACCTATATATATATCTATCAAGATAACATTATGATACACACAATTAAAGCATGTAAAGACTTAATTACTACTCAACACATATCATTCGCTATTAAGAGTTTATACGATAGGTAAAACCATAACCACCTCCACCGAAGAATCGTGATCAACAAGCAAATTCCTCAATTTCTTGTTGGTCCTCTTCGTTCTTCTCTCTCTCTTCGTTCTCCTCTCTTTTTCTTTCTTGTTTTTTCCTTATTCAAAACCCTCTTTCTTTTTCCCTAATTATATAATATAATTAGGTTTTAAAAGATGGCATCTAATAAATCCACTAATAACTTAAGGTTACCTTCTTTTAACCTCCCAATTAATTAGACTTATTAACATGAACCCATTTTTTATCATTAAAGTAGAAATAGTCCAAAACGGCCCCTTAAATTTAATTAATCCAGAAATCAGACCCCGCCTGGGACTACGCAGCACGTGACGGGCCGTCTTGCCTGCGACGGCCGTTCCTGCTGTACCTTCGCAACCGTCAGAGATAATTTTCCATCAAAGAGTCTGTGAACGGTCCCGTCACGCTTGTGACGGTCGTCACGCTTGTTGAACGGTCCGTCCTTCCATTTCGTTGTGACGGTCAGAGAGTCGATTTTCGTACCCAATTCAGAATTTTCCAAGTGTTTGCAACGACACCCTACCCTCCACGACGGTCCGTGTGCCCGTTACGGTCCTTCGTGGCCTTCCGTCACCTCTTCCATTTTTTTCCAGAATAAAATCGTTGGCTCAAAACTACTAAACAGTCGTTACAATAGATACCAATTTTACCCAGATCGTTTCTCCCCGAACGATCACAAGAAGGAAACAAGGGCGAAAAGGAAATACTGAAATCTTACACAGATGTGGGTATCTTTCTCGCATATCCTGCCTCCTTCTCCCAAGTGGCTTCTTCAACGTGGTAGATTCTTTCTTCCATTGAACTTTGAGATGCATCTCCCTTGGACCGCAACTTGCGAATTTCTCCATCTAAAAATGGCAACGGGACTCCTCTCATAAGACAAATTCTCATCAAGCAAAACTGATCCCAACGGATAAGTGGTAGTTTCCATCCCATGGTATCTTTTTCACAATCGACCATTAATACCGGATGTTACTTCCGGACACCCTGGGGCAAGGCTAACTCATAAGCCACCCCTCCCTACTCGTCTTAAGTACTTCACTTCAAAGGGACCAATGTACCGTGGCTTAGCTTGCCTCTTTTACCAACCGCACACCCTTTCATTGCCGAAACTTTCAACAAGACATTGTTTCACCCCCATGACTCTAAGTCTCTAACCTTCTATCTGCAATATTCTTTGTCTACTTTGGCCGCCGCTAGAAGCTTTCTCTTGATGGATTTCACCCGTTCATTTCTAACGAGTCCCCAAAGGCAGTACCCTCCACGGTCCTAACCTCGATGCATCAAACCAACCAATGGGAGACCTACATCTCCTACCATACAATGCTTCAAGGGAGCCATATCATTGCTTGGATGATAGCTATTTATTGTCTGAAAACTCTGCTAAGGGGTAGAAGCTATTCCCAATGGCCGCGAATTCTATCACCCTGCCGAGCATATCCTCAACACTTCTTGAATCGTCGCCATGAGGTCCTACTACCCCCCCCCCCCTTCGGTCTGAGGATGGAACGCAGTACTAAGACCACCTATTACCTCCATTCCGCATGCAATGTTTTCCAAAAAACTTAGAAGTAAACTGCGTCCTCTATCTGATATGATGGATAGTGTACTCCATTCAATCGAACAACTTCTGAGATGAAAGTATTTTGGCTAACTTCTTCTGCATTGTGTCACCTTAACCGGAATGAAATAGCAGACTTAGTTAATCTGTCCCACAATCACCCAATGGAGTCGAACTTTGCCCAATGTCTTTGGAGACCAACCACGAATGTCCATTGCAATTCTCTCCCATTTCCCACTTCCCGTATGGGCATTCTCTTTCTCTGAAGTTTTTTTCCTCCGGGCCTTTGGTGTTCTACTTTACTTTTGACACTTTGGGACATTTGGCAATAAAATCCACAAATATTCACCTTCATTCTTCTCCACAAAAGTGTTTGCTTTAGTGTCACGGTACATCTTGGTTGCCCCCGGATGTATCTAATACCTTGAACTATGAGCCTCTTTCAGAATAGTGTTGAACAAATCCATCGACGCGGTGGTCACCATACCCTCCCTTAACTCCTCAAAACACCTTCTCATCGGTTGTCGCTTCTTTAGGCACTCTCCCTTGCAGGGGGGGTCCCTCCGTCGCCGCTGCCCCCCCCCTTAGTCGGGGGTCGGATTCGGCTGTGTTTTCTCATCATCAAGGCTGGTTTCCCTTGAGTCGTTGTCAGACCAGTTGAATGTGATCTTGCCGTCCACACAAGCTAAGAAATCCTCCCTTCTCCTATTAATTCTAATCTCTAAGGGTCGTTAGCCAGAATCTAACTTCTCTTAAGCCAATGGGCGCCTAGAAGGCTTGCAAGTGAGCTAGACTTCCCTCTGCTTCCCCGCTCTTTCCGTCCTCCTTAAAAACGCCATTTCCGCTACAACATTCGCCTTCCCCGGATGAATACAAAATAGTGATGTCGTAGTCTTCAGTAGTTCCATCCATCTCCTCTGTCCAAATTCAAATCTCTCTGAGTGAAGACATACTTTAGACTACTAATGATCCGTATAGACCCTCTCACACTTAACCCTTTAACCCCATATAAGTAGTGTCTCCATTTGCTTTAATGCAAACACCACTGCATCCAACATCTAATCATGGGTCGGATTAATTACTGTTCATGGCACCTTTAATTTGTCTTGAGGCATAATCAATCACATTCTTCTCTTGCATTGCACTGCAACCCAAACCCGAATAATATGCAATCACAATACACAATGAATTTCTTGCCTTCCATCTGGCAAGGTGAGAATTGGTGCAGTAGTCAACAAGTCTTGAGCTTCTGAAAGCTTCCTCACACTCGTCCGGCCATACAAATGGAACATTTGCTAGTCAGTTTTCTCAGTTGGAAGCAATAGAAGAGCAACCCTGTGAACAAATCGCGCGGTAGTAGCTATCAACCCACAAGCTCCTTATTTCTGACACATTAGTAGTCTTACCCAATTCTTCACCTACTTCGATCTTAGAAGGATCCACCATCACTCATCTAGAAACCACGTGGCCCCAAGCAGGACACTGCATCTAGCCAAAACTCACACTTAGAGAACGTGTCCTAAAGCTTTTCCTTTTTCTCCCTCACATTTTCCATCCAATAACCATTCTCAAATGCTCCTCATGTTCCTTCTACCTTGGAGTATATCATTTATCATCAATAATACGTATCACAAAGAGATCCAACTAATGGCTTAAAAATCCCAATTCATCAAACTATGGAACGCATCAGGGGCATTCGTAAGACCAAAGACATCACTACAATTCGTAATGCCCATACCTGGTTCTAAAGCAGTCTTGGTACACCATTGCCCGTGAATTCAATTGATGATAACCTGGTCTCAATCCAATTTAGAGACAGACACAAGGCACCTTGTAAACTGAGCCGAACAAGTCATCATGCGAGGAGAGGAATACTTGTTCTTTATAGTTCCCTTGGTTTCACTGCGGTAGTCTATGCACATCCGAAAACCTCCCATCTTTCTTCTTTACAAACCAAAACCGGAGCACCCCAATGATATGCCTTGGCTATGAAGCTTTTGCTCAACAACTCTGAAGTTGGCTTTTAAACTCTCATTAACTCCGCGGGAGCCATTCTATAAGGGGGTATAGAAATGGGGCGGTAACCCCGGTTTCAAGATCAATACGAAAGTCAATAGCCCTATCTGGTGGCATAACCCAGAAATCCTGCAGGGAACACATCAGACCTCACGGACCCACCCGAAACCGCCTCCAAATCGAAGGTATTGGGTGTGTCACCTTGAGATGTGGCCAAGAAGATAAACAAAACGCTTTAACTAACCATTTTCTTAGCACTAAGAAGGAGATGATACGCACCGGATTCACCCTCCCACACTGAACGGATCTGTCCGCAGGTCTTGCTCTAACGTCAAGACGTTGTTTTAGCATTACACAATATCGCAATTGCGGAAGAAAGCCAAGTCATACCCAGAATTAAATCAAATAAACAATTTCTTTTCTAAGATCACCAAATCTACATAAGTGTTTGCTGGGCCCCAAGTTCAACAACAAATATCATACCTTTTCAAACTACTCACATACCACCCAAGAGTAGAAAACAGAAAGCGTATCAAAGTTTCACATGTCAATTTAGACCATTACAAATGAATGAAGTCCATAAGAAATGTGGAATCCAGGATCAAACCAAACAGAAGAGCCAATTCAATCACAAACCAGAAAGATTACCTGTGATGACAGCATCAGATGTCTCGCCTCCATCTCCCAGGGAAAGCAATAACAATGGCCCTTTCGTTTGTTTGTCCTTGCCCCTACCCTGTTGTGATGTGTGTCTCCATTTTGCCCATAAACCACCCCGGCCGTTTTGGTGACCACCATTAACATCGAACACCTCGTCCTCCGGAATAACGGCCCTCTGCCATGACCACCCCTCTAACCTCTAACTGTTGGGGGTCTATCACTCTGTTTTTTGGACCAATACCGTCTTGATATGGCCCAGTCTCCCACACCCATACGACTCTCCCCCCCCTTTTTAAAAGAAATTTTTGTCACGCATAGGTCTCTCAGAGAAATGTTTACCGGATCTGAGGTGGAGCCCTCCCACTACAGTTTCCTGTAGTGAAGACTGAATGGGTCGAACTGAGTAACCTCCGGAACCCTTGTCCTCGTAGTGTAAGAACCATTAAACTCACTCCCTTTCGAAACCTCTTTGGATGTCGGCCATGGTGAATTCATCTGGCTTCCACGCCTTGCCACACCTCTAACCTGAACGAAATCTACCACTTCTTGGAAGGATTTTCCGTAGCCGCTACCTGTAAGGCTGAAATCCCACTCTTGCTCTCAACCCCTTCACAAAAACTGCGAATCCGCTCTTGTGGACTGAAACATAGTGGGTGGCTATCTGGATAGTGCACGAAACCCTTAAGCCTCATATGTCATTGACCGACATCCTACCTTGCTCTAGGCTCAAGAACTCATCCCTTTTCCATCCCCAAAGTACGGGGGATATAACCTTTTCCAGAAACAACTAGAGACTGAGGCCCAAGTTCATAGGTGGTGCCTCTGTTGGTTTTTTTTTTTTTGACATCACATGTGGGACCGCCACCACATTTTTTGGCGTTCCCTTTAACTGATAACTCCGAACTCAACACCAAATCGTTCTATATACCCATCTGGGTGGAGTAGCTCATACATCACAGGAATCGTAAGATCCTCAGATTCCGGCACCTTGAGACTGGAGGTTTCAATTTCAAGAACTTACTAAAAGTTCATGCTGATCATTCGTCATTATACCCAGTAGTCGACGTGGAAACGTGCCTAATGTCCAGTGAGCATCCATGACGAGGACAATAGTGTGCATGTTGTACCTCTGAAACCGAGGGTTGGTGCAGAAAACTGTGGTGCCTTCCCTGATCAGACAACCCACTAAGATAACGAGAAACCTATGATCATCTCTGGGGTAGGTTGGGGTGGAATTCCTCATTCGTACTTGTTCCTGCCTCCCATCCCCCCCCTTCTCTTACTACTTCCTCAGTCGGTGGAGGAGTCACCGCCCCCCCTAAGCACCAGATGGGCTAGGTGCTCGTCCTCCTTTCCTCTAGAGGACGTCCTCCCACACTCTAACCACCCCGCTCCTCTTGCCACTCTTTTGCACTTCGAGCTACAGCCCCCGTGGCTGGCTCATATGCATCTGTCTTGCTGATGTTGATGTTGGCGTAGTCCGTTGCTCTAGTTCTAACCATCTGCGAATAGAGGTGAAGAATGGTCAGATACCAATTTGGTATCACCTAGAATACAATTGGATCCAAGTAAATAGCACGAAAGAAAGAAAGAAAGAATGGAATTTTTTTTCTAAAGCCTCATAAGGGGCCTCTCAAAAGAAAAGTGAAGGCGTCCCCCTACCGTTCTCGTAAGGACTCTAGGTAGACCTTTCTTGTTTGATTAGACGGCGAACTGGACGGCCTGGCTCTGATACGTACCAAGTTGTCACGACCCAACACCGAGCCCGCTAATGGCACACACACACTTTACCCTCCTATTTGAGGCGAACCACCCAATCTAACCTTAATCAAATTTCAATTTAAGAGGTATAACATAAAGCACTCCGGAAGTGACGCTTAAACTCCTAATTACAGACAATTCATAACTTCTAAAACAATTCCAATTCTATATTTCCCCAAAATCTGAAGTCCTCACCACACGAACATCTATGATCAAATTACTAAAACTAGAGTATTCTAGAACTAAACAAAAGAAAAGCCGTCCTATGCCGAAACTACTTCAAGGCATCAAGACATGAGGAAGGAGATCCAGTCCAAGCTATAAAGCATTAGCTCACCTGAAGATCCGGTGTGGACGAGACTGGCTTGAACTACTGTTGAGTCAAAGATGAACGCACGTTTGCTGCACTCCACAAATACAACAAAATGAAAACATAAAAGTAGGGTGTCCCGTACAGGACCACAAGTACTGAGGAGGGTATCATCGCCAACGCCAAAATATAAACAATATATATCAAGTAACATCATAAAAATCACCTAATATCCTTATCATGCAGTATTTACAATAACCACAATTCCTTGGTTTACAACACCAGCACATCAATGAGGATCACGCCTGCTCATCATACTCGTTTGGGGGGAAAACATGTGTCTTTAGATGAAGTAATATTCAGTATCTTTCTGATTCATTAATATTTACTCTCGTGTCGGTACGTGGACACTCCGCTCCCTCATTCTATCCTGGTACCGGAACGTGGCAACCCTATCCATATACTATCCCGGTGTCGGAACGTGACACTCCGATCCTCATATTCTATCCTGGTGTCGGACCGGACACTTCCAATCCTCTATTCTATCTCCTGGTACCGACTTGCAACCCGAATCCTTACTATCCTGGTGTCCGGAACGTGGACCGCTCTCCGATCCTCATATCTATCCTTTGTCGAACGTGACACTCCGATCCTCACCTATTCTACGCTGTAACCGAAAACGTGGCACCCCCGATCCTCATATTTCTATCCTGGTACTGAACGTGGCAACCCGATCATATACTATCCTGGTGTCGGAACGTACACTCTCTTTACTCTTCTCCATCTTCTAATCCTCGTACCTGACCTTTGAACCCCGACCATATTACTATCCTGGTGTCGGACGTACACTCCGATCCACTCAATATTCCTCTCTTGGGTACCGGAACGAAACGTGCACCGATCCATATACTATCCTGGTGTCGGAACGTGACACTCTCCGATCCTCATATTCTATCCTGGTACCAAGGAACTTGGGCACCCTATCCCCAATCTCCTACTTTTCCCGTTCATTAAGGCCTTCTTTTATACCAAGCAATCATCATTACACAGTAGAAATTAGGGTTTTCTTAAGATTTAAGATTCAATACTTCCATCCATTCTTATTTTATATTATCACACTAGCGATATATATATATAATAAGATCACAATCATGCATACCACAATTAAGCATATAGAGACTTAATAATACTACTCAACACATATCATTCGCTATACGAGTTTACTACAATAGTTTAAAAACCATAACCCTACCTCCACCGAAGAATCGTTATCAAAGCAAGCAAATTCCTCAATTTCTTGTTGTCCTCTTCGTCCTCTTCCTCTCTCTCTCTACTCTCGTCTCTCTCTTTTTCTTTCTGTTTTTCTTTATTAAACCCTCTTTCTTTTACCCTAATTTCATATATTAAGTTTTTAAAAGATGGCACTATAATCCACTAATTAACTTAAGGTTACCTCTTTGAAAAAAAAAAAACCCCCAAGTAATTAAGACTTTATTAACATTCCCCATTAATTTTAATAATTAAAAAAGCAAGGAAATATCCAAAACGCCCCCTTAAATAATTAATCAGAAATCCGACACCCCACCGACCTACCCCACCCTCCGACCCCGCCTTGGGACTACGCAGCCCGGGACGGGCCGTCGTCCTGTGACGGGCCGTCGTGCCTGCGACGGTCCCCGTCCTGCTGTCCCTCTCGAAACCGTCATAGAATAAATTTTCCATCAAAGAGTCTGTGACGGTCCCGTCACGCTTGTGACGGTCCTGTCACGCTTTGACGTTCCCCGTCCTGCCATTTTTCGTTGTGACGGTCAGAGAGTCCCTATTTCAGTACCACCCAATTTCAGATTTTTCCCCAAGTGGTTTTGCAAACGACACCCCACCTCCACGACGGTCCGTCGGCCCGTGACGGTCCGTCGTGCCCGTGACGTCCCCGTCGTGGCCTCCGTCACCTCTGCCAGTTTTTCCAGAATAAAATCTGTTGCTCAAAACGACTAAACAGGTCGTTACATATATGTTGTTGAATTAAAAATGGTGGGAGTGATTTTTGATTCTTTCTCTGGAATGTGTTTTTTTTTTTTTTGTGTTTACAGTTTATTTTTCTCTCTTTCTTTCCCGTTCTTTTTTTTTTTCCAGATGTGCATATTGTGTATACATAGTAATAGGAATTGTGTCATGTGATTGGGAATTTTATGGGTGCGTGGGTTGTGGATTGAGATAGTGGAAGTAAAATGGGTAAAGGTGGCGGTAATTGGTAGAGAAAGTGGGGGATGAGGGTAGATTATTATTATTCACTTGTTTTTTTAAATATAATATAATATAATATTATATTATATTAGTTAGTTAGTTATTATATTTAAAACTAACAAAAATTGAGTAGCTAATAATAAATTATAATAAGATATACTAGCTTATGTAGTAAACTAAAATTAAAATAAAACATATATTTTGTGTTATTTTCAAATAATTTGAAATAAACTTATTAAAATAAGATAAAATTGAAATATCTAACGCTGGTCAACAAACCGAAACCGGTTCACTAGATCGGAACGAACCGTTACCGGACTGGAGCGGGATGCGTTGACGAGTATGTTGATCGGTACTGGGATAAATTGGATCAAAATTATCGGGATGACTAATTGGTTCCGTTCCGCTCCACTATATACCGGGATGGAACCGGAACGAAACAGGACGAGATAAACTAGACGATATTTTTTGGGATTACGAAAATATGATTATTTTTTTTATTTTCCTAAGTTTAAATTAATAGTTTTAAAATTTATACTCTTATTTTTTACTTACATTTATTTTTAAAGATATTTTTTCAATTTTTTTTTTGTTATTAAGTTGAAGTAACCTAATCCAAGTTTTCAATTTAAAAATCTTTTGAGTCTATTCTTTATAAGTTATTACTTATTATATCATAATATTTATTGTAAAAGTATATTATAACTTGTGTCTTGGTAAATTATTAATAAATAAATTTTAATTTTAAAAAGATTAAATTAAAATAAGGATAAAACAATTACAATTAAAAAAATATTAATTTAATTTATTTAAATTTGTAACAATTACAATTTCAATTTAAACTATTAGTAGAGTACACACTTGTACTCAGCCACCTTCTAGGAACGGGTTTTCTGTTTCCTAAAGTCACGACTGTATCCTAAATAGTTGGTATAGTCCCCCCGTAAATCCTCTTTCTAACTCAAAGCTATAGATTGATTGTAATCAACTTCTGGTCGGTACAGCTTGTTGACGATCTTAAGTTCGATCCATTTCACTACCCCATCCCATAGTTGAAATCTAATAAAGTTCACATTGACAATCTAACTTTGAAGACCTGTTTCTACGCTCATACATTTATTCAGTCCTCTAAATAACACTAATCTCCCAAGCTGTCTTCTGCTAACTGCTAACGAATATATGTTGTCTCCAATGTGAAATTTCGCCGCGCTTAAAGCCTGCCTGCTCCGAAACTACTGATGATCCTTGAATTCACGCACATCCTTCAACCGCCTTCTATTAAGTTTTTGAAATTGAGTTTCACGATTTTCTCCCTTGGGTCAATATTGCGGTTAACTTCATAACTTTGTAATATCATTCGAACCTGTTCAAGAATTTAACAATTCCAAATTTCTTAAGAAAGTCAATACCAAGTTTATGTTGACTCGTCCTGAGCACTACTTGATCATAGACTTTTGAGGATTTTCAACATTATCTAAGAAAGAATATTATCATACATTTCTTTAGCAAAGAATTTTATTACTGATTTTTGACATGTTACCAAATCAGGTTCTTTCAAGTTGAATATCTAAATTCTGATAATGCATTCCAACTAAAGCTTTTCACCATATTCTTTATATTCGGGGTTGAAAAGAATTGCAGTTAAATAATTTGAGGGATAGGAAAAAAATATTTTCTTAAATTTTTGTAATCAGACTTCAAATAGCAGAGGTAAATAAAGCATTTGTTTTTATATTCAGAAAAGATAGATACATCTACATATGTTGTATTCAATTTCAGAAATAGTAGATAATATATTCCATACAAAAAACTTTAGTAAGCATCATAACACTGATTTCAAAATATCTAAGTCATTTACTTTATTCCAATCCCTATCACTAATTTTAATTCAGGATATGCATTATAATTAATTAATAGCGTAGTAATGAGGTTGCTATCGCTAAGAAACTTCAAGACAAGCATATCATAAAAGGCATCCCTCTAGATTTTACATCTTCGGAATTTCTAAACAGAAGTTTAAATGCATTACAAGTTCTTAAATTGATTTAATTCTACTGGCTACTAATTCATATGAAAAATGTAAAAACAATGCATTATCAATTTTAATCAATTTTAAATCACAACTATTTTCAAATAATTCAACCCGTCACTAACAACCATTTAATAGATTTTGGCCCACTTAAAAAAAAAAAAACATGAAATCATAATTTACTAATGGAACAAAGTCTAGGTTCTACTAGCATATTAGTACATCTTAAAATTAGCAAAACATTTCTAAATCATACTAACAACTTTATCACAAAGACCGAAAAATCTAATTCAACTATAGTAGAGCAATAATAAATGTCTGTTTTTTTTCTTTGGACAAATTTTATAACATAATTGTTTTTTTGAATTTCCAATAAGATCGAATCTATGCGCAGTAACAAGTTAAATAATCAACACCATTGGACTACGACCCATATCAGTAGTATATCCAACTCTACAATCATTAGTTTCATCAAAATAGGCACGTAATATTGACAATATTTTCTTGAAATTCAAAAATATCTCTCTTTTTCCAGGCCTTCCTTGAATAAACCTTTATAACTAGGATTTATCTGTTTCCACGAATATATGCCAATAAAACCAAAAGACCCGGATTTCTCCCAAACTAAAGGTAAACCAACAACAACAACCATGTTAGAAAAGTGTTTCACGATAACGATCCTTGTAAGGTTGATGTCCAGACGACATCATGGGTTCGAAGTATTTAATTTACACTTTGAACCATATTTTATCCTCTAGATGATGCTTCAAACACTACAATTTTCAACAACTTCATAGAAGACATATATGGTAACCACTCTTTACTATGTTTTGTCAAATCAAATGTTTTTTTTTAGTCCCCCCGTTGAACCGCCCGTCCCACCCAGATTATATTTAAATATTGTTTACAAATATTACATATCTAAATTTTTTTTCTTCATTCAAATAACAAATTTTCACACATTGATGTTAAAGACGTTGGTACCTTGGTCTTACCTCTATTTGGGGGGGGGGGAATAATAGGGGGGACGAGTTAGTTTCATCCGGAGGTGGACTCCGTAACCTATATATTGAGGTCGGGGCTAATTGGTGTATCATCTAAATCTAATTCTCAATCAAATTTAATTTTTCATCCATTTCCACTTCTTCATTTTTTTATTAAATCATATGTCTTTCATAGAGTTCATAGGAATCTAGGAGTATCGAATTAATATTATAAGAACCGGACTGAAAAACTAGTTTACATCCGTGTCATCCTTCACATCGTAATTCATTTGTAATTCCTTCTAAACAATAGGATTTTTAGATTTTATAAGAACTAGAACCTTTATTAGTTTTTTTTAACAATTTTTTACTAATTCTACTAAACCTTTTTTACTTCTACTTTGTTTTAAGAATTGACTCCATGAATAAAATTATAAATACAAAATACAAAACTTAACCAGAAATTAATAATCTAATAAGACAACTTACAAGCTATAAAACAATAAATAAACTATAAATTAGAGAGTTAAATGAAGTTACCAAATGTTTGTGGTAAGAAAAACCGATTATAATAAAAATTAAAATATTGATGTCGAAACTTGAAATTTGAAGAAGATTCCTCTTCCGAAATACATCAAATGACCAAATCACCAAATGATATTAAGAATTTAGAACTTGAATTGAATATTGAAAATCTGAAATTTAATAATCTATAATCCGTAATCGCTAAAACTTAGAAATATGAATGAAAATATATATTCTCTCAAACTTATGTATGCATATATAGTTTTTAGAAATCAATTCTGATTTATACAACCAAAAGAGTATACATTTTAATACTTCACTTTTAAAACGACTGTTGAAAAAAGGGAAGGAGAAATGGGGGGTTGAATTGGAAAAGAGGGCTGCAACTTTTGATAAAGCTGCAGGGCAGTAGGGGCAGCCGGGCAGGTCAGGGACCCAGGGGTTAGGCAGCGCATCTTTTAATGAAGCTACCGCCTGCCAAGTGTCAGGGAAGGGGAGGGTGTGGTGGGTACTGAATTTTAATATATATAAATTATATAAAATATAATATATAAGATATAATTTATATAAAAATATGAAATATATAAAATATAAATTATATAAAATATAAAAAAATTAATATATATTAAGTAAACAGAACGAGAACCGGAATGGACCAGATCGAAGTTGGGATGAACCGATATCGGTACACCAGTATGAAATCACGATTCCGTCCCATTCCGTGTACCAGTTCAGACTATCCTGTCCCGTCCCGTATGCAACCAAAATGGGACGAACCGGAACGGTACCGATATCACCCAGTCGTAATCTAACTTAGACATAAAAGAAATATTTAAGGAATAAAAAAATAGTGTAAAATTTTTTGTTCAGTAAAAAATTACGTGTCTAAATTTGGAAGGATCCAATTCTATTCCCCTTCTACTGAAAATAAATCCCAGAAGTTTTCCCCATAGAACCCAAATACACATTTTTTTTATTAAGCCTGAGATCATATTTTCCCATTCTTTACAAGAATTTTCTCAAGTCTTGCACATGGTCAGCTTGTTTGATTATTACGTCATCAACGTATACTTCAATTATGTATACATCATATCACAAAACATGGTAGTCATAGCTCTTATGTAAGTTGCCCCAGCATTTTTAAGACCAAATGCCATGTCCCTGTTGCAATAAGTCCCCCATGGAGTGGTGAAAGCATTTTTATCACCATCCTTTTCATCCATTAAGGTTTATGATACCCGGAATAACAGTCCATAATAGATTGAATCTCATATTTAGCACAATTATAAACTAGAATGTGGATATTTGGCAAGGGAAATTTGTCCTTTGGACTAGCCTTGTACAAATCTTGATAGTCAACACAAACTCTTATCTTTCCATCTTTTTTTGGCACAGCAACAACATTTGTCAACCAAGTAGTGTAATGAATGGCTTGGATCACATTTGCATTTAGTTTCTTCATGATTTCTTCCTTGATCTTTTCACTCATGTTTGGTTTGAATTTCCTTCTTTTATGTTAGACGAACCACTAAATCAACACTCAAACATGGCATGTCATCATAAGGCCAAGCAAACACATCTTTGTACTCAAACAAAAGTTGTATATGGCATCCCTAATTTCTTGATTGATATGAAGACTTATTTTTATTTCTTTAACTTTCTCAGTACATCCCTTGATTGTCTCTATTTCACTAAGATTAGGCTTATGTTTGTGCTCAAACTGTTCTAGTTCCCAATTAATTTTTCTAAAAGCCTCTTATTTATCATATTCAACCTCTTGACTTGGTGATTCAATAATAAACAATTCTTTGAAATCTAGAAGTTAATTCCGTATGCATGTCATGTTATCAAAGGGGGCATTTAAAAAACTGAAAAATAGAGAATAAGAATTAGGGGAGGGAAAAGAAAAAATTTACTATGAAACTGGCATTTCATTCTATTGAAATTGAAAAAGGGATAGAACTATAGAAGGGTTGATACTAATACAAAATACTTTGAAATATTCGGATCACAACCTTAAAAACAACAAAACACAAAAGACTAGCAAAACAAACTACCAAGACTCCTTCCTTATCTAAAAGGAGTGGCTTTCCAATTGCTTAGCTCAGCACCTGAGCCCCCACTGCACATCGGCATGACTTGTACCTTCACCAACTTGGACCATGTTTACTTCACAAAACAACTTACTGAGATCCTTCATAACTTCTTCAATGTCATCATGTGTAAAGGAAACTTTCATTTCTGGGCCCTGAAACTTGATAAATGAATGAGAAATATAGGGAATCGGTTGTGGCAGCGCCCAATCAATCCTCTTGTGCTTCTTAGCCTAACCTTTAAATCTCTTGTTTTGTTTGTATACGAAGCCAGAGGTGTCTTGGTTTCCTAAGAGATTAACGGGATCCACGATTCCTTGCAAACATAGTCCCAAACCTTTACCGGGTTGATAACCATATTTAAGCATTGACGTTGTTATGAAGAAGAGAGACATGGTTGGATGATAGGGTCTCCTTCTTTAAATTGATCGACTGATATGTCATCAAAAGACTGGCAAACAATGAAATTACATTCTTCTTTTTCCTGAATGTATGGAATGGATGGATCTCTGTAAATAGGTGAATCATTTTCCTCATGCACAATGATTTCGTGATAGTTGTTTTAAAAATTAACAACTTGATGCAAAGTTGATGGATTGCCTGGTCCATGTGGATCTATGTCCTTCCCAATAGAAAATTATACGATGTATCCGTATCAATTACTTGGAACACAATCATAAAGTACACTGGTCCAATTGTCATCTTTAACTTCATTTCACCAATAGTATCCCTCCTTGAGCCGTCATAATCTCGAACAAATACATTGCTGGGGAAAATTATGTCATGGTTAACTTTCAATGTTTTCATCATATAAAAAGAAGACATATGTCTACTCCTGATCCCTCTATGGGTAACTCATCATTACATAAAATGATGGTGTTTAACTCAAATGCGCGTTTGGCCATTTTCTCTAACTGATTTATTGTGGTCTCCTTCGGTACATGTGCTTCATTCAAAATCTTATAACACATGCCGATGTTCTTTTTAGTGCAAGAGTAGAGACAATAGTGAAATATGTGTAGTGGTCTTCTTCAATTTTTCCATAACAGGGTAACCTAAAACCTTAATCTTTTTTAGAATTTCTTCTGATTCTTCCTCATTTTCTGCTTTCTTCAGTGGTACTTCAATATTTTGATTCATCTTCTCGTTTCTTAATTCTTCTGGAGGATAACATATTCCAGATCATGTCAACCCTCCTGATTCATTAACCTCTTCGACAATCTCCTTTCCTCGATAAACCACTACAGTTTCGTTATAGTTCCAAGGGACAAATTTTGAATCAGTTACCGAACATTGTTGGATGGGCTTAACAAAGATAGGCTCTTTCAACTTTGTCAAGCAGATTTGATCTTGTTGTATTAACGAAAGGCCTTTTGATACATACAACTTCAAAATACACGCTCAAACTTCAATCCCCTTTAAAACCCCCGGAACACACAAGACTTTGGTGTTAAGATTGAAAACTTCCACACTTACAGATTGTCACGCCCCAAGCTACCTCCGAGACACAGATACGGAACCTAGGACCACAAGTGATCCCAAGCTAACCCTACTCATATCTAACGCATTATAGAAGATAATAAACTGTTGGCTAAGAAAATCATACTAAATAAAAGATGGGGAATACCGATATTTTCTAACTAAGATATTTGAAAACAATGAGTTTAATACAAAAGAACTACTAACTCAAACTAACGGAATTCTAACTATTCGAAAATAGTCCCTCTAAACCAGACTAAAAAATACGGGACAAGCCCCAACTAAATTCTAGCAAAAACAAAACGAAATGACTTAAAGACTAAAATGAAACTCATGCATGGTGTCCTCAGAGATGAGACTCAACACTTAATCTGCTGAACTGGAGATCGGGAATCGATCTATGCTGATCTGGATGCTGAGAACCTGGACCTTCACCACGAGAAATGTAAGTACACGTATGCGTCAGTACGTTGAAAGGTATTGAGAATATGGGGAAGAGTAAAGCCTAATAAAACATAACTGAACAAGCCCAAACACAAGTATAATAAGCTTAACGTGATGTGCTAATTTTTGAGCTATAACTGGATTGAGACCAATTTATACATGTTGAAACCGAATCTGAATATCTCTACAAAATCGTCAATGCAAAGAGAGTCTGATGAACTGTAGTGATCTACTATAACCGATAATAAAAACCACATGAGCTAAATGTGGAGTCCGATGTTCTACACCCCATCGAGAGGACCCAAATATACCCGCCAAAGTATAAAAGGCTGCTGGCGTGATCACTAAACTGATTGCCCATCAGAGGGACTTACAACCTACTTGGCTAGTATTCTGGAACTATTGGGTACTCTAACCCTAGACCCAACTCGGTAATTATGCCTACTTCCAATGAATTTCTGTAAATTAACTATTATATCTGAATTTTGTAAATACTGATAGCTCGAGAATTGAACATGCAACTGAAAATGCAACAATTAATCTGTGTAATTATGCATTTTAACTGAGGCATGTATATCAGAAGTTTCTGAAAATATGACCTAGCATGGTAATTCAAGAACAAAGAAATACAAAGCCTAAGGTTCCGAAATTCATGGATAATCTGAATTAATAAGAGTAATAATCTTATTTGGAACATATATTTCAATAAATTCCTGAGTTATATCAAGTTCTAGAAACCCTAGGTTTAATCGTTGATAAGAGAATCAAGAACTGACTGAAATAAGGACCCAATGGTGAAAGGACCACTATTGAAATCCCACATACCTAGTGATAAATCCACGGAAAATACTTTAAGTTTTCTCTCTGGGTTGGAACTGCTTGGAGCTTGTGGTGTTCTTGAACTTGTCTTGAGCTTTTTCTCCTCTCTTGCTTTTCTAATTTTCTTTCTATGTTTTTTGATTTAATGAATTTGACTTGGATATGTTTTAATTATGTTTCTAGGCTTAAACTGACTAAAATCTGATGATTTAGGATCAAAACAACATAACCTCGGGTTTAAGTGGAGTGGGAAGGTCAAAATGACCTCTGGGAAGGTTGTTGTATGGCCTCACGACGACCAGGACTGACGATCCATCGTGCGCTCGTCGCCCCGTCGTTGGGTCCGTCGTGAGGGCTTGTTTTACAGGCCTTTACTAAAATGGGCATAAATTTTTACTCAAAGGTCTGATTTTAAGATAATTCAATTACCTATCTGTGGGTAGGTCATGGGAGACCTAATTAATTTTGTGCTAAGAGTTATGATCATTTTAAGTTGACCCAACTGCATTTCCTTTTAACTGGCTGCAAATTTTCCACCTACGGACTGTAGGTCCACCTACGAACCATGATGGTCATCCATAGATCTTTTCATAGAGTGGTTGAAGGGATTCTTGATCGACGGTCACGGACTACGGACCGTCATTTGACCTACGGACCGTAAGTTCGTTCGTCGTCCAAGACTTAATCAATTTTTCTAGGCTGAAATTTTTGAGAGTTTCTGATCCCATCGACGGTTGTTTAGGACGTACTGTGGTTGAGTCTAAGGTCTGTCGATGCCATCGTTGATACACCTGCAGATTTTTCTGAAAAACTAATTTTTGATCTATTTTTGCTACGGGTGTTACACAGATGCAACTGGTTCTAAACTCTTTATCGACTTTTCCTCCTCTCTGATATTCCTAAAGAAGTTTCCCATTTTGCAAAGGAGTTTGTACTCTTATCATTACAAATCATACTCACTAAGTGGTTTTGACCACGAATTGGGTTATTGGTCATATTGTGAGTGCTTTGATAATCTGCTACACGATGACTCCATAATTTATTAGCTTCTCTATCTCTCCCTTAAAGGTCCAACAGTTATCAGTAATGTGTCCTGGGCCCCTGAATGGTACTCACATCTTTCATTGGCCTAGAAACCTGGAGCATTTGGTTTCAGACAATGTGGTGAAATACACTAAATTACTCATTCTTTCTTAACTTTTGAAACAAGTTGGAGTACGACTCTCCTAATGGAGTGAATTTCCTTTTTTGTGCCTGCTTTTTAGCATAATTTTCATAGGATTAGGGTATAAGGGACCAGATACGGTGGTCGTTGTGGGCGAAGGTTACTTTGAGTTGGGGCTAAAAAATGTGAGCGATTGAGAGGATGCATATATGATAGAGCATTGAAGCCCATGTATGGAGATGGAGATATTGTATATGAAAGGTCATAAGGGTAGTAATTTTTAGGATAGCTAGATTGTCCCTTAACTGGTGGGTAAGGACAATTTTAATTTCTTTTAGAACCCCTAGACCCTAATGTCAGCGAAGAGACTTCCTCTTTTCTTTTCTAATTTCCAAAACTTTATGAACCACCTAAGATGACCTGTGTGGTAGCTTTGATTTTCGCCTGGCTTACAATCCTTTGTGTTTTGAGACCATATTGGACCATTTCACCAAATTTGATTGTTGTGTGAAACGGTCTTCCCATTACGGCTATCAAGTGGTGGAAGTAGTCATGATCTTAAGCCTCTATGAAGATATCAACCAATTCCTTTCTCCATCTATGGTGGCTTGACGCTTGCTTTGTTCCCGGGGTCCATTTGGTGTAGCAATATTGCTCTAAAAAGCCTTTCATTTGGCTTCTTTCTCATATTAGAGAGTGTATTGTGATCTGGCATAATGTTGACATTGTACTGAAATTGTCTAACAAAATCTTGAGTCATATCATCCCATGTATGCCAATGGGAGATCTTTTGGTCTATAAACCATTTTGAGGCAACACCAGTCAGGCTCTCACCAAAATAGGCCATGAGCAATTCCTCATTACCCTAATGCATCCGGAAGTTGATTGCAGTATCTCTTGAGGTGAGTTATGGGATCATCGTTCCCATCATACTTATCATTCTCAAGGGTTTTGAATCCAGGTGGCAGGTGGACATTTGGGAACATACACAAGTCTTTGAACGCGACACTTTTGTGCCTTCCTACACCTTGCTTACATTTCCCATGTGTCTCGATGCTTTTTATTTTTCTCAACATTTACTCTTGCTCTGATCCTTGAGTTGGTCTCCCAAAATCAATAGGGGATCCAAATCATATAGAGTTAGGGCCCCCGAATTCTATCCTAGGAGTATAGTACTGCTCTAGATCAGTGGTGAATTGTCCTTCTTGAGCTACTCTATATGTCATAGTCGGTTTGGGTGAGAATAGAATGACGCAAATGTCATGACAGTGGGATTATTCCTGAATAGCATGCCTTGATGGTGTGTTTTCGATGGTTCGGCCCAACAATTATCAAATGGACCATACTCTGGAGAGTAAAAAGGGTCTGATATTGAGACCTGAGAAGATGAAGATCGGATACTAGGGATTAGGAAAACCATGAATAGACGTTGGTGGTTCTTGGCCATTGGTCCAGGCTTGCCACAACTATGTCATAGCATGTCTCAATGTACGGTTTTCTTCAACAATGGAGGATCTTGTAATTAAATCAATTGGAGTATCCCTTGGGTTCACCACAATTTCGTTATTGGTTGTCATTGACGCTTTTACCTTAGACCTGGTAAAGTACGCCTGTTATGCTAGTTTACCACTAGTCAACCACCGAAAGCTTACTAAAGTAAAGTGAAATGAACAAACTCGTTAGAGGTTAGACAATTTTACACATCAATCACACGTTTGTTTATCACATAGTAACATGAGTCCATAAGGTCATTATCTCATCCCAGCTTTGCTTCTCTCATTATCTTTCCTTTTTTTCTCTTTTTTTTTTTAAAAAAAAAGGTTTTGATCGGGCCCTTTGGAGGTTGCCTACGCATCATGTCACCGTATGAATCAGATCATTACGTAGTTCTGAAATTTAGAAAACTCATTAAATTAATTTGGAAAATAACATTAAAAACCCTTTCGTTCATTCCCAAAAACTTCAAGCAAAAGGACAAAATCAATGGGTTTAAACCAACCCTAATCAACATGATCTCTTTAAACACCAAACTTTAAACGGAAAATTGAGTCTATAAACAAAACAAAATGAAACAAACAAACAAACAAACAAAATAAAATAACTAAACTTTTATTCAATCTTCATCCCTTTCTTGGGGCTTTCTTTGTTCAATCGAGGTCTCATACAGATTCAACAACACCTTTGGCAGATAGGGAAAAATGGACCGTGCTTCCTCAGCCACTTCTGGATTATTCATACGACGTTGATTTTTAATAATATAGGAGGTTTGTTCCGCCAGCTGATGAACTTGACGCCTAGCCCTTCCCATATTTTGATGACAATTATTTAATCAAGCCTGATCATCACCAAGATTGTTCCTCAAGAGGGCCTCTCGCTTCTCTATTGCTTTAAGTTGAAGATATAGTATTGCTCTCTCAACAATCATTTGTCTTTGCCCCTCTAGGATATCTACACAATGATTAATATTTCCTTTATTGACTTTTAACTGATGCATCCATCATAACCTTTCTTTCTTGAATTTCTCCTTTGGACACTTAAGTTCCCCCTTTTGATAATGCACGACGTTTTCTGATGTCATTAAGTCCCTCTTCAATCGAAAGATCTCAAAACTATGCTCCTTTTCTATCTGTCGTGCCAAGTGAATTCTACTATCCAACTCTTCCTCTAATCAGGCTAATTTCCCCTCTACGTGCTTTAAATACCCTTCCACTTCTTGAAACTCCAACTGATGATTTCTTTCTCTTTGGACTTGATCTTCTTGCCGAGCAATGGTCGTTTTGGCCTTTTCTAACAGTTTTTGATGTCTTCGTCACTACGTAAACATGGACGTGATGGCACTCGTCTTACAATTCCGTCAAGAAAAATCAGCCTAAAACCCAACTAATATAGTGAATGCATAAGTAAAACGTGAATAAAAGTCTAATACTATAAAATACAGAAGAAAACAAGGTCAAGTAGGTTAAACCCCCAAAATCTTGTAGTCACGTGTACAAGTCTCTAAAGTATTACAAATAAATCAAAACAAAATATAAGTCTCATATGACATTGTTTCTAAAGTAAAACAAGATCATAAATAGGAGTAAGACTGATATGACAAGCAGCTACCTCACAAAATCTCCATAAGAAGATTCAGAGAAAAGAAAATATCATAAAGGTCCAGGCTAATAATCTACAAAAAATTGTAGAAGTTAGGGGTTAGTACCAACCACACGGTACTCAGCAAGTAAACCTCTAAACACAATCTAAGGGGATAAAATAAGGGTACTCTTTACACCGCAGCTGAACCTCCACAACTACAATTTGCATAAAACCAGTCCAACCTAACAGTTCACCATTTACAAGCATATATCTCAATCGTATTTATATGATACACCTCGGATATACATCAAGAGTGCATGACTCATGGAAGACACACGAGGTCTATAAACAGACACAGATGATCTCCATGATTCTGTGTAGACGATCTCAACGCACTCTCATAGATCAAATAAATTTCACACGGACGATCTCCACGTGCCCAAATTATAATCATAACTTATCCATCACACAGATGATCTCCACGTGCGGAAATAATCATAACTCGATCTCAAAAAAAACGATCTCTGTATGTTAGACCTTTACTCATACCCAATCTCATGTCAATTTATGTACACAATATGATATCAAATAAAGGGAATGGCGCAGCATATCAATAAATCAAATGTAACTATGACATATAATTACCTCAATTATCACAATTATACGGGTTCAGTAAATAATAAAATCACACATAATAAATCAAGTCAATAATATATCAGCTAATGATTATATACTTTGGCATTCTCGGATAAGAATCCACATTCTATAGTAATAAACTGTCTTTATAACACCGGTACTTGTACCATTCTCAACCCATCAGGTTGACAAGAGTCACCCTTCACCACGTCTCATTACTCTCAAACACATACCAAAGGAAATACAACACAATTCACACTTCACAAGGGGTTAGAAATCCACTGCCTGACTCAAATTAATAAAAATTCATTCGCTCCGGAACTTGATCCTTTTTCCTTTTGTTTGACAATCCAAACTCAAGCCATATATCGACATTATAAACCCAATCACAATAATATTTTGAAACTAAACACAGCCACATTACTTCTTGTCTAGACTAGACACAAAAATTCACTCAAATCTATAATCAAATCCTTAATCTTGATGCGAATAACATGTCCACTCTTTCAATTTTTTCCAATTTTAAGTCTAGTGTTAAGTTTTAATTCTCCAATACCATAAATATAATGGTATTTATATAATGTAGTACTCCATATATTTCATTACATATCTCAATATTATTAAAACTTAATTTATGAGTTAACTATAACGACAAAGTAAAAGAAGAACCCTAAAATTAGTGACAAACCCGTAGCTTAGTTCACTAACTGAAACTATCAGTCATCCCTATTCAAAATATTATATTATAACTATTGATAATAACCCAATCACAACTCATTCTAGTAGTATCAAATTTATTATCAATAATGTGATTTGTTGTTCAACTTTTAAGAGCCAAAATGACAACCATTACTTGTGTGTGTATGTTGTGTGTGTGTGTGCAACAATTTATGAAAGGATGACATAGCAATTAAAAGCAGGCTGAGATTGAAGGATTTAGTTGAGTTTTTCTTGCGTGCAGTTCATCCTCTTTGATTCGTATTCACGTCACCGCTCACAGGTTAGTTTTCTTCTCCTCTTTATTTTCTTTTCTAAATAATTATATATATTAAAAGTGATAAACTCTTAACTTATTGAATATGTGAGTCAAATGGTGTTGGGTTTCAAATAAATTATGGCATTGCTTATTAGATACCAACTTAATAAATAAATTATTTAATATCTACTCTCAATTGAACAACTGTAGTTATCAAATAATTTCAAAATCTTAAACCAACTTCACGAACTAATCATAAAAGACTCGGGATAACTATCGAGATGGATAAAATGTTAGGTAGTGGAGCCTGATTAATTTTAGGTTTTCCTATTTATTCTCTATTTTAGGCTTTCCTATTTATTCTCTATTTTAGGTTTTCCTATTTATTTCTCTGTAACCAAAAATACTCTGATTTTATTAATATAAATATACCTCAACCTCACCACCCCGCCGTGGAAGTTTACTCACGGGGTTTTCCGACGAAATATTTGGGTTTTCTCTTTTCTCTTGCTTAGATCTCTCATCTCTTTCTCTTGAAAGTTCTTGTGTTTCTTCATTCACTATGTGTTTACGTGAATTCGATCCCTAACCACTGGTATAAGACTAAGAAGATTCAACATTGATCACAGAAGATGATAGTTTGAAAGCTTTGAATCAAGAAGTTTGATGGATCCGATTTCAGTTTCTGGAAGATCAGATCGAAGATTTCTGTACCATAAAGATCTCACGACCGTTGACCGGAGTGAAGCCGTAATCCATGACTTGGGGGGGGAGAAGTGGAACTCAAAGGAATCGCCAGGCTCTAGGTTTGATTCGGTTTGACTTTTCAAAAACTGGCTTCAAACATCGGAAGGAAAGACTAGTCCGGTCTGTTAAGGCACTGTCAAACAGTTGAAAAACCACGGCTATAAACAAGGTATATTTGATGCGTAGATTGTTCAATTTAACAGATGTCTGAAACTGGATCCGTTTCTGATCATATAAAAAAAAAACGAGTTCAATATGATTGTGAGTTAACTCAATCTGTGGATTTTAATTTCGCATATGAAATTAAGGCATTAATTTTTGATTCATCCTCTGCCCGAGTCTAGGGATACTGTGTTTGCTTCGATTAGCAGTTCCCGTGGATTCTGAGAAACTGAAGTTTGATGAAATCCGTGATGTTGTTCTTTAGCGAAAGTATTTGCAAACGAGAAGTGGGAGATTCACCATTGCCAGTGCTCTCCGTTGAATCGAGGGGAGAGTAGACGAAAGGCCAAATCACATGGTCGATCAAATCAAAGAATCGAGGAAAATCACTAAACCTATCAAACGTACTTGTTGGAATGTGGAGAAAAAGGACACTTCGGACGAACTGTACAAAGACCAAGAAGAAACCAAATCAGAAATTTTTGAGTGACAATGATTCTGTAAATTCAGCAGCAGGACATTGGGGATGCTCTAATCCTTAGTGGTGAACAACCCTTTGAATCATGGATTTTGGATTCTCCTGGTGCAATATTTTCATTCGTCCCTCCATCAAGGATTGTTTTAAAAAATTTTCAATCTGGAATTTTGGAAAAAGTAATATCTTGGCGACAATAAAGTGCCTTAGAGATTGAAGAAAGGGGGATGTTTGCATAAAGACTCACCTCGTGCAAACCCACCAGTGGGAAAGGAATATTATCCAGATATATTCCTGTGATCAAGAAAAATCTGATCTCTGTTGTCCAGTTTGGATTCACGGGATAATGCATCATAGTTTGGGAAAGGTTCGTGGAAAGATCGTGAAAAGGTGCTATGGTCGTAGCGTCGTGGCAACCAAATTTGGAACCTTGTACACCACTGCAGGTGTATAAACAGGGCCGGTGTTGCTGAGGTGCTTCGGTTCATGTCACTGTGTCCACAGACTTGGACCATGAGGTACTAGGAATGATATGGGTCTTTTGCGAGAGCTGTGTTATGGGCAAACAGAAAGAGTAAGCTTCACAAAGACTCCTAGAGAGCCAAAGCAAGTGCGGTTGAAATGGTCCATACAGATGTTGTGGACCATCTCCAGTATCATCACTTGGAGGATCCAATTCTATGTTACCTTCATTGCATGATTTCAGCCGAGGTATAGTTTACTTCTTGAAGCATAAGGTCAATATTTTTTTTTGTTGCAACTTTCAAGAAGTGGAAAGCTCAAGTTGAGAATCAGACCGGTTTTGAAAAGTCAATGCCTAGGTCTGAATATGGAGGGAGTATGACAAATCAGAGTCAAGGCATTTTGTGCAGCTGTGGGAAACAATTGATGAGACAGTTCCTGGTAAGGCAAGGCGGAAATGGGAATTGCTGAGAGGATGACAGAACATTGATGGAGCGTCAGCAAGGAGTAATGGGGGATACACTGTGGGCTTCCCAAACACTTTGGACTTTGGGCGGATGCTGTGAGCACAGTGCATACTGATCAAAGGGGGACCATCAGTTCCTTTAGGTTTCAATATTCAGTGGAGGTGGTGGACAGGAAAATAACTCAATTACTCACACTTGAGGACTTTTGGTTGCACTTGCACTGCTTATGTTCATGTTGATCCAGAAAAGAGAGACAAGCTTGATGCCAAGGCTGTGAGTGTTACTCCATAGGCTATGGTTTCTGATTTGTTTGGTTACAGATTTTTGGGATGACAAGAACAGAAAGATCCTCGGACATTGTGACGTGACTTTGATGATCTGTCGTACAAAGGCAGAGAGCAGAAGGGTCTAGAGCTTACAAATCCAAGTGGGGAGTTTTGAGGTGAGTTGGAGAAGAGTAACCCCAGAGATGGTCGGAAGCAGATACTCCAAAACCAACTCGTACTGCCGAATCTGAAGTGGGAGCAAGTTACAACCTTAGCAGGTGTTAAGGCGATCATCCAGATCCATAGGGCACCAGATAGTATTTTCCCGTTCATTACACTATCTATTGCTACTGATGCAGGGGAACCAGAGACTTTGATGAGGCCCTACAGGGTGGAGGATTCGATCAAGTGGGGGGAGCAAGCATGGTGAATGAGATGAGGTCACTTGAGAATAACGACAAATTTGTGTTGACTGAGTTACCTTCAGGGGAAGAGAGCTTTGCGAACAAGTGGGTTGTGCAGAATCACGATGACCATGATGCAAAAGAAGGTTCAAAGCTTCGTTTAGTGGTTAAAGGATATTCACAAAGGAAAGGTATTAATTAATGCTGAAAATTCTCTCCAGTTTTGTGAATTTAACCTCTATTCGATTCTTTTGAGTATTGTTTGCAGTCGGAGAATTTGCATCTAGAGCAAATGGCTGTAAAAAACGCATTTTTACATGGAGATCTTGACAAAGAGATCTATATGCAGCAAACCGGAAGGATTTGTGGTTCCAGGCAAGGACACATGGGTTTGCAAGCTCACCATGAGTCTTGTATGGACTAAAGCAAGCACCAAGGCAGTGGTACAAAAAGTGTGACTCCTTCATGACCCAAGAGCGGATTCTGCAAGCTGAAAAGGATCCTTGTTGTTCTTTCAAGAAATACATCTGATTCATAGGTATTTCTACTCTTTAATGTGGGATGATATGTTGATTGCAGGATCTAGTATGAGGGAGATTAACAATCTGAAGACAAGGTTCTGCAAGCGTTTGAGTTTGAAAGATTGGGTCCAGCAAAGTAGATTTTGGGGATAAGATTTCTCGGGATAGATTCTGCTGCTGCTGGCACTTTAAATCTATCCAGGAGGTATAGGGCCTTCTTGGTTTCCCTTGAGAAGGTGGCTGAGCCAGATTCAGGTTTTATGATGCTAAACCCAGGACTCTCCATGCAAATCACTTTAAATTGTCAAAGGAGCAATTCAACCCAAGACGTCCGAGGGCGTGATCACATGGCACTTTGTTCCATAATGCTCCAGCAGTTGGTATTTTGTGTATGTTATGGTCCTGCACTAGACCTGATTAGCACAGCAGTGGGAGTTGTTACAGGTACATGGCGAACCCTGGGAAAAGGCATTGGTAAGCTGTGAATGTCTTCTGATATATCTAAGAGGTACATCCCGTACATTCACATTTATTTTGGCAAAGGCAAGGTAACTCTACAGGGTTTTGGTGATGCTGATCCTTGGGTGGGGGAATGTTGACTCGAGCAAGAGTACATTCGGGTACATTTACACATAGGTGAACAGCAGTTGAGTTGGATGTCGGCTTCAGAATTGTGTTTCTCTTTTCAATCTACGGAATAGCTGAGTATGTGGCAATAGCAAAAGCTGGAAAGAGATGATATGTCTGGGCAGATTATCTTTGAGGAATTGGGCAGAAGCAGAGCAAGAAGATCTTTTCTACTCAGATATCCATAGTGCCATACATTGGTGAAAATTCAGTCTATCTTCGAAGACAAAGCACATCAGAAGCTGATACCATCCACTCGCAGGGCCAGTGAGTGGTTGATATGTGCTTGAGAAGATAGAGGTGCAAATAACCCGACCATACATATTGACGAAATGTGTTGATGTTGGAAATTGTGGTTATGTAAAACCTCGTTTGGTCTCTGATTTGGCTACAGATGTTGCGTGCGTCAGATGTTGATGATGAAGAGATTTTTTTTTGAGAATGTTATTTTTGGATGACTGAGTCAGTCTCCAAGTGGGGAATTGTGAGGTAAGGGAGCCTGATTAATTTAGGTTTTCCCTATTATTCTCTATTTTCGCTTTCCTATTTTTCTCTAATTTTAGGTTTTTCCTATTTATTTCAATGTACCCAAAATACTTGAAAATTTTTATTAATATAAATCTAACCTCACTTGCCGTGGAAGTTTACTCACAGGTTTTACCCACAAAACATGGGTTTTTCTCGTTCGCGCTCTAGATCTCTCATCTCTCTTTCTCCTTGGAATTGTTATATTCTTCAATTCATCTATTGTGGTGTGCGTGAATTCGATCCTAACATAAAACTATAATTTTTACGATAATTTTTAAAGGTGACTCTTCGGGTCATTACAGTCTTGGTCCTTTCTTTTCGTGTTGGATCCTTCCAAAGTGTCACCTAATGTCAATGGATTACGAAACCACGATAGGTACCCATGAACCACTTTTCCTTTATCTTCCTCCACAACCATTTCACTTAACTCAAAAATTATACTCCCGTACCAGATCTTTAGAATATCTTTGCTATTAAAGGCAAAATCTGACCGAGTGTCATATACTATCATACTCACATCATCATTGGGTGAGATTTCTTGAACTCTAGCTAGCTGAAACATAATCAGAAGTGGGGAATAGTGTTGAACACCTCTAAGACCAATCAACACAAGAAACGAGATACCACTAGACATTCAAATGATATCCATAGCTGGGAGCCAGTAATAATTCCACACTATTTCATTAGACGTGTTCACCGAAAGTTTTTCTTCACACGCTGAAATTTCTTTTGGAAAATCAATTTGTGCTTCTCATTCCTTTTGGGAGGAAACATAATTACACCAATCTTGAGTGAACCTAAGCGCACAATCATGGTGATAAAGATGGTCCAAAAACATATTTGAAGCAAGACTCCGTAGCCTTTAAAGTACATTTTCCCATTTATGCATTTAGTTAATGCACAGAACATATCTACCAGGATCATACGAATAATAATATGACTTTCCACGGTGGTCAACGCCTTCACTACCCAGCCAGACAAATATGGATATGTTTGTCCCATTTGGGGAAGACAATGAGCCCCAAAACGTAACCATGAAGGCAAAACATTGATTCGCCTTCCAAACCTCTTCACCCCCTTGTTTGATAAGTTGGTACCCATAGTTTTTAAATCCATTATTTTGACCGACCTCTCGTATAGAAAGTCCAACGAAATCCACCGATTTTTCAAATTCTTCTTCTCTATTTGATTAATTTTGAGAATTTTTCAAAAAAAAATTGGCATCGATATTTTTTGAGATTATTGACTTTTTAACGCGGTAATCAACACCTCGAACACATGACCCCTTCCCCATGAAGCCGACAATTTCTTCCAGAGTTAGTGTTATTACAAAGTTAGAAAATTGAAACACATTATGTTTTGGATCTCAGATAGGAATTAATGTCTCGATCACATACCTTCTAGAGTCAATCTCCATTATATGCACTAGATGTCCCAAATGCTCTTTTATTCTTCTTTGCTCATAACTCTCTATGTCACTCCACCATCGCCATAGATCCTTGAATTGTGTCAACGATCATGAACTCTGAAATTCCTTCACTTCTTGGACTTTTGGAACCCTGTCCTTTGGTCAGAGGTGCCACTTGTACCTTTGAATAAAATTTAATTAATGTTCTATGAAAATCTCTAATAGAGTGAGGTAAGAAAAGTGGGAAAAAAAGATAAAATACACGTTTTTACAAATATCGAAATCGATAAGGGATGACTATGTATCTCATTTTAGTGAGAGTCAGTTGTGCGTAGGTCATAAGAACAGAAAGACTCACTTGAAAGATCATCCTTTTTATTTCAACCTCTTTTTCTTTCTCTTTTTTTAAAAAAAAAAGAAAAAAAAAACAAAACTCACAAAGTTATTTTAAAGCTAGTCAACAATTAATATTTTTGGTGAAGAGTGGGTACCTATCTTAGATTTGCTAATTTAAATGCACCCGATACAAATAAATGTAGCATGATAGGGATAGTTTTGCCAGATTTAGCATTTATATAGTATGTGTCTGTACTGGCTTTACTCGAGCTGACAACTCAAGTTGGAGTGGGTCAGCGTACCGGTAGCAGAACAATTTCGGTTTAACTGGTGGTCCAATCCCGCCTAATATGTTTGACAACCTAGAATTAAGAGTGTAACTGCACATTGACTCATCCTAAACAGAAGTCATGTGGGGCATATTCGCACACACAGTATATAACAAAAATTTCAAAACTCAGAGGGTGTGCGAGAGATGACAAAAATAACATTAAAACAATGAATCATTGAAATAACACAATTAGCCAACAAACACAATTTATCCAAATAATCAAAATAGTCAAATACAGTCAATGTACAAAGCTCGAATTCTAAAAGAAGTCTCCAGCGGGGTCGTCAGATTTCTCACACCTTCTCCATTTGTTTTTACAATTGTTAAGGATATGACGGGGGTTTTTTTTAAAAAAAATAAAGTAAAGAAACATAGTTTTTTTTAGAGTCTCCGCTTGAAATTTGATTTTTTAGGTGTTCTAAGTCACCTGATAATTTCTAATTTAAAATTAAAAAAAAATCTTTTATTTTGAGTTACAAAAATAGAGATTAGGTTAGGAAATTATATTGACCAGAGGGAAGGTATAAGGCACTCCCCTTCCTGGAATCACGTGAGTCTAGCACGATCACTTTATTAACTTATATTTGACTTAAAATATTTTTTTGGATGAAAAAAGTAAGTTTGTATTAGTTTCTATTTTTTAAAAGAAATGATTGTCCTAGAAGCGTAACTGCACACAAGACCTCTTTTAATTTTTTATCAAGGATCGTAACCGGACACATGGTGGTAGTTTAAATTTTATATATTATTTCTTAAAATAAACTGATAACTAATTATTCAAATATTACTTAAAAATGAGTAAATGAATTTGTTGCAACATATAGACAAGAAAATGATTTTTATTTATTTTAATCTTTTGGAAAGGAAGATTAGAAGGAACATTTTGTTTTTGTAAAACAAAAGAAAACAAATATAGGTAGTGAAGTAGTACTACTGTAATAAAAATTAAAAAATGTTTTTTAATATATACAATAATAAGTAAGCCTCCTGTTAAAACAAGTAATGACATACTAATTTTTTTATTTATTTATTTTTTATACTGAGACAATTTCAGAAAGGACTATTTTAGTAAAATTTATGTTTTATACAAAATGCCTACTTTGTTCTCTTTTAAAAAAAGATTGTAAAAATAGTCAATTATATCTAATAGTTAAATTACTAACCAAAAATAGTCTATTTTGTATTTTTGTTTCAATAGTCATTTCATATATTTATTTAAGAGGGAAAAAAAACATAATTTATGAAATGATCAGATTTATATTTTTGAAAAAATGACCAAATTTATTATTATTTTTTGCAAAAATGATCAGATTTACATTTTTTGCAAAAATGACAAGATTTACTTTTTCTTGCAAAAATGATCAAATTTACTTTTTTTGCAAAAATGACAATATTTATATCTTTTTTTCAAAAATTATCAGATTTACAATTAATTGCAAATGACCTGATTTACCCTTTTTATAAAATGGTCAGATTTACATTTTTCACAAAAAAGCCTCTTTTTAAAAAAAAAACAACGTCACCGGAAAATTGTGTGTTGTTATTATTATTATTATTGTTATTTAGCCAAGACATGAGGTTAATTACTAATCTAAATAGGGTAAAATAAACTAAACACCGTATATATATATATATATGATATATATATATATATATTTATATAGAATCATATTATATATATAATACACACAACACACACACACACACAAATAATATAAATAAAGTACAAAAGAATCACAATAGACTTAACTAAATCAAACAAACATTATACAAACAACTTAACCAAAACATAAAAAGAACATAAACAATAATTCAAGATTACATTCTGAAATGTAAGAGAGATACCTAAAGTTGATGATAAGCAAATAATGAAACTAAGTTTGATTTAATTCCAAAGACCACCAAAAAGGAAATATACATTTTAGAAGAAGACTTTTTTTCTTATGATTTTCCTTCTTCCAATTTTTTCTCTTTTTGTTTTTATTTTCTTGAAATGAAAGAAGAATGGAGTTTAAATAAGTATTGAACATTAAACCCCCCCACCCCCACTCTTCTTGAAAGCGTAAGAGTTTAGGCATACATTGGACTCTTGTTTTTTTCAAGGTGCCACCAAAATGACCAATGAAATTTCCCCCTTTTATTTTTCAGATTAATTAAAAGACAGCATTACCCTTTTAGATGACTTATTTCTTTTATTCATTAATTAAATAATAGTTATAGGAAAAATCACCCTATATACACATTTAAGAGTAAATAATACGTTTTTTTAATGTACTTTTAAAAAAATCTTGCTTATAACAGATTATTTACGGGTTATGCCATCTCAATTATGCTTAATTTTATTTAAAAATAAAATTATATTTATTTAATAAATCATAATCTATTTATAGGTTTTTATTATTAATTAATAATAGGTAATTTATTTGATTTCACTTCCTTTTTTCAAAACTAAAATTTTCAGTTACCCAATTATAGGGATTTACTTCATACATATTTTCTTTCCTTGATTACCGTTACCATCACAATCTCCCATTCGTCAACCCCCCCCCCTTTCCCACGCTTATTCACTCATACACTCCACCACCCACTATCACACTTTCACCATTGTTTCTCATTAAGCATAACCTCAAAATCGTTCACCCCTGCCCCACGATTAATCATCGTCATGTCTAAGAAATTCATTGTAACGCCTCAAAGAGTCCAGAATTATTGATGGAACTTCAATTGATGATGTTCATGTTTCAACTTTCAATATATTATCTCAAACATCCCACCTAAAATTCTTGAAATTTCGACGACGGGTCAATCGAAGGAGAAATTTGCCGAATCAAAGAAAAGGGTGACTCCAGGCAAATCAAAAGGGAAAGAAGAGGAAGGAAAAATTTGTTGAAACTTATACTGATTCTGATTCCGATTCAATGGAAATCACTCTTGATTTCGATTCAGATTTTGGTAGTCAAATAAAAAAAAGAGCAAGAAATGTTTATGTTGCTCAATCTTCAAAATCATCTGCAAAAAGCAACAAAAAAAGAATCAAAATTACCAACATCCAAAATCCCAAAAAAACATGTTAGGGTAAGTTTTTTATTTAATTTATTTTCACATTACTCAAAATCATTATTTTTTATAGGGATAATACACAAGTACCTCCTCAACCTATGCCTGAAATCTCAGAGACACACTTATAATATACTAAAGTCTTGTTACCCTCCTGAACTTATTTTATTAATAATTTTCTACCCCTTTGGGGCCTACGTGGCACTATCTAGTGGGTTCAATGTTGGTTGACTTTTTTTTAAGATAGTGCCACGTTGAGGGGCGGGTTTTCAAAGGGGTTAAACAATTAATATAAAAGAAGTCAGTGGGGTAAAAGGGATCTTTAGTCTATAATAAGTGTGTCTCTGAGATATCAGGCATAGGTTGAGGGGGTACTTATACATTTTCTCTTTTTTATTTAACATTATTATTTTTGTTATTTCAGATGTTTTGTTCATGTGTAATTTGTTTCAAAGCAAAATAAAATGTTTATGGGTCTGACTATAAGTTTGGGTGATGTATGTTGTACGAATTATGATACAATATTGGTATGAGAATGATATGAATTATTTATCGACATTAATATGGTTATATATTAATTGTGTACAAACATATGAATTATTAAATTGGTATGAAAATTATATGATCTTGTTTAACTAATCTGTTTTGTATAAATTTAGAACAATATTGATATGAAATTGGAACATTTCCTATTACCAAGATTTTTTTTATATTCATTTATTAAAATTGTTAAATTATTTCTAGAGTATTTCGATAAATTTTTGAATATAGCTACAATGCACATGAAGCTGGTATGAGGTTTGAATAAAAATTTGTATGATTTTCTTGATAAATATTGTTGGCAGTACTAAAATTTATGGAGAGGAAAGGGGGAGGATGGAAACAGTGAATAAGTAGGGTGTCTAGCTGAACATACTTTATATTTGTTCTACAAGATTTAATCATTTGATTATTTTTACAATTCTCTATGATATAATTTAATTATAAATATGTTTAAAATATAGTTATTGCTGGAATGAAAATTGAACAGTTTGTATATGTAGTATATTTTAATGTAGTATAAACAATTTTATTTTATAGGCAAGAAAGATATACATACATTGAGTTTCATGTACAAACATGAATGTCTTTGGTGATCTCTTGTCTTTGAGAGGTTTCAATAATTTCTTGAACAAATACCTTTTGGTGTATATTATGACATGCACCATATAAAGATTCAATGTCAACTGCTGCGGCATTTGATGATTCTTGAATCTAAAAATGTAAGAGATGATATATTTATTGTGAAAATAAACGGTATAGAATTAAGTTTTGGAATTAACAAATTTGCAGTGATAACCGATCTTAAATGTGGACTTCTTACAGATTTTATTTCAGATCCGTATATTTTCAATAGACTAATCCTAGAATATTTCGGGGAAATGAACAAAGTCCCTAAGTTAGACATCTTCAATAAGTTTAAACAACCTAACCTTTTTTATAATGAAGACCTCTTAAAATGAAATTTTGTACTTGAATTTATTCATGGTGGACTATTTCTGCCCTAAAAAAACAATCATTCAGAAGTTACTTATTATAAACGACCTGTTTAGTCGTTGTGAGCAGCAGATTTTATTTCTGGAAAAAATGACGGGGAGTCGAGGACCCACGACGAACCGTCATCGGGCACGACGGAACGCGTGGGGTTATCGTTCCAAACACTTAGAAAAATAAAAATTTGGGGTTACTGGAGAGCGACTCTCTGAACGTCCACATTTTATTTTGGAATGGCAGGACGGACCGTCGTTGTCCACGACGGACCGTCACAGACATTCACTAGAAATAAAGTTCTCTGTATCGGTGTGACGAGCAGCAGGACGGACCGTGCAGGCACGACGGCACCGTTCACAGGCTCTGGTCAATCCAGGCGGGTCGGACTTTCTGTTAATTAAGATTAAGGGGGTTTCGTTTTGGACTATTTCCTGCTTTAATTATAAATTCCGTGGGTTAATGTTAAAGTCTAATTACTTGAGGGTTAAAAGGGGTAACCTTAAGTTAATTAGTGGGTGATTATTTGCCACTTTTATACTTAATTATTGCTAATTAGGGTAATGGTTAAAAGAAAAGGGGTTTTGAATAAGAAAAAGAAAGAACATAAAAGAGAGGGGAACGAGTAGATGGAGAGAGAGAAACGAGAGGGATAGCAAGGATTTGAGAAGGATAGCTTGTTGATCGCAATTCTGCGGTGGAGGTAGGTCCACTGGTTTGACGCTATTCGTAGCAAACTCTTAATTAGCGTAATGATATGATTGGTAGTATTTGTAACCCTTCTATATGCTTAATGTATGCTTGTAGGAATGGATTATATAATGTGATAAAATAAGCACTGATGAAGCTATTGAATCATAACATCTTAAAAAATCTCCGTGTTAATGATGGATGCCTTAGTATGAAAGAGCTTGATGAACTATAAGTAATGAAGATGATGATGCCTTAGGATAAAGAAGGCTTGCATGAATAAAAGAAATGGGTTAGAGGATCGGGTGTCACGGTCAGACAAAGGGTAGTTAATAGAGGATCGGGGTTGGGCGGTTGTCACGTTCGGGCAACAAGGATTAGACGGCACCAAGGATAGAATATGGACGGGTGTCACGTTCCGGCACCACAGGACTAGAATATGGATTCGGGTGTCACGTTCCGACCACCAGGATAGAATGAGGATCGGGAGTGCCACGTTTCGAGCACCAGGAATAGTAGCATATGGATCAGGTTGTCACGTTACGACAACCCAGGATTCCGGACACCAGGATAGCAAGAATTAAGGAATCTTGAAATAGTAATATACTCAAATCTAATGTGAAACCTACTCCCAAATGAGTATGTGGTATTGAGGCTGAGGTTCTTCATGTGTGTCTGAAATTGGCGTGCGGTCCTTCGGTACTTATAACTGATTATAGAACTTGTGTTTCTACATCGTTGAGTATATAGGGATTTACTGAGATTTATCTGATATATACTGTTTTTATTTTGCTGTGCCGATGATACCTACTCAGTACCGTGTTTTGTACTGCCCCCTACTGATTGTGTTCTTTGTTATTTGTGGAGTGCAGCAAACGTACCGTCGTTTCAATTCAACCGCAAACTCTAGCAGTTTCTTACACCGGATTTCAGGGGTGAGCTATGCTTCTAGCTTGACTGGATCGTTTCCTCAGGTCGATGCCTTGAGTTCGGCATGGACTAGTCTTTTGTTATTTTAGTCTTAGGAATACTCTTAGTTCGTAATTTGATCATAGATGTCTTGTGGGGTGAGAATTCCACGATTTTGGGAATAATATAAAGAATTGAGTTTTTATGAGTATTAATTGGTTTTCATTAATGAGTTTTAAGTCTTCCGCATTACTTCTGTTGATATTATATGAAAGGTCAGGTTTAGAGATGTTGTTCGCCACATAGGAGGGTAGTGTCGGGTGCCCAGTCGCCGGACCCGTTTTGGATCGTGACAAACGATGTGGTTGCTACAATTTGGTTGGAAATCGCATAGACAAAAAGCAAAGAACATCGTTTCGTTACAACAATTATCCTACACCAAGATTTAGGATAAAAAAAAATTGAGATAGTTGATTGCACTTTCTACTATTTTTGTATTACATGTTTTTTGTTTTAACTTTTGCATAATTTTTTTGTGTTTAAGTATTTGATGATGCATAATCATATTTATTTTTTTCCATTCAGATATCATCTACACATGAATTACAGTTTGACTATTATATTTTCAGGATAATAATATTACACAAAATTCATACACTTTGGATTCACTATTTAAAATTATCAATGTGTTTTAAACTTCTACAGTCATTGAATGAAACATGTATGAAATCAAAAAATTATGTGCGTATGACTATGATTTTGATATTAAATGTTGAATAATGTATGTATTGTGAGATAATGTTTATATACAAATGGTATGAATTGTGTTTTATCATTTGTTTGATTTTCTATTAAATGTTTATATGGAATGTATGGTTAAATTGGTATGAAAATTATATCAATTGTCAAACTAATGATTTTATAAAAAAATATCCCATTATGCTTATTTCAATTCAACACAAGTGGTTTGAATAAAACGTGTATGCAATTTGATTAATATGTGTATGCGTAACTGAAGTCAGTGTTGAAATGCGTATAGATAACTTACACTAAATACTCATGAAACAAAATGCATTCCATCACCTTTTATATGTATCACTAATATTTACACTATCTTATGTATTAAACTGGAATAAATTTTATTTCTAACAATATGAAATTTGCATGATTAAAGAATGAGTCGTGTATAAAAATTACACAGTACATTAAACACTTAAGTAACAATATATTTCACACAAACTATGTTTAGTATCAAAACAAACATGAGTCTAAAGACAAAAAAAATTGTCAAACAGTCTAAACAAATAAACAAAACTAACAAAAAAGTTTATTATGAACAAAAATATATAAAAAATGAATTTTGACCGATCACTAAACAATAATAAATACAAACATGAAGGATTTCATCTTCCACCATGTTTAATTAATATTGTTACGTAGTTATTTCACAACAAAATCAAGATTTTTTTTTTAAAAAAAATAACTATAATTACTCGATAGTGAGATATTTCTTGCAGAATTTTGAAGAGAGAGAAACGTGAATCAAAATTGTTGATTACTGTTAACTAATTTCAGCCAATTAAGGAAACTAAATAATCTTAATTATTTTGAATTCCTTTATTAGTGCTAATTAGTAATTATCTACAATAAATTCAAATTATTATAACTTTTTAAATTCAAAAACGTTTTTATCATTTATTTTTATCTTTTAAAAAATAAATATTATCAATTATAAAAAAGAACATTTTTTTAACAATATGCTATAACATGGGATATTTAATACTATAACTTGAAAGTTTAACTCTACTGTTATAACTTGAAAAAATTACTATAATAATTGTCATATATGATATTCACACATAGCTATATGGGTTATCAGAAAATTTAAAATAGGCTCAAATGTCATTTTAGATGACTTATTTCTATTAAGAAAAATTGTATATAATGAAAAATTAATAATTCAAATTAAATGTTATAACCACACTTTGTTTAATAATGTCCTGTAGCAAACTGTTTGTCAGTCGCCTCTCTCCCTCAAACTCTCGCTCGCCACTCTCCCTATCTCGTTTCCTCTCTTCCTCGTTTTTATACAAACACAAATGTATAAAATACTTTATACATTTGTGTTTGTATAAAGTGAGTAAAAATTGTATATATACATATATTTTCGTTTTCCTCTCTCCCCTCTCCCCCTCTACCCTCTACCCTCTTCAAGATCTCGCTCGCCACTCTCCCAGATCTCACTCGTCACTCTCACCTCTCTCGCTTATACAAACAAAAACGAAATGTATAACTTGCGTTTTTATTTGTATAAAGTGAGAAAAAATTGTATATACACGTGCAAATACAAAAATCTTCGTCCTATCCATTTATAATTATACAATACAAATATTTCCTACCCAACTTTTTTTGTCTTTCTCTCTTTCACGTTTTATACATACACAAATTATATAATTAATCTTTTGTATACAATTGTTTTCTTTTGTATATGCATAGAAAAATTATACAATTGGTTTCTTTGTATATGCATAATGAATTATACAACTGCTTTTTTTTGTATATGTATAGCGAAATAAATATATTTATGTTTGCTATGAAGCGCAATTATGCATAGTATAGTTATAGCATAAAAATATGATTTTTATGTATGCTATATATGAAAATTACTCGTTCTTTTATTCATTAATTGAATAGCTAATGGACCATCTGAAAATTATAAACTAAGCCCAAAATTTTGACCTGTTTCACCAAGACCTAAAAATCAAAAGCAAATCAGCTCACTAATACAAAATTCAAGCATCTAAACTATTTTGAAGATCGAACACAACAAATTAAGGCAGAAAATAAACATAAAAAATAAAAAATAAAATTAAGAAAAACAACATCCAACATGATAAACTTAAAGAACACTAATAAAACATATACAAAATTCGACACCAAAACGACTTATATGATTAAAATAAAATGATAAGAACAGATTTGGATAGAGGTTGAGAGGGGGGAAAATTGACATATATTTTTGGGTAAATGGGGATCACCGGAATTTTCTTTGACGAACTTTGGACATAAAATTTATATCAATGGATAGCCCTTTAAGAGCTCTACACATATATGTAAAGGATACAGGATGAGATGACATGAACTTCGTAAATCTAAGAAAAAAAATGAAGATTCATATTTGATTTTTCTTAGATCTACGGAGTTTGACTATGGATACGGATGAATGATTTGTGAATTTGTGTAGAGGGGGTGAAAGGAAGACATGGTAAATTTTTGAAGATTTTTCCATCCAAAAAGGTGGTGGCCGCCGGCGGCAGGTGGAAGCAAACGGGGAGAAGAAAAATAAAATACAAATAAAAACTAATTTTTGAAATTTTGTATTTTTGTTAGGGTCCCATAATAGCCTTTAGATCAAAATATCATGAATAATTGAGATTCAGTCTTGACCGTTTCTATTGGACCGAATCAAAATTGATTGAGCCATCAACAATTGGTCTAAATCAGTTCAATTCATACAAAATTGGATCATTTGGACCAATGAAAAAATACAAACAAAGACAAACAATCCAAATATACAAATAAAATATAAAAAAATACATTAATATATCTTATAGGAGTATAATAAGCACATCAAAAATTAGATATTTACAATAAGTAATAAACTAGAAGTGTAAAATACATACATTGGTTAATTTTATAGCACATCAATAGCTAAGGAGCCTGGTTATGCTTCTAATCTTAGATGTTTTTAAAAGTCCTTTTCTATAAAGCTTAGTAATAACTCTACTCCCTTCATATCATATTAAGTTAATTTTTGAGGTATTTTTATTTTTTAAGTTAATTTAATTGTTCATTTTTCAAGACTACTTTTAGAGTGTTCTTCTAATTTTATCCTTCATTAGTTAGTATTGGAATTAGTGATTAATTAATATTTAGTAATTTTAATCATAAATTTGACAATAATTAATAAGGAAAAAAATAGAAAAGTAGATTCAATTTATATTTTAATCTATATTTTTTTAAAGGGTGTGAAATACCTGGTGCGAATATGTTTTTTCTTGTGAAACACTTTAAAAATTAACTTAATATAAAATGGAGAAAGTATTTTTTTTATCAGTGTATGTATATTCTGTGTAGAAATATTCTATTACGTTAAGATAGAATTGTTTCTTTCTTTCACTACCACAAAGAAAGGAATATATAATTAGGAACAAAACTTCCTAGTCGGGATAGTATTAATGTATAATTAGAAGATGGAAAATGAAGAATATGCCAATTTTTCTAATTTGAATAAAAATGCAATTATAGGTGTGAAAGTTGCATAAATAAATAGTGCATTTTCGAACTGAAAACTAGTGTCAAAAGGGAGGAAACTCAAGTTGATACATGAAATACAATACTTTTTTTTTTTTAATAATATCTAGTAATTAAGGCTAGTTTTGGGAATTCATATTTGGGGAAAACTATCCATATCTAATTATAAACTTATAATTGCAATTCCAAGTCAGCCTTATTGTCCTCTTCCTCTATCTCATTTTTACTTTGTTCCATCTCCTTTTTCTGCCCCCAAAGAAAACCATAGAGTCCAACAACTGTCAAGATTGACCCCACCACTCTGTCCAAAATTAACAAAAGCCACATCAACTCAATCAATTCAATACTTACTACGTACTAGCATCTCCTTAGGGCAATTTATATAAGGAGTTAAATTGAAATATTAAGTAAAGCTATTTGATTGATATAGTGTGGATATTTTTAAAAATATATTCAAAATTATTAATTAATATTATAACTTATAATATTTTTTAAGTAATTTACAAATATTTAAAAAAAAAGAAAATTTAATGTGCAGGTCAAACTTTAATTGTTTGATTTTAGACAAACAAAATGTGTATAAATTGAAACGAGAGTAATATTTTTTCTATTCACTTTTACTAGTTACATTTAGACTTGAAACATCTATTAAGAAAACAGAAAAGGGTCGAAAAGGGTAAAAAATACCCATAAACTATCTGAAATAGCTCAGATATATCCTTAAATCATATTTTGGCTCAAAACTACCCTTTCCGTCAAATTATTGGATCAAAAATGCCCTTTTAATTAACGAAAATTGTTACATGCCATGTGGATGCCACATGGCACCCCAATAGATTTTCACTGCCACATAGACTAAAAGGAAAAGGGTCAAAAGTACCCTTAAAACTATCCGAAATAGCTCATATTTACCCTTAAACTATATTTCGGTTCAAAATTATCCTTCCCGTCAAACTATTGCGTCAAAAGTGACCTTCTTATTGTTGGAAGTTGTTAAATTCCACATGTGCCACATTGACTAAATTCCTAAATCTTAATTACTTATTTTTCCCTCATTCATTATTTTCGAGAACGATTTCCCCCGTCTCCCTCATTTCGCGGCTAAGGTTTCATAGTTTCTTCGTGGATGGGTTTCAAAGTGGATATTAGTGCGTTATAGGTTAGTAAACTTTTTTCTAGTGTTGTGTTACAACACGAAATCCACTTTGAAAACTCAAGTCCGAAGAAAAATATGGAACCTTGGCCGCAAAATGCGGCAAAGTTGTGAAACTCTAACTATCATACTTTGAAATCGTAAACGTAATAAAATAAGAAAAAAATATTTACTAACCTACAACCATTAATATCCACTTTGAAACTCAGTCCTGAAGAAAGCAACGAAATTAGGGAAAATTTGTGAAATCCTAACTGACATGCTTTGAAATCATAAACTTAATAAAATACGAAAAACTATTTACTAGCCTACAAGCATAATTATTCACTTTGAATCCCAGTCACGAAGAAAAGTATGAAACCCTAGCCGCGAAATGAGTGAGAACGGATGTATATATCATTTCTGAAATAATGAAATGAGGGGGAAGTAATTAGGATTTAGGGATTTAGTCTATGTGGCAGTGGAACCTTATTGGCATGCAATGTGGTATCCACATGACATTTAACAACTTCTGTTCATAAGAAGGATACTTTTGATTCAATAGTTTAACGGGAAGGGTAGTTTTGAGCCGAAATATAATTTAATGGTAAATATAAGCTATTTCAGATAGTTTAAAGGTATTTTTGACCCTTTCTATTTAGTCTACGTGGCAGTGGAATCCTATTGGCATGCAATGTGGCATCCATATGGCATCCACGCGGTATTTAACAACTTCCGTTAATAAGAACGGTACTTTTGACCCAATAGTAAAACGGGAAGGGTTGTTTTAAGCCGAAATAAAATTTATGGATATATATGAGATACTTCGAATAGTTTAGAGGTATTTTTGAGCCTTTTTTGTTAAGAAAATAATAATTATCATGGTTAATTTTTTCACACTATCCTTATTAATTATTGTTTAATTAAATTCTTGAAAATTAATTAATTTATGGTAAGAGAAAAACATGATTTAATAATTGTCTTTTATTTTCATGATATATTAAAAGTAGCAAGTAAAATCTATTTTTAAAATAGTAAACAAGTAAAAATAAAAATAAAAAGTTTGAAATATATTCAAATTTTGACAGAAATTGTTATAACAATTCATAACTTTGAGCAGAACAGTATATTTTAAAGATATATATGAGCCCACGTAGACATCATAAATTTTTTATCATTGTAAATAGTAATGTGTCCACGTGAGCACATATATATAACTTTAAAATACATTATTAGTAGTGCAGGAGGTAAAAAATCTTTTTCCAAAGTTTAAATTCTTATAACAATTTTGACCAAAATTCAGATATATTTCAGACTTTTTCCAAAAATAAACATATGAGATGTTTTTGTTCACTTACATTCCAAGGTATAATTTCTCTCTCAGCAGAATCCAACTAAGAAAGGCAGCAATAACAAGTAACAACGGATTGAACATTGAGACATATAAAGGACCTTTCCTTTCTATACACCAAGAGCTTAAGTATAATGCTAGTGAAGAGCACACAGTTCCCTACAATAAAAATCAAATATTTTCAAGAAAATTAAATAAAAGAACTCAAACTAATATTTTGGAGAGGAGTTTAAATATACATACATTATAAACAACAGAGATAGCTCTAATGGGATTTAAAGCCCATTCATAAACTTTTGGTACCACACAAAAACTGATAATCATGCACTGGAAACTTGCCATGAAGAACATCAAAAGGGTGCTTGAATATGGAGCTGCATACTTCTCATTCACTCTTGCCTAACATAAATCAAAGAGAAAAGGGTTCGAGATATATCCAAACTTTGATCGAAATTTCTTTAACAGTATCAGACTTCAGAAAATACCTTTTACTCATGCACTATTTAATAATATAATTTAAAGGTATATATGTGCTCACGTGGACATACTGCAAGTTATAATGATACAATATTTATGATGTCCATGTGGGTACATATATACCTTTAAAATAAACATAAAATAGTGACACGGGATAAAATGTCCTTCCGAAAGTTCCATATTGTTATAACAATTTCGATCAAAGTTCAGACATATTTAAGACATTTTCCCCTAAATAAAAATAGCCAAATAGTAAGAATCATTTTACTTTTTTTTTTTTAAAAAAAAGGAAGAAATGAATTAAAAGAGTTATAAAATTAATTACTTGAATGGTTAACCATAATGCATAGGTAATACTGCTGATTATGAGTATAAAAGGTCCCAAAATGAAAATGGTATGGGTAGAATTGATATCCTTGTCATTAGTAGTGTTTTCAGCATATTTCCAGTGAAATCCCAATTGGCCAATCAGTACAGGTCCACGATAAAATGACAATAACATAGCCCCTCCAACACACACGATAGTTCCAATCAATTTGGCTTGTCCTGCTAAACTTTTTAGTCCCAATTTTTCAAGCCTACACATCAATTAACACAATTCAATTTTCAATTTTGGACATAATAATGTAAAATTAATATTTAGAATATGTTTGCTCAGACTTTTCAAAGTCGTCAATAAATACATATCGAATTAATGTAGACATTGATGTATGTGATATTGAAATTGAAGAATCGGTGCAATTAAGTACTTTGAAGAAAGAGAAATACCCGAATAAAATGGCTAGAAGAAAAGTGAATGCTGGGATTAGATTATCGAGGGCGGAAACAATTGTCGGAGTAGTATATTTTAGCCCAATACAAAATGTATATTGGTTTGCAGTTACTCTGTATGTTCATACGAGAAAAATAATGTTAATTAATCATATATTATACTAGTTGACATAAAAAATAATATCGATATAAATATAAAATAAATATAAATAAATGTAAGGTCTGACTATTATCAATATTTTTACTAGAGCTTTAATCTTTGTCCTAGTTGTACTAGTAGGTCTGCCAACATACATGTTTTGCTACACCTTGCCGGTCTAAATTTAAAGTATATGGATATGAAATTTTAGTCTTATTTGAATTATTTCGTTCTGATTTATTTTTATATATAGTTTATAAACATTCATCCACGGATTTTTTTGGATGCATATAAAATTTTGATAAAAATTATTGAGATTTGTCAAACTAGTAAGTCGTATAGTGACTTCATTCTAGATCGTGTATTACTTATTAACTCTATCCCTTATATAACTAAACATCAACTTAATACAAATCTTATATTAGATTTCAATGGAACATTATATCTTTCTATATATGTATAAAAGGAATTAACTTAATCAATTAGCTTAAAATGAGAAAAACAGATACAAAAGATACAAGTGTATGTTGTCGGCCATTAATTAATTTTGATTTACTCCATCCATAATTCATATGGTTAAATTATTTCAACATTTTAATAGATTATTGGAATACTTTTTCACAGCTTACTTTAATTAAAACATGAGCACTTTATCGAATGGAAAGACTAATTGCTTACCCGATAATGGAACACAAGAAAATTTGAAAAAATACAGATAGTGTCAACTTTGGTCTTGTTTTCCTGCATCAACATAAATTAAATAGCAAAAAATTAAACATAAATATCTAGTATATTATCGATTTTTTGTACTAAAGATGTTTCGATATAAATCTAATAATTTTTTTGACATGAAAATAAGCTTCTTAGTAATTTCCATATATATTGAAAGTAAGAAAAACAAGTCGCACTGGTGACATTAATTACACATTGATTGTGCCATCCTAACCCTCCAAGACATAAATAAAACCGTTTTCATTCATTTTGATTTTTCAATTGTCTTGGACACGTAAAGTCAATTTAACTTGAATATTTATATCAAGTTGAGTGTTTCTTACACAAAACAAACTTCAATAATGACTTTACTAAATAAGTTTTCAAAATTGAATGATCTTTTGAGATATTAACTCTAATTAACCCTATCTCAAGCAAAATCTTTGCTCGAGAGAAATACCTGGAGCAAGGACGTAAATCGTAATTAATCAAACTATGAGAATTTTGTATTGTCCAACGTAATATAACTTGTTGTAAAATGTTATTATTTTTTTCTAGGTAATCATCACTTCATATTATTGATAACTAAACTTTTTGTAATATCAGTGTGTAAAAAAAAAAAGAAGATGATAAATAACATCACTAGGGAAGTAATAATAATAATACCTCTCCAAGAAGTAAGCAAAGGGTGCAATTGAAATGGTGGCAAATATAGGCCTGTATGCTGTCTGAACAAAAGGGTGCATACCAGTATCCATGACTAGTTTTGTCACAACATTTGATCCAGCATAGCCAACTTGTACAATCACCATTGCTATAAATGGCAACAAATCACTACCTTTTTTCTTCATTATTATTAGTGAAACAAGATATCTGTATATGAACTATTAAAATGAGTATTCAGTACTAGTATATATAGTGACATATAACAAGTGAATAATGAATATCTGACTCATATAATTGGTGAGTGGACCAACCAAATAAAGATGTTAAAAAGGATATTCCTTCCCCCCAACCCAACTAGGACACTCAATATCATAATAATGTGTTTACTTTCATTAATTTCCCCACTCTATATTCAATATCATAATAATATGGTTCCTTAAATTGTTTTCTTAGTAATTACTTTCTCATTCTGACTTAGGTAACACCATTCCAATTTTGAAATTAACCAAACAATTCTATTTTTTATCATAATTTTCAATTTTTTTAAAAAAACTTCAACATTTCATACCCGAATTCATGATCAAACATATATTGATTGACTTTGAAATTTAAAATATATCGTGTGAATTAAAACATAAAAAATGCAAATTAAAGGTTCACGCTTTATGAGGGTGAAAAAAGGAGAAAATAATACCCCCTAATGTTACTTTAAAAATCAAATATTTATTCTTGAACAATATAATAAACACTTCCCTGTATATCTAAATTTAACAGTTTAAATACCTAATTTCCCTCTACATTGTTAAGTTCGTTTTTCTTATTGTTTAACATTATAATATCTTCTTTATTATATTATTCTTTTATTATGGACTAACCTATAAAACAAATAAATCTTATTTAAAAATATTTTTTTCAGCATATATAATGTTGAAATAATAAATAAATTGAGCACCAAAAAATCAGAGGAATTTGTTCAAATCAGTATATTTTTTAATTAACTAACAATCCAAACTAACAAAATTTATGAAATTAAGAACGAAAGAAAATATTTTTTTAAAATAATATATTCAATGCATATGATACAAAAAATAATCCCTGCTAAAGTAGATGTATATTTGATGTGATGACCTTCCAGATCATTTATGTATAATGCTTTTTGTTCGTCGTTTAGGGCGTTCCTATAGCGACCTCAAATCATTTATGACTTGTTGTGAGTGATAGTCATTTGATTTTTATGCGAGTTTTTCGTATTCTGGAGATTTTGAACCTTGAATGGTCATTTTTTTAATCAAAAGTTCAAGAAGTTGGCCTCTGAATCTAATCTTGATGATTCCATCAGCTCCAGAATCGTCATTTTAGGCAAGTAGTATGGTCAACATGATTCTTCAGGCTTTGAGTGCGAGTCTGTGAGAACATTAGACGATTTAACTTTCAAGTTAGGATCTAAGTTTGACTTTAGTCAATATTTTGACACGAATTGGAATGAAAATTCTATCAGCATAGCCCCGGAATGTTAAGTTTTGTCTAGAATGACCCTTCGATTGAATTTCGAGGCTTTCGGGCTAATTTCGTGTCCTCTTGTGAATTTTGACTCAAAATAGAGTTTACGAGCAGGATTCACTTTTTACGAGATGACCTTGTATGAAAATTTCTTCTGCTATGTTGAGTCTGGAATATCAAATTTGGTATAGGGTTGCATATATCGTTTGCATGGAAAAAGTTTCGAACTCTTCGAAACTCCCTGTCGAAGATTTTCAACTTGCCAAAAAACCAGTTGATATGTATCAGCTAGTGTAGACCAAAATGGTATTTGCTTTCGTGGGCTTTTGGTCCACCTTCACGGAGGTGATGCATCTTGGTTGTTACATTAGCGAAGCCCTCGCCGTGTTTGTGACTTGTGAGGTCCGTATTCACCAAATTTCCCTAACGCGATCGTGGGGGTATGGTTCCCTCTTAACTGCAATTACGGGCCCTCGCTGATATACCATGGTTTCACGGTATTATTAATACCTTTTTCTTAAGTTTAGTGTGTCCAAAAAGCCTTTTTGTGCTAATTTTTATGTAAGTTTCTCTTTATTTGTAGGAAATCTGTCAAAAAAAGATGAATGCGGAGGTTTTTGAGCAAGAACTACATAAAAGTACCACCTACGGAGGTTGTGACGTCGCATCTGTGACAGTACGTTAGTGGCACGTTTTTAGTGCAGCTCTGAAGGACGATGAGGGGAGTCTGACCAATAGTGTGGGTTACGGGCCAGTGTGTGAGATCCATCATACATAAGGTCGTTTAAAGGCCTAGCATGACGGTCCGCTGTGGCTGGTCGTCATGAGATCAGAGAGTAGAGTCCCAGTACCCAAATTCAAGAGTTCAAGTGTTTTGGAAACGGAGACCTCGACGACCGTTGTGCCTGTGACGATCCGTCTCATACCTACCGTGGAGGGTAGGGTGGGTTAGTGAAGAGAGCCAGCAGAAAAGAGAAATGCGCAAGTATGGGACGACGGGAATCATGACGGCCGTCGTTGCATCACGGACGATCCGCTCGCGAGGTCCGTTCGATCCAACCGCGTTTTTGACAGATTCAAGCCCAAATAGAGTTTATTTAATAGGTTTTTATTTTTCTAAAAGAATTCACCAACACCTCATTTTTGAGTTAGACCCTTGAGTATTTTTAGGACTTTGTGAGATGAGATTCTTGAGATTTTGAGATTAGTGAATATTTAGATTTGAATTGTTGTTGGTGATTTTTGTTATTTAATCAAGTGAACTTTCGGATTTTACTCTTTCTCATTGAAGTAAGGCAATGAATTCTTATATCATAGATTGATATTGTTGATATGACATGGGTAACTAAAACTCCATAACTAGGGTTGGGGCAACCATAGGAGAATAATGAGGGTAAATGGTAAAACCTAAACTAAAAACACAATTCTAGAATAGTGTCTGCAGATTGAATTCTTTCGCTTAGAAGTTTTTAAGGATGGACTAACGTAGAACTCGCCTTAATGCTTACTTGCCCGGATCAAGGAGGTAGATAATGGAAAAGAAAGTATCAACATAGATTTAGTTTATATATCTAATAGGCTAGTATTGATTGTACGAGGTAATAACTTGTCAAATATCACAATACGATGCTTAATATGAGGTAAAGATAAGGGTTAGTATAGACAAAACACGTAGCCGGGACAAAGCGGTGCGGAGTGAAGTTTTCTTAGATGCCGGACAGATTTAGAAATCATAACTTATCACTTTGAATGAAGATACTATGAAAGTATGTTAGAGTTAGAATTATCACGTTATGACTGGGGGAACACGTAAACCCTAGTTACTTTTTCTTAATTGATTTTAAAATCCAACATTTGAAGCTGGTAGTTGTCTCTTTTAAGTTTTTGCTAGTTATTTTCATCTATTTAGAAATAGAAAACCCCCCTTTTATCATTTTTGCTTTCTAAGAAAATAATTGACTGAACAATAGTAGTAATAGATTGAAGTTAAGTATAAACTATTTTCCTCGTGGGAACGATCCCAACCTCATTAGTTCGGTTATTTACTTAACACGACCGCTTTACTTTTTATTTGAGAAATAAGTTTGAGCGTATCACTCGCTGCTTCATAGGGATCATCCGTGTAGACAGCAAAATTTTATTGATAAATTCATAGTAAATTTGGATTTAATCTTAAATTCATGATACTTTGAATAAGTCAAATTATTGGTTAATAAAGCCGGATTAATATTTAAGTCAAAATTATATGACTTAGATCAAGTCCAAATTACATTTAGGCCAACTCATGCTCTTCGAACCCAAGGATCAAAATTTCTTGGACGAAAAAACCCTTAAAACCCTAGCTCAAGCATATATAAAGAGGTCTTCATAAGACCAAAAGAAGAAAGGAAGAAAAGAAGAAGACACATAGAGAATCTTTTCTCTTCAGTGGTGATTTTCAAGTCTTCCACATACAAAAAAATCTTCGCTCCAAGTGTTGAGCCGCAAGTAAAAAGAAGTCTTCATTCCAAAAATTGAGCCGCAAGTATTCCATCAAATTAAGAACATCATTGAAGAGAAGAATCAGGGGATTATATATATTTTATTAAAGATTTTTATAAATATTGTAACTTTTGCATAAATTAAAATTAAATATTATTATTTGCTTGCTATTTTCCTTTTCCTGTTTGTTGTATTTCAGGATTGAAACTTTAGATGCTTACAAATTGGCACGCCCAATGGGACAATCTTTACCTCTCATCTTTTATCTTAGAAAATCAATGTTCAAAAACACTGAGATGACTTCCAAGAAAACCAACTCGAAATTTGCATCTGCATCCAAATCTGGATCTACATCCGTATCTGCATCTACATCAAAATTTCAATCTACATCGGTATACGCATCTGCGTTGAAATTTGCATTTATATCAAAATCTATAGGTACATCTGCATCTGAATTCGCATCTGCTTCTGCAAAAATCGATGGATCCAATTCTGCATCACTGTGGAAAACATCATTGATGTTATCACGGGAAACATAGGACCTATCACAAGAAATCAGTCAAATTGATGGGACAACAAGCCTCACGAGTGCCATCCGAATTTGCTACTATATTTTGTTTGTCTCCAAAACATGTGAAGTCTCCTACAAAAGCTGCAAAAGAAGACATCGCCAAAATCGTCGAGAGATTTCTTGCTCAATAGAGCCTATCTACATCCAAGAAGCCCTCCACTTCAGCCGGTAATGATGTCTTAAGCACGGGATCTACCCCACATAACATATTTGCATCTCATGTTTGAAAAAATCAATGTTATTCTACATTACTTAAAGTGATAATGCACACGATGGGGTCGAAGCTTCTACAATATAATAAAAACTTGCAAATATGAAGAAAGCAGTTGAAGGCCTATCGAAGCACATCAAAGCTCAAGACGTCCAAATTACCAAGCTGATGAACATGATGGAGAATATGGAAGAAAGAGAATTCACACAATTATCTGAAAATTTTCATGAAACTCAGGAGAAAAGACAGTCCTTCGCAAAACAAGAAACAATTATCAAGGAGTTTCATGTATCTTCCGAAGGACCGATTCCTATTGAAAAAATGAAGAATTTCATAAAAAATACTATCGAAGATAAATCTGAGTCCACATTTAAGTCTTCTCTCACATATGTAAAGTCGTATTCCAAAAGAATTGATGGCCTAAAAATACATTGTCACGATCCAAAAATGAGCGTGATGACACTTGTCTTATCCCACCAAGACAAGTCAGCCTAAAACTCAACTGTTACAATAATATGCGGAAAAAAATAACAATCAACTTAAAAATACCGCCAGAACCTGGTTGTCACGTGTATAAGTCTCTAAAGTATTACAATTGATTTGAAAGAAAAACTTAAGTCACAAATGAAATTGTTTCTAGAATAGAACAAGTCATCAATAAGGAGAAGAAGGAGGTTTGGACGACACAAACACTCTGCATCACCAAATCTCCAAGAAGTCTTGAAAGGAAGAGAATGAAAGTAAAATGCAGGGCTCCTAACGCTACAAACAATTTGTAGGAAGCTACGGGGTGAGTCGCAACCCACACAGTATCAGCAAAGTGCAATTGCCTCAAAACCCAAGCTAAGGAAATGAAATACGGGTTACTACTACCACCCCAACGAACTCCCACAACTATAAACCGGCAATAAAAAACGCCTAACCTACAACGCACGATTTACATAGCACGTAGGAACAACAACTCTTCGACAAATTACATATTTCCCACAACAACACTTTAACAAATGACATATCCGTCAATAATGAAGCTCATATTCATCAATTACAAGTTTCTCCAAAAGTAGCAATTACAAGAGTAAACAAAACCCAATATCAGTTAACTAGTGCTAGTTCTGTGAATGCAATGGAATGCACTGACAAGTATAATGAGCATGTTTGACATGTTAGTGAGACCAACACCGCGTCTCCTCAGCCGAGACTGTTGGAGGGACATATATGTGACTGCAAGCTGGCCGCGGCGCACGGACACGACCTAAAATCAAGTCCTAAATTTGATGCAATTATCTGGCAACCTAATCTTCCAAATTAAAGCATAGGGTAAGTTTTCATTCGCAAATAACATAAATCTAATGATATTTATATTAATACAATACCTAATATTTAATTTACCTATCTCAATACATATCACATTGAATTAGAATTGATAAGTATAGAGAATCCTCAATAATTAAATTCCTCGAGAATACCAGGTTACAAAAAGGCACAGCTCATTCACTGGACGACCAGTGCAAACAAAATTTCACTTCACATCATTGATACTGAAACAGAAGTAATTATCACTACCACCTGTCAAAAAAAAGTGACCCACTGAACACCTTATCTGGTCATGATCAGAGTCACCGCACCAAAGGTCTTGCATGATACCCGACTAACATATAATGAATAAGAAATTAATAAACTGTAAATCCTCTAGACATCTATCAATTCAGGTTTTTTAAAAGTACATATTCGAAAATGACGTGAAGGATCGTTTCTGTCTTCCTTCGTGTCAGTCGCCGTAGCTAAGTTCTTACCTCCTTTATTTTTTAAATCAATTAGGTACTGAAAAGTGAAAACGCCTATATAACATATTTTAAATATGTGGTTAAAAAAATATAAACTTAACTCATTATCACCATTAGTGTAAATTAAAAAGAACTTATTTGATAAAGATCTGCCAATTAAGGTAATATCGTTATTGATTAGGTTTTACATTTTAAAAATACGTGGTTGGGTCATTAAATTATCACAAACAAAAATCATGTTCGTCATCAACATAAGGAGATGAAGAAGAAGGAGGATAACCGACATACCAAAGCGTTGAGTTATGGATCTACTCGCTCTCTTAAGTGAGTACCTCCTGAAGATCTTATTAAGATAAAAAGTACAGAACTGCACTTCCGAAAATCAACCTGTGGAAAATCTTCTAACAGAGTGAGTACTAAGTAACGGCAAAAACATGAACCCAACTCTGAACCAAAAACTCATCCTAGAACATAAAACAACCATCAAGATGACTCTTTTTAACATAGCCGTGATAAAGTCTGAGCCAACACCCCTAAACCAAAAGTGACGTAAACCAGAAACCACCATACAATCATCAGTTTCACAAACCATTCACAAATTTTATCAAGGAGGATCAAAATTTCCATAACCCAAAGCAACAATGATCAAGTTTGTTCAAGGATCCTACCCTATCAAGAGGAATAAGAGAATCGGTCATTCCGATCCACCACTAGAGATTCACTCATGGATATAAAAAAAATGGGAGATATTAACAGCGAAGTCATACTCCAAAGCATGTCCAATACGAAGTCGGTTGGTCAACCTAAAATATACGAAGCCCAAAATAGATAACCACATTACTCTGTTCCTAGCGCCATAACAAAACATTTGGGGCCAGTCATATGACTCTCCACTCTTGGTTATTTGAGCCACTCCAACAAGATCCCCATTCAATATTAAAAATACTCAATCATCAAGCCCCCCCAACGTCCCACATACTTCATGAAGCTAATCCAATCTTCATACCACTTAAATTATCATAAACAAGATTCAGATCAGTTACTCCTTTACTCTCAAATTGTCACTAGTATTAAAGTCCTCATAGCAAACACATTTTAGCCTATAAAAATTTCAAAATATGTCTCCCTCTGTTTCCATTTAAGCATTTCATGACAAATATAGGTCGCACCCAATACTGATAGCATTATTTTCAGGTCTAAAAGTGTTTTACCATCAAGATATAACAATTTAATCACGCTCAATGTCTTCACACAATTTTTTCAAATACCAAATTTTAAATAATACTCAAAATTATCATATACCTCATACTAGCACTTAAGAAATTCTTGGTCACTCCTTTTTTGAGTTTCATCCAATAGTTTTGAACCAATATGAAAAAAACCCAGGCAAAAAACTATCACACTCATCTGAGGCAAACTAGATGAAACTACAGTCTCGGAATTCAATTATCCACTCTTTCTGGAACGATACAACTTTGGCCCTTAACAATACTCAATAACTCTCCTTGTTCTCGATGCCTTTTTCTAAAAACCAAATACATACCACTAATTTTTTGTTTCATTTATGGAATCTAGGTCGTTGTCATCATCCACGAAAGTAGACTTTTTATCAAAAATGGACACCTTTAAATTCAGTTATACCAACAAAAATTAAAGGGAACTAATTAATCCGTATAGGATTTTTTCTAGTAAAATTCAAATTAACTGCACACAGTATACTCGTTTGAGATTCTGACCATAAACTTGTCATTCTGGAATCAATCCATTTCCTTGGACCTTAAAGATGAAACTCACTGGTCGTCTTTAGAACTTGGAACCCTCTCATTAATGCATCTAATATCATATCATCGACCAACCATTTAAAAGTTTTCTTAAAATAATGATGCAACTTATTCTTTGTAGTAAGCAAGCTAGTGTTTTCTCAAACATGGATTGCACCATTAAATCTTTATATGAGCAGTCTTTGTGATACAATGATAATAAATCTGTTAAGTAGTTTGTAATCGCACTTGATATAAACAGACCATTGTCATGTACCAGTAGCTCACCTGTGAAGTCGGTTAAATCAATACTAGACACATCATACCTATCGAGAATATTGTACTCCAATAACCTACAAAATTTCTGCCTTAGTAAGTAATCTTAATAGCACACTATCAAATATGTTCACCTCTCATCCAAAGCGATCTAAATCCCTTTGTAGTTCAGGTCAATAACAACACGTAACACACACCCTAACTCGCACCAAAGTAAGCATCAAGTACTCGTTGATGGTACAAATTCCTAACCTTAATGGGGCATAGTTATTATCATATTTTCTAAGCAACTCATCATGTTATTAACTAACTAATTGGGTGGTTCCAACTTAACTGTCTCCAGGTATCTATCTTCCCTTTAAGCAATTTCAGTTTCATATTTAGAACCACTTAATGATTTGAATATACCACAGCAAGAACTATTCAGACTGAGGTGGGGGTAATAACCTGTACACAAAAACCCCTTGAATGTTTGAACTTTTAAAAAATATAAACAACATTTTTTGCATAGAGCATATTACTCCATCTTTAATACCTGATCTAACCTTCAAATCTAGAAGACATAACTATCAGTGAGGGAACTATGGATGAGGTCATCACATAAATGAGAGAGAATGAATAAAGCGAATTGATGAATACAAATCATACAAAGAGTTTCAAAACGCTAACAACTGTTTAGTCGATCGTAGCCGTAGAATTTATATTTGAATGAAAATGACTGACTGGGTGAGGATCAGGCAAACGTATTTGTCATGGTCAGACGGCCCGCGAGAGCCGCCCGTTCAAAAAACTTCACACTTCAAAAATCGGGGTAGCTGGGAGGCGAGCTCTCTTTAGAATCCGCGCGGAACATGCAGAAGGGACCGTCGTAGATCGACGGACCGTCACAACCCCCTTTATGTGAATTTAAACTCTCTGACTTTGTGATGAACTGCAGACGGAACTGTCATAGACAGACAGGCCGTGCACATGTTGCGGTAAACCCCAAATGGTCGGATTTTGCTACAGGTTTTAAGGGGGTTTGACCATTCATGACAAACCTTATGAAATTAGTGGGTAAGAAATTGAATATTTATTACTTGGGGGTTTAGGTGAGATAATTTTAAAATAAATTAATGGGGTTACTGTTATCATCATGAATTATTATGATAATTAGGGTAAAAGAAAAAGAATTGGAAGAGGAAAAATGAAAGAAAACAGAATAGACGAGGTTGAGAACGAGCGAGAGAATATAGGGAGAGCGAAGGGGGGAAAGCAAATTGCATTGAGAAGTAACTTGCCGTGATCGCGATCTTCGGTGGAGAGTTAGTAGGTTATGGTTTATCTTTATTTCATATAAACTCCGTAATAAGCGATTGATATGTGTATTGGGTGTATTGCTAAAGTCTTCTATATGCGTGATGTGGATTTGTATGTTGAAAATTGTGTATTGTGGGAGGATTAGAATGTTGATACTGTGGAATTATAGCTGAATCCTCCCTGTTAAGATGCCGCCCGGCACACGAAGACTGAGAAAGAAAATTATGAGATTAGTGGATCGGTGTGTCACGTTCCGACACGTAGTTTTAGGGGATCGGAGGGAATAGTGTCACGGTCTCCGACCTGGGTGGAGGAATAATGGATCGGCGTGGCCACGTTCCGACATTCGAGTAATAATGGATGGAGTGTCACGTTCGACACTCGGAGTAAAATGGATCGGAGTGTCCACGTTCGACACAATAGCAGTTTAGGGGATCGGTGTAACGTTTCCGACACGCTAAGAAATAAAGAGAAGTAATCTTGAACTCATGTTAATATTACTCATTTCGAAGAAACTATGTCCAACAGAGTATGGTCTGGAGGCTTGAGTCGCAAGTTGGGTCCTGTGGTGTTGTGGTCAATGGTCTTTGTACTTGTGGTATTGTTGACCTGTTAAGTACTGTGGTTTTATTTTCTATTATTATTTAGTATACTATTGCTTGCTATCTGAGTTGGCCGATGAGACCTCAATCAGTACGTGTTCCTTGTACTGACCCTACTTTTATTGTTCCTCTGGTTGTTTTTAGATGCAGCAAGTGCACACATGACTTCGACTCGCCTCAAATATAGCACAGTCTTCAGCACGTCTCAAATTTAGGGGGAGCTATTATCCTAAGTCCGAGCTGGATTCTGCATTCAATGTCTTGATGTATTTGAAGTCTCGGAAATATAGAACTCTTGTCTATTATTTTTAGTTCTAAATTACGCTTAGACCCCTTTTTTTTAGGTAAAAAATATTTGAGGATAGATATTATGGCATGTGATGATTCCAGATTTTCGGGAAACGATAAGTATTGAGTTTGTGAAGTTATTTCAATTGATTTCCCGGTAATGAAGTTTTGAGTTCTTACCGATTTTATCTTGTCATATTGTTGAAATATTGGTAATGGTTGGGTTTGGATTTGTTGGTTAGCTCTTACATAGGAGTAGTAAGTTTGAGTTGTCACTCGCGAATCGTTTTGTGTTTTTCCGTTTGACAAATTGGTATCAGAGCTTAGGTTCGCTGGTCTCATCACACAAGAACGAGTCTAGTAGAGTCTGGAGGAACCGGTAGGGGGGGACTCCCTTACTTTTCTTTTGAGAGGCTATAGGACTTTAGGAAAATCCTTTACTGGTCTTCCTTTCAGGGCTGATTACTTGGGTCAATTGGTATCTGGTTTATACAAATGGTATCTGACATCCTCACTCTATTCGCAGTGATGGTCTAGAACTAGAGCAAAAACATGGGTCAACCCAGCACTGGAAGGGACAGGTGCGTCTGAAGCCAACATTGGGCCGTGCTCAGAGGAGGAGTAGGGCGTGGGAGGGCTGTGGGTAGGGGTCGCAGGAGGCCGTGTAGGGGTAGCACCTGAGGTGTACGCCCTATAGAGTCGAGGACGAACAAGATGGTCCACAAAGTATGGGCCGGTTGGTTGACTCCCCACCGACTGATGAACAGTAGTACGGGGGGTGATGAAGAATGGGAAAATGAGCAGGAATCAAGATGAAGAACTACACCCAGCCTACCCCAGAGAGATTAACCAGGTTCTCTACATATCTTAGCGGGATTCTGATCAGGTCCGACACCCCAGTGTTTTCTGCCCAAACCTTAGGTTCAGGGATACGACAGCAGCCGGTTTGTGGCTCCCCGGCATGGATGCCATTGGAAGTCGGCACGTTTCCTGTCGATTGACTGTACAGGGTCTACTAATGATCGAGTGATCAGCATGAACTTTTCACTAAATTCTTAAAGTGAAACCTCCAGTCTTTTAAGGGTGCATGAATTTTGAGGATGCTTATGATTTGGACTGGTTGCTTGTCATGAGCTTGCGTGCTACATATGAATGGACACATAGTAGAACGATTCGGTGTTGAGTTTGTGACCTACAGTTTTCAGGGGGATGCCAAAAGGTGGTGGCGCGTAGTTCTGTGGTATGTTGAGTAGTCAACCAGACAGGCACAACCTATGGACTTAGGGCATCATTTTCTAGGCTTATTTATGGAGGGGAAGGTATATACCCGGACTTGGCAAAGGGCAAGAGGAGAGATGAGTTCCTAAGCCTAGAGCAAAAGGCAGCATGTCGTGTTGCTTGCTTATGAGGCAAAATTTCGTGCAGCTATGCCAGTATTGCCACTCAGCTTGTTTCAGTCACAACGAGCGATATGCGCTTGTGAAAGGATTTTGCGGTCAGGATTCAGCATCCAGCCTCTTTAAAAGGTAGCGACTACAGCAAAATTCCTTTCAGGAAAGTGGTGATTGTGATAGAAAGTAGAGGGGGAGTGAATCCACACGACTTCGCCACCGCGTCGACATTAAGAGTTGCGTAAGGGAGGTGAGTTTAGTGGTGCTTATCCATGACGGCAGTTCAGAGGCATGAGGTAACCCAGTCCTGACCTACTTCAGTCTTATGCAGGCTTTAGATGGGGGTCCTCGCCAGACCCAGTCAGCCTTTGTCTGATTTGGAGGTTATCCCCAGACATTCGTCACTTCCAAAGCCTAAGCTTGACTCCAGAGGAATTGTTATGGATGTGGGGAGACTGGACATATTAGGGGGTATTGTCCAAAACTAGTTACAGACCCCCAATAGGTCAGAGGGTATGACGGTCGGTCTGGGAAATTACCGAGGGACGCACTATGCGAGGGACGGCGGTGGCAAGGTAAGGGGTGGTCACCCACTCAACCGCTTGGGGTGGAGGGGGTCAAAGCTGGAACGGCTTCAGCAAAAACACACACAGGCAAAACCACTAGACCACTAGGGGTCACTGGATCATACAGGTGCTTAGGGCCAATTGTTATGCTTTCCCAGGGGAGGTCTGAAGCAGTAGAGAGAGGACATCGATGATGTTATACAGGTAATATTTCTGGTATTGTGATTGCATGGCTTCGGAGATTTGATCCTGGATACAATTTCCATATGTATCTTTACTCATTTGCTACTGGTCTTGCTTTCATGCGTATTTGGTTGACATGCCTGTTTGCTCTACTCCTGTGGTGAGTCTAATTGATAGGTGAGAAGGTGTATAGGTATGCCTTGGGATTTTGTAGGTAAGCACTTACCGATGTAGATTTGATGATGCTTAGAAATGGTTGATGTTTATGTTCATTCTGGGTAGGACTTGGCTCCCCAAATTTAGCATCTTAGATTTGTAATGCTAAAACTGTGACAGTGGCCAAGCTGGAGACAGATCCACAGTGTGGGAGGGGTGACTCACTTGCCACCCCTGCAGTACGTATATATCTTTCCTTCGCCAGCTAAGGAGGAATGGTTAGTAAAGGTGTTTAGCCTTCGTGGCACATCTAAGGGACTGAAAACGTCCAAACGGTACCTTCGATGAGTCTGATTTCGATAGTCTGTGAGTGTCTGATGTGTTTCCTGTTAGACCTTCCTGGGTTCTGCACCCCGGATAGGGATATTGCTTTTTTGTATGTGGATGCGGGAGCCGGGAAGGAGGGGTTACGCGCCCCAGGTCCATACCCCCTGAGTTGTAGAATGGCTGCACGCGGATTTAAGGACCCCGACTGAGCTCACGACCTCCTTATCGGACAACCATCCCGCTGCCCACCAACTTCCACCCACGAGTGGACGTTGGCCATCCCAGTCGTGGATGCGTTTTTCGACTGGCTAGTATCGATCGGGGGCATATTCGCACCGAGGGACAACTGGAATACCGTGCACGGGGCGACCATACCTGTACAGTAAATACATCGCTTGTAGTCGTCGGCAAGCCTGTAGGGGAGAGGTCATTGGCGGTCGCTCCCACTAGAAAATGTTACGTAGCGAAGTGGTGGACTGGCCTTCAGCCCCTTAGTGGGATATCCGAGGGTACGGTGATGGCGCCGCAATGGGATTTGAGCGGAATGGGGAAAGGGAAGTGTAGGAGATAGGAAGTGAAAAAGTGGGAACGGAGGGAAAGGGAGGTGGGGCCCCCACAGGTATACACGGTCTGCAGCCCTAGTGTGCGTTACGGGCTCGTCGTCCATAATGTTACCACTCCAGCATTAAGCGCATCCGAAACGAGCACCTACCCGAACAGCTAAGGTGTGTGTCGCAGTCTGCTACGCTAACTGTCACTTCATTAGACATCTCACTCATAGCGATGGGGAAAGGACAAATAACACACCCCAGAAAAAACGCATGAAACAACCAAGACAGACCAGCAAGAGGTACGCTCAGTTCGTCTATCTTTGTGGAGCTGTATAGGGTTGCACTGGAGGAATCGGCCGTGCCGTCGAATGGCTATTGACGCGGATATGGAACATAATGGGAGGGAGGGCTTAGGCCATGTTGGGGGAGGAGGAGGACGAAGATAGATTCGGAGGGCAAAGGTGGGGGGGGGAGTGGGGCGCGGGATGAGGTGGCGGATTAGGCTCGCATCTCGCCGCTCCACTGCTCTAATTACCTATTGGTGGGCATCATCTCGCTCCTAGTACTCCCTCTACGGACGATGCAACCACCACCCTCCTACTACAAACTTTGCCGCTCATTAACCAGTGCATGCATCCCGAGAACCCCTACCCTCCCTCTTGTCAGACCATCACTTCGCTCCCCCCACCCCCCACGTCCTACACGCCTTTCCACTCACCTAACCTTACCACGAAAAATTCTACTAATCCTTCCGCCACTATCCCCCCTCTGGCCACTCCTATAGCCTCCTATAACCACCTCACAGCGTCCATGTCCCTACTACCACTATTATCGGTTCAGCTCAACCTATATCCCAAGGACATCAAATTCCCGAACACTCACCCCCTCCCCCCAACCCAAGTCTCCTCTCACTCCGGGTTCAAACCACCCATCCAAACTATTATACACCTTGAGAAAGTGCCAGAATTACCCCTTAGTCGCAGTCCCCACCTACCCACCAGGCACCACCTCTCCACGCCAGTCTCCGCCCCACCCACCCGCACAGTAGTTACCCCAAACCCCACACTCCCACGAAGGCCCCCTCACGCCACCTATCTCACTCCAACACGGCGCGTACCGAAGCCAAAGCCCTTAAATACCGGGGCCTATCCTGATCGCCCACTGAGCACAAAACTCCCCAATCCCCTCACCACCCCACCCCCAACCCTCCTAAACCCCCAGGCGCCGCCCGAACCCTACAAGACACTACAAGCACACAGACGACCACCATTTGCCCCACTAGACTGATCCCTTCTTTCCGTCTATTTATACCCGCGCCGCCCCCCTGCTTACACCATCGCCCACACCCTAACCGCCATATTACCTACCCATGACTGACATTCTACCCCCATGATTAACACCCCCATATCGCTAGTCTCTCCTTCGCCTCCTACTGTTTGCTCAAAAGCCCGGTAAGCCCCACCACCCCCCCCACCATCCCCCCCACCTTCAACGGTTTCATTTCGAACTACCCAAGAGGGCTCCGAATTTGTACGAAAGGATATTGAGCCGGTTCCTCCCACTACTCGCGGCCTCATTTAATTGACCCCGCACACACTACCCGACCACTCTGGTTTCCTCCATCAACCAACCACGCCCACGTACTGACTATGCTCGGGCCCCTTAACAATCTTTACCGCCACCCCCCCAACTCCTAATCACCGGGTTGCTCTGGAGGACGGAGAGACACGACAACCCACTCCAGGCCCATCCTCACTCACAACACTAGGCCCGGGCGACCACTTCTTTCGACGTCACCGCCAACGTCTAGTAACCTGCCGACCACCTTTCACCCCCTCCATCCAATACCGAAAATCGATAACTCTCTCAAGCCCCCCCCCCTCCCGCGATCATATCGAAACACTGACGATCCCGATCATCTTTTTGCCCTTCGTACCTCAAACAACCTCTCACGGCCAGAACTCGCAGTTGCCAGTCAACCCCCGCGTATATCTGCGACACTGCCTTGATCCTAGCATACCAAACCATCTCCCCTTTCCTGCCTTACACTTCCCAAGCTCATACACCCTCAGTAGTCGCCCCGACTTAGCTACCCACCTCACGACCACCGCCCCTCTATCTATAGATAAATCCAATCTTCAATGTCCCCTGACGACTGCTCACCGCTTCTAATTCGGCCTACCAACCTGCACAGATTGCTCTCCTGCCCGCCATTTGCGTTCCTGTGGTAACCACTCAGCACAAAAACGACAAGCCTGAATAAAGCCAAGTGACTCACGCAAATTCTACCAAACATCTTATCAGCACCACCCTCCAGGGTGTGTAACGCACAACATAAGAGTTTCCATCATTTAATGGTTCTGAAGTCACGGGGCAGAGAGGAAGGGTAATGGTCGACGAGCCGCATTTCACGCACCTCGCAGGGGACGGTAAATGGTGAAGGGCGTTAAGGTGGAAGGAGAGAGGGGGAACTCGGGATTATTGAGCGGGGAAAGGGGGTAGGGGGGCGGAGATACATATGACCTCTTGGTCGGTGCCTCATCTTGTTGATACGGATAGGGACGACATCTCATAGCTATTTGTGGGGAGGGTGCTAAGGGTGGGGAAGATGTAGGGTATGGGGGAGAGAAAGGCGTGCGGTGGAAGGAGTAAGTGGACATTGGGGCCACAGAGCGCCAACTCCCCAACACCCCTCCCCACAGCACCAACCAGATTCCTTGTAATTTACCACATACCCACCTCTACAACCACACCCACCGTCCGCACAACCTACATCCGCATAACCCCACACGCTTCCTTGAATGTACCCATTTACCCCGCATCACCCCCTCACCCTCACCGACCCAACCCCGCTATGTAACACCCAGGCACGCGTTATCATCCCAATGCGCAACCAAGTTCTTGACTCAGAAAACTTCTCATAACCGACCAATTTTTCCCCCTCGACATGCAACTCTCTACATAAATAGTACGCTTCCCGATACGCGTTCTGACGTTTTGCTTTCACTCTAGTAACCTATGCTGAAAAATCCAACTTTACGACCCTTCAATGAAATTTCACAACCATCAACACTCCTTAATTCTGACGCCAGTGAATAAACCGAAATGATAGACTAAACCATAAACCAGCGCTGAGTCCAAATGAGCAACGCACGCACGCCTACACATTATCTCTCGTGTAACCTTCTTTAACACAGGGTCCACGTCTTGAAAACTACTCGCACCAAACGACCCCCGATAGAACGGTAGGTCTGCAGTTCAACTGGGCTCAAGACTGCGGGAGCACGACCTGGCTGTCGGGCGTCCTCTGAAAGAGGCTTATCCATTCACGAATGCTTATGAGTGGCGCGATCACTAGCTACGGACGAAGTAGCCGGGAGGAGGGGTCTATGGAAATTGGTGAGTCACCGGCGGTCCTCGCTATGACCGTGTTATAGGACCATAGCAACTACGCATCATATAGGCCGGTAGCGGTGCAAGTTGTAATTAAAGCTAAAAGAAATAAATGAGGTGTTGCGAGCGGGTGGTGGGAAGTGGGCAAAGAGGGAGAGAGCGATGTTGGAGTAGGAGTGTTTTAACCCGACGGAGGGTACCGAAACCACGCGTGCGGAGGGATATTGTCGTGGTAGGGGAGTGTAGGCGAGGTTGCGGGCTGTGCGGTTGTCGGGGTGATTCTTGGGGGAAATGAGGGAGTAGTGAGTAGGAGGGAGTAGTTGAGAGACGTGTGGCGGGGAAAATAGGGGGGGTCTTCTGTGTATCACTTCCATCCCCAAAGCTCAGTCATAAAAGCAAACCCGAACATCCACTTCCCGCACGCTCGGCCGACTAGCACCCCCACGCCCCCCGAACGGAATCAATCCATTAGACTTACAGCCAACTCCCCTCACCAACACTACCATTCCGGACATCTAGACATCAAAATGACCGGTGAAACTCAACAGTCAGGGTGAGCAAATGACGTTCAGTATATAGGGGCATTCCGCGACTTAAGCTGACCCGCAAATTAGAGAAAAGTCGGCTGCGTGGTAATAGTCATTCCGACATGTGGAGGCGGTGGAGGTAAGCTAAGGGGACGGAGAGTGCAGAGGATCAGGGCAAGCTAAGCTTGAGGGGTGCCCGAGGGACGCGGCGTCGAGAGGAGGAGGGTGAGTGAGTGGAGGGAGGTGTCGGGAGGGGGGGGGAGGGAGAGGGCTGGTGGAGAGGAGAGGGTTATCCAGTATAACAAACGATGTACCGGTGGGGCCACGTACGATACGCATAGAAACACGAAATTAGATTGGTGTATGATATAAGCTCCTAGTAATAAGTATTCAGAGCTAGGGCACGAAAAAGGATGTAATAGAAATGTTGAGCGTGGTGTTGGAGATAAGCCAGGAGCGGGGGAAACGGGGTACTTCGGAGGCGGGGATGAGGAGATGGGGGGGCCTATTACCACGCGCAGCGCCTGGCGAATAGTAACACGTGGGGAGTAGAGTACCAACAACTGTAGACTGATACTCGGCATAGAGATGTAAAAAGACACACGAAGACCAATAAAGGTCATGTTTAGACACATAGTGGCTCAACTCTGTATGGGTAGGACGTGGAGAATGACAATGGAAAGAAGGGGGGGAAAGATGCGGGCGCGTAGGGATGGGAGGTTAAGTGTAAGGGGTGGAGAAGGGTGGCGGGGGGGGCAGGTGGAGGTAATAAAAAGGGGATAATTGGAAGGGGACCTTTTCTGTCTTCTCAGGCCTCTGCCTTACACCACCTTAAAACATACTTCGAATACGTCCCAGTTAATCCACCCGCCCACCATCCCCAACTCATATCGAAATACCACTGCAGCGACACCTCGCCACACCCCTTACCCATAATGAACCCCCAGCCCTCCTACATTGCCGAGCAGCCTACATCCAAATCAACCCACCAACATTCCTTTGCCAATCAGCCGTCCCCACACAACCACTCACCCCCCATGCACCCGTCTCCGCCACACCTCATATCCCACCCAAAAACCTCCCCCCACAATCCATTCTCTCCCAAAAAAATTTTAACCCCATCGTATCCACCAACATCCCTACGTCACATCACCCTTATAATCCCCCACTAGCACACCTGTACCCTTCGAACTTTCTATCCACTCCCATATCCGATCAGATGACTCGCGTCCACGGCAGTTCAACAGACCACCACACTCCCAACTCACGCTCCACCCAGCCCCACATCAGCCGGATTTCCCTGGCACAGCAAATCATTATCACACCCCGCTCCTACGCCACGGCACTATACACCAATCCCTACTACTCTCTCGGTCTTGCGTGCAAACCTAGCTCCCACTACCCTATAACCCCCCTCCAATGAGCTGCACCCGCTTTCTCCCCAATAGCGAAACACGCACAAACAACGCAGCAACCGCAGGTAAACCTACATTGGCCCCCACCGAAACCCTTCGCTACTCTCAAACCCCACGCTCGACTAGCCCTTCCCACAGTTTTTAACCAGCTACAACCACTGCCAGTCTAACCACCACACTCTGCCCGTTTACCCAGCGCTGCAAGACGCCCTCCCCCCTCTTACCCAACGTCTTGCATCAGAATTCTTCAGTATGCCCCCCACATAACACATTTCCAACCTCACATAGTTGCTTGATCAACCAAGTTCCTTCGAATTTTACCATCCGATCCAATTCTGTCTAACGGCCGCTGGTGCTCTGTCCTCAACAGGGCTCTCCAACCTAAAACCATACAAATCAATATGCCACTTAACTGCAAACTTACGGGCGGCCTTATACCCCCCCGTCATTCAGCTGTCAAAATTACCAACTCTGCCACCACGTGCCTCCGCCCTACAAGTACCGTCCACACCAAACCATCATTATCGCAACATTTCCCCCTCGCTTTCACATACCAACTCCAACGAACACCAGCTTCCACCGGCCCGCGCAGAAACCAAACCCTCATCTCTACGTGCAACACCAACCCTTATACATGAAAACCTTAACCTTAATGTCCCCCCCGGATGAAGGCCAAACATACGTTTTGCTTAACTGCACATGAATATCGTGCCTTTTTCATACTATACAACGATGGTACCCCCTACATCCCGTCTCACCCTTCCAAGGTTCTTCAAGCCATGCCCACCGACTTCCCAGCCCCACTACCACCACTTCAACCCGACACAATATAATCTTCACCACTCACCGCAGCTATCCATAACGACTCCCCCTCTAAGCGTCCCCCCTCCCACGCCGCCCTTTCACCCCATTTCATCGCATACCCTCCTCTTAACATCCCTAAAACTTCTAATCACCCCCATCTCAACTCCCTCGGTTTCCTTTACACACACAGGGAAAATCTTTCGTCCGTTCCTTTATCAACAGTCTAGACCCTCCAACCCCCAATAACCCGTATACCAGTCCGCTATCCTACTATCTTTGACTACTTAACCTCCCCCCCACACCCTCCTGCCCCGTGTTTTATGTCCTTCAATAATAACATTGCCCTTCGTTTTCCGCAATTTCCCGAACTCCCTATCACAACCCACCCCCCCACTTACATCAAAACAACACCTCTCCCCTCTCTAGCTCTCCCCTCCTCCATTATAACTCTTGTTCCTCAATTACTTATGCCACCCCACACCATACGCAACGCACTAGATTTCTCAGGCCAGCTCTTCCATTCCCCCCACTTAGACCCTTCCCTCCTCCCTAGTCCCCAAACCTAAAATCCCCCTCTTCCAATCTCGACCGACAGCGCACTCATAACTACACATCCACCAACCCCACCCACCTCGCAGCACCCCCCCCACCCGCACTCTCAAATAACTTCATGTCTCTTACCAAACTCCCTATACCATTTCCCCCCCACACCCAACCATATGATCCCACCACACACATCCTACCACTGGCTCCACACCCCCCCTCTATGCACATCTGGCAACTCCCTGCGTCTTCGAATCTCACTGCGCAAAGCACCCATTACCATCGTACCACACGGAGAAATCTACTTTCTCTCCCTTTCCGACACCAACACACCCATACCATCACCATCACACTTCCGGGTCTTTTTATCTACACATCTCCCACCCATCACCACCACACCTCCACACTTTCCCCCACCCCATTTTTTCCCCCTCCTCTACTCAAGATTACCCCGCACCCTGCAGCACACAATAACCAATCCCCCCCCTCCGCAAAAAGCGCAACCACAGCCCTCTACCAACTCCCCCCCCCTTCAATCGCGACATTTCCCGCTCCACCCACTCCTAATCCCTATCCCTCGAAGTCGATACGACTTCCACTCACTTCAACGTAGCGAGCCACTCGCGCCCCTTCCCGCGTCCACACACATACCCCCTCCGGACCCCGCTACCTACTGTACCAAAGTAACCCACTATATTCCCCCAAAGGGAATAACGAAACCCGCTTACAAGATCCCCACTATACATAAACGATTGCGCCCTCCGTCAGTTACACGATAACTCTCCGATAAACCAGCCATTTCAGTTAGCACTTCACCACACGGCTCTCAACCCACTTTGACACATCCTCGATTGAGTCATAACCCGGGTCTGGGCCGTAAGAAGAACAGGTTAAGTGAACAATTGCGCCCTATTCCCTTCTAACAAAAGCAAGTGATCCCAAGACCCTCGAACTAACCCCCTCAACACAACCCCAAAGCCAACACAACCTCCTAAATCGCACTTACAACTGCGGTCTCTTACCTCCCCCACACCCGACTGCCACTTAAGCCCCATGCACCAAATTACGAAAACAGTACGAAAACCACAAAACACCCCGCTATCCTTCTTCTTAGAAGATGGAAGTAGGAGGGAGTATCTGTGACCGAGCTCATGAGAGTGCGTGGGGAACAATAGAAGGGGGTATGAGGCTGGGAGAAAAGGCAGGTGGGGGTAGTAGGGAAGTTGAGCTGAGTCAGAATGAAAAGTGCGAGAGGGTTAAGGGATTGTTCTCTTTCTGCCGATGGTGACCGAGGAAAAGCGAAAGAAGCAACGGACGGAGATTAGGCGAGACACGTATCTCGCATGGTGTACCGGCTGTTGGAGGTATTTAGACGTGAGCATCCACATCAAACCTCCCTGAGATCATATCGTGGCTGGCTAGAAGAACAAGACGTCATCACTTGAAAACCTCATTTTTTTAAGAAATTCGATTCAAGATTAGGTTGCGAGAAGGGGTGGATGGAAGTGCCGTTGTCGTGAGCGGGAAAAAAGGCTTCCCTCCCACACCAGCTCTCCAATTCTCTAAGTGTGAGTTTTGGCTAATTCGTGTCCTTCTTGGGGCACGTGTTTCTAAGGATGGGGTATGTGTGATGGTGGAAATTTTTTCACTTCTAAGATGAAACGGTTGACATGTGATGTTGAAGTGAAGAGTTGGGCAAGATTCTACTAATGTTACAGAGGGTGGTAAGATCTTTGTTGGTTTAGTAATAATACCGTCGACTTTGTCAGGGATTTTCCTCTATGTGCTTTAGAGCTAACAAACTTGACTAAAGAAGAATGTTCCTGTGTTGGTCGGATGAATGTGAAGAACGTTTTCAGCTATCATAAAGACTGTGGATACTACACCAATTCTTACTTTGCCAGTGAAGGGTAGAATTATTGTGTTATTGTGATGCATCTTATTTCTGGTCTGGGTTGAGTGCTAATGCGGAGAAGAAAAGAATGTACATGGCTTATGCTTCGAGGCCAAATCTAAAGGTGCACTATGAACCAACTATCCGACCCATGATTTGGAGGTTGGATGCGGTAGGTGTTGCCATTTAAAGCAATGGAGAAACAGTATCTATAGGGGTTTAAGTCTGAAGTCTATACAGATCATCGTAGTTTACAGTATGTCTTTACTCAGAAGATTGGAATGTGAGACAGAGGAGGTGGATGAAAACTACTGTGAGACTATGAGATGACTATCTTGTATCACCAGACAAAGCTAAGGTGTTTTTTTGGAGATGCTTTAAGTAGAAGAAACATAGGAGCAGGGAAGTCTAGCCTCACTTGCAGGTTTCTAGACGCCCATTGGTAAGAGAGGTTCCGACTCTGGGCTAATGAATTTATGAGGTTGTTTGTAAGTACTGGAGAAGGGAGGATTTTGGCCTGTGTGGAGGCAACGATCTTTCTTTCTTGACAAGATTAAGGAAAACAGTTTACTGATGGAAACTGATCCGGATTCGAGATATGGATTGCGAGGAGTAAAGGAGTGGAGAGGCTAAAAGAAGCAAAAATGATGAGGGGGGAAGGCGTTGAGAATTAAGGGAAGGGTTTTGGTGTGCCCCGGGTTGAAATTTGATTCCACTATTCTTACAGAGGCTCATGTTCAAAAGGTATTCGAAAATCCTGGTGCAAACCAAGATGTATCGTGACCTAAACAACCATTTCTGGTGGGGAGTAGGATGATGAAACGGGACATTGTTGAATTTGGTTTGCCCAATGCCGAAATTGTCAGCAGTAAGTATGAACACCAGAGGCCCGGAGGAAACCACTTCAGAAAAATGGCCCATTCCTGAATGGACGTGGGAGAGAAGTGCACAATGGATTTTTGTTAGTGGTTCTCCAAAGGACATTGGGGGTGTAAGTATGACTCAAATTGGGTGGTAATTGTTGATAGTTTAACTAAGTTCCGCTCACTTCATTCCGGTTCAAGATGGATTACGAGCAAGATAAGTTAGCCACAACTCTATATTCTCAGAAATTGTTCGATTGCATGCGTTCCACTTTCCATCATATCAGACAGAGTACGCACTTTACTTTAAGTTTTGGAGAACATTTGCTTGCTGAATTAGGTATGAGGTTGGACATTAGTACGCATGTCACACTCCAGAACGTGATCAGTATTATGGCGAACGAGTAAGGGGTGGAGATATGCTTCGGCATGTGTATGTATAGATTTTGGTGGCATTGGGATAATTTCTTACCCTACAGAGTCTTTAAACAATAATAGCTATCACTCAGGTATTGTATGGCCCATTGAGGCATGGTATGAGTGAAATTGTAGGTTTTTTTATAGCCCATTGGGTGGTTTGATGCATTGAGGTGAGGACCATGTGGGGGTTGGGGGTTACCGATCTTTTGTGGAACGTTTTAGATAAAGTAAATTCATTCAGGAGAAGGCGAAGCTTCTAGCCTGCTAGGAAGGAAGGAACGAATATGCAGATCGAAAGGTTAGGGACTTGGATTTATGGAAGGTGTGAGCAAGTCTGCTGAAGGTTTCTCCCGAAAGGGGTGATGAGGTTCTGGTAAGAGAGGTTAAGCTTAGCCAAAGGTATATTGGGCCAATTTAATTCTGAAAGCGCGTGGGGGAGGTGTCTGATGAATAGCATTTGCCTCCAGGACTCTAAGGAGAGTGCACCAGGTATTTCATGGGTCTATGCTGAAAGAAATACCATGGGGACGGAGGAAACTACCATTATTCGTTGGCATTCGTCATTCATGGATGAGACTTTGTGTTATGAGGAGGAAGGAGCCGGTTGATATCGTAGATTAGAGAAGTCCGCAAGCTGAGATCAAAGGAGATTTGCATCCATCAAAGTTCAGTGGAAGAAGCGAAGACAGTTGAAGAGTCATTGGGAGAATGAGGCTGATATGCAAGAAGAAGATCCACATCTTTTACAGAGTCAGGTACTCTTTCTCCCCTTGTTTTTCTATCTGTGATCGTTCAGGGACAAACGATGGGTAAATTGGTCTATCTATTCTGTAAACAACCTGTTTGTCCGATTCGAGCAATAAGAATTATTTTAACATAACTGATTGGTGATGATCAGGCGCGTTACCGTCATGGTCCCGAAGGCCGTCGAGGGCCTCCGTTCCAAAACACTTCAACTCAAAAAACTGGGTACTGGGAGCGACTCTCTGGAACTCCGCGACAGAACTGCAGACGGGACCGTCGTAGATACTATGGACTGTCACAAACCCCTTTACTGAACTTTAACTCTCTGAACTTTTGTGACGACCGGCACGAAGACCGCATAGACCACGACGGGCACAGTTAGGTTGCGTAAACCCAAAGGTCGGATTTATGCTAAAGGTTTATTTAAAAGGGGTGGTTTTGGGACTAGTCATGACAAACCTTCTGAAAATTGAGTGGGGACAGTTAATAATTTATTTACTTGGGGGTTTTCAAGGAGATAACTTTACAAATAAATATGGTTAATTTATCATAAAAATTATATGATAAATTAGGGTAAAAGAAAAAGAATTTGGAGAGGAAAACTAAAAGAACAGACAGAGGGGTAGATAATTGAGCGAGAAAAGGGAGGAAGCGACGAGGAAAGCAAAGACATGAGAAAAGTAACTGGCTTGATGCGATTTCTTCGGTGGAGGTTAGGTTTGGTTTATGCTAGTCATAGAAACTCTTAAGTAGATATTGATATGTATTGGGTTGCGTATTGTTGTCAAGTTTTCTATATGCTGATTCGTGGATTTGGAGGGTGAAGGAAATTGGTGTTGTAATTGTGGTGGATTAGAATGTGACTACTGTGGATATTTAATCTTGAATCCTCCATGTTAAGATGACGCCTCGACACTAACGAAGAGATTGATGAACAACATTAAGAGATTAGTGGATCGGGTGTCACGTTAAGACAACGTGAGTATTCGGGGATCGGGTAGTGTCACGTTCCGACCGGTAGGAATAATGATAGAGTGTAGGGTGCACGTTCGACACAGGGGTAGTAATAAGGGATCGGAGTGTACGTTTCCTACACGGTAGTAATAATGGATCGGAGGTCACGTTCCGAAACCAGTAGCATTAGGGGATCGGAGTAGTGTCACGTCGACACGATAAGAATAAAGATAAGTAATCTTGCATCTGAATATAATCACATTTCGAAGAAAACCTATTCCCAAAGAGTATGGTGTGGGGCTTGAGTCCTAATAGGTGTGCGTGGTGTTGTTGCCAATGGTTCTCTGTACTTGTTGATGTCACCTTTAAGTAATGGGTTGATTTTATATTATTATTCAGTATATATGCATGCTAGCTTTGAGTGGACGATGATACCCCATGCTCAGTACGGTGTTGTTACTGGTACTGACCCCTCATTTTATTTCCTTCAGTGTGTTTGTGTTCCGACGTTTGGCGCAAAGGCAACATTGACTTCGGACTCTATATCAACTTAGCCAGTCTTCAAGAACGTCAGATTCCGGGGAGCTATTATTCCTAGCTCGGACGGATCCTCTCCTTCACCCGTCTTGATACTTGTATTTGAAGTTCGGGACATAGACCATCTTTCTACTTTAATTGTTTTTTTTAGTTCTTAAAATACTCTTGACTTAGTAAATTGCGGATAGAATGTCTTGAGGTAATGATTCCAGTTTTGGGAACGATAAAGTTATTGCAGTGTTAAAGTTATTTAATTGATTTTAGTTATGAGGTTTTGAGTCTTACGCATTTTATTTTGTTCACTATGGGTTGAAATATTGGTAAAATGTGGGGTTTGAATTGAGGTGCGACTCACTAGGCGAGAGTAAGGTGAGTTGCCACGCGCGGCTCGTTTTCGGTCGTGACATTCACGAGAGAGATCCAAAAAGTAAAGATTTTTCTTAAAATTAACTATATCATCTCGAAGATAAGTACAAACGTCTCCGTACTAATCCTCGAAACTCTACTTAAACTCGACTTGTACACACGTGAGACCTATTAACTTGGGGTACTGATACAATTTGGAAACAATTCAAAAATGGGCGTGATGGCACTCGTCCTATCCCACCAAGACAAGTCAGCCTGAAACTCAGTTGTTACAATTATATGCTGAAAAAAATTACAATCAACTTAAAAATACTCCCAAAACCTGGTTGTCACGTGTATAAGTCTCTACAATTGATTTAAAAGAAAAACTTAAGTCTCAAATGAAATTGTTTCTACAATAGAACAAGATCATAATTAAGGAGAAAGAAAGTTTGTTGAGACGACAAACAACTGTCTCACAAATCTCCAACAAGCCTTGGAAAAGAAGAGAATGAAAAGTTAAATTCAAGCCCATAACCTACAAAAATTTGTAAAGCAAGGGATGTGTACCAAACCACACGGTACTCAACAACTAAATCCCTAAACACAAGCTAAGGGGATGAAATACGGGTACTCCTACCACCCCAACGTAACCTCCACAATATAAACCTGCATAAAAATCAGCCCAACTTTTAACAGCTTCACAATTTTACATAGCAACATATCTCAACAAACAAATCTTAGAAAATTACATATTATCCACAACAAACTTTAACCAATTAACATATCCTGTACAATATAAGTATGTCACATAGTATTCTTAATCAATTACAAGTCCTCAAAACCCCGCATACTCACACAGATTCAAAAAAACACACATAACCATTAGTTCACTAGTGATATTATTCGTATGTGTAATGCCACCACGTCCGGAACCCTGCAATGCCCCACCCCCCCCCCCCCCACGTACTTAATATTGGCATGCTTAGGCTTTCAGTGATTACCACCCTGCTGTTCCTTTATCGTTCCGAAAACCCGTGGTGGTACATATCTGTGCATGCATCTGTCGCGCGCATGGAAACGACTCTGTAAAATTAACTTCCTAAATTTGATTTGTCCAACTTATCATGTTCAAAACCGCATTTACTTCATAATTGCAATGTATAGGTTTAAGTGTGTTCATTCTCCAATCTTCCATTAATATAATGATATTTATTTAATTACAATACCCTTACTATTTTTAATTACGTATCTCAATACATCAAACTTGAATTATTAGTTTGATAAAAGTTATTTATAGAACCTGTATAAATAATTTTATTTACAATCGCTCGTAGGAATACCATTGTTACAAAAATCCACCAGCTCATTCACTGGGCACCCCACTCCAAGTGCAAACCAAATTATCACTCACCTATTTATCACTGCAAAACAAATTATCACTACCAACGGGCAACAAATAATTACCAACCTGAACAACTTAGATATATCATAATTCCACCTCAACAAAAAGTCTTTCATTAACCCACTAACATATAATAATAGAAGTAATAAACTGTACCTCTAGACCCCCGTTACCACTCAATTCAATGTTTTTTAAAAAAACTAACTATTCGTAAATATGAAGTGAAGACTTTCTCTTCCTCTCGTGTTCATTCGCTTAGGTAAGTTTCTACCTCCCTTTCTTTTCTAAATCAATTAGGTACTAAAAGTGACAAATCCTAATAACTTATTTTAATATATGGGTAAACACAAATTATAAACTTAAATCATTAACCATCAATAAAGTTAAAAAAAGTTATATAATAAATATCTGACAATTAAGTAACTACAGTTATTGAATAGTTTTAAATTTCTAAAAATTACATTTCGGGTCATTACATACATGTTGGCTATCAACCTCCTAAATTGCAACAATTTGACGACAATGAAAATCCAAAACAACACATAGCACACTTCATTGAATTCTGCAACAATAATGGTAGATACAATTATTACCTTGTAAAACAATTTGTCAGCTCTCTTAAGCGCAATTCTTTCGATTGGTACACGAACCTTGAGTCAGGTTCCATTGATAGTTGGAAACAAATGGAGCAAGAATTCCTCAATCGTTTCTATAACACAAGGCGTGTTGTGAGAATGATAGAAATTGCAAATTTCCGTCAAAGAAATGATGAACAAGTCATTGACTTCATATATTGTTGGAGGAGCTTGAGCCTTAACTGCGAAGATCGCCTCAGTGAAACTTCTGGAATTGAAATATGCATCTAAGGTATGCATTGGGATCTTTGTTACATATTGCAAGATAGAAAACCTAAAATGTTTGGAGAACTAGCAACACGTGCTCATGATATGGAACTTAGTATGACTTCAAATGGAGATCAATAGTTGGCCAACTTCGAAACTTACAAGGAAAATATAATTGACATTGAGAATAAAGATAAATTTTCATCTGAAATAGAAATTGAAGAGTCTATGTAAGTTGTCATGCTTCTTGATATACGAGCCTAAACTGCAAATCATAATGATCCTTGATGTACGAGCCTAAACTGCAATTCATAATGCTCATCAATGTACTAGCCTAAAATGCATGTCATGAAACTCATCAAATTCAAGTCAAGTTTTCATGGCGTAAAACTCATCATATTTGAGCTAAATTTTCATGTCGTGAAGCTCACCGAGTTCAAGCCAAGTCTTCAAGTCACAAGGTTTCTCAATTTTGAGCATAATTTTCAAGTTTCAAAGCTCATCAAATTCAAGCAAAATCTTCATATCAAAATGCTCATTAACACAAAAGTAAAAAAGTGTCATGAAGCACACTAAGTTTTCAAGTCAAGATGTTTCTCAAATGTGAAGCTCATAAAATTCGAGCAAAATCTTCAAAATATACTCTTCGACGTACGAACCTACAATGCATGTCATAAAATTCATCAAATTCTGTTGAATCTTCAAATCTTTAAAGCTCATCAAATTCGAGCAAAATCTTCAAATTAAAATTCTTCTCGGTCCACGAGTCTCAAATGCATGTCATTAAGCTCATCAAATTCGATCTACTCAAGTTTCGAAGCTCTTCAAATTCGAGCTGAGTTTTCAAATCATGATGTTTCTCAAATGCCAGCCAAGTCTTCAAGTCACAAAAGTTCCATGAAAATGAGTTAAATCTTCAAGTTGTTACTTTTGAACCTCATGAGTTTAAATCTATATGGTAAAAAAAATAGATTGAAAACCTTGAAATATGTGGCTTAAGACAAAAACAAACTCGCATGATTTGCATTGAAGTGAAATCTAAATATATTTTATTGCTTCAAAACTGCAAAATTTTAAACACATCAACAATTATAAGAAAGTGTAAAAAAAAGACGTATCATCCTGTACAAAAAGTTTGAGTAGAAAAAAAATCAAACTTCAAGAAGTGATTTGTCAACTCATCGTAAATGTCTTTATCAAGTTGACCTCATCTCTTCATCAAACATCATCACTTCAAGTGAGCCTTTGACATGAGGGCATATTTTGAAGTTTGATTGAAGGAGTTGATCATGTGATAGGTAGTTTCCCTCCAGAATCAGGAAAAACTGCAGCAAAATCTCTCTTTACAGAGGAAAAGGCACAAAATGTGATTCATTGCCAACTTCAACTACAAAAGAAGATTCTTAGTGTGTGGTTCGTCATTAAAGTCACCACTACAGAAGAAGATGCCTTGGGTGTGGTTCTTCATCAAAGTCGCAACTTCAAAAGAAGATACATTAAAAGTGGTTCGTCATCAAATTCACAACTGCATAAGAAGATATCTCATGTGTGGTTCTCCATCAAATATACGATTGTAGAAGAAGATGCACTAAGTGTAGTTTGTTATCAAAACCGCAATTGCAAAATAAAATGCACCAAGTGTAGTTTGTCGCCAAAGCTGCAGTTTCAAAAGAAGATGCACGAAGTGTGGTTTATCTCAACTATAGCCACAATCGCTAAGAAAAAAATTACACCAAATGGTTCATCGCCAATTTGAATTACACCTCACATTTTTTTTATTATATTGATACTTTTTGCAATCCATCGTAAACTTCCAAAAAAAAGTAATGTGTCTCACGGTGCCAATTGCACGAAGCTTTAAATTGGCATGGTGAAAATTATGGCATATGCTCTCCGCCTCGTCATACTGAATGTGTGTCCAGCGGGTGTCTGAATTGCACGAAGCTGTCTAATTGCATGGTTGGAAAATTATGACATATTCTCTTTGCGCTGTCGTGTGAATAGGGTCCTAATTGGGCTTAATAGTTTTATAATAGATGGTAAAGAATAATCCTCAATCAATACGTCAATGCGGATAGTCGACCTCTCTTCTAAAAAGATGCAAAGAAGTAACTCATGAGACTTAAGAGTCTATTTTTCTAATAGAGAGCAAGTCGCGCTCGTGGCTGCTCCCATTCAAGCTCTCCTACACCAACATACAAACATTTTTGTGAGACTCCACAAATCTATCAAATAATAGCGACATAATTGAAGACTAACTTCGAAAATTAATTCTCGTCAATCCATAAAGAGTTTTACCTTGATTTTTGGAAATGTTATAGAATTTGATGACTAGTTTCTATAGAAACAAGTCTCTTGTCATTCGGAATCTCCTACACCAAGATGGAGACTTTTTGTGGGACTGCATAGAGCTTTTTAAAAAAAAGACAAATTTGATAGTAAACTTTAAAAATCAATTTCCGCCAACTCATAAGGGTTTTGATTTTGAATTTCGCATATGTTGTATCCCTCTAAGCCTAGTTCTGTAACATCAAATGGATCATGATTTAGATGTTTCTACAATAAGTTATTAACTTTATACCGCATGTGTGTTGTGCCGAGAAAAGTGACAAAAATTGAGTTATGTATGCCTCAAATTGAAACTTTTTTCATTGTAACAACATGTGTATTTATAGAAATAAAAAAGTATATAAAATGTGTCCCTAAAAATTATAAAATATTTAAAACAAAATTATGGTAAATTTCCTATGAACCAAATTATGGTAAGTTTCTATAGGAATCAAGTTGTGAAAACTCAATTTGAATCAAGTTATGGAAAATTTCCATACATATGGGAAGTTTTGAAAGACTCCATAAAAACAACATCACATCGCTTCAATCCTTTTTCTTTAAGGTGGACATCCACACCCTCCTCGAAGCGCAGCGGGGGATATTTGTGTAACAGTTAAATTTATTGATAAATTCATACTAAATTTGAATCTAATTCTAAATTCATGATATGTTGACTAAGTCAAATTATTTATTAATAAAGTTGGATAAATATTTAAGTCAAAATTATATGAATTATATCAAGTCTTAATTACATTTGGGTCAGTTCATTAAGTTGACGGGACAAGCCCAACTCATGTTCTTCAAGCCAAGGATAAAAATTGCTTGGACAAAAATACCCCTAAAACCCTAGCTCAAGCCTATATAAAGAGGTCTTCATAAGACCAAAAGAAGAAAAGATGAAGACACATAGAAAATCTTTGCTCTTCAGTGGTGATCTGTAAATCTTCCACGTACAAAGAAATCTTCGCTCCAAGTGTTGAGCCGCAAGTACAATGAAGTCTTCGCTTCAAAAGTTGAGGCGCGAGTATTCCATCAAATCAAGAACATCATTGAAGAGAAGAATAAGGGGACTACATATCTTTTTCTAAAGATTTTTATAAAGATTGTAACCTTCGCATAAATTCAAATGAAAATAATATTTTTTGCTTGCTATGTTCCTTTCCTCTTTGTTGTATTTCAGGATTGAAATTTTAGACGCTCACAGTCCGCGTTCGTGATGAGGAGATCAGACTGGTCTTTAAATAGGACTTGTTGCGATTCCACTTTAATCTCAAACCTCCAAAAGTGATTATTTTCTCTATTTCAGTTTGATTTCGGTGATTCTAAGTCTCTCATTTCCAGAATTGTCAAAGCTACGATGTGATATTCTTGGAGAAGTGTTTGATTAGCTTTCCTTCTTTTGAAAATGAAAATAATCGTTCAAAGGCTACTGGATATCGTCATTTTTAGCTTAATTATTGTAATTTTTGCACATTCTGTGTGTTTGGCCAAAGCTGTTTCGAGCCGGCTTATAGTGTGGGTTCCGTTTTGAGACGACAAGATGTGCTGTCACATTGGTTAGGATCTTTGGATGGAGTCAATTTCGATAATTTCAGTGTTGGTCCCATAATTTCTATTTAACTTTAAAATTGGTCTATTTTTATTTTATGTGTTTTTGGTGTCTAAATGGTCGTATTGATGTTGTAATCCTATTTTTGATAGTGTGAAAGTGCTCGGCGGCCATTTGGAATGAAAAAGCTTTTGGATTTGTATTTTTGGTGTCTAAATTGTTGTATTGATGTTGTGATCCTATACATTTTTGTATGAATTTTTGGTATTTTATTTCTCTTTTATTTTACGATTTTTTTATTTGCATAGGTTGCATATTTTAAGTAATTGAAATAGACATGTAATTAACAACGAATAGTTTATGTCGAAAAGGTCAAATATCATCTGACTTATGCGAAATAGTATCTATCTGATACTCTTTGTTTTATATTGGGTGAAAAAAATCTTCTCCCCGTCGTTATGCCTAGAGAGACACAAATGTCACGATCCAACGGGTCGCGAGTGGCAGCCCCACACTTATCCTACTATGTGAGCGAACGCTAACCGAATCTAAACCGCCTAAACCCGCAACATTTCAACTGCATAAATAACATAAATATAATGCGGGAAGACTTAAAGACTCATTGATCGAATCATTAATCACCTAAAATATAATACTTATCATCCCCGAAAATCTGGAAGTCGCGATCACCACAATTAACATCTATCCTCAAATTACTAATCTAAGATGTATCTAGAAGGAAATAATAAAACAAAAAAGGCTAGTCCAATGCCGGGAACTTCACGGCATCAAGACCATGAAGAATATGATCTCAGTTGCCAAGCTAAGAAGCTGATTAGCTATCAGCCCTTGAGATCCGCGTGATGAACTGGTCTAGGAGTTGCGGTGGAGTTGAAGACGATGGTAACGTTTGCTGCAACTCCACAAATAACAAAGAAAACAATTATCAAGTAGGGGGTCAGTACATAACACGCAGTATCTGAGTAGCGTATCATCGGCCAACTCAAAATATAAAGCAATATATTTCAGAAATATCATAAATCAACTAATATTCGAACAGGTGATAGCAAACAAGTAATACAAAATCATTTATAGACTCAGTCCAACTACATTCCATGAGGTACTGCAGGCGTCCACACGCATCTCTTGGTACACCTGTTCTTTGGATTGAGTATATTAACATATTTCAAGATTCATTATCTTTATCCGTCTCGTGTCGGTAACGTGACCTGCCGCTCCCATATCTACTGATCCTGGTGTCCGGAACGTGACATCCGCGATCCATGATACTATCCTGGTGTCGAACGTGACCTGCTCTGATCCATATACTATCCTGGTGTCGGAACGTGACACTTCGTCATATACTATCTATGGTGTCGGAATGTGACACTCCGATCCCTACTCTATCCGTTGTCGAACGTGACACTCACTACTCCGATCCATATTCTATCCTGTGTGTGTCTGGAACAGTGACACCCGATCTTCTATTTACACTCACCTGTGTCGGACGTGACACTGAGCCTATCCATACTCATCCTGGTGTCGGAACGTGACACTCCGCCGATCCATATTCTAAATCCTGTGTCGGTACGTGACACCGCATCACTCTATACTACCTGGTGGCCCCGAACAGACACCGATCCTCTAACTCATTCTTTAGTTTCTCAAGCCTTCATTTTATACTAAGTCATCACCTGCAGTAACAAGATTTTTCAAGATTAGGATTCAATGTCTCATCATTTTATTTTTATATCAGCATTATATCTATCAGCATTCGTAAGCAAGCATTAGCAATTAAGCATTAGAAGGGCTTTTCCGATACTACCCGATACATATTGCATTCGCTATAAGTAGGTTTAGCTATGCGATAGTCATAAACCCATAACCTACGCTTCCACCGAAGAATTTCGTGATTCAGCAAGCTAATCTTCAAAGTCTTTGCTTTCCTCTTCGTTCTCTCTTCTCTCCTCGTCTCACTTCCGTATCCGCTGTTTTTCCCTCTCTCTCTCGCTGTCTTTCTTTCTATTTGTTCCTATTCAAACCCTTTTCTTTTACCGCTAATTAGCATATAATTAATGTATAAAAGAGATAAATACCCATCTACTTGTTCAATCAAGGTTCTCGGCCTTTTAACCCCTGGTCAGTAATTAAACTATTACATTAAACACTACACTTTATATTATCAGCATGATAGTCCAAAACCGACCCTTTAAAATATTTACAGAACAGAAATCCGACTCCACAGTCATGGTCACGGCAGACTGTGATGGCCCGTCGTGGCTGCGACGGTCCGTCCTGACTGCTTCCGCGTCACAAAATTCTAGAGACCGTCGCCAATTTTCATTAAGAGTCTGTGACGGCCCGTCATATCGCGAGACGGTCGCGTCCTGCTTATCCCAGTCGTGACGTTCAGAGAGTCGATCTCAGTACCGGCCCAAATTTTCATATTCAAGTGTTTTGGACGAGACCCCCTTCGAGACGGTCCGTCGTGTCCTATGACGGTCCGTCGTGTGATCCGTCGACTCAGCCAGTTTTTCCAGAAATAAAATCTGCTGCTCAAAACGACTAAACAGGTCGTTACAACAAATATTCTCAAAGGTTAACATCCTAATTTTTTAGTTATGTGGAAAGCCACGTTGGACTGATCCCTCCACCTAAGTGTTGCTAACTAGGATTCACTTAAAAAAACTAGACCTTTCCCGGCAAAATGAGTTGCCACAAAGTGCTCATATATGCGCTCATCTACAGGTTTACCCGAATACAACCCGATTTTAGGGCCTATAATTCGAATTTTGTGTTTTTTTTTTTCTCTTTCCTTCATTATTTTTTAAAAAAATCACAAATGATATTGATCTATGAGGAGTTTGAAGACACTCTATTGACGTAGTGATCATATATATTTTTGTACTAATACTAGATAATTGAAGGCCCGCTCATGGGCACAATATAATTAATTATTTTTTTCAAATTTAAGTAAAAAATTATCCAAATTAATATCTTATTTTATTATAATTTCTAAAAGTTTTCTACTATTTAAAAAAAATTACAAAAATCTTCTTCCATCATAGATACATTGCTAATTCCTCTGTAGACACATCTAGTATCTCCGCTCCAGGTATAACATTCATATCGTCTCATTTAATACATCTATCTTTAGAGTCCATTTGCACTATCCCATCCTCTCTTGAATACATCTCTCCCCTCACTCGGGATATATCAATATTCTCCTCTTGCACATATACCCCCTTCCGCCATCTGCGAATTCATTCCGTGAGCGATTTGTCGGCAGTTTTTGCTCATATGGCAATGTACAACGATAGATTTATATGCGGCATGTTTGTGCATGATATTATCTATGAACTTATTTAATATTCTGAAGAAATTTTTTTTAATTTGATAAATAGGGATATAATGTAAATAACTCTTACACTATGAAAATTTTACTCTAAAATAGTTTATTGTAGACATACATTTCTTTTGTAAGTCAGTTTCAAAAGAACGATATAATAACATATTTAAAATAACATTTTAGAACTTTAAATATTTAATTTATTCTTAGTAGGGATAATGCGCCGTGCCTCGCCCTCTAACCTATTCCCGAAATCCAGGACCACTATTATATACTATACTAAGTCCTATACCGACCCCCCCCCTGAACTTTTTTTAAGTAGTTTCTACCCTTTTTAGGCCCGGACGTGGCACTAGTTTGAAAAAAAATCACGCTGTCGGTGGGCTCCACAGATAGTGCCACGTAGGCTCGAAAGGGTTGAAAAAATTATTATAAAATAAGCTCAGTGTAATATGACCTAGTAATAGTATAAGTGTGTCTTTGAGATTTCGGGCATAGGTTCGAGGGGGTACTTGGCATTATCCCTTCTTAGTGTAAGATGATTTATCGTCATATTAACATCAATGGTTTGTTTTAGACCACAAGTTTAAAAGTGTTTTTTTTTCTTTTTTTAAAAAAAACTTCATGTTAAGTTTAAAGTTAAAATTATATAAACCGAAAGGGAGTGCCTAATACTTTAGAATCAGATTTTATATTTATTAAAATTTTCGTTTTTGTAACTATTTTGGCCTTCAACAAAAATTAAGACAATGCTTAACAATTACTTTTTATATTTTTTTTTTTATCAATATTGCTATCGATGATAAAAAAAAAAATTAAATTGTGAAATAAGGTGATAAAGTATTTTTATTTTGAAATTAAAGTATTAGGGTCATCAATTAAGAAAACATTATTTTTATAGTTGTAAAGCTATTAATAATTTAATATTTATGTGGTCTCCTTATTCCCGACGAATGACACTAACTTTAATAATTAAGAATGATAAAAGTAGGAAATGAAGAGTAAAAAATGCAACTCACTATTATATGGGGAAGGTTACTATGTATTTTTTTATGGAGTTTCAATATGTATATGATTTATATTCTAATGCTATAATTAATTTTTGTTTCCATATTTTATACCGATTTCAAAATTTTATCTCTGTTATTGAGTTATGTGTTTTAATTTAACTACAACTATGCACTCATTATTTTGTCATTTTTTTTTATTATTATCATTATCACTCTATGTTTTATAAAGATCTCTAAAATTGTGATATTTTTTGTTTTTCTTATTTATAGTATCCATTTTTTAAAGATAAAAACATTTATTTTGGGAGATTAAATAAATGAATATATTGGAGCTAAATACAATTTTTTTACTAACCTACAAACCACGAAAATCCACTTGAAACCCAGGCGACAAAGAAAACTTTTGAAAACTCTTAGTCAACAAAATGAGGGAGAAGTAGTAAATCCAATTTCTGGAATTATGAAATGGGGGGGAAAAAGAGGTAAATACAGATTAAGGATTTAGTCTATGTGGCAAGTGGGCCCTATTGGCGTCAATAGTGGAATTTCACGATTTGCATTTAACAACTTTCGTTACAGAATGCACTTTGAGACCAATAGTTTGACGGAAAGGGTAGTTTTGAGCCGAACTAATGGTTTAAATGGTAATATGAACTATTTCGATAGTTTAAAAGGCTATTTTTTTACCCTTTTCCTTTTTGAATCTTGTGGCACAGTGGAACCATATTTGTGGTAATGTGACATTCACAGACATTTAGACAATTTTCATTAATAAGAAATGCACTTTTGACCCAATAGGCACAACTGAATGAAAGGAGATGTTTAGAGCCGAATATAATTTAGAAAAGTATAAATAAAAACTATTCGGGATGAGTTTAAGGATTTTGGGGACGCCTTTTCATTTAAAACGATATCAATCTTATGTTAAAAAAACATTTTATATACTTTAAACATGAAATTATATTCATGGAAGATTATAGAATTATACTGAAGTATTTTAGTACCACTAAATAGATATGAACTATTTAAATTGTATAAATCTTTTTTCATTATCTAATAAAAAATACAAATTATTTTTTTAAAATAAAATAAAATGATTATGTGGATCACCATGAACAAAATGTCACAACCTAAAACGGTCGCGAGTGGCACCCCACGTATCTCTGACTATATGACGAACGCAAAACCATCTAAAACCCAACATTCAACATAGATAACATAATATAAGGCGGAAGACGTAAAACTATTGACGAAAATCACTTAATAACTTCTATAATATACTACTTATGCACCCCCATCCCTCAAATCTGGAAGCATCACACAAGAACAATCTATCCTCAATAAATATTACTAATCGAGAGTATCTAAGAACTCTAATAAGTACAAAAAAAAAAAAGCTAGTCATGCCGGAACTTCAATCATCAAGACCATGAAGAATATGATCCAGTCCAAGCTAGAAGCATTAGCTCACCCTGAGATCCGACGTGATGAAGACTGGCTAGAGTTGCGGGTTGATTTTGAAGACGATGGTTACGTTTTCCTGGCACTCACACAATAACCAAGAACAACAATTACAAGTAGGGGGCGTCAAACACGAGTACTGAGTAGTTATCATCGGCTAACTAAATAAAGCAATATATTTCCAGATATATCATAAAAATCAACTAATATGCTTAACCAGGTATAGCAACAAATAAAAATCATTTATAACACACCACCCAACATCCATGAGGCCTCAGGCCTCGGCACACCATACTCCTTTTTGGGAAACATGTTCTCTTTGGATTAGTATATTATACAAACCTATTTCAAGATTCATTCTTTCTAATCCTGGTGTCGGAACGTGACACTCCGATGCTCATCATACTATCCTGGTGGTCCGGAACGTGACACTCCGATCCTCATCATAACTAATCCCTGGTGCGGAACGTGACACTGACTCCGATCCTCGACATACTATCCTGGTGTCGGAACGTGACACTCCGATCCTCATCATACTATCCTGTGTGTCGGAACAGTGACCCCCGATCCATATTCTATCCTGGGTGCCGAACGTGACCCCTCCGATCCTCGATCATACTAATCCTGTGTCAGAAAACTGACACTCGCTCGATCCTCATCATACTATCGCTGGTGTCAGGATGAGCGTGAGATCACCGCGATCCATATTCATCCATGTGGCCCGGAACGTGGCACTCCGTCCTTATTCCTATGCCTGGTGGCTGGGAAGTGACATAGTACGCCGATCCATATTACTATCCTGGTGCCTGGGGAACGTGACACCCACCGATCCTCTATTACTATCCTGGTGTCGAACGTGACCCCGATCCTCTATTATATCTCTGGTGTCGGACGTGACACCCGATCCTCTAATTCGCATTACTTTTAGTTCATCAAGCCTTCTTTTATACCAAGGCAATATCATCATAACAAGTAAATTTATTGGATTTAAGTCATTCAACAGCCTCATCATGCTAGTTTCTATCAAATGCAACAATATGTATAAACACCTCATGCATCACACATTAAGTAGATAGAAGGGTTTACATGCAATACTAACCAATACTCTCATTTTTCTCGCTATTAAGGATGTTGTACTATGAATATCATAACCATGAACTGCTACCTCTCCACACGAATATAATCGGCGATCACAAGCTATCTTCCCAAGCTACTGCGTCTTCCCTCTTCTCTTCTCCCTCTCTCGATCGATTCGTTTCTCCCTCTCTTTGTTCTTTCTATTTTTCTTATTCAACCACCTTTTTTCTTTTACCCTAATTAGCATATAATTAAGTCTAAATTATGATAAAATAAACCCCACTACTTGTTTCAAGATCTCCCTTTTACCCCCATATTAATTAAATACTAAACATTAAACCACTAACTTTATATTAATAAGCAGGAATAGTCCAAAACGCCCCTTAAAATATTTAACAGAAATCCGACTCCAAAGTCAGGCGTCACGCAGCCTGTGACGTCCCGCTCGTGCCTGCGACGGTCCGTCCTGCTGGTTGGCTTCCCGCATCAATGGTTCAGAGACTCCAATTCATTAAACAGAGTCTGTGACGGCCCGTCATGTCCTGAGACGGTCCGTCTGCCAACACACCGACCCCGTCATTACGTTCAGAGAGTCTCTATCAGTACCCGAAATTTCTAAAATTCTAAGTGGTTTTTGGGAAACGAGACCCCCTCGATGGTCCGTCTTGATCGCGATGACGGTCCGTCGTGTGATCCGTCGACCAGGCCAAGTTTTTCCAGAATATACATCTGCTGCTCCGAAAACGGATAAACAGGGTCGTTACAATAGTATTCCCCAGATTTACGTCCATCGTTCGTCCGAAGGATCACAAGAAGAAAAAACAAAAGCAAAAGGGAGTACCGTGAATCTGTAAACGTGCGTGGTATTTTCTTGTCGATATATCATCCGCTCTCCTTCTCCCAAGTGGACTCTCCAGTGGGTCGATTTCTTTCCATTGAACTTTGAAGATAGCAATTCCTCTGATCTCAACTTAGCGGATTTTTCTATCTAGAATGGCAACAGGGCTCGCTCCTCATAAAGTCAAATTTTCATCTCGCAGAACTGAATCCCCCAACGAATGATGTAGTTTCGCCCCCCATGGTATCTTTTAAACATAGACAACAACTGAAATAACCGGCTCGCACTCCCCGGAGGAGATCCTGAGGCAAGGCTAATTCGTAAGCCACCCTCTCGCCCTACTCGCTTAAGTAGCTTGCAACAATGTTCCAATTATACCCTTTGCTTTTAGCTTACCTCTTCACCAACCGCAATCACCCCCTTTCAATGGGCGAAACCTTCAGGCAGACTTGCTCCCCTCCATGAACTCCAAGTCCCTAACGCTTGATATGCATACTCCTTTTGCCTACTTGAGCCACGGCTAAAATCTTTTTTGACTAGATTCACTTCTCTAATGAATCTCCCTCAAGATGTCCTTACCACCCAATGGCTAACCTCGATGTATCAAAACCAACCATGGGAGACCTACAAATCTCCTCCGCGATACATGCTTCGAAAGGAGCCATATCATACTTGAGTATAGGCTAATATTGTATGAACTGCCGCTACAGGGTAAGAAGTTTATCCAATGACCACAGGCCGAATTCTATCACCATGTGCCGAATGCATATCTTCGCAATACCCATACCCTTAATCGTTCGGCTTCAGACTATCCATCGGTCTGAGGGTGAAATGCATTATCTAGGTCCTAACCTAGTACGCTAATTCCGCATGCAATGTTCTCGACAAAACGGGTTAGAAGTAAGACTGTTTACGCCTCTAGCTCTATGCTGATAATGATGACAAGTGTAGACTCTTCCATGGCCCTCTTACCAATGCTCTTATTATATAAAGTTTGGCTGATACTATCGCTCTGGCGGTGTATATCACCTTGACCGGAATGAAGTGAGCAGTATCTTAGTTAATACTTTCTGTCCCCACCATTACCCCAAATTGAATCAATACGTGCCCAATGTCTTGGGGAAGACCATAACACAAAACCCACTTCCTTCAGGAATGGGCAGTTCTCGCTGACTGTTCCTTCCTTCCTCCCAGGCTCTGGTTGTTCTATACTTTACTCGCTGATCAATTTGGACTATTTGCAACAAAGATCAACAATGTCGCGCTTCATTCTACTTTCTACGCCCCAAAATTGTTGCTTTAGGTCACGGTACATCTTGGTTGCAAAGCGTGGCAGGATGTATAGATATCCGGAACTATGAGCCTCTGTAAGAAATGTGTGGCTCAAATCTCACAATACGGGCAGCAGACATCAACTCCTTCCCTTAATTCTCAAACCCTTCTCTCATATATTTTCGATTCTTACCTCTCCTCCGCAACGAGCGCATGATCCCGAATATGGGCGTAAGTTTATTTCTCATTCAATCAACTGTTTTTCCGCTTGATCTGTGTCAAAAAGAAGATCTCGCCTCCATACTGTCAACATCCTTCCCTCTCATTTACTTCTAACCTCATATAAGTCCATTAGTCCAGAGTCTGAACCTCTCTCGCCAATGGCGTCTCGAAACTTGTAAGTTGGCTAAACTACCACCCATGGGCTCCCCTGCTTTTCTACTTAAGCGAAGGCGTCTGCCACAACATTAGCTTTCCCGTGATGTACAAGATAGTGATATCATAGTGCCTTCAGGTGTCCATCCTATCTCCTCTGTCTCAATTCAATCCTTTCTGGTAAGACATACTGTAAAACTATGATGTATCCGTATAAGACTTCACATTAACGGGAACCTCCATATTGGATGAGTGTCTGCCATTGGCTTTAATGGCAAAACACGACCTGCACAAGTCAGCCAATTCTAAATCAATGGTCGGATAGTTACGTTCATTCACCTTTAATTGCCTCGAAGCATAAGCAATCACATTCTTCCTTGCATTAGCATGCACCCAAATCAGAATAGGGATGCATCACAACCAGAACAAGAAGTTTTTTTAACGCCTCTAACCCTGGTCTAGGGTAAAGGATATGTGGGCAGTTAGTCAGCAAGGTCTTGAGGTTTTTGAAAGATTCCCTCACATTCCTCACGAACCCATCACAAATGGGACATTCTGCTTATCAAGTTCGTCAGTTTGGTCCAAAAGGAGGCAATAGAAGAAATCCTTGACATCGATGGTAGTAGGTCTTGCTAAACCAACAAAGCTCCTTATTTCTGACACATTAGAGGTCTTACCCTCAATTTCTCACTGTTTCAAATCTTAGAAGGATCCACCATTACTCCATCCGTAGTAAACGACCGTGCCCTGCAAGAGGAGCACTGAATCTACCAAAACTCACAGCTTGGAGAATTGGCATAATCCTTTACTCTCCCTTAATACTTCGCAACTACGATTCTCAATGCATCCTCAATGTTCCTCCTTCCTTACTCTTGGAGTATATCAGTATATTCATCAATAAATACGATCAAAAATATCCATATATGCTTAAAATCCCGTTCATTCAAGCTCAAGTCTATGAAAGCAGCTAGGGGCATTCGTAAGGCCCAAAGACATTAACTAGATTCATATCCCATACCTGGTCGCTAAAACAGTCTTGGTCACATGCCGTTGCCCGTATTTTCATTAATAATAACGCAGTCTCAAATCAATTTTTGATAAGGGCACAAGTCACCGTGTAACTGATCGACTACACATCATCAATGTCGGGAGTAAGAGGGACTTGTTCTTAAGTTACTTTGTTCAATGCTGGAAGTCTAAGTGCACGATCCTCCGAAAACTCCCGATCCTTCTTCTTTCCCAAATCACACCGCGGAGCACGCACCCCAAGGGGATGCACTTGTCTATGAACCTTTAACTTAATCACTCTTGTAAGTGGGCCTTTAACTTCCTTATACTCTGGCTGTAGCCATTCTATAATAGGAGGGATGTTTAAATTGGGCGAGGTACCCGGCTCCAGATCAATGCAAAGTCCATATCGTCTATCCGGTGGCTATACCGAGGATGGTCTGCAGGAAACACGTCCAGAAACTCGCACTGACTAAACTGCGAACTGACTCAATTAAGGTACTTTGGGTAGTATCCATCCCGGAGGTGTGGCCATAGAATGCTAAGCAACCCTGACTAGACGGCATTCTCTTCTCTTAGCACGAAGAAAGGATATGATACGAACTGGATTGGAAGTGTAGTCACCCTCCCACAACTAACGGATCTCTGTCCTCAGGCTTGCCAACGTTATCAGTTTAAGCATTACAATCTAAGATTGGCAAAAATTTGGAGACCAAAGCCAGGTCATGTCAGAATTCATCGAAAATCAACCATCTCTAAGATAACTGCAAATCTACATGAGTATTTCTCCCGCGAAAGTTACAAGACACGACCTATACACCTTTCAACTACAGCACCAAGACGTCACCCACCCGATTAGAACCAACGAAGCTAGGCATGGGTCAACGATTCATCAATGTAAATTAAGACTCGGTAGCAAATTAGTGAAGATACACGACAATGAAAATGTGGGGCCAGATCAATAATCCAGAAGTCCATGCAATGCACAAAACCAAAAGGATACATGTGATAAACAGCTATCTAATGTCCTGCTTCCGACTCCGCGCCAGGGAAAGCGTAACTAGTGGGCCTCTATCACTGTCGGCCATTGGGCCTCTTAACTTCATGTTGTGGCGCTGGTAGCAGTATTTGCCATTTTTTTTGTTCTGTTCATTCCTGTGCAACCACAGCCGTTGTGGTACCACCATTACCTCGGCCACTTGCACGCCCTCGCACAGGAATGACCGGGCCTCTTTCGCATGACACCCTAACCTCTGACTATTTGAGGTCTGTAACTCTGTTTTGGACATACCTCTTGATATTCCCAGTCTCCCCACATTCATGAACACTTCTCTGGATTCAAGCATAGGTCTCTGTGAGAACGACGAAGTCTGGGGATATACTGCAGACTCAGAAAAATGTTGATCACGGTCTGCGGTCGTATCCCCCAACTACAGTCGCATTGAGGACTGATAGGTCGGCTGGACTAACCCTCCTGTAAACCCTGCCCTTTGAGTAAGACGCATTAACTCACCTCCCTTACGAACTTTTAGATGTCGATGCCATGTGAAGTCATCTGGCTTCACATCCCCTCCACCTCCCATATTCTCACGAAAGTCTAGCCACCTCTTTGAAGGATTCACACTGTATCCGCTACCTGTAATGGTCTGAAATCACTAAATCTGACTCTCAACCCTTCACAAAATCGGGGGCTAACCGCTCTTAGTGGTACTGAAACAATAGCTGGGTGGGCATATCTGTATATGCACGGAACTTAGCCTCATAACGCAGTCACCGACACTTGCCTTGGTCTCTATGCTGCAAGAACTCATCTCGCCTCCTATCCCTCAGAAGGCCGGGGGATATACTTCTCCATAAATAAGCTGTTAAAAAGAAATGACGCGCAAACTCATAGTGGGTCTTGTACGGGTTGACGAACTCAACATGTGAGCGGGCCACCACAATTTGGCATTTTCCTTCCTGGAAATTGATAGATTACAACTCAACGTCAAATTCGTTCTCACTATGCGGCCATTTTATGTAGTAACTCATGAAAATATCAACGCAGAAAAATCGTATTGCACATCCTCAGTTCAGCACCTTGCAGACTGGAGGTTTTTCAATTTCAAGAACTCCTTTACTGAAAAGTTCAGCTGATCCGGCTTGTCCTTATGGGCCCTGTAGTCAAACGAGGAAACGTGTCTATTTCTAATGAGGCGATCCATTGGCGGGGTAGCCTCAGGCAACGGCTGTCGTACTTCCGGAACCGAGGTGGCTGGTGCGNCACTTCCAGAATCCTCATCTACTAATCCTGGTAGTCGGACGGAGAAGCACCGCAAAAACCCCCGATACCATATCTAATTCACTGTTCCGGAACGTGACCAACCCGCATCCATATTTCAAATCCCTGTGTGCCGGAACGTGGCCTCGATCTCGTTTTCTATCCTGGTGGCCGGAACGTGACCTAAACCCTATCTATTATACTTTTCCTGGTTGCCTTTTTGAACGTGACACCTCTCCCCTCGATATCCACTATTCTATCCTGGTGTCGATACACGTGACACCACCCAATCCTCTATTACTATCCGGTCGGGAACGTGACAACCCGATATCCTCTAAGATCATTACTTTAGTTCATCAAGCGTTTTTTATCCAAAGGCATCACATGAACCAAGTTAATTTTAGGATCTTAAGATTCAACACCATCAACACAGCCTCAGCATGCTAGTTTTCATTCTCTCACAATGATATAACACATCAAGCATACACACAATGAAGCAGAGAGAAGGGTTGACAGACGACCAATACATATTCATTTCGCTATTAAGAGTTTACTATGAATAGCATAAACCATAACCTAACCTCCACCGGAAGAATCGCGACGCAACCCTTCATTCAAAGCCTGCGTTCTTCCTCTCTCTCGATCGATCGTATTCTCTCTTCTTTCTGCCTCTCTTTGTTCTTTCTATTTTTCGTATTCAACCAACCCCCTTTTCTTTTACCCCTAATTACATATAATTAAGTATAAAAGATGATAAAATACCCCACGACTTTCTTTCAAGATTTCTCCCTTTTTAACCCCCAAGTAATTAAATTATTAACATTAAACCAGCTACTTTATAATTATAAAAAATCAGCAATGTCCAAACGCCCCTTAAAATATTTAACACAAATCCGACCCGATCAGGTCACAGCCTTGACGGCCCGTCATAGCTGCACGGTCCGTCCGCTGCTTCCGTTTTCCAAGGTGTCAGAGACCCCAAGTCATGAAGAGTCTGGGACGGCCCGTCATCCTTAGACGGTCCGTCCCTGCCACCTTCTCCTTCAAAAATGACTATATGATAGATCCGTCGGACGGTCAGAGTAAGGCGGCTAGCTAGAACCCAATTCAAAATGTGCGAAGTCAAGTGGTGGGGCGGGACCGAGACCACCCTCGACGGGCCGGCGGGACCAAGAACGGGCCGGCGGGGGATCCGGGCGACGCAATTCGCCAGTTTTTCCAGAAATAAATCGGTCTGCGCAAAACGTCGAACAGTCCGTTACAAACCAAAACCTTTGACTCTTCAAAAAGATTATTGCATTAGTCTAAAATTATTGTGACCACTAATTATGCAAGTATAAAGTTATACCTTTGCGCATAAAATAATGTTTAAATAAATTACAATATTGCCATTGAATATCTAATATGACTCTTTATATATCTATCTATCATTAATTGATTTGATTTGGTAATTGATATCTTGATTGATTTGATCATGATATTGATTTTGATTGTGATTGATTAATCTTATTGTAGTTTTGAAGATTTCCACTTTTACTTGCTTTTCTGATTTTTGCTTGGCATATGCTTAGACTTTTTTCCTTTGCTAGGCCTGCTTTTCTTGCTTTTTTCCTTGCTTTGCTCTCTTTTACTCTGCCCGCCCTTGTTGGCCCTCTTTCTTGCGTGTGGCCTTCTTGCCTTGCTATTTTTCTGACTGTGCTTTGCTCGCCTTTTTGTTTCGCTCTGCCCTCCCTTTTCTTCTTCGTTGTGCTTTATACACCGCCTCCAGCAGAGGCAGGGGAGTGGGAAAGGGACGGGTGAAACAGCGGGGGGCGTCATCTCGAGGTGGAGAGGAGGCATGGCTAGCAACGGAGGGAGTGGCAAGTGATAGGCGGAGAGCCAAAATAAACGATGACATGATTAAGTCATGAGAAGAATGTGTGATGACAAAGGGCACATTTTTGTATAAGCAGAATGACGAGAAAAAATACTATGTAATAACAGTAAAATAAGAGGAAAAGAGAGGAAGAATAACGAGATATCAACACAAAAAAGCAAAAAAGGGAAGGAATGAATAACAAAGAAGGGTAATGGACACAAAAACAAATAATTTAAAATAGTTTTTCTAAAACTTTTAATTTTTTTGTATATTATATTTTGATAGCTTTTGTTGGTGAAAATTATATTTTTGTGTCACTTGTCATTAATTCACTTTAAGATATTTCCAAATATTATTTATCTTTCTTAATAGATTTTTCAATTAGCGTGAAATTATCACTGTTTTTTTCCCTTTTGAAAAAAAATGAAGTATTCAGAACAAAATAATTTCATGATAATAATAATAACTTAAGATGTTTTCTAAAACTATTTTTTTTTTTGTTTGTTATTTTGATAGATTTTTGTAGCAATGAATTACATGTTTTGCCTTTGATCATTATTCACTAAAAAATGTTTTCTAGAAGGTTATGAAAGTATCTTTCTTAATAGATTGTTTAATAGTTTAAAAACATACATTTTTTTGCCCTAGGATCGTCCTCCCCCTTCCTCTCTATATCTAGAAATTTAGTATTTTGTTCTCTGTTGAATATTTATGAGTTTTTTATTTAGGATATGCCCAAGGTCCTCTCCCCCTCCAACCTTGCCAAACTCCCAGAGACACACGTATCTATACTAAGGTCCTATTAACCTACCCGCCCTGCACCTATTTTATTAGTAGTTTATCCCTCCATGCCCCTTTTTTCAGTCGACGTGGCCCTAGTTTGAAAAAAGCAACCATCATAGTGACCCATCACGATAATGTTACGTCGGCCGAACAGGGCAGAAAATTATTTAGAAAATAAGTCAGGGAGGCATAACAATTATAAATAGTAGTAATGTGCCTGAGATTTCGAGCATAGGTTGAGGGGGTACTTATGCATTATCCCTTTTATTTAATTGTCGTATTTCAAGCCATTGAAATCGACATGTAATCGACAATGAATAGTTTAACTGTTTAAGTACAAATTTAAATGGTACTATTACAAAGCATTAAATATATTATGATAAATCACTTATGGTCACAAAAATATCTTTCATAGCTAAAAAGTAAATAAATCATATTGCTACATTTTTATTTAACCTGAATTAATTATATTTAGTGACGAAAACATTTTATAGCATGATTATGTTTTTAAATACGAATTAATTCATCACTAATACCGCTTATCATATATAAAAATATTTTTCAACCACGAAATTGTTATCTTTTAGTTACGTAATCTTTTCTTTAACCACAAATCACACATAACTTTAACGATCAACATCCTCACTAATTAAATTTATAATTAGTGATAAGACTTGTCGGTACTAAACAACTTTAGTGACAGTTTGATATTTTTAGCTACAAAATATTTACGTTTTAAAGGCAAACTAGCTCGTCATAAATACTATGCATTTGGAAACAATTTCTTTTGCAATCAATGCAACAGTTAGTGACAAAATACTAAATTGTTTTAAATACTATTAGTGGCGTACATTTATTGATAAAATTATTTCTTTTCTTTCATAACAAGATTTCTTGTGACGAGATGTAGATTTTCAATAGGGGTGGTCAAAACACCTCCTGAATCGAAACACCGAACCTAACCAAAATTTTTGTCATTCAAGAATGCGGTTTCGTATGAATTTCGGGTTTCGGTTCGGTATTTGATTTAATTTTTTATATTTTCGGTATTTCGATTCAGTTTTTTGCGTACAGATTATTTTGACTTCGGTATTTCGGGTTTAAACCGAAAGATTATATTATATATTTATAAACTTATCTTATCTTTTAATAATTAGTAATATAAATAACTTTTTTAGAAAAAAAATAGAAACCCTAAGTCCCTATACCCTATCATTTTGATTTTTGACTCTCCTCACTCCCATCATCCTCTCCTCTTCAACAACTCTTTCTTCCTCTTGCTTTTTCCTCCTCTCCTCTTCAGCAGTTCAACAGTTGTTTCAACAACTTTCTTCTTCCTCTTCTTTTCTCCCTTCCCTTTCTACTTCCCACCACAGCCGGCGTCCACCGTCCACCAGCAGCAGCGCCGCAGCCGTCGCTGCAGCATCATCCAGCCGCCCAGCAAGCACAGCGCACCGCCCACACATCAGCAGCGCCACAGGCAGCAGCATCAGCCGCCAGCACAGCATGCAGCTGCCGCAGAAAGAAAAACAATGACAGCCGCCCATCCATCCGCAGCGCAGCAGTCGCCAGCGACACTTAATCTCAAACCAGCTGCCCGCGACAGCAGCAGTCAGCCCATTAAAAAACCGAAATAAAAAACTGAACCGAATTAACAAAAATCGAACCGAATCGAAATATTTCGGTTCGATTTTCGGTACGCAATTTACAAAAACCAAAAAAAAAAACTGAACCGAACCGAAATACCGAATGTCCACCCCTACTTTTCAAGTGATAAAATAATTCGTCATTAATATTCAAATTTCTGGTAGTAGAATTATCATTTCCCTTAGAAATCAAAACTCTAAGTTGAATATTATACTAAATGTACATAAATTATATAAATATATTCTTCATTATATTTGATCCCACTCTCATTGGGTGTTATATTTAAATTTAATGCAATGAGTACTTTATATCATTTCAAGATCTAATTTAACCTTTTAGAGAATATGAAAGACTGGAAAGATATGAATAGATATGTAATCTATAAAAATGATGGTGTAACTGCACTACTATTAAATAACAATTATTAAAAATAGTGGACAAGTTTTCTTGTAGAAGTGACTACTATTTAAACAATTATTTTCGTTGATACCAGTGACGTAAACTAGAAATTTGCAATAAGACATAACCTTAATAATTGTAAGCCTCCCACTAGCTGTGTGTGTGTATATATATATATATATTTATATACTATAATATCTATTAGTAGGTAGGACATAGATTATTTAAAATGTACCACAATTTAAAGAGTAAAATGAGTAAAACATAAATATTTAAGAAAGTTTTGTAAAAAGAATTTCCTTTTAACAGGGGAAAAAACTATTTCGTGATGATGTAATTGATTTCACCTAATTTAAATAGAAAATTTCTTTACACATAATGTTTTGTATTTTTATTGAATATAAAAAAAAAAAGGAAAAGAAAAGATAGAACTATCTTTTTACATTTTCTTTATGGACAATTAAACCTTTCAATTATCAACGTAATTGAAGCTAAAAAAAAAAAAAAAAAAAAAAAAATTAATTTCTGTAGGGACAATTAAACTTTCAATCCAATCATCAACGTCATTGAGAGGTAAATTGATTCACGTAATTCAAATAGAAAATTTCTTTACACTTAATGTTTTATATTTTTATTAAATATAAAAAAAGAAAAGATAGAACTATCTTTTTACATTTTCTTTATGGACAATTAAACCTTTCAATTATCAACGAATCTTTTCCCAAAATTTACATAACTTCTGAAAAAGTATTAAAGTTGAATAGTAATTAAGAAAGATGTAATCACATCAGAGACCATGGAGGAAATGTTTTTTATTTTTCCACTTTTATAAATTATAAAAGAGAGGTTACTCGGGATCAAACGTAAAGAACTAAACATTGTCATTGGTCTTTGATGCCCCACATATCATACATTGGTGGAGACGTGCAAAATGTGGAGATATGATTGTTTAAGCAATGTGGCCCAACATAAATAATGCCCAATTAAATAAATTGTTATGGAGAATGTGTCCCACAAATACAAACAATAAGGGATGGACATAGTATGGTACTGTCTCCGTTCCTAATTATTTATCCTTTTTTTTTATATAATTTTCCTAATTACTTGTCTATTTTGATAAATCAAAAAAGAATAAATTTTTTTTATTTATTATATCCATAATTAAATAACTAATTACTTTAAAAAATGTAGAATTGTTCATCCACTTCATAATTAATAGGGGTAAAATGATAAACTCACTACATCATTAATTAATTTTTAATTGGTGTGTCAATTCAAAGTGAACAAGTAAATATACATCATTAATTAATTTTTAATTGGTGTGTAAATTCAAAAGTGGACAAGTAAATAGGAATAGAGAGAGTATGATATAAAACAATATGGTATTGGAAAATTTTGGTATTTTAACTTTGGTAATCGATTTTTAAGATATTAAATCATTATTATATCAATTTAATTCGGTATGATTTGGTATTTTAAAGTTCAGATTTGATATTTACAGTATGGCAAATTGATAGCTATAGTTTGTTCAACTTCGACTAGCATATACTCGTATAATAGAGTATTATGACTTCGACAATTTTTAAAAAAAGTCTCAACTGTACCATACTAACACATTATACATAGAAATACATATTATATTTTAAAATAATTACAAACAGACTCCTGGCTGTTAATCAATGAATTGTTCAATTAATAATTTCAAATCACAGATAGAGGATTGGATGTTTCCAAACGTCTAAACATTTAGTTTATATAATACTAGATTACATATTTGATAGCATTTTATAATATATATACTTCAATACAATGTTTGGTGATATTGATACGTTTATTTATAATATCAAATCTGTAAAAAAACATATGTATATAATTAGAACAAACTCCTTTCATAATACTAACCCCACAATATATAAACGTTCAAGAGATATGCATAAGTTGATATATGTCGTCAATCCTCTCTACGTTATGGACTGTCATTTTCAATCAGGTACCTAGCTGAGTAATTTGGTATAGAAAAAAGGTCTCTCTCTCAACGATACTGTGTCTATGATGTCCAAATGGGAAGCACTTGGCAACAATTATGTGAGCTATCTTGATCAAATCTACTAAGGGGTAAATGCTACCCATAAACAATTTACACACATGTTAGGAGATGTAATCTTATATAATAGTAATAATATATTATTGGTGGTTGTTTTCTTTTTTAGGAAAAGGGAGAAATTCTAATTTTGAGACTACTCCTTACAAGCAATTAGAGGTGGACTTTGTTCTCTCGATCTTCTTCTTTTTATTTTATTGTTTCATAATATGTTATCAGTCTGAGATTACCTTTTATGTGAGTAACATTTTCTTGTCAATGCTTCTCATATAGCGCTTTTCATGGACTACATTGTTGTTCTATTCATTAAAATTTTTTGGGTTCTTCTATTATTGATGGTGTTAAGAAGAGTGGTTGAGCTCAAGTATTTCATATAATGAACAGTCAAAATAATAAAAAATTAATTATCTCTGAATAAAAATTAGTTTACAATTACATTTAATAATTATTTTTTTCGTAGAAGAAGTTTTAAATAAACCACTTTTAATTCTTAATATGTTCCTCCCCCAGTTATTAGCAATGTCGGTAGATACTATGAATCAAGAGGTATTTTTGTTACACACTCATTCTATATATTCTATTAATTATTTTTGTTACGACAAGTTATAATATTTGTTTAAACATTTATATTATAATATATATATAACATTATACATAAGAATTATTAGATTAACTGGGCTAACTTATTAATATAGATAGCTTAAGTAGTTCTAGTAGAAATAGTCTCCTCGTTTCTACTATCCTTTAGCAAGCTGTTTTTTAACATAGTACAGTGGCATCATCATGGTTTTTCAGCCTGGTAGCTCGCTTAGCTAATATATCTGCTATGTAATTTCCCTGCCTAAAGCTATATCGGACAAGCGGATTCTGCAACCTCTTCAACAGTGACCTGCATTCATATGGTGGTATGCTGTCAAGCAAAGACATTAATCTTTCAGTGGAATCTTCTTCAGTTTCAAGAGGGTGCCGTTAGAGCAGGCTTCTGCTGAGACCTTGTGTCAAACTTCACATAGCAGCCAAAGTATGGTTTGGAGCCATGCTTTTTTGCTTACAAAACCTCCTATCCAATCACCTTCGTGATTCCAAGACCCTCCACGCTATACCTGCAACCTTCTTTTCAACGAAAGCCCGTAAGTTGTTACAGATCAGACTAAGCAAAAAGCCTATAAATTTTTTTTACACGTCATAGAATAGATAAAGTTCTTTCTAATTTTTTTTTACTATATAGTCAACTCTCATTAGCAACTTTCGAGATGCAATACTAGAAAGGTTTTCCAAGTTATTTATAACTAAGTGAATTTGGTGGCACTTTGCACAGTGTGATTATCCATTTTATAAATTCATTATTAATTTAAAAATTAATTTACTATTATAATTTATATATGAACTAAATGCTTATTGGCTAAAAATTCTTAAATGTTTATAAGCCATAACGAGTTTTGTTTTTAATATTCATCAATCTTCTACATTTCCATATATAATATAATATAGATATTATAATATATCTATATATATATCTATCTAGCTTATATATATCTATCCATATCTAATCGCATAATATATATAAATATATATATATATATGAGATACATTCTATTTGACAGCAATAGACCATTTTATTTGGTAAGAATGAAAAAAACATGGTAGATAAATAGAGTGAGTCAAAGATATCAAATATTTGTGAATGATAGTGCTTTATCGAGCAAGAACACATATCTTGATTGTTTTAAATTTTTAATAGTGTGCTTTTCAAGTTTGTTATTATTCTCTTTCAAATAGTATAGTTACTGTATAATTAAAACAAAAAATATCGACATGCTCCGTTTTTTGTTTGAACTATCTGGCGTTGGAGAAAAAAATTCAAACCAAATAGATTTTCTCGTTTAATTGATTATTCCTTTGTTCTTCACCAATTGCTTTATATTTTTCTTTTGCCTCAATACACTCGATAGATGGAAATGTTATTCAAACTCCACAAATAGAACAAACAAATAACTTATGAAAATTATAATAGAAACATTTGAAAAGATAATATACTTGTAGTGCTCCACTTAAACGAATGTCTGAGATCCTAATAATTTTATTTGAGATATTTCTGTTGCCCGCAAAAAAATGAAATATTTGGTGATGACATTCACATAAATAATGCATGAGATCCTAATAATGTTACCCGAGATCTTTCTGTTGCCTACAAAAAAATTAAATTTTTGGTGATGATATTCACTTAAATGAATGTCTGAGATCCTAATAATTTTACCTGAGATCTTTCTATTGCCTGCATAAAAATAAAATTTTCAGTGATGATATTCACTTAAATGAATGTCTGAGATTCTAATCATTTTACCTGAGATCTTTCTGTTGGCTGAAAAAAAAAGACATTTTCGATGATGATATTTGGCTATCAATAATGATATTATCACAAAACAATTATGATAAAAAAATAATTAACAGAACGCAAACATAATTGAGTTTGATGATATTGTATAGACTTGGGGAGAAGGATCAGTTTTATTTATAAATATTGGGAAATGGCAACAGATGACCAATTTGCATAATAAATTTATGATGAGACATTTGCACAAACTAACAATTGGTTCTAATTTTGCTTCAAATTCTGAGTTTTAAACATGTTAAGCGATTATAATAGTCATTTTAAGGTGGAATTAATGATGGCTTGTTATTGCAATGTTTATTTGTATTTTATTATGAGTCTTTTAAATACATTTATTAATAGCGAATGAAACATAAAGAATAAAAGTAAAGGTGAAAGTTGTCGTTTACATATTACACAAATTAAAATTAAGAAAAAGATCAAAAAAATAATAAAAAAGATAAATAATATTCCTAGCTTTTGGGAGGTGCCATATCAACAATCTTATATATATAAACTTTGTTGAATAATATAGATTAAAAGAGCAATATTGTAATCATAAAATTGTAACTTATATTAGTATTAAATGTCTTAATTGTAATTTAGTAATATTTTAAGAAGGAATAGAAAAAGATATTAAGAAAAGATTAATGATGTTAAATGGTGGTTAGAGAAAATTTTTATGAATTTGATAAGTTGGACAGACAATGTTTTTTTTTCTTTTTCTTTTTGATTTGTAAGAGAAGAAAGTGTTTCTTTTTAGATAAAATGATCAATATATCACCGTATTAAATTGTCATTTTCCTTCATAGGGTGGATTCTCCTTGATAGTTCATAAGTATTTAAGTTCGTTTGGAATAATCAATTGGCAAATGAATTAGCGGAATATTATAGAGAATTGCCAAAAGGTTTAAGTTAGAATAATAGTAAAATATTTTTCTGAAACGAATCTTCATTCCATTTCCAATTATAACAATTAATGCAATGAATTAGTTGAATACTATAGAGAATGCCCAAAGTTTTGGATTAAAATATACGGAGAAAAAAAAAATCTGAAACAGATCTTCTTCTCATTTCTAACTATACCAATTAATACTTAAAATATTGATTGTGATTATAGAACATTAATTTTTTTTTCTTTCCTTAAATATAGTAAAACTGTAATTAAACCTTTTATTGTCCATAAATAATGATTTTATTTCCATTCTTGCTATGCTATTAATACTTAATATATTGAAGGTAATATAATAAATCATATTATATTTAGTGTGAAAAAAGTATTTAAAAATTATAAAAAAATTAAAATAGATGAGTCTGATTTCTCTGATCATAGAGGTTCATGCCACATGACACAAAAGATCCTCATATATTATATATATATAATATCGTATATATATATATTATAAAAAGAATATAATTATTCGTTATAAGTCCTATCTCCTATATATCTAATATTACTATTATATTATACTATATATATAATAATAACAATCTCGAATCTAGATCTTTATCCTACTATACATCATATATATAGATATCTGCTATCGTTTAAAAAGCTCAGATGAACACTGATTGTTGGGAAATAATGAGGTTGAGTTTATATCCAACCGCATTTTTCTAACTAAAGTGATTTTATTTTGAAGTATTGAGGTAAGCCAATGAATTAAAAGCAAGGGTGGATTAAGACGGAGAAAATAAGGAATTGTGAGAAATATTAGCTGTTTAGCAGCAGTGGAGGGATCGGGGAGGGGCATGTATGGGGACAAGACAAAGGCACGTGGGCGGGCCAATATCGGGTAGGGGGAAGGCAGGCCGAAGGCTGGTGAGGGGACGGGAGCGGGAGAAGGGGGACGTAAGGACGAGTGGGGTCGCAGCACAAGGAAGCAAAAAAAGATGCGGGGGTGGAGGACGGGACACGTCAGGAGGAGGGAAGTTTGTGGCGGACCGAACCCATAATATCGGCGTAGAAGAAAACTTGAGAGTTCAGAGATGCAGCCTCCAGAACCGAGCCGATTACAGCTGACCTTAAACAACTTGGTATCACAAACGGATGTTATAGGAGATTAAATTCAACATCAACTGACACAATTGGTGAACTTATTTCAAGAAGAACTACAGTCAATATAGCGAGAGAGGAAGCAATAAATGCTCACTTAAATGCACTCATAAAGGATCTAGCTAATTCGAAGGTTGATTCTGACTCAACTGATCATACCAGTCAGAATCGTGTCTGGAAGAAAAGTGGAGTGACAAAAGGGTCAAAATAAGATGTAGGAGGAAATTCCTTCATTGCTAGATATACAAAGTTGAATTTTCCACGATTTACTGGCCAATGGGATCGTTTGGGATGAATGAAAATATGTAATCACTTTTTTCGACACTAACATACTCTAGATGAACAAAAAGTTAGTCTTGCTTCTTTTCATTTAGAAGGATACACAACTTTGATTTCTTCAACTAGAGATAGATATGCCTCATCCATCTTGGGGTAAATTCAAATGTCAATGCAACTTTCGCTTTGTGGGCCAGCTTAGTTAGATTACGAAATGGGGGAGATGGCTAAGTTATGCAAGACGGTGTCCTTGACAAATTACTTTAAAAAAAGTGTTGAGAGTTTAAGTTCGCGGGCTTGTCACCGCACTTCAGTTCGCCAAAAAGAACTTTATAACCAGTTGTCTTACTGATTATAGAACAATTGAGGTTAAGTTAGCCAATAATTAAATCCAAATCATGTGCGGCTACCCACGATTGAATTATCTGAACTTTTGAACGCAAGGATACACCTGTTTTTCGTATCATTAGATGCTTGCAATAGCCAAGACAACAATGTTCTTCTACCTTAAATAAAATTCCTTTTGTGAAGAAACTTACTCAGTTCTGAATGGAGGAAATACGACTTTAAGGGACTGTGTTCGTTCATTGGATGACCATTCAGCCGCGATGGCATCATTGCAAAAATTATGCTGGATTTACTTTATCTAACGATGAGGAAGAGTTGATGTTGGCAAAGCATGGGAAAATACCGATGTCCACGACGAAGTTCTAAGGAGACAAAGCGCAATTTGAAAGGGAATAATATTGTCACTTCCGTTAGTTTTTTCCAGAGTGGTTGATTTTTAAAGGTGGAATGGAAACATAAGAGTTGGGCGACGTGGATGGCAAGAGTTGTCGTTTAGGAAAGTGGTATGACTTGTGGTGAAAAGGGTATGACCTTATGAAAAGTTGCGAAGCTGTTAGGAAATTTACGATGACTATTTAAATGCAGAAAGTTGTAACTTGATGTGCAACTGATGACGACTTTACGAAAGAGGGTGACGGTGCCACAAAGGGGTGTGACCTTTCTGACTAAACAACACTATAAAGCACTTTTTGTGCACACCCCTTTTGTTTTAAATAAATTGAAGTATGTGCCTCTCTTAGCCGAAGTGAGAATATAGGAAACGAAACTGTTATGGCATTCTCTCTATTTACTTAAAAACCTCATTGTATGTACGTGTATTGTTACTATAGTTTACTTAGGCGCTAATTAACTATTGTGACTAATTATCTTTTTTCCTTGCCGCGTGGGTGGCTTCACGTTTTCGTTCCCTTAGTTCCGCCTGTTAGCATTTTGGTGTAATCAATATACGTTTTCTGTCGGATTGAGATTCATTTCTACCCTCTACGGTAGGCACATATTGCCAAATCAATCTCCGGAGACTAAGGGGAATTAATTACTCCATAAGGGACTGCGGTTCATCAGTTGAGCATTGATCATTCTTGATATCTGTGTTTTGACCAGATTCTGTTTTGTATTGAATCAGTAAGATTCATTCTAGTACACATATATTAACAATAATCTTTTCTTCCAGAAAACATCATTTTTCATATTTAGTGTCTAATTCTGTTTCTGATTCTTAGTTTCACTACTAGTTTTTAATTTTCATATATGTAGTGAATAATGTTTCTTAAACTTTTGGTTGTCCCCCTATACAAAGTTTCTTCAAAGTTTTGTTTCTAAGTTATTTAAGGAATTAGCAGTATGAAGAACAAGCTTAAGGAAATTTATTACACTTCAGTACTAGTAATTCCTAACTAGATTTGAGAGAATCATGGATCATTCTTCACAGATGTAGTAGATAAATGGCCTTAACTACTTATTACATCACCCTTACTATTTACTTTTCTCCATAATCCATTGTTGTTCTGTTTGTTTAGCAAGGTCGATAGTGAGACGTGAGGATATATAACTTTTTGTGGCGTAGTCACACGATCTAAAAATGTAGGGCCAACGTACCAGTAGTCCTTCTTATTATTAAGTGTCTAAGGATAAAATATGCGTTACTCCGAAGAGTTTACATCTTTGATTTTTTTTTTTATCATGTGTAATCTTTTGGAAAACAGATCCTCCAACCGATCTGTTGGTGCTAAATTTTTACTCTGGGGCAAATATTTGTTCAGACCCTCTTGAAAATTTCTGATTTTGGCCACAAAAATACTAGCTGCAATAGTTTGTTTAGAGTAAAAAGTAATGTCAAAATGATATAGGTTGGAAAAACTAATTTAATCATTTACAAGTATTTCTATGTAATGACGACACGTGTTATTCTGTTTTTATGAAGACAAAAAAAGACCGACGTTGGGTAGTGTTGTACGATTATTGAGAACAATTGTGTAGTGGTGGTCTGATTTTTGGGTGACCGTATAACCGTGTTTATGATTTTTCTCTCGGGCAAGATAAAATTAATGGGGACTATGCAATTGGTTTTGTGTTGAAGAATATGAAATCTTCACATAGTATAAGTCATGTTTAGCATATTTTAAATTGTAGTTCTGATAAACTGCATTTCTGTTAGGCTGAAATAAATGTACCATACATTTTTTTTTGTCCTTAGGGTTTGTAGTATTTTATTAAAGATCATAGGTATTGGGTATGTCTTACTTTTGTGAATAGAGGAAAAATTCTGACTAGCGTCAAATGTACTTAAGTTTGTGATTTTTTGTTATGCTCTCATATGGAAGAAACTTGACAATCGTGCAAGATGATATTTCATATTAGTGCATAGTGATATTTGTTGAAAGTTCCTACGGAAAAATGTGAAAAAACTATTGTGAAAACGGTTAACTGAAAATATTTTGTATCACTATTTAAAATTGGGGGTCCTTTGGACATTATGAGCAAGACCTTGGGTGCTATTTTATGACTTTATGTGAGTACAATTTACTGAAATTTCCATGATCCTTTTGTATCCATTGGGCTTAGAGTCCACACAAAATTTATTGGAAGTAGCATTGGTTATTGTTGGTCGTTGTTGACTTTATTACTCGTTTTACTAGTATAAATGACATAACGGTATTGAAGACTAGTGATGAAGACCCATCAAAAAATAATCCTTGAGTCACATTATTAAATGTATACCTTGTTCAAAATGATTGTGTTTCTTTTATGAACAGCGTCCTCTTCAATTGATGTGATTTTCTTCATTAAAAGTATTTTTCCCTAAGACAATAATATTTGGGAATAGTAATTTTCCGTCTTTATCGTTTGTTTTTGTAAAGTAACTTTTGGACTATATTGCCTTTATTAAACCCGATGAACCCCCTTCTTGTTTAATTGGGAGAGTTGATTCCAAATAACTACGAATATTATAAACTTTCTGGAATTCCCTTCTTGGAACTTACATGGACAATGTTAGGACAGGGTTTGATTTCTTGGCTGCTCTAAACAGTTTTGTATCGACACAAAATTAATGATTAAATAGGACACAAATATTAGTGGAGAAGAAAGCTATCTATCTCGCAAAAGAGCATTTTCGAAACTCAATGTATTTTCCATTTGTTCTTAACTTGCCTTGAGTACAATATTTGTGACATTGAACACAACTTGGGTGCATGCTTCAATTACAAAACCAAACCTTGTAAGGAAAACTAGATCATCATTTAGAAGTTTTGTCTACCTTTTGAGTGCAATAAATAAACTTTTTCCACCTTTACGTTGCCAAGTTTTTTGTGGAATCCTAAGTATGGTGTGAACTTCTTATTAAATCTGTTGAAAGAAATTTTCCTAACCACTTAGAATTGCCCATTCTTACACCTGAATTTGTAAATGAAGTTAACAACAACACCAAACTCAATCAGTGGCTACAAAAGTAATCCTTTGTTACTTTTAACCGACAACTTACATTTAGAACTGACTAAGTCTAATTGGTTTTCGAATGGTCAGAATGAAAAGCAATATAAAATGGTTCTCAGACAATGTCATCTTACAAAAGGTAAAAAATCAGTCGTGACAAAAATACAGAAGTGATATAATGGAGATGATAAATCTCCTCTGTTCAAAAAAAATATGTTTGAAAAAGTGGAATATTCACCTCAAACTACTCTGGACACTACTGCCCGATATCCCACCTACTCACTCTAATATGGTAAAAAATTACAAACGTTGACCAGAAAAATGGACGGAATGCATTACTTTATAGTTCGGTCTTCCATCCCAACAACTCTGTGTTCCGGAACTTATCCACATACTGAAAAGGGAACAACCACAAATGTTTTTTCTGTCTGATCTTTTAGAAAGACAGTGATTTTTTCTTGTTTTTGTTTCGGATAACAATCTTTTTTCATAGAGAAATGTAAAGGAATGAAAATTTTTCAACTGAACTCTTTCAAAGTGTGGGGGTTGGCGTCTACCAAGTCCAGTTTCCTATTCCATAAAAGCAATAAAAATAGAAACCTAGGGACTGTTGGTACTTTCTGTAAAAAAGACTTGGCCCGTAGTCCTAAAAGAAGGGTTCTAAATGCCTAATGGAAGGGAAAAGGATACATGTTACGCTAAATAACAGAAGATTTCCCAGAGACTTAACTAGTAAAGTTCTAAAGGACATTTACTTCCTTCCAGACATATGATTTTGTAACATTTCCCTGTGTCTTCTGTAGAACTTCCTCCTTTTTGAAGATGGTTGTCAATAAACAACCGTTGAAGTTCTAATTTATTTTTCTTCAAGAACACATAAACCTCTTGGGTTTCAAAGAAAATCTTCAGATGGAAAATACAAGTGATGGAACTGTTTGAAAATATAAAGACAAGCGTTTTTGTGTCTAGGCTTAAGACACAACTAAGGTTTTTTAATCTTGTCGATATATTACTCATAGTACTTAGAATTCATCCATTCCGAATGCAAAAATTAATTCATTTGTGGTATATAACCTAACCCTCCAATCAAATCAAATGAATGTGAAAACTTTCTTAAAATATACGAATGGGGAGGAAGAAATTAACATTGATCCCCACCCGAGGCGTTTTCTATTCCTTGGTACATAAAAGAAAGTGTGCGAACTTGTTTCATCACAATTTAAGGACTAAATCAACTACCTCCCAAAATGACAATAAAAATTTGTACCCCAAAACATATTGCAACTGGGAGTTTAATTACTTTGATGATAATTAATAATGGGTTCACTAAAATCATAAGTCATTGTTGTGTTTGTGATAGTGTGATCTGTGGGAAATCGCGGCAAGAGAGAACAATGACATAATGCTTCATAAACATAGGCTAGAAAGAAAGGGGGGAATGAAAAAATATGTGTAGTTGCGACTGCGATCCTTCCGCTAAAGCATCCTTAGAACTCCCAGAAGGTTGCGCATTGTGTTTCTACGGTCGCAGGGCGTGTCATCAAGGTGTACTTTGACGATTTGGCAAAGGTGGGGATATCAATATTGGTCAATGCTGTGCAAGATAAGGATGTTGCATGATTATCAAAATCACAGGAAAGCGAAAAGAGTGAACCACATGGGAGTGTGCGAGCGTATTTTGGGAAAAATCTATGTAGATCAATGAAGTGTGTGGTTAATGCAAATATAGAGTTTTTGAATGGTTTTATAAATTGAAATATCTTCACAAAGTGATCTCAAATAACTCATTAGAAATGGGGAATAAAATAGAGTTTTTGGGTATTTAAATAATTACGTTAAAACTATGCCTGTCCTTTATAGCAATATTCCACAGTAATGGAAAAAGGATCAATAGTGGATGCAAAGTGGATCAGCAGCAAATGAAGTCAAATCCATCGATTGAATATTAATTACTTCTTGTAAGAGGAGCCAGTCCCTCCTTGAAAAATATTTAAAAAGAGACATGTATCGCTAGTGCGCGTGAGAATTAATCTCAGAGTCTAAGGTGCTCTAGAATAAGGTCATACGTGAATAAGTTGAAGAAATCTAATTTCTTTGTAATATGGCTAATTGTGGCCAAACCAAAAATCATTCCATTAGAAATGCATACACTTTGGATATGTCCAAGAATCAATAGGTATGTAATGAGGCATTGAGTAGAACATAATCATAGAAATCGCGTCATACTATTGACTGACATGCTTGATCTGTACGAAAACTACCTCTCTAGTGGAGGAATTAATAGATATTGACAACGTAAGCTCAAAGGATCAATGTGGTCGATCCCTTAATCACAACAAAGTAGTTGGCCTAACTAGAGAGAAGAGTTGAAAATATCATCTAAGTAGCATGGTATTCTTATTGTTTACTGACATTACTTTTCTTTGAAATCTATCCATCTAGGCGGTAACCTTCTATCTAGAAAACTGAGATCCCAGAGTTCGGATGCAAGGAGAATAAAGCAAAGTTGTGAATATGTGTTCTATGCATCTGTCCGCTAAACTTTATTCCATATCTCTTGATGAAGAACAATGCTCAGAGGACAAGGAATACAACATAAACTTGATTAAGGAGTTAATAATTAATGATTTTCTATGTTTTGGCAAGAGTGTGACCAAATAGTGTATCTGCCTATAACACACTTAGAAATCACCTAATGTGAGAGTGGAAGTGTAAGCCGGCTTCGAAGAAGATGATTGTCCAAAATTCAATTCTCTCCTTAGGCCTCATGAAACCTGGAGTGTGTTCATTGCTGAAACTAACACAACCGTAAGAACGCATAACTGTAAAGGGTTAATTGTTTGTGACATATGGTTGTCTAGGTATACCCAAACTCGACGGTTTAAAAGATAAATGGCATATACCGATTGACTGAGTAAGTCCGATGATATGTTTTTAGCAACTGAAAGTCCCAGGGCAAAACCTACTTTCTCCAAATGCAACGAATTCTTGATTTGTCAAGTACACATTACTTTGTATGTTTCTTTCTCTGGAGTCAATCCCACATCCATGTGGGGGATTATTGCGTTAAGGTGTTGATGGAAAAAGACAGAGTTTTAAACTTATTAATGAAGAAGTTTTGACTTTATAATGTAAATGTTAACCGACTTTTTGTAAAAGTTACAACATTTTTATGAACAAAGTTGTTGACTTTTATGGAAGTTTGTGGAAACTGTTGTGAAAAGGTTAACGACCCGTTCCGAAAGATTGAGACTTTTCTCAAAGGTTTTATTGACTTTCATGATAAGGCACAAATAAGAATTTCGCACTAAGCCACCCTTTTGTTTTTCAATAAATCTGAGATTCCCCTCTTTAGAAGTAAATTTTGGGCTTCTTCTTCTACATACTAAACTCTAGTATTTAACGTGTACTTTTACTCTCGTTGATATGGCTCGCTGAACACAAACTTTTTTGGGTATCATACATTGGCGAATTGAAATCATCTAACCTAGAGGAACAATATCTCCAATCTAACCCGGATACTCGAGGGTCTACATAATGTCCTTAAGTGGGATACACTGTGCATTCAGTGGGCTTGTAATCATTCTTTGGTTTTTCCAATGCATGTTTTGTTGGATCAGTAACGATTCTTTAGGTACTATTAATCAAACAATTCTTATCTTCTTTAAAAAAAATTTTTCAGTATATTATTTATTACTAATGCTGTTTCTCGATTCTATTCGCTACATAAGTTTTTAAATTCTTATTTGTGAAAATGTTACTTAAACGATTGTTGTCTTACAAAAGTTTAATATCAAATTTTGTTCTAAGTATGTTAGAGTGACAATAGGAAAGTCAAAGATGATACAATTAATTCATTCATTAGTTAATATTCAGGTAGCAAGTATTTATTTCCTTTTTGAGTATTATTGTTCATGTAATTGTGGGAGTTTTTTCATTCCAGTCATGGTTAGGAACGTCATTTCCTAAACTTTTCCTATCTTGGGATATATAATCTTTTAAGTATGTATTATGTCAATTGTTCGAAATGTTAGGAAGTCATGTCCTAGTTTCTGGGGATATATATCTTTTAAGTATTGTATTTCAATTGTCTAATTGTCTTAGGAAATGGAAGCAGGAAAATAGTTTCAATTTTTGAGTACTTTAACTTAAGAGATTGCAAGTTCTCTCTTAACGAACCAGCACCATATGTCGTAAAAAGAAAACTTCAGATTTTATATTTCATCGCCCCATAACCAGATCCATATCAGGCGACCATAACATGGTCCTTCAAAAGATGAAGATAATTTTCATCATAAATGGGAACTGCATGAAACATGATTATTCATGTGATTGTGTCTAATCTAATTTGATAAATTTTAATAAATTATCCATAAAAAAATAAAGTAGAGGCGCACTTCAACTTTCAAAGTGACGTTGGTGTGAATCATGTAGTAAGATATATGTAGTAAGATATATGCAAATGTATGACAATGTGATTTTAATTAAAATTTTGAAGAATGAATAAATAAACATAGTTCAATTTAAAAAAAAGAAAAGAAAAACGACATGTGATAAACATAATCAGTGTTTGACCCATTTTTTGAAGTGAATATGGAAAGATACGATAAAATATATAGATAAATATATGCACATTCAGATAATAAGTTTTCATTCCTTGGTCTTTCTTACACCCAACCACCCCGCCCCTAGCCAACATCACCCCCTTCTTTATCCCCACACCACACTACTCGCTTCTTCTCTTCGAACACCCTCACTTTCTTTTTTCTTCTTCGAAACCTCTCACCCTACCCCCTTTCTCCTTCTTCACCCCCCTACAACCACTCTTTTTGTCCTTTATTGAATTCTGCCACCCTCACCCATCATCAGTCTCATTCCTTCCTTCTTTCTCTTAAAACACTACTATCTTCTTTGCCCTTCATTAAAATATTGTCACCACCATCCATACCCTTACAATAAGTAAATGAGAGAAGGTTTTGATGAATATGAAACAAATTGAAGCTAAAAATTATATGGAATAACTAATAAGAACATTGATTCTGCAAACAAATGCCTACAATTCCCTTTAAGATCACTATGGTAATTTGTTGATTGGGATGAATTTGACTTTTTTTTTTTGTGGGAAATTTTCAAAACAACATTACTTTAGCATTCAGTAGGACTCCTTAGCTGCGCTTTCAATATTTATTGAAAATAACTATATTTCGGTTTGCTATTGAACTAATTTTGTCACGACTCAAGGTACACCCTAGGCATAACATGGAGCATGAGACCTGAGAGACCATATACAAGCCACCTAATATATATTATACAAGATAGTATAAGTAAGGACTTGAAAGAAACATTTCATGCATCAAAAGTTTGACAAAACGAAAGTCTAACATGTCTCAAAGTCATCTAGTATATCATAAGGGAAGTGATTGATACGTAAACCATATATCATGTACGAACTTTGAAACAAAATGAAATAAAATAATAAAAGAGTCTCTGTCCTTGATACATGAGGCTTACCAGTCTTCAAAGCCTATGAAATCAACTAGCCAAGAGGGTGCAGAGTAGGAACGTTGGACTCTACATTCAAGATAATATAGGTAAAAATATGTGTGAACACATGACATTTACAAAGTACGGAGCAATACGCATAAACATGAACATAGTGATATAAACGATTTAAATCATGTAGACATGACCAATAACTGGACATGCTAACCATAGAGAAGTAAAACAAGGGAATCATAGAATATAGTCAATGCACTTGAAATAAAAGACATAAGAAAATTTTGAAGAAAACATAAGTCCAAGTGTTATTAGAAATTATAGAGTGTAATTCACTTTTAATAGTCTCTTTCCAAACTATAACATTTTGTAGCTAATTTGCTTGCGCTTTGCGCGGTCAAAAATAATAGGTTCTCAAAAAAATATAAAGAATATTTCAATATGAATTTGATTATTTGTCATTATCACATAACTCAAAAACCTCTAATAAATAAATTATTCAGGAAATAATAAATCATTAGTTCTTTAATCAATATTAAAAGAAAAATACAGAGGAAAATAAAGATATATATACAAGGACATGTTCGTAAAAAAAAAAAGAAACACATTTAAGTTTCATAGATTATACACTTGTTATATATGTCTAAGGGAAAAATCTATAAATTTGTTACGGAAAAGAGCTTAAAATATCCTAAAAGTATTGGAAATGGTACAAAATTACCCTTGATCCACCTATTGGCTCCACAATACACTTGTCACCACCTGTTGACGTTAAAATTAACCACTTATTTTACGGTTTAAAATTATAAACTATTTAAATATTTTTGTTAATACATGGCGCAACTATTTTGTTATAATTTACTTAAAAGTATAAATTTATCCATCAAATCCACTACCCACCCATTACTAATAATCCCTCCAATTAATAAACCCGTCACATTATTAATGCAACAATAAAACTTACTGCCAATTGAGTGTTTTTAAATTTGAGGTGAAAATTCTATAGAAGTAAATTATCATACATTCACATTTCTAAATAAAATTACCGATAACACTAAAAGTCTGACTATGTTCATCTTAATTTTTGTTTACTTCTCAATTATGTGCTGTTACTGTCATAGGTAATTTTTTTTCAAAATACCATATTAAAGATTTTAAAACAATCCTAATATTTCTACAATTATATTTTTTTCAAAGTGCATGAATTAATTGAGATGTTTACTTCTTTACTTTAATCATAAATTTTTTAATTCAATCTTGAAAGTAATCCTGTGAAAGTTCTTCCTAAATAAAACCGGCTTCACCTAAATTTAATTGGAGTTTCGATTCGGACTCAAATATTTTGGATGTCCTTTTCAGATCTATTTACATTGTGTTTTTTAGTAGTGTTTTTATGCAATGTTTGTATTTATAATTGGATTATTAATTGTGGTGGGTTTTACTGTCTAATGCGTGAGTACTTATTTGTTATACATTCTATACTACATTAATTATAACCCATTAGTTTGAACACAAGTATTTTAAAAAATATTTAAAGAATTTAATTTTAAAAAAATTAAATAAGTGGTCAATTTTGAACTCAAATGTGGATGACAAGCGTATTTTGGAGCCAATAAATAGATGAGAAGGACATTTTGGAGCCAATAGGTGGATGGAGGGTAATTTGTACCATTTTCAATATTTCAAGGGTATTTTAGACCCTTTTCCGAATTTGTTAATATATTCAAAAAAAAATTATTCTTGAATAAGAAAACAATTATAACTTTTGTACTTGCATTGAGCAGTGAGAAACTTCATATCTATGTAAAAATAGATAATATGTAAGCTTATATAGAATACTTTTATGATATAGAATTTATATAAAATATTAAAACATGAATTCTTGGAACTGAGTACAATAACTTTTTACTGCACTGTGAACATACCTACTATATGTGTATATGTTCAATATAAGTGGAAACAATAACTCAACATAACCAACAAAATTTAAAACATGCACTCAAAAACAACTAATATTACAAGCATAAATTAATGACTGTAAAAAAATACAAGGCTATGTAAAAATAGAATGAAATAGAAAGAAAAAATCTAGTCCACTAATGAACAATTTCCCCTTAAAAAATTTATTTATCTCTAATAAGTGAGGTTTAAAGAATTAGATCCTCATAGTATGAAATGATTTAATTCACCTTGTATTGATAAAAAAAACAATGGTGTCAGACTCAACAGGAGAAAAACACATAAATATTTAATTGTGCAGAAGAAAAAGAAGAAGTTCAGAATTTTCGTTGTTTTGAGATGAGAGAAAATTTCTCTATTTATAGACAATAATTAGTAGTGTGAACAAATGCTTAGTGCGCCTTATCAGAAAGGTCAAAACTCTTTGAAAAAGTCACAATCCTTCAGAATGTCAAAAGCTTTCATAAAAGTTACATTCTTCATAATAGTCACAATTTTTTATGATAGGAAAAAACTAGTTTTAGAAATAAATAAATTAAAAGTGAATCCTGATTTGTAGTGGCGCCACGTAGGTGGGCCTAGAGTTCTCTTTTATATAGTATATATGATATGATATGATTGGTCTCGTTATTTCATAATAAGTCTTATGGTATTCTTCTATTAAATAGACAAACACTAATTCATTGTTTTAAAACAATAGTATCAAAATTTTTAGTTAAGTAGTGATAAAATTAGGACCAAAACTGATCTCAATTTTACGTTTTTTTTTTTTGAGTTTGTTTTCATGCTCATTAGAAAATAACATTAGAAGAAGTTACAACATGAGAATTAATTGATATAGATGTAGAAGCATTATTTTGCACATCACTAGGTACATTAATTTATACACAAAAAATATGCTAAATTTTTTTTGCATCTCTAGATCCACAAAGAGAATAATCACTTAGAGACATAAATCTATATGCAATACTATTTTGAGATAACAATAAAGACAATATCAAAGGTCCTAGATTCATTATTTACTCGTTTAAAATCAGGTAAACCAACCTTACTCAAACACCCCCATACTTTTAGAAATTTCAAGTTAGGAGCGAACCCTTTCCACAACTCATATGAGTTCTTGTCTTACTTCTTATGAGGGACTCTATTAAGAATATAACATGCGGACAAGACTAGTTCCCCGTATATATGGTCATGTCCAAAGCTAAAATGTATAGAATTCATCATTTCTTACGTATAGAATTCATCATTTCTTTTAAGGGGGTTCAATTTTTTTTTTTTTCGTTTTGGCTATAACCCTTTTTTTTGGGAGTATCATGGAGAACTAGGACCCTCATGTTATCATATTTTTTTGTCTCCACAAAATATCTAGAGTGATTATACATATTTACCGCCCTTGTCAAATTTGAATATTTTGATTTTTCTGAATTTTCACTTCTGCTCTAAATTTTAAAAAAATGCTTTTAGCTTTATCTTTAGACTTAAGAAGATATACTTTGGTGTATCAAAAAAAATCAACAAAAGTAATGTAATACTTTTTTCCACCTTTGCTACAGTTCTTGAAAAATACTAAATTTGAATGTATTACTTCAAGTAATTCAATCGTTCTATTAGTAACATATTTGAAAGGTTTCTTGGCATGCTTTTTTTCTACACACAGAATAATCATTAGTTTCTATCATATGAAGTAATTTCATTGTTTGAAGTCTTTCAATAGAAGCAATATTAACATGACCTAGTCTACGATTCGATAAATCAATTGACTCTACAATATAAGTAGAATTTGAAATACATGCATTATTGACAATCTCTTGAACAATGTTCAGTTTAAATAGGCCTCTACTAAGATATCCTTTCCTAACAAAGTCTCCTCCACGAGAAGAAAAATATTTTATCACCTTCAAATATGAGTTTAAGGTCTACTTTTTGAGAAGTGCTCTGAATACTAAGTTTCTATGGAGGAAGAGAACATACAAAACATCGTTCAAGGATAAAATTTTTCTAGAAATTAATTTAAATAAAACTTTTCCTTTACTCATGACTTCATCAACAATGGATTTATCCATGTAAACACACTCTCCATCATTGGACTCCTCTTTATTGACATATAAGTCCCTTGAAGCGCATGCACCCAGCCAATTTTGTTAGCCACCAAATTTTCCTCAATGCATACAACACCAATCACTTCATTACCCTCAGTAAGATGAGCTTGGACATCACTCTCTTCCTACTTTGAGTACTGCTTTTCTTTGATAGCGCTTGACAACCATATGACCAAGTTTTCCCGAGACAACACAAGGGCCACTTAGATTTTTGAGTTTTACTCTCCATCTTGTTAAATATTTTTTATTCTTCACATGTTCCTTCTTCAAGACTTTCTTCTATTTTCTTTTGAACCTATCATCAGCAACAATACCCGAAGATTCAACAAGATTAACTCTATAAAAATTACGAGAAAGTGCTTCCTTCTTATTTTCAATTCTCATTTGATTAATATGTTCTTGTAGAGTTAAAAAATTCTTATGTTTCAATTGACTTCTATAATCACTCCAAGATGGTGGAAAATTTTTAAGTAAAAAATTACGATAAAAAATCTCACACATCTTCATAACCTCATTGAAACATCGACAATCAAGTTCTCGTATTCATGAACTTGTTCCACTATTGACTTATTATGAACCATTTGAAATTAAATCCACCGATTGATAACATATTTTTTATTTCCTACATCATCAACATCATATTTCTTTTCCAAACTATCCCATATTAATTTAATAAATTTACAGGTTACAAATAAATTGAATAAAGGATTAGTCATATATTTAGCAAATGTCCCCTCACTGTTATGTTATCCCTTTTAAACTTTTTTTTAGCAACATTATTAATAGCCATAACATTGCTAGAATCAAAAGTAGTGTTAGAACTATTCCTAAAAGGTTCATTAAATATAATATAGTCAACTTCTAATTGTTTAAAGAAAATTAAAAGTCTTTGTGACCAACATTTAAAATAGTTTCCATCAAAAGGCTCAAGCTTTGTCAAAAGTTTTATTCAAAGAAAATCATTTACAGTATTGTATGCAAGTAGAATTGCTTATAAATTGTTGAGAAAAATACTACAATATTTATATTGGATTGAATTTACAAGTACTAAATAACTTATCACAAACATTTTGTTGTTGCAAGCCACTATCTTGAAATTGAATTCGCCCCGAATCCCGTAAAAATTGTAGTAGCCGTTCACTCCCCAAGGTTCCACAATTACTCTCAAATACTTGCACTTGTGGCTGAAAGTTTGGAGTCTCAAAAAAACAATTGTCCAAATATTCATGATAGGAAGAATGATTATTTAAGTCAATAAAGGAATTGGTGAAGGAGGTGGTTAATGAAAGAAATGAATTTTGTTTTTCTTTTGTTTGTTTGGCTCCCAAATGATATTCCTTAAATAGGAAAATAATTTACGTGTGTTCATCCATCAAAACAATGTAAAAATGAACTTATAGTAAATGTACTCTTACTTTAATGACAAACTTGTGATAATACAAAAGTAACTTTAGCTCTTCTTAATGCTTCAGGTATTTTCCTATGAAGTTACTAATGTGGAAGTAACTATCTTATTTCACATATTAACGACTTCGCAATGTTCAAATAGATTAATTACAGAGAGATAAAAGATGTAACTTATCCTTTGCATTAAAAGAAAAGGAATATTATCCACATAGATTACAACTTTTCTAAACAAAAATATGTATATAGAGTTTGTTTTTATTCTAAGCAACCTTGAAAAGTTAATTATATGAACTCTCGCTATTTCAGGTAGGCGAAAGGCTACTTACACACCATCCCCTCCCAACCCTATGTTAAATTACACTAGGTATGCTATGTTGTTGTCTTCATGAGGCAATTCACTCCATTTTGGGGGCTAAAGAATTGCTGAAATATTACTAATAGAACCAGAAACATGTATGCTTCCAAAATATGAATCATGTGGTTTTGAAGAGAAGTTGCTAGTACATGGAAAACTACTCTGTCACGACCAGAGTCTAGACCTCAGACGAGACCAGCCTTGTTGACCTCTCAGAGGTCGCAGACAAGCCTACTTACGTCATTCTTACTTCGTCTAGGTTAATTTTTAGCGGAAAATTTTTAACTTTTTGTTTTCTTAACAGCCTTACTAAACATTCACTCCATCTTTAATTGTTTAACCATCAACCCTCGAAATCCAATGAAATAACATTTATTATACAATAACGTGTACTTACCAAAATGGCACCAATACAATGTCTGGAAAAAAAGGGAAAGAAACGCTAGCGGAACATACTCCACTATCTAAATCCTATAACTAAGCTAGAATGTAAATGGGCAAGCGTCCTCGAAAGCATGAGGGCCTACCAAGTACGGATGAATGAGCGACGTCCGGATAGCTGTATCGTCGATCCTGTAGCTCTAGCGTCCACCTGTGCCTGCACCTAAAGCGTCCTCTCATTTCTTATTTTTTTTCTTATAACTTACATTTTCCAGCCAATACCATGGTTCGAATCCCTATCACCATATTTCATTTTATTGTTTTTTTATGGTTTTACACAACATGGTGATTCACGGGTTCAAATCCTCCATGACCTCACTTGTTTTGTCCAATCCATTTTTCACTTTTTGAACCCTCTTTTCTTACCCGAAATTCATCAACTCAGAGTTGGAAATTTTCTTTTAATTTTTCAGCATCCTTTCATCAGTTACAACCTTAGTTCTTAGGGGAAATTTCGTAGTGCATTTATAAAGTTTTGGTGCGTGGTCATGGGATTCATTTAGCCTAGAGATTATCCCTCAAATTACCACATTTAACTTCATATGAACATCATCACATTTACATCAACTTTGTACAAACTATAAAGAACTATCATGCATGCCATTCAAGTCTCTAAATCATGAACAGCTAGCCACAGTAACAATACATAATGTAGTTACATTTTGGGAAACATCAACATAAGTGCACATAATTCAAAACATACAAATAAAAACATAATCACATGAAACATGCTTTTCATCCCTAGTTTTCTTTTCCTACCATCACACATAACACCAATGATCAATAGGAGCTAAGTGACAGGGACATGCACGGAAACAATCTTAGTTTTCATTCGGATGAAGATTTTGAACACCACGGAACCTTAATGGTTCTTTTGGAAGGGACTAAGAGAGAGATACCATACTTTTGACGTTCAAACCTTGAATTCTGACCAAAGAATCCCTCAACACCGTCAAAATCCAATAGCATTCAACACAAACCAACTTGACTGGAGAACCCGCTCTTTGCTAACTGTGTTTTATTAGTTGTTTGTTTATAATTTTTTGTTGTGAGTTCTCTCAAGTGTAAAGAACTTTGGTTTACCTACTTTTTTTTAAGTTAGTTGTCATAGAAAGCGGAGTGAGCTGATAAAGACGTGAAGAGAGATAATCGTGGGAAGAGAATAGTTCTTTAGGCTTGGAGTCTAGTTGAGACTTAGTCAAATTAATGTTATTTTCATTATTAGAAATCTGATTTCCTTTTATTTTAACCAACCAGAAGCTAATAACTATATATTTCATTACATGAATTTACCAACTTAAATTAAAAATAATTTTTCATTTGCTCTCAACAGGTTCGAACCCGGGGGAGCAAGACTTCCTTCAAGAGCCCAATTTCGGACCTCTCCCCCCAAAATTTCCCCTCCACCTTATTTACTTAATAATTACTTATATCTTAGGGTAATTCCGATACACCCGTACCACTGGAAAGACCATTTTATCCCTATACCCTCCAAACCTAAGATTTCTCTTTTTAAGAAGTCCATGTAAAGACTACCTTCGAGTCATTCCTTGTATTTCGAGAGCCCTAACATGGTTGGAACCCACCTTCGTAGCTGAAATAACTCTCCAAGTTAGTTTCATGATGTAGCAAGGGGTTCCGATTGTCTAGTTCTACGCGCATTAATCCGTGTTACCCGATTGTACTCGTTGGCATTCTTAGACCAATTAACATTACTTACATATCCAGTTTAGGGTTGTACATTTCCCCCCCTTAGGAACATTCGTTCCCAAAGCCACTCTCTTTACTAAGCATAGTAAGTCATCTATAGAATGTATCATACCTAGGTAATCAAATACTCCCCATTTGTGAATATTTGATTCACTATTAACATGTGGTGCACATCCTTGAAACCTACTAGTAGCTTCAATTAATCAGACTAAGGACTCTTTTCCTAAACTAGTCCTAATCAAGGGCATACCACATAATTAAACATGTAAGTCATACCAATTAGCACCCAACATCCTGAGACTCAACTATTAAACCTCCTACTAGTGCCTAAACACCATACACAATCAATACCTTAAGGACAATTAACTTCTACTCACTCCGAGACTTCACCAATTCTACCCCTTTCACCCTAGACCTTGAGTGCGAACGAATCATTGCCTCCTTGGACCTCGTTCACATGGGACATTAGGTTAAAACTCACTCCTTCTCCCTTTATTCTTTCTTGGCTTCTCCTATTCAGACAATCTTCATCATGTGACCCGTTTTCCCAACTGTAACAAGCGTTGAGTCCATCATAGATTCTCCGCCATGCTGTAATGACACACTTCTTACAAGGTGGCCTCTCTGGGCTAAGGTTACGAACCTCAGGAATATCCCTTCCTGACAATCGATCCTGCTTAAAGGTTGACGAATTCCCTCAACTTAGCCTCCTTCATTTATCAGTGAAGAAACGCCCAGAAAAGCGCATCTTGAAAAGATCCCAGTAGTAGGAACCCCTCCTAAGGCTTGCTATCTTGCCACATACCTATACCAGGATTGAGGCTAACAATCCATTTAGCAGGTAGGATGCCAACTCAAACTTCTCCACATCAATCAAACCCAATAGCCTGAGCTTGTAAAGTGCTAGATTTGGCCATCTGTACCAAATTTGTCCTTAATTCTCTATCTGTAAACCCAGCTAAGTTAAGAGGCATCTCTATTCCAGCAGCTGGAGCCTGGGGAGAAACTTGAATTACCCTAGTAGCTGCTTCTCCTCCATCTCCGCCACCTTTTCTTCCTAGTATAGTATTCATCTTTTGAACTTAAATATTTGAGTTAGATAACTCTTAACACCAGAAAATACGATTTAGAGAAGGCACAATAATCTTAGAAGAAGGGAAATTTTCACGCATCAGGCCGTCTCTAATCAAGGATAGTAGTGCACTTCACTACCAGACTTAGAAACTATCAGTGTGTTGATGTGAACTTATTATCTAGTAAATTTAAAAACCTAGCTCTGATCCACATTATCACTACCAGAGTCTAGAACCCAGACGAGACCGGAGACGTTGACCTCTTAGAGGTCGCAGACAAGCCTACTTACGTCATTTTTACTTCGTCTTGGTTAATTTTAGAGGAAAATTCAAAACTTTTTGTTTCTTAACATGCTTAATAAACATTTTACTACATACGTAATTGTTTACCATCAACCATCTAACATAAATATCATTAATGAAAGAAATAATTTATTATAACGATAAAGATGTACTTGCCAAAATGGCACCAATACAATGTCTGGAAAAAAAGGGGAAAGAAACGCTAGCGGAACATACTCCACTATCTCAATCCGATAACTAAGCTAGAATGTAAATGGGCAAGGTTTCTCGAAATCATGAGGGCCTACCAAGTCTGGATGAATGAGCGACGTCCGGATAGCTGCATCGTCGATCCTGTAGCTCTAGCGTCCACCTGTGCTTGCACCTAAAGTTGTAGAGTTTTATAGGGTTAGTACACAGTTGTACTAAGTATGGGTATATGCAAGCACACACCAAGGACATGCATGAGTAAGAATAGCTTTTGCTTAACAACATGATTGTAGAAGGTCATCAAGTGACTTTGCCAAATTGCCAGATTAGTAGGAAGTTAGTGATCTTTCCAAATTTTGGATTTGGAAAGTCGTGAATTCTTTCCCCAAATTTGAATTAGGAATTTTATGCCATGAGAGTAACATGCATCATTATACTTATCATATTGCACAAAATACATAACATCTTACACATAACACATATCATAATTCATATAACACATAATATTGTTCATATCATTCATAGGCCAATGTAAACACCACATATACCTAGGATGTACTTTAAGAATTTCCCCGGGTTCGTTGTCAAATGACAAGGAATAAACTAATTTAATTACTTGAATCTAACTCACCTCTTGATTATCCTATCCTAATACCTTTGGTATCATTCGTTTCATTATGTGTATCACTTGTGGATGGCCTCATTCATTCATTGGGAACTTTAACTTTAACCGACATAGATCATGTGATCATCATGATATCCAGTGTCATGAAACCCCACACCAAAAAGAGGTGGAATCACCATTTAAAGTGACCCAAAACATGCTAGCTTACATGGAATTGAACCCCGCCAGATTCCTATATTGGTAGTATAGGTTCTAAGACTAGGAGATATAGAGAGTACCATACACGGCAATGGTGGAAAGTCTCATCTCATGAGAGTTACGTGAACCTCCTCCCTTCTTAAAAGAAGTCATCAGCGCTCATAGCTAGTCTATCGGTGCTCAGTATAAAGTTCCATTACATTCAACTCATACTTCATGGAAGCTGGCTTTTAGTATGAGAACATCATATCTCAATAGATGATTTCTCATCTCATCATTAGTATTAAGTGGATTAATCTCAATACTTTCATTAGAGTGTTCATAGAGATTGGTCTCTTCATTAACTTTACACTCTAAGGTGAGTATTTTGTGTAACATTTATTAGGCTATTTGATATTGGCCTCTCATCTTGTTGACATTAACCTCATAATCATGTTTTCTCACCACAGTTCATTATCAATAGCACATTTGAGCTTCATAGTTTTACCACACTCACTCCAATTTTACGTGAATGTTTATTTCATCGATATGGCCACTTACTTGGAATTGGTGTGTTTCACACTCTTACTAACCCTTCTAAGGTTGGTCAGTTTCATCATTTCAATTGTTCTTTCTCATATGCCAATGCCACTGGTCCCATTTAGTTGTATGTTTATACTCGTACTTAACCTTCGAGGGTTTTCTTCATTTCATAACATACATCTTAGGTCACTTACTTTTAAACGTACGCTAGACTTATGGGTCTATACTACAATCCATTAGTCTTCATTCATAATTTCGTTTAAGTGACCATATCTTCCTAAGATTATGTATACAAGAACTTACGATCTTGTATGTTATGCCAAGATCTCAATTTTATCTAAGTAGTGCAACATTATTCTTGAAACATTTAATTCACGTAGACTTATGTATCACTACGTAATTCGGGCAGGGCACCTATTTTTTTCAAATCTCTTGAAAAAACCTTAACATTTTTTAAATTCAATTTTGTCTTGGCTTGATCCTACGACTTGGGGACCCAATTCGAGCCCCAATGCCACATTTTATTTTTCCTTTAATTTCCTCTTGGTAATTTTTTGCTGTAATGGAACTATGAGGATGTGGGATCAAACCCCCACAAACCTCATTTACTTTTTATTTTCATTCCTTTAAATTTTCTCCTCCTTGGTCTGGGGTTTGTGGTTCGAACCCCCACAACCCTCTTTAATTTCTCTAATTTTTCTCATCAAATCTGTCTAGAGTGTCGTGGGTTCGATTCCCACCACCTCACTCTCTTTTCTTTCTTTTCTTTCATTTCCTTTGACATCTTCTTTCACTGCTTAGAGGTCGTGGATTCCAATTCCCACCTCACATTTTTTTTATTGCATTTCTTTACTAGCCCATCATTGCCTAGGTCTGGTTCGATTCCCACGCCTCAACATTTCTTTTCTTTCATTTTTCTTTATACTCTGTTTATGCCTCGAGGTCGTGGGTTCTATTTCCACACCTCACTTTTTTTAACTCTTCCTTAAATCTGATTGAGATGTGGTGGGTTTTTCGAATCCCACTCCCCTCTCATTTTTATTTTTTTTTCTTTTAAGTTACATTGTCCAGCCAATACCATGGTTCGAATCCCCGTCACATATTTCTTTACGTTTTTTATTTTCATGGTTTTTTAACATGGTGCTGTCACTGTTTCAATCCTCCCTGACTCACTATTTCAATCCATTTTTTTCAACATTTTGGAACCGCTTTGCTTTCCCGAAATTCATCACTAGAAGTTGAAATTTTCTTTTAATTTTTCAGCATCCTTTCATCAAGTTACAACCTTAGTTTCTTAGTGGACTTTCGAGTTGCATTTATAATGTTTTAGTGCGTTTTCATGGATTCGTTTAGCCAAGATATAATCCTCAAATCAAGCCACTTTTACTCATATGAACATCACATTACATCACCATGTGTACTGTAAATATAAAGAACTTCATGGCATTTCAAGTCTAAACCATGAAACCATAGCCACGGTAAAAAACCACATACATTAGTTTACATTTTTTTGAAACATCACACATAAGTCCATAATTCAACATACAAAATAAACACGTAATCATCATGAACACATGTTTCATCCCTATTTTTGTACCAGCAACATAACAACCAATTAATTCAATAGGAGCAGTGACAGTGACAATCACTCGAGGAACAATCTAGTTTTGGCATGATATTCTGAACCTTAATGGGTCTTTGGGAAAGGGCTAAGAGAGAAGATAACCCATACCTTTTTGACGTTCAACTCTTGAATTACTGCCCAAAGGAATCCCTCCACATACTCAAAATCCAAGAGCTTCAACACCCAACTTTGACGGAAAAAACCCTCTCTTTGGCCCTACGTTTTTTATTAGTTTTTTGTTTATAATTTTCGTTGTGAGTTCTTCAAGTTAAAGAACTTTGGTTTAACCTACTATTTTTTTACGTTCATTAGTCAATAGAACAACGTGGTGAGAGTGAATATAGACGTGAGAGAGAGAGATAAGCTTGGGAGATAATAAGTTTCTTAGCTTAGGAGTCTAGTTGAGGATTATTCAAATAAGGTTTTATTTCATTATAGAAATCTCTGATTTCCTTTTATTTAAAGAAGAGAATAACTTAATATATATAATACATTAATTTAACCAACTTAAATTAAAAATAAGTTAATTCATTTCTCCTCAAAAGGTTCTAACCCGGGGGTGAGACTTCAGTCAAGATTCCCAATTTTCGGACCTCTCCCGCCAAATCCCCTCCACCTTATTAAGTAATATTAATTATATATTTAGGGTATTCGATACTACCCTTAGCCTGGAAAGACCATTTACTCCCTAGAGACCCCTCGAAACCTACAAAAAAAGAAAAAATTTTTGTCCTCTTTTTAAGTCCCGTAAAGACTCCCTTCGAGTACTTCTTTCGTATTCGAGAGCCCTAATGTTGGAACCAACCCTTTCGTAGCTGAAATAACTCTCCAAATTAGTTGGCATTGATGTAGCAAGGGTTTCGAGGTCTAGTTCTACGCGCATCAATCCCCGTGTGAACCCTGTGTAATCGTTGGCATTCTAGAACCACATAAAGCATTACTCGCATATCCATTTTTATGGTGTTACAATATCCCCCCTTAAGGACATTCGTCCCGAATGACACTACTCTTTACTACATAGTAAGTCATCTATAGAAGTATGCATACATAGGTAATTCCAATACTCCCATTGGTGAATATTTAATTCACATATTAACAGATGGTGCATATCCCTTGAACCCTACTAGTAGCTTCACATAATAGACTAAGGAACTCTTTCCTAAACTTCGATCAAAGCATACAACCCAAGTAACATGTAATTCATACGAACTTAGCAAACCAACATGAAGACTCAAACATATTAACCTTATAACTATGCATAAACACCATACACAATCAAATACCCTGAGGCCTAATTATGCGGCTACTCACCCGAGACTTCACCATAGGTGCCTACCCCTTCAACCCTAGCTTGAGTGCGAAGATCATTGCCTCCTTGGAGCCTCTTCACTTGGACATAGTTTTGAACTCCTCTCCTTCCCTTATTCCCTTGCTTCTCCTCTTCGGAAATCTTCACATTGACCTACCCCGGTTTGCCATAACTGGTAACAAGCGTAGAGTCCATCATAGATATCTCCACCTGCAGTATGCCACCTTCTTACAAGTGGCCTCCTCTGGGCTGTAAAGTCTTACTGAAACTTAGGAGTAATCCTGACTTGGAAAACATAAGAGCTCTGCTTAAGGTTGACTACTTCCTCAACCTTAGCCTCCTTCATTTACTTTGAAAGAACCCCCACCGCCCTAGAAAGCCATCTTGAAAAGATCCCAAGTAATAGGACCCCCTCCTAAGATCTGCTATCCTGCAACACTTTACCAGGATTGAGCTACAATCTTTAGCAGGTAGGAATGCCAACTCAAACTTCTCCACATCATCAAACCCATAGCCTATTTGTAAATGCTAGATTTGGCCATCCTGTACTAATTTGTCCTTAATTCTCTATCTGAACCCACTGATTTTAAGAGGCATCTCTATTCCAGCAGCTGGAGCCTGGGGAGAAACTTGAATTACCCTAGTAGCTTCTCCTCTAATCTTCCCGCCAACTTTTCTCCTAGTATTCATCTTTTGGAAACTTAAAGATTTGATGTTCGATACACTCTTAACACCAAGAAAATACGACATTAGAGAAGGAACAATAATATTAGAAGAAGGTAAATTTTCCAACGCATCATGTAGTCTCTAATCAAGGGTAGTAGTGCACTTCACTATCATGACTTAGAAACTACTAAATGTAGTTTATGTGAACTTATTATCCTAGTAATTTAACCTAGCGCTCTGATACCAACTTTATCACGACCAGAGTCTAGAACCCAGACGAGACCGGAGGCGTTGACCTCTCAGAGGTTACAGACAAGCCTACTTACGTCATTTTTACTTCGTCTAGGTTAATTTTAGAGGAAAATTCAAAACTTTTTGTTTCTTAACATGCTTAATAAACATTCTACTACATACGTAATTCTTTACCATTAACCATCTAACATTAAGATCTATTAAAACTGAAAGAAACGAATTTATTATAAACGATAAAGATGTACTTGTCCAAATGGCACCAATACAATGTCCTGGAAAAAAAGGGAAAGAAACGCCTAGCGGACATACTCCACTATCTCAATCCTATAACTAACTCGACTGTTCAATGGTCAAGCTTCCTCAAAGCATGAAGGCCTACCAAGTCCAGGATGAATGACGACGTCCGGATAGCTGCATCGTCGATCCGTAGCTCTAGCGATCCACCTGTGCTGCACCTAAATTTTTTATAGAGTTTTAATAGGGTTGTACACAAGTTGTACTACGTTGTATATGCAAGCACACACAAAGGACATGCAGGAGTAAGAATAGTTTTTTCTTAACAACATGATTGTAGAAGGTCAAGTCAGTGGACTTGCCAAATTGAGATTAGGAAAGTTAGTGAGCTTTCCAAATTTGGATTAGGAAAGTCAGTGAGCTTTCCAAATTTTAATTAGGAATTTCATGCCATGAGAGTAACATGCATCATCATACTTATTATATTGCACACAATACATAACATCTTACACATAACACATATCATAATTCATATAACACATAATATTGTTCATATCATTCATGGGCCAATGTAAAAACCACATATACCTAGGATGTAGTTTAAGAATTTCACCGGGTTCGTTGTCAAATAACCAGGAATGAACTAATTTCATTACTTGAATCTAACTCACCACTTGATTATCCTATCCTAATACCTTTGGTATCATTCATTTCATTATGTGTATCACTTGAGGATGGCCTCATTCATTCATTGGGAACTTTAACTTTAACCCGACATAGATCCTGTGATCATCAAGGGGGGGGGGGGGGGGGGGGGGGGGGGGGGGGGGGGGGGGGGGGGGGGGGGGGGGGGGGGGGGGGCAGATATCCATGTCCATTAAAACCCACGCCAAAAAAGGTGGAGTCACCGTCAAAGTGACGCAACACATGCTAGCGACATGGGAATTGAACCCCGCCAGATCCTATATTGGAGTATAAGGTTTCTAAGACTAGGGATATAGAGATAGGCCATACAACACATGCTGGAAAAGTCTCATCCCATGAGAGTTACGTGAACCTCCGCTCCGCTTCTCACCGAAGTCATCAGCGCTCCTAGCTAGTCTATCGTGCTCGTAATAAATTTCCATTACATTTCACCTCACTCTTCATGGAGCTGGCTTTTATTATGAGAACATCATATTCTCAATAGATGATTTCTCATCTCATCATTTAGTATTAAGTGGATTAATCTCACTACTTTCATTAGTGTTCATAAGATTGGTCTCTTCATTACCTTACAAACTCTCATAGTGAGTATGTTTTGTAACATTTACTTAGCTTATTTGAGATTGCTCTCATCTTTTACATTAACCTCATATCAATGTATCTCACCACATTTCATTATATTACACATTTGCTCTTCTAGTTACTCCATCCTCGATTTTTACGTGAATGTTCATTTCATCATTGCCAAATGTAACGTGGGCCATTTGGTTTGTTTCACACTCTTACTTAACCTTCTCTAAGGTTTCATCATTTCATTGTTTTCATTTAATCATTTTCACATTGTTCATTTCATCATTTCATTGTTCATTTCATCATTTCATTTTCATTTCATCATATGCCAATGCACTTTTCCATTTAGTGTATTTTTACACTCTACTTACCCTTTTAGGGTTTCATCCTTTCATTACATACATCTTAGTTCACTTCTTACTTCTTTTAAACTTAGCTAGACTTATTGGTCTATACATACAATTCATGATGCTTTCATTCATAGTTCGTTTAAGTGGCTCAATCTTCCTAAGATTAGGTAGTCAGACTTATTTATGCATCTTGTATGTATGCCAAGAATCTCATTTCGATATAGTTGGAGCATTAATTCTTGAAACATTTAATTCACGTATGACTTAATGTATCAATACGTAATATGGGCAATGGTACCCCAGTTTTCAAATCTCTTGAACCAACACTTTACATTTTTTTAATTCATTGGAGTTTGAAGTTTTTGCGTTAATGGAACGAAGAGGAGTGGGCATCAAACCCCACATAACCTACATTTTACTTTTTATTTTCATTGCCTTTAATTTCAATCCTTTGGCCGAGGGGTTATTGGTTTCGAACCCCAACAACCATCTTTATTTCTTTTAATTTTTCTCATTAAAATCTCCTAGGAGGTCGTGGGTTTCTATCCCCTGCCCACTCTCTTTCTTTTTTCATTTCCTTTTACTCTCCTTCACTTACTAGAGGTCATGGATTTGATTCCCACGCCTCACATTTCTTTTCTTTCATTTTTTCTCTCCTTCATTGGCTAGAGGTCGTGGGTTCGATTCCCACACCTCACATTTCTTTTCTTTCCTTTTCAATACTCTTGTTCACTGCCTAGAGGTCGTGGGTTCGATTCCCACGCCTCACATTTTTTTTCTTTTACTCTTCCTTAAATCTGATTTAGAGGTGGTGGGTTTGAACCCCACTCCTCCCTTTCTTATTTTTTTCTTTTAAGTTACCTTTTCCAGCAAATACCATGATTCGAATCCCCTTCACCACATTTCTTTTTACTTATTCATTTTCATGGTTTTTAACATAGTGAGGTCACGAGTTCAATCCTGCATGAACTCACTTGTTTTAATCCATTTTTTCAACATTTTGAACCATCTGTGCTTACCGAAATTCTTCTCTAGAAGTTTGAAATTTTCTTATAATTTTTCAGCATCCTTTGATCAAGTTACACCTTAGTTCTTAGGGAATTTCGTAGTGTATTTAGAATGTTTTAGGTGCGTTTTCACATGGATTCGTTAGCCAGAGATTATCCCCCCTCACATAATCCCACATTTCACTCCTTGAACTCACATTTACATCACATTTTGGTACCTGAAATATAAGAACTACATGCCTTTCAAGTCCTAAACCATGAACAATAGCCACGCAGAACACACACATACACACGTAGTTACTTTTCGAAATCACATTAAGTCACAATAATTCCAACATACCTAAATACAATCTCACGAAACACGTTTCATCCCTAGTTTTCTACCAGCAAACCATAACCAACCTATGATTCAAAGGGAGCTAGTGTAGGGACAAACAGGCAACGGGAACCATTTAGTTTTTGAAATGAAAATTCTGAACTAGGGGTATCTTTTGGAAAGACCAAGAGATAAGAGAACCTATACCTTTTTGACATTCAAACTTGACTTGTGCCCCAAGCGAACCCCCAAACACACTCCAAATCCAAGAGCTTCAACAACCAAACTTGGACGTAAAAACCCTCTCTGACTACTGTGTTTGAATTAGTTGTTTGTTTTATAATTTTCGGTGTGGATTTCTTCACGTGTGAAAAACTTTGTTTTTACCTATACTGTTTTTCTACGTTAGTTTGGCAGAGGAACTGTGAGTTGAGAGTGATAGATCGTGGAATAGAGAGATGAGGCTTAGAGTCCTAGTTGGACTTAGTCAATAAAGTTTATTTAATTATTAAAAATATGATTTCCTTTTATTTTTACAAAACTCATCTAATAAATAATAAATATAAATTAATAACGTTAATTTACCAACTTCAATTAAAAACAATTTAATTCATTGCTTCCACCTAGGTTCGAACCCTGGTGGAGCAAGACTTCACTTCAAGAGCCCAATTTCGACCCTCTCTCCCAAAAATTCCCCTCCACCTTATTAATTAAATAATTAATTATATATTTAGGATAATTACGATACCACCCTTAGCCTGAAAAAGACCATTTTTATCCTAGACACTCCAAACCTAAGATTTCCTCTTTTTAAGTCCGATAAAGACTCCTTCGAGTAAATCTTCGTATTCGAGAGCCCTACATGGTTGGAACCAACCTTTCGTAGCTAAAATAACTCCCCAAGTTAGTTGGCTTGGATGTAGCAAGGGTTTCGAAGTCTGGCTCTATGCGCATCAATCCATGTGAACCAGTCTAGTTGTTGAAATTCTAGACACATTAAGCATTACTTAGCATATCTATTTTTAGGGTTGTTACATACTCATTCTCCAATATTTTTAATTCAAGCAACATACCTTGTTTTTTTCCACACAATGGATCTGAGGAGAGTGGGGATACACATACTTTCTATCAAATTGATCATCAAATACAGATACTTATAACAAACAAGGTAAAGATATGTCCTTTTATAGGGATAAAAAAGATTCATGTGATCATCTATTACTCAACCTCTGTTGTTACGATTCATAGTGAAATCCAAAAAAATAAAGAAAAATATTTGGAGCGCTCGTACATTTGACCTTTTGTGTGTTGTGTTCTAAAGGTGTGAACAGGAAATGAAGGGTTGTGACTCTCCTGAAGGGTTGCGACTTTGCCGAAAGGCTATGACCTTTATGAAACATTGTGTCTTTCTAAAGGGTTGTGTTTCTTTGAAAGGTTGTGCGTTTTCCAAAGGGTTGTGAGTTTTATGAAGGTTTTCTTATTTTCAAAGAGTTGCGACCTTTACCCTTTGTTGGCTATAAATAGAGATACTTTCTCATATTTTTCTGGATCTAATTCTTCCCTTCTTATGCATATATTTCTTACACAACAAAATTTATTGATTGTGTCTGTGTGTGTAATTCGTTACTGTCATTTTGAGTTTGTTGAAATTATCGAAGTTTGAGATACCACTACTTCTTTAATGTTTAATTCGTTTTATGTTGGAAGGAATTAATCTGTAACCTCGGGTACTTGAAGGGATTAAATTCTTAAGGATACACTATGGACTCTGTGGACTCGGATATTTTTTTTATGTTTTTATCTTCATCTTTTATTATGTATGGTTTGCTAATATGAATCTAGGAGGTAATAAGCTTAAGAAATTTACTATAAATGGTATTTTTTGTGGTAAGGAATTTACCTCTATTTTCTATATTCTTTTTGTTTGAAAGAAAAGGAAAAAGAAAAAGAAAATTAGTTTATGGTAAAATAGATGGATTTAAGATGAATTAGTACTACTTTAATATGTTCTAGTATATGTACTAAATCGGTAAGATTAATCTTATTTTCTTCCTGAGTGCATTCAAACATTGCACTCCTCCAGTTCTATTTTCAATGAGAAAGTTATTTTGTGTATAAAGGCTAAGATGAGAACTTTAATGAATATATGTTGTCTCCTAACAATATTTGAACATGACTTTAGTTTCTTGTTGAATTCCAATGTCTTCTAAAGAAAATTGGAATATGATGAAGACTAGGAATTTTCAAGAAAAGTGACTTGCCTGGAATCATTGCTGACAGATAGAATATGATTCAATGAGAGAAAAAAGTCAGGTTCTATTTTTGTTTCCCTTGGTTATTATTTTTTCTATCCAAGTTATGAGATTCATTTCATAAATATTAGGATAGATTGTTGATAAGGAAAAAAATCAAACTTTGGAGGAAATGTTGAATGTCCTACTTATAAGTTCAGGCTTACCAAAAATTTGTGGGGGAATGTTATCATTATAGCAAAACAGAACAACAAAAAAAATGTTTTGTTAGAAATAGATGACAAAAAGTTTTACTTGGTTAATTAAATGAAAACAAGTATAAACATGTTGTTAATGTTAGAAAGTGACAACAAAGAGTTTTGTTTGTTCAACCCTTGGTTGTTTCCATGATCGAAAGATTATTTGGTCCGATCCCTTAAAAGTATAATTCAAGCACTAACTTTGAAATATGGATATCTAACAATTTCCAGTACAATTATTCCATCATGAGACAACTGGCAAGAAGGGAACTTACCCAAAACGGTGAAAATATGACAAGGCTGTGGTCATCTGTTTGATAGGTAATGCTACAATAGTAATAGTATGTTGATTTAATGGATTTTAATAAGTCCTGAATGACCATGTGATAGTCAGTATAAGGTCTAACACCTGGGTAGAACAAATGTATTTAATAAAGATTCAGAGCATAATAAATGTCAATGGAAAAATTACTTCCTCCTTGTTTTATTTTGTAATATTTCTTCTTTAAAATAAGTCCATATAGTAGAAGAAGATAAGTCTTTTGTGGACTCATCCATTTTGAAAAGAGGCTGTCAATAGTAAGATAGACTCAATCTTGAGTAACCATACTTGAGAGGTGATTGATCTTCCGCCAAGAAATAAACTTTAGGGTTCAACAAGGATAACAACAATTCACATGTTAATTACGCTAGTTGCGAATTTGTCAAAATGAATTTGAAAATATTTTTTTGGAGGAAGAAGTTTACATGGAACATCCCGAGGGATTTGTGGTTTATGGTAAAAGAATGTGTAAACTTGTTAAGTCACTTTTCGAACTAAAAACAAGCGCCCAAATAATGACATGCGAAGTTTGACCAAACTATACTGGCAAATGAATAGTAGATTAATGAATGTGATAAATGTTCTCAATTAAAGACATTCCAAATCACAAGATCATTATTTGTATTTATGTTGATGACATGTTGATCATCCAAAGAGACATATTTGACATAAATGCTACTAAGCATATTCTAGAAAGTTACTTCAATATGAAAGAAATTGAAGTTACTAATCTGATTGAAAATGTACTTGACAAGTTCAAGTAGTTGGATTTCAATATTGACTAGATTCCAATAAATGTGAGTTTTGTACTTCAAAAGAATGAAGAAAAAAGTGACTCACAATTGGATTATGCTAGAGTATTGAAAAGTATGATATATAACATGAAGTGTACGCGATTAGTTATAGCATGTGCTATTAGTAAAATGAGTAGGTTCACAAGTAATCTAAATAAACTCATTGGATGATAATGAATGAGTTTTGGAGTATTTAAAACATACTTAAAAACTATTGTTTTGCATTATTAATAATATTCAACGTTTTGGAAGAATATACTGATGCAAATTTGAATCCCCAAATGCGATCAAATCTATTGATTGAACGAGTAGATCCGATAAATGTTCACTAGATGCGATCAATCTTTATTTACGAATCACACAGTTTTTGATTAATATAATTTAACAATAGTCATTCCCTATTTATGTGGGTTATTGTTGGATTCTAAAGGTGTGAACATGAAATGAAGGGTTTGCTCTGTTGAAGGATTTTGACTTTGCGGAAAGGCTGTGGCCTTTATGAAAAGTTGTGTCTTTTCTAAAGGGTTGTAACCCTTTGAATGATTGTGCCTTTTCCAAAGAGTTGCTACCTTTTGGAAAGTTGTCTTATTTCTAAAGAGTTGTGCCCATTGCCCTTTGTTGTCTATAAATAGAGAGTCTTTCTCTTATTTTTCTGGATCAAATTCTTCCCTTCTTATGCATACATTTCTTACAAAAAAAAATCGATCAATCGTGTCTATGTTTGATTCGTTGCTGTCATTTTGAGTTCGTTAAAATTATTGAAGTTTGAGGTACCACTACTTCTTTAATGGTTAATATGTTTTATCTTGGGAGAAATTAATTTGCAACCTCGGGTACTTGAGGGGATTAAATTTCTTTAGGATATAAAGTGAGTTTTGTGGACTCGGAATTCTTTGTGTTTTTTCTCTTCATGTTTTATTATTTCTGATTTGCTAATCTCAATACATGAGGTAATATTATGCTCCTGGAGAAATGGAGCATTTTTCTAGTATATACATCAGTAGTTAGTACTTAGTGATGACTAAACCCTTTCTGCTCATTCTATGCCAAATTTAGATTTGCCGCTTCCTTTTATCCATCTTCTTCCATCAATGCTCTCTTCAAGAGGCCCCTGAGGTCTTCCGAAAATGTTCAACAAGATTTGTCTATGGAATTTGTCACGTTGTCACACAAGAAAGACACAGGAAATGGCCCTCATCGGGAGCGTAGCTTGTGCATAGGGATGGCAAATGAGTTAATAAGATCGAATTGAATATGAATTGAGCTAAAATAGACTGGATCATATTTTTGGGTAAAATGTTTGTAATCCACTTTAATATCCTAAAGTAAAAAAGTATTAAATCGAAGATAAGTTCTTAATACTTCAACCCCTGCCAACCTCCCACCCCCGCAAAACAAATTTAAAAGACGAATTTTTCTTTAAAGAAAAATTTGCAACCCCCCTCCCCCCCCCCAGTCCCCCCCCCACCTTTTTTAGAAAATATAAACACTTTTTGTTCAGAGACCTTCCCACGCCCCCAGCCCCACTTCCCCCCTGCCCACCACCGCTCCCCACTTCCCCCCCTCAACGTAAAATTAAAACTTCTTTTTTTTGGAAAATAAAATTTTTAATATTTTTTTTAGGAATAAAATGACAAATTCTCCAAAACCACCCCACCCTAGGCCACCTCTTCACTCACAACCACTCCAAAATATTTTATAAAATTCCCAAATTCCCCGCCCCCCCCCCAATCACGACTACAACCGACCACCCCTACTCCACCCCCCCAATTTTTTATATTTTATTTAAAAATAGATAGTGCAATTAGAAATTTTATATGACAAGAGAGTGTATGGATATATATGAATTCTCATGTTTATTCATTTTGTTCATCTTTTTATGAGGTTTAAATATGTTAAATCCATATTTACCTATTTTAAGAAAATATAAGCAATCTATTTAATTTAATATGAGAAAAATGACTTAATTTCACTTATACGGGCTGAAATTGTCACCACTAATTGTGCACCACCACTCTTGGCATCATTTGATGCGGTACCACTTAATCATCCAATCCCTGTTCATAATTCAAATGGCGATGAAATGTGTGCTACAAAGTTTAGACAATCCTATCTTTGCACATAAAATGCTCTAAAGAAACTCAATGGAGGAAGAGAAAGAGAAAGCAAATGAAATTAGAAAGACGTATTGTCGTTTAGAAAGGAGCAACTTTCAGATATAACAAATATTAAAATCATATTTATATGTTATAGTTATAGTTTGCATAATTGCGCTTCATAATAAATTTTATGTTTGTTATGGATCTTTTGATTTGTGTAATTCTCTAGATACATCGAATTTTATACAAACTTTTTAGTTTTGTATAATTCATTTATATATTGTAAATTTGTAATATAATATATGTATTTTTATAATTATATGCCTATACTACAAATATATCTATATAATATATAATTAATTAATAGATATATATAGATATATATATATATATATATATATATATCATAATATGGATTTGTGTATACATTTTTTCTCTCGCTTTATATAAACACAAATATATTTTATATCGACATGGTATAAAATGACGATTAATATACCAAATGACAAAAAATGAGATGGTTTGCGTGCGAATTACAATAACATAAACTATGACTATAACATTTTATTGAATTTAAATAGTTTTGCACTTCATAAATTTTCCTTAAAAAGAGCACAATGTAATCAAAACTGAATTGTTTTAATAACTATAACATTTAGCAATTTAGAGATAAGACCGAGGGGGGGGGGGGATGTGTTTCTAGTCTTTTTGTGATATTTGTTTGTTGTTAAAATAGTAGAGTTTTTTTTAAAAGAAAAAGCTCAACAACTATAGAATGTACTAATAAATTTAAGGGGGAAGAGTACCCCTCAACTTTAGTTTATTATTTGACTATATCCCTACCGCTGAAATGGAGTTATTTTTGTCCATACTGTTACTAATTTCATCATTTGTATCCCTCAATTGACGAAATTCCCAAATTGATTCAAATTAACTCAAATTTATAAAACCGTCTCATTCTCCGATTTGAGCCTAATGCCCTACCATCCATCATTACTTTCAATACTTTGATTAGTGCTTTGGTTAAGTACCCTTCTACTCACTCTCTATTCTTATGTGATGATATGTTTAACGATGCACTTAATCTTGGTTTGGTGCCAATTAAGTAAAGATGCTAATCAATTGCTGAATAGAATGAATGAGCATGGAAAATTCCATATAGTGTGAGTCATAATACTATATTGGATGGGTTGTGTGCGCCAGCCTCGGTGTGCCTGCTGTTACCCGCTTTGTGGTTGGCTCTGCACGGTCCCGGTTTTTTTGTCGCTTGGGTGGTTGCCAGTTTTGCTTCAGATTTGTTGAACCCCAATGTTTGCCTGATGTTTGGCCTTATCATTGGTTTGATTGTGGTCTTTTATGATGGAAATTGATGACGCAATTAGGATTCAAGTTAATTTGAGAGAGTCAGAGCATTGGATTTAAAATGGGAAATGAGTCGGTTTAAAATTTTGAGTAAATTTGAGATTTCCATCAATTGAAGAATAAAAATGATGGAGTTAATAATGGTAGGGTTAAGAATAACTTCATTTTTACTATAGGAGTTAATTATTTATTGTGTTTATTCAATTTTTGAGCAACGACTGAAATCCTAGTTATCCCAATTATAGGTTGACTACAAATTTTGGTGTATTGCTTTGGTATTAATTGTGGCAAATCAAATATTGTCTGGAATGGTTCTGGGATCATATTTATAAGTAATTTCCGGTGTATATAAATACATGCACAAAAATATTACCCCCTCCGTTTTACAAAAGAATGACCTCTTTCTTTTTAGTCTGTTTAAAAAAGAATGATATCTGTCTTTTTTTGGTAACAACTTTCCATGTGACTTGTTTAAGACTACAAGATTAAATGACAATTTTGAATATTTAACATAACTTTAATTTATGACCACATGATCAAAAGTCTTCTTTATTTTCTTAAACTCCATGTCAAGTCAAACTAGACCATTCTTTGTGAAACACAGGGAGTATTAATTTTGAATTCTTTTTTTTTGTTCTTGTATACAATTTATTCTTAGAGCACTTTTTGAAAAGACAATAAGCGTATAAATTCACATAATAATATTATTTTTTATAAGAGTAATGATTAGTTCTAGTCAATAAGAGGTTAAACATTTGTTTACAATACATCACATTGGATATTTGTAACGATTGGGTTCCTTCATTATAGAAATGCCAACGCGTGAAAAATTGGGGTCGAAAAAACTTTTTGTAGTAGTTGAGTTTTCCCCAATCTTGTTCAAATTTTAAAGAAATCGAAGTAGTTGTGGTGTAGGAAAATCAGGTAGCAATCGAGTGATTTAACTATGTTTTTTATTACATGAGGTGTTAGACAAATCGTTGACGAACCCGTATGATTTCAGGAAATTGAATTTGAGTGAGTAGAGCTCCGGGAATCGACCTTTGCGTAAAGGGTATTTTCTAAGTACAGCAAGTGCGAGGTATATTGTAAAAAGGGGAATTGAATTTCTTCTGAGAGTATTCTATAAAGAATTGTGCCTCTATAGCGGTATCATTGCCGCTCCAGCGGGATGGTGACCATTGTGGCGGACGAGACGGGAGTTAAAATCGTATGTTTAGTGTGGGAGTGTTCTATTTTGAAAATGCCGCTGTAGCGGGACGATTGGCCGATGTAGCGCACCTCTACAACGAAATGAGTGTCGCTGTTGCAGGACATGCGCGAATTAAGTCGTTAATAGAACCCCTAAAAAATTTTATTTGTCACATTTTGAATTTTAGAGCTAAGGAACGGCCCCCAGTGACTCTAACTCATTTCCCACTATTCTTGAGGCTAAAGGTAAACTTTTAACTCCCCGACTCCATTTTTCAATTCGTAGAATGTAGTAGAGTGTGTCAATATTGATGGGGAAGAGTTTCTTGATAGATTTTATGGTGGAAATAACCTTAATCTAGATAGTAGAGATCATGGGTATGATCAAGGATTGTGAGCATTGTTAGAAGATTTCTAGTAATTAGTGATTATTTATTGATTTACGTATGTTATTAACTGTGTTGAACAAGAAAAAATTGAACGAATTCAAAAAAGGAAGAATCAAGTTTCTTAGGGTTTTGAGCTTGTTTTGAAGGACGTGATGGTTGTGATTTCATGATTGTGTGATGTATACATGCTCTTGATTCATTGTGATACCTGTATGTGTATGAATGTTGCAATACTAATCACACTTGTTATAAACGAGATAGGTGAATGATGTAGCCATGAAATTATTTTGTAAATGTATGATCTTCATGATATACTTGTATTTGTGATTGGAGTGTGTTAACGGGGATCACATTGTCATGTTCCGACAAGCTAACTAGGATCAGTTGCCACGTTTTGACATAATTTTGGATCGGATTGTCACATTCCAGCACAACATCATATCAGATTGCCACTTTTCGGTAAGCTAATTGTTTGGGTTTGCATTCCATAAGACGACACATGGTGTGATGATAATTGTGAAATTTATTTTTGAATTTTCATGTTGATAATGCTGTATAAATTGATTCATATATGAATGTGATTGCAATGATGTTTACTTGTTTATGTTACACTAGTGGAATAGCAACGTGATTCTATCAGTACACTGTGTTTGTGTATTGATTCTTCACCTACTCTTATTTTTGTTGAGTATAAGACATCTTGAAGCGGCTTTTAGAAGACCTCACTTAGAAGATTAGAGATTATCACATTGACTTTAAGGGAGAGCCATATCTTTCGGGTTGCCACGGAGTTCTCTTTCGTCTAAGTCAACCATTTCTGAACATATACATTTATTTTAGTTAGTGACTAGTTCATTTGTTGGGGTTGTGGCCCTTCCTGTTTTAGAGTTGTTGTTTGTAGTAATTTTGGTACATTGACTTTCAGATTCTAGGTTTATCTTCTGCAATTGTTTAGTTAGTTCTTTAGAATCCATGTTAAGGTTTATGAAAATCTCTTACGGAGTTGACTTAACTTGCTTCGTTAACTTAAATGCCTTAGTTTTTAGATAATTTCCTTTAATTAAATGATAGTAGTGGCTGTCCCATCGGAGAGTTAGTGCGGGTGACAAACAGGACGGTCTAGGTCATTGTAAAGTTGGTATCAAAGCCTGGGTTTAATGATCTCGATGTACTAAACCGTGTCTAATAGAGTCTCGCGGAATGGTATGTGGATGCCTTTACCATTTTGCGAGAGGATATAGGACTTTAGGAAATTTCTATATTCTTTCTTATTTCTTTGTGCTATAGCTTGATTCCAAATGGTATATGTTCATTCGAAATGGTATCTAACCTTCTTCACTCTTCTATGCGTAGATGGTTAACATAAGATTCATCGGTGCTCGTTTTGAAGCTCCCGTCAATGATCTGGTTGAAGAACCTGAACCGAGAGGTTGCGGTCGAGGCAGGGGTATAGGAAGAGCTAGAGATAGAGTTCGTGGGAGAGTATCACCCGTGGTAAATAAAGTAACTATTGAGAATGTACCGATTAATTAGAACCCTTTTGCGTAAGATGAAGATATGGAAGATAATAAGGAATTTGAGGAGGTTGAGGAGATTGATCAATATGGAGGTGTATCGATTGGAAATGTAGGCGTTCCTCTTTTGGACCCTATGTTTGCTCAAAAAATTATATCATTCTTGAAGGGGTTGGCTGGTCTGGGAATGATTCCATATGCTCAAGCTCTCGCTAATCTCCCTGTATTTGACACTACACCCATGTCAGGCAAAACTGGATGTAATGATGCATTGTCCCGTCCTTTGATGGGTTCGATTATGACAGGGAATGAGCATGCCATGTTTACTAAAATTTTAAAGCTTAAGCCCCTGGTATTTCTTGGCTTAGAGACTAAATATGCTTATGAGTTCATGTTGGACTGTTATGACAGGCTGTATAATTGGGTATTATTCACCAGCATGGGGTTGAGTTCGTGTCCTTCCAACTTCAAGGTGAGGCCAAGCAATAGTGCAGGGCTTACATGGAATGCATGTCTCCTACTTTACCTCAACTTACTTGGACCCAGATCATGATTTATTCTTAGAGAAATATGTGTCTATAGCCTTGAAGGATCGCAAGAAGGTTGAGTTTATAGCCTTAGAGCAAGGTGGTATGTCTATGGCTGCTTATAAAGTCAAGTTCCATGGTTTATCTAGATATGCTACGCAACTGGTCACTACGGAGGAGGAGAGAATCTGGTTGTAGTCTTGAATTTATGCGCTTCAAGTGTTATTAGTTCATATGAATTCTGTAAGATAGCGCTTTAATGAAGTGACAATGTTAAGAATGTAGAGGGGGTTAGACGCGACTTCAAGCTAAGGTGTTGTCAAAAAGAGACACGAATGCGGGAAATATTCAAGGTTCCTATGCTAGGGGATCTGAAAGGCCAACGCTTGTGGCCAAGCCAATTCATTCTGCTAAACCTGCCTATACAAGTAACTATTTGGGAACTCCATCTCAATATTCATAATAGCCAGAGTGTCGTGCCTACGACATGCAGAATACCATCTTGTGATCGTATTTGCTATAATTATGGAGAACTTGCACATATGAGAAGATATTGTCCCCATCCACGTGTGTTAGATTCCGTACAACAATAGTCCAGAGAAGTGGTACCCGCATGGAATGGAAATAATTGTCAAGTGCATGCATAAGGTGGGTGAGAAGGTAATCAACAAGGTTGTGGAGGTAGAGGAAATGGTAATGGTAATGTGAAAGAGTTAATGTGCAACAGGAAGGGAAGTATCTCTTAAAGATGATATGGCTTATTGTTATGCTTTTCTGGGCAAGTATGAGGCAAGGGTGTCTGACGTGGTGATCACATGTACTATTCATGTCTGTGAACATATGACTAATATATTGTTTGATCCGGGTTCCACTTACTCTTATGTATCCATGAGTTTTGCGTTCATGTTTGATATGATTTATGATGTACTTGATGCATCTATCCATGTCTCTACCCTAGTTGGAGAGTCAATCATAGTCACCTATGTCTATCGTGCGTGTCCTATTTAGTTTATGGGTTTTCATACTTAGCATGATTTGGTGATTTTGGATATGGTTGATTTTAATATTATCTTATGCATGACTTTGTTGTCCCCCTATTATGATGTTCTTAACTATTGTACTAAGTCTGTGACTCTAGAAATTCCGGGAAGGGAAATATTAGAATTGGAAGAGATGTACAAGCCTAAGCAAGCTCATATTATATCCTCCATTCGGGCTAGTAAAATTGTATAGCAGGGTTGTTTGGATTATTTGGTTCATGTGAGAGATGTTGAGGTTGAGTCTCTATCTATTGAATCTATTCCAGTGGTGTCTGATTTTAGTGAAATACTTCGTAATGACTTGCCCGATATGCCTCCTGATAGAGACATAGATTTTTGTATTGACTAAGATATCAGTACCCATCCCATTTCTATCCCTCTATATCGCATGGCTCCGGTGGAATTGAGAGAGTTTAAGGCTCAAATCCAAGTTCTTCTCGATAAGGGATTTATTCGTCCTAATGCTTCTTCATGGGTGCCCCATTATTTTTTGTTAAGAAAGAGGATGGTAGTATGAGAAGGTGTATAGATTAACATAAATTGAATATGGTCCCTATTCGGAAAAGGTATCCTTACCCAGAATAGGTGATCTGTTTGACCAATTGCAAGGGATGCGGTATCTCCAAGATTCATTTAAGATTCAGGTATCATCAATTGAAAATTAGTTCTGTGGATATACCTAAGACGGTGTTTAGTACTCGTTATGGGCAGCTTAAATTTTTAGTTATATCTCTTGGGTTGACCAACACGCTTGCAACTTTGATGAGTTTGATGAATGGGGTGTTCAAGCCATTTCTTGATTCCTTAGTGGTAGTCTTTATTGATGACATCTTGGTCTATTCGAATTTCAAACTATTCTAGGTGTTCTTGGGAAGAAAATTTATATGCTAAATTTTTCAAGGGTGAATTTTGGTTGAAATTGGTTGCATTTTTGGGGCATGTAGTTTCAAAAAAGGGTAATGGTATATCCTCAAAAGATTGAAGCGGTTAAAAATTAGATTCTTCTAGCTCTGTGAGGGAAGTTAGGAGCTTTGTGGGGCTCTCTAGCTACTACCATCGATTTGTGAAGAATTTTGCTTCTATTGCCACTCACTTGACTTATTTGACTAAGAAGGAGATACCATTTCAATGGACTGAAACATGTGAAGAGAGATTCTAAAAGCTCAAGACACTCTTTACTACTGAATATATCCTAGTATTATCGGTGGAAAGTAAGGATTTTATAGTTTATTGTGACGCTTCTCATTCGGGGTTGGGCATTGTGTTAATAAAAGATAAGAATGTCATAGCCTATGCGTCGCGCCAATTGAAGGTATATGAGAGAAACTATCTATCTCATGATTTGGAGTTGGTAGATTTAGTATTTTCTCCTAAGATTTGGCATCATTATCTCTATGGTGTTATGTGTGAAGTGTTTACCGATCATCGTAGTCTGTAGCATGTATTCACTGAAAAAGATATGAATTTATGACAAGAAAGATGGATGTAGTTACTAAATGATTATGATGTGACCATTCAATATCATTCGGACAAGGCTAATGTGGTGGCTGGAGCTTTTAGTAGAAAAGCAGGAAGTATGGGTAGCTTAGCTTACTTGAATGTAACCAAGCGACCTTTGGCCAAGGAAATCCAGACCTTAGAGGCTATGTTGAAGAAGTTTGTCATCACTGAAAGAGGCGGGGTGCTAGCTAGCATTGAAGCTAAGGCCATAATTATTGAGGAGATCAAGGCCAACCAGCTTGAGGATAAAAAATTGAAAGAACTCAAATAGAAGATGACGAATGGGAAAGCATAAAAGACCACTCTTGATGTTGACGGTGCACTTAGGGTGAAAGGAAGGATTTGTATTCATCGAATTGATGTGTCTTGATTCAATATTCATTGGCCGAGTCACATGGTTCACGATATTCTATGCATTCGGGTGTGATCAAGATTTATAGAGATCTGAAATGAATTTATTAGTGGTCGGGCATGAAAAAAGACATAGCGGATTTTGTGGGGAAGTGTCAAAATTGCCAACAAGTGAAGTATGAACATCAAAGGCCTACGGTTTTACTTTAAAGTATATCAATTATGGGATGAAAGCGGGAAAAATATCCATGAATTTTGTAGTTGGTCTTCCGAAGACCTTGGGGAATTTTGATTCCATTTGGGTTGTGGTTGATAGATTGAATAAGTCAGCCTATTTTATTCTGGTAAGAATATATAATAATGCTGAACAATTGGCTAAGGTATATGTGAAGGAGATAGTGAGGCTGCATGCAATGCCCCTTTCTATCATCTCTAATTGGGGTACCCATTTCATATCCATGTTTTGGAGGAAATTGCATAAGGAACTAGGCACCCAACTCACTTTTAGTACAACCTTTCATCCACAGAGAGATGGACAATCCGAGAGGACTATCCATATGTTGGAAGACATATTGAGGGCATATGTGATTTATTTTGGAGGGCTTTGGGATAAGTTCTTATCTTTGTGCAAATTATCTCATAATAATAGCTATCACTCCATAATTGACATGTCACCATTTTTGGCGTTATTTGAGAGGAGATGTAGATCACCCATAGGTTGGTTTGAGGCTGGAGATGTGTAACCTATGGAGGTTGATTTAGTGAAAGATGCTCAAAATAAGGTGAGGAGTATTCAAGCTAAACTTCTAGATGCTCAAAGTAGATAAAAGAAGTACGCAGATAAGGTGAGAGACATAGAGTTCCAGACGGGCAGAAATGTTCTTCTTATGGTATCATCCATGAAGGGGGTGATGAGATTCAGTAAGAAAGGCAAGCTAAGTCCTAGGTAAATTGGTCCCTTTGAGTTTCTTGAATGTCTATGGCAGGTGGCATATAGATTGGCTCTACCCCCGAATCTTTCCAGTGTGCATCCAATATTTTATGTGTCTGTCTATGTGGAAAAAAATATCATGGTGATGGGGATTATATAACTAAGTGTGACTCAATCATTCTAGACAAAGACCTCCAATACAAGGAGGAACCAATTGTTTTTCTTGATCGTGATGTGCATAAGTTGAGGACCAATGAGACTAAGTCCGTGAAAGTTTAATAGAAGCATCATCTAGTGAAAGAAGCTACTTAGGAAACCGATAGGGATATATGAGACAAGTATTCCCAGTTGTTCGTTAAATCAGGTACTACCTTGTTCTTTCCTTAGCCTGATTTTCCTTAGTTCTGTCACCCGGGGACGAGTGATGGGTAAATTGGTATATATTGTGACAAACGGGTTCCATCGTTATAGAAATGCAAATGAGGGGAAAATTGGGGCAAGAAAATGTTTTTGTAGTATTTGAGTTTTCCCCAATTATGTTCAAACTTAGAGGAAATCGGAGTAGTTATACTGTAGGAAAATCTGGTATTAGTAGAGTGATTTTAATTTGTTTTTGATTGCATAATGTGTTATATAACTAGTTAACGAACCTGTACGATTTTACGGAGTTGAATTTGAGTGAGTAGAGCTCCGAGAAACGACCTTAGCATAAATGGTATTTTTTGAGCACAACAAGTGAGAACTGTGTTGTATAAATGTCGATTTGAATTTTTTCTGAGAGTTTTCTGTTAAGAATTGTATCGTTGTAGCCGTATTATTGTTGTTGTAGCAGGATGGTGACCATTGTGGTGGACGAGATGAGAATTAAAATCGTAAGTTTGAGAGGGGAGTGTTCTGTTACAAAAATGTCGTTGTAGTGGTATAATTGGCCATTGTAACACCGTCTCTACAGTGGGATGATTGTTGGTGTAGTGAGAGAAGCGTGAATTGAGTCATTAAGAAAACCCCTAAACGGTCAAATTTGGTATATTTCAACTTTTAGAGCTAAGGAACGACCCCTAGGCGACTCTAACTCATTTTCCACCATTCATGAGGCAAAAGGTTAACTTTTATCTCCCCAAATCTATTTTTCAATTTGTAAAATGTAATAGAATGGCTCAATATTGATGCGGAAGGGTTTTATAACATATTTTATGGTGAAAACAAACCTAACTAGATACTAGAGATCATGGGTATGATCAAGGGTTGTGAGCATTGTTAGAATTCCGTGTAATTAGTGATTGTTTATTGATTTACGTATGTTACGAATCCCGAAAGGGAATAATCAAGTTTCTTAGGGTTTCATGTTTTTTCCAAAGTAGGTGATGATTATGATTTCATGATTGTGTGATGTAAGCATGTTCTTGCTTCATATGAATCATGTATGTGTATAAATGTTGCAATATTGATCACACTTGTTGTAAATGAGATAAGTGAATGATGTATCCATGAAATCATGTTGTAAATGTATGATCTTGATGATATACTTATGATTGTGATTGTGGTGTGTGAATGGGGATAAGATTACCATGTTTTAGCAAGCTATATAATTTTGGATTGGGTTACCACGTTCCGGCACAACATGGGATCATATTGCCACATTCCGACAAGGTAACTATTTGGGTTAGGGTTCTGTGTGAGGACCACTGTGTGATGATAAATGTGAAATGTATTGTTGAATTTTCATGTTGATAATGGTGTACACATTGATTCATATATGCATGTGATTATAATAATGATTTACTTACTTATGTTACACTAGTGGGATAGCAGTGTGATCCTACCTGTACACTGTGGTTGTGTATTGATTCTGCACTTGCTCTTATTTTTGTTGAGTACATGACATCTTCAAGCAGCTATTGATAGACCTCGCTTAGGAGATTAGAGATTGTCGTGTCGAATTAAAGGGTGAGCCAAATCTTTCGGGCTGCCATGAAGTTCTCTATCGTCTAAGTCCACCATTTCAAGACTTAGACATTTGTTTTAGTTGGTGACTAGTGCATTAGTTGGAGTTGTGAAACTTTCCATTTTAGACTTGTTGTTTTGTATTAGTTTTGGTACATTGACTTTTAGATTCTAGGTTTATCTTCCGCAATTGTTTCGTTAGTTCTTTAGAATCCTTATAAGAGTTATGAAAACCTCTTACTTAGTTTATTTAACTTGCTTCTATAACTTATGTACTTTTAGTTTTTAGATTATTTGGTTTAGGTTGATGGTAGTAGTGATTCTCATACTAGAGAGTTAGTGTAGGTATAAATTACGACGGTATGGATCGTGACAACGTAGATGTAAAAATAAAGTTATATATTAATTATTTAATTCAAACTTCTAAAATATTCTTGATAAAAATTAAGTAGTTTTGTTTTAAGTGAAATGAAAATCATAAAGTTAACTACTAAAATATTTTTGACCTCAAAATTTGAGAGCCTAAACAAGACTCTTTACAAACTTTACCCTTGAGGCACCGTTGAGTCCTCCGATTGGAGTATGCTATTTTCTGATGAATTAGATAGTAAAAGTGCAGCAAGAAATTGAAAACAAACTTTAATTGGTATGTATGTGAAAAAGTATCACTTATAGCCTTGTGTATATATATAGTTTTGTGACAAGTTGGATAAAATTAATGAACAACCAAAACCAACACAACAAATGTTGTTGAGGTTATACCAGAGTTTTTAATTAAAATCATACTTGAAGTGTGACCTAAACTTAAAGTACATTCTTGTGTTACATAAGTGAACAAAAAACATCCTTGAACTATCCATAAAGTTTCAAAATTCATCCTCCTGACTATTTTTAAGAAACTCATGCCACTAACAAAAAATGTGTCAAGTTATATGAATATTTGTACACATGGTTAAGCTAGTCAAATTAAGTATTTTTTTTTTAATTTTTAAAAATTGAGGGTTTAAATTATATTTTGAAAAAATATATTTATATTCGAAATATTCTTTTGTAAAAATATGGCCAAATACAATTCCAACTTCAAAAATTTTTAATACAATAATTTTTTTTATTTTATAACTAAACGCCTACGTAATTTCACTAAATTTTCAAAACTTTTTATGTTGTATAAAATGCGAATTGCATTGTATATATAGTACATACACCCTAAATATTTTATAAAAGAAAATCTGTAAAGTCGGACGAAATATTTTTAAAAGAGAAAAATGATCTAAAACCCTATCAAATTGTACCTGAAATCCTAACTACACACTCCAACTTCACGGGTGTCCTATTATCCACATGAACTTCATATTTCTCTATTTTCTACACAATTAAACGCTGAACTGTTCTAGGAGGTGAAAACACCTCCTCTAGATGTGTTAGAACGCAAGAATACCTTCAATTTTGATGAAAATTTTCTCTTTTTCCAACGATCATCTTGCCCACCATCAAATAAACAATTGCTTTTTCTCCCCACCATTAACCCTTGTTCCTTATATTGAAAAATCATTGTTTTCTCTCAAAAATAAGTAGAAGTTAGTTTTTTATGTTCATTTCTACTTCAAATCATGAATTTAGGGTTTGTAATATGCTCTTATTTCTTATTAAATCTCTAAATAGAATTTTGAATTTTCTCAAAATTCATAAAAAAGAAATTGCAAATGAAAACTTGAAGAAGCTTTTTATGGATGAATAAGACCAATGTTGCTCTTAATTTCATGAATCAACGGAAACCCTAAGTGATAGAGCAAAAACTCGAAAGAAAGGATAAGGAACTAACTTTTTACTAAATAAGTTGATAAACTATGAGATCAAGTTGAAAATATGCAACAATTCCTTTATATCATCAACAAATATGCATATGCAAATAGAAAAGGAGATGAAAAAGAGAGAATATTTTTATGGGTCTTTTATGTTTTAGGAGGAAAATTAGGGGAAAACGGAATTGGGAGTTAAAAAGTGGGGGACCCAGCGCGTGCAATCATATTGGAATATTTGTTTGGTTTATGTGTTGTGGTGAGCGTTTAAGTGTGTAGAAAATAGAAAAGTATGAAGTTCGTGGGTGTGTGTGTGTGTGTTTACTAGGACACCTATAAAGTTCGAGTACGTAGTTGGGATTTTGGGTATAGATTCGCGTGGGGCGGAAGGTGGGGGGGGGGGGTTAGACCATTTTCTCTTTATAAAATGATTTTTTACATAATTTTCTAATTATCGGAATATACTGTGTAAATATATTTCAAAACTTATGTATTGTTGAATGAAACAAAAACCATATAAACTAACAACAAACAGAATTTAAATTTCGAGAATGAAAGATTAATTTCTAGTCTATATCCTTGTTCTTATTAAGTAACTTTGATCTTCTCGTCGTGTCAAGACATCACCAAATAAATTTTTTTATTGGTTCAATCAGTGTTTCTTAACAAAAATAGATTGAACGATGATTCTTGTTATTTTTTGGATAGTATGAGGATGTTTTTTACTCACGATGATTTTTGCCAATAACTCTAGTATGTCGATCCACTGAATTGTGTTCTTTTTTGTGTCTAAATTCTTAAATTGGGAAAATCTCCCTTACTCAAGCAGTATATGTCAACATGAATAATTTTTATTCCAAACACTGTAAAATTTAAGTATATATCAAGATTATACATGTTTAGAATTTTCTCTAATTTTTATAACTTTAAAATAAGTTGAATTGTAACAATAGTTGCAAATTAACGATGTTCGTTGTTTACTGGGCTACAAAGTCAAAAACAACCCTTAGAAATAGCCCTGAAATTAGGAACTGTTAGGAGTAATTTAGGAGTTTTTTTAGAGTGGAACAAACATATATGTTAGTAGGTTATATTGAAGTAGGATTCATTAATAACCGAGTTCATAATACAAAAACCGCTCTGTTTTCCTCTTATAAATATACGAATCTATTTAAAAATATCATAATAAACACACAAGAGAGCTTTTTGGTTGTTTCGTTTCTTTACTTCTCTATTATTCCTGCCATCTTTCTTTTGTTATATGGTATTAAGAGACAGGTTGAAGGAGGAACCTTTTTTTCGTTTAAGTCTTCTTGCCTATCAATTTATCCTGTTGGAGGAGTTTGAAAGTGTGAAGGAAAAACTTTTGTTGTCTATAGCAATGGAAGCCTCAAACGGACGAAATACTCAATGTGCAATCGAAAAACTTCTAGGAACTACTACAAGCATTGGTGAATGTGTATGGAAGCATACATTCAAGATCAGGATATATGGGATTTGATTGTAGGAACTGATCAATAATCATGTCGATACTACTGAGAATGCCGAATCACGAAGGAAATTAAAGATCAATTGTGGAAAATCTCTCTTCGCATTCATGACTTCAATCAACAAGAATCTTATTGATCATATTCGTGATTTTAGCTCTCAAAGAATTTTGGGACACGCTCGAAAGGTTGTTTACCAAGAAAATACAACAAGGTTGCAACTTTTGGAGAATGAGTTGGAAATGTTACAACAGGTAGATATGTGAATATCAGAGATTGATCCTGAAGAGAAGATTAGCGAGCCACGCCTACGATGCTATCTTATTCATGGATTGAAAAAGGAGTACGGTCCTTCAAGGATGGACGCATCAACCATCTGTTGAAGAATTTGAAGAACATGTTTTCTAATCAAGGAGCTTTATCTAAACAAATGTCTAAGAACTTTGAACTTGATAATGTTCTAGATTCTAAAGGAAAGATGAACAAGAAGAATGCATCTACTTGGAACAAAAATAAAGAGGAAGAAACAAACCTGGAAAAAGGTGGAAATCCACACAATGATAAAAATTGCTACAGATGTGGAAAAATTGTGCACATAAAGAAAAATTGTCAAGTAAAACTTTCCAAATGCAATATCATGTGAACCATTAAAAGAGATGAGAAAATGAAATGGGAGCAATGTTTTAGCATCCAAGCTGTTGAACAAAAGTTAGCACAAGATTTTGTCTATTATTCCAACAAGAATAAGAGGGAAGAGTGGATCTTTGATTTTGGGTGGTCACATCATGTAATTAGAGATGATTCTCTATTCTCGGAGATTCCAGATCATCATGGAAATCGATTCAGTATCACAGCTGATTACTCGACATATCCCATGGAAAAAAATGGTGTTGTGAAGATTGATGTTGCTGGTGATAAATCCAAAAGTATTAAATTGCAGGATGTTTATCATGTTCCTGGTTTAATGAAAAATTTAGTCTCAATTCCTCAATATTGTTTGGTCCTAATGATGTTAATGATCTTGAAAATGTAAAAGAAGTATCTGTTGATGTTATTTTTACCGGCAAAAAGAAAGTTTCTTTCTTTGTTATGTTAGAAGGTGAAACTTATGTAAAGAAATCAAGGAAGTTAAAATTCGCATTTTTCAATGCTCGTAAATCATGTAGGCATCACACTTTTTCATCAATCTCTTCAAAAAAAGGTAGAAACACCCTAAACCTGCCAACCTTGGAGAATGTACGTGAAGACGTGTTTTATCAAGGTTGCCAATATAGAAAGTCTTATCGTCTTTCTTTCAAAAGTTCATCAAATCAGAGAACCATAATGTTGGAATTGGTTCATACAGATTTGATGGGACTAACAAAAACACTAAGTGATAGCAGGCATCACTATGTTATGGTGTTAGTCGATTATCACTCAAGGTTCACTTGGGTGAAATTTTTAAAAGAAAAGAGCGAAGCATTATCCAAGTTTATGGAGTTCAATGAGGCTGTTGCAAATGATTTCGAGAAGAAGATAAAATGTCTCCGAAGTGATAATAGCAAAGAATATATTTTGGATGACTTCTTCCAGTATTGTCATGATAATGGAATTGTTCGTCAAATTACATGTGCAGATACACCTCAACATACTTGAAAGAAAGCTTGCCTATCTTACTTTAGCCTATCTTTCATGGTTGCATGACAACATTCTTCCTTGAGAGCTTTGGGCTGAAGCTATTCAATGTGGATAAGATGTGATAAATAGGCTGCCTCTTTGACCAGGTACACAAAAATCCCCTTTTGATATTCTATATAGTCAGAAGCCAAACGTGAACTACTTTCGAGTTTTTGGTTATGTGAGTTATGTTCATGTTCCCAGAACTAATAGAACCAAACTTGATTCGAAAGCGAGAAAATGTCTATTTGTTCTCTATGATTCTCATAGGGAGGGTTGGAATTGCATGGATCCAATGACAAATAAGTTACCATTTCTAGGGACATGGTATTTTATGAAGCGTCATATTTATTTTCTTCTCAAAAGGTTGTAGTTCTTGGAGATAATCAGGATAATTTAGAGTAATTAGTTCTTGAAGTAAATGGGACACCACCTAGTACGAAGAGGCAGAAAGTGTACCTCCGAGTCAGATTATTTTCTGGGAAGGACATGGTGAACATCAAGCAATGAGAAGGTCAACAAGGGAGAAAAGGAAGCTATACTACCTCACAGATTATGAGGTAAACTTAAAATTTATTATGTCACCTCATGTTTCTTTATAGGCATCAGCTATAGAAGAACCGTTAAGTTATGAAGAAGCAAATGATTGTCCATATTGGGAAAGAGCAATGCAAGAAGAGATTTATGCTTTAGACAAGAATGAAACTTGGTAATTGGTACCCAAACCATAAAAAGTGTTTCAGTTACTTGCAAATGGGTATTTCTCTTGAGGAAACCATTGACATGTTTAAAGCTCATCTAGTTGCTCGTGGGTTCTCTCAAAACTATGAATTATACTATGAGGAGACATTTAGTCCAGTTGAGAAGATGGTGAAAGTAAGGTCACTTATTTCTCTAGCTGCTTGCAAAGGTTAGACTTTGTGGCATCTCGATGTAAAGAATACATTTCTTTATGGAGATTTTGATCAAGAAGTATTTATGGAGAAACCTCAGGGTTTTGTCTCTAAGCAATTTCCAAGTCATCTTTGTCATTTGAAAAAATCTCTATGTGGCATGGTAAACTTGCACAATACCTAATATTTTGTGGTTTTAAAGTTTCAAATTCGAATTTTAGTTTATTTATGAAATTATAATCACCTATGTATCTCCTGATACTATTATATGTTTATGATATGATAATAGATGGAGATAGTGAATCAAAAAATTCTAATTTAAGGGCTGACTTGTCTGTTCTCTTTGAGATAAAACAATTTGGGGCATATTTGAAGTTTTTTTGGTTTGGAAATGGAAAAATCAGATCAAAGCTATGTTATGTCTCAAAAAGGCTATGCAGAGAATCTCTTAGAGCGCTTCGACATGGGGGAGTCGAAAGAAAAGATTACTCTAATGGATCAAAATCTCAAGTTGAAGAAGGATGAAGGCCAATCTTTTGAAGATGCTATGAAGTTTCAACAACTAGTTGGAAGTTTGATCTATCTGACTATCACAAGGCTAGAAATATGTTATTTAATTGGTGTTGTTTCTCAGTTTATGCATACTCCAACAACTTCTCATTTACATGAAACAAAAAGAAATTTCCGCTATGTGAAGGTATCTCTTAGTCATAAACTTTGGTACAAGAGGTGTGCAATTTTTTTATCGAGTTGATTTACTGATACAAATTGGAAGATGATTCAAATGATCATCGCTCGAATGCAGGTTACTGTTTTAGTACTAGGTCTGCAATAATTTCCTAGTGCAACAAGAAGAAAAATTTGTCTATTTGTCCATCACCAAAGTTGAGTATACTATAGCAACCATGGCTGCACAAGAGTGTGTTTGGTTGAAAAGATTGATCAAAGACATGTCCCACAAAGTACACTGTTGCGCAAATCAAGTGTGACAACGAAAGCACCATCAAACTTGCGTGAAATATAGTTTTCATTCTTTAATGAAGCATATTGAGATTTACCACCATTTTGCTCCTGAGAAATCTCTAAGTGAAGAGATTGAACAGTTAACTATTCACTACAACATTCAAGTTGCTAATATATTCACTAAAGCTTTAGAGAATTCTAAATTTCAATACTTTCGAGATGCTCTGTGAGTTTTTGATCGTGAGCTTGCACCCAAAGAGAGTGTAATAAATTAGTACAACTTACTGTGTTGTTTATTTACTACATTTACCAAGTCAAAACAATCTTTGAAAGTGGCCCTGAACAATTTAACCAACTTGAGGCATTAAAGTTGTAGGCGTTTTTTTAGTGGCATACCAACCTATAAGGTTATGAATTTACATTAGAAGTAGAAGTCAGTTAATACACACTTTGTTGTTATATGAATTTGAAGCTGCCAAAATCTAGAATAATCAGAAAAGAGACATTCTAGAAAATAAAATAAAACATACATTTAGAAAAAGAATCTACTCACCAACCACATCAACATAAAGGATCCTTAAATGGTATATAAAGCGTAAGAAAATTTGGGACATAAAATATTGAGTCAAGATATAGAAGAGAAAAGCAAAACTTAAATATTTTTTTATAAGTGGGTCATGTTACTCTCACAAAGAGAACATAAATTTTCAAATGATAATTACCATCCACTGCCAATTCTAAGGTTGTAGGTTCTAGTCACCCAGAAATAAAAGAAAAATGAAGCTCATGTGGAGGGATTAAAAGAATCGAAAAGAACACATGTACCCCAAAAGGAGAAATTATTTTCAAGTGATATCTCTTACTTTAATACCCATAATTTAAACTATTAATGCAGTATACCGTGTTTCAGTAAAAAAATGTTGCTTGATACCATCAGAGGACATATATACTCTAATGATATCAAAGATGAAGAAACAGTGGTTGGTGAATAGAACAAGGAGAATCTCAAGTAAATAGATTGGACTGCGGGTCCAACTAGGGTAAATCTATTGAGGTAGGTCTAATTTGAGTAAATAGTTTGCCTAATTGGTCCAATTTTCGTAGTTTTCCCTAAAAAAAACTTGTGCAAATCATATAAAAATCGTTGGGCTTGTATATTGTCCCTTTTTGTAAATTGACCCACATATATTCTCATATATCTATTAAACCTAATTCACCTTTTTGGGTTGTTTATGAACCTAAATTATTACTTGTAACAACTTTAGCTAACTTTCCAATAGAAGGTAGTAGTGGAAGGAGTATTAGTTAATATAGGAGATGCGGAATGAGTGAATTAAAAATAATGAAGGGCCTGGATTAAAAGTAGCTAAATGCATTTTAACGTCTGAGATTAGTTGAGATGTTATCATATACACGTTGATAGAAAAAGAGTGGAGATGTAAAAAGAAACTAGTATCCTACATTTATCAACTTCTACCTTACCTCTTCTCTATTCTTTTTAACTCTGTTCTGATCCTATCTTCTTCTTCTTTCGTTTCAGATTAAGATGAAGGATGTAAGACCCCAAATGAGTTAGTGTGTCTAGATCCTAACATATTCGTCTTAAGATTGTAAGGTCCTAAAATGACTGATAATATGGTTTAGAGGCAGTGTGTAAAGTTTCAGGTGATTTGGATGTTGAACGTCAAGGGACGACCAAAACGTCCGACGACTAGTCACCTATGTGCCTCATGTGCCTATACGTCTTTATATATTGTATTTAATGATATTATCAAGTCTTAAAATGAGTTATAATGATTTTTAATGATGGTATAGGGAGTTTTGAGAAGTTTGGAGGTCAAACGACCAAGAACGTCCAAGGCGTACGAAAGATAGCCCTTAAGACGCTCAAGTGTGTCTTGATGGGGCCTAGACTGTTTGGACGAGTTACAAGTATTGGTTTTGGGTAAAACTCATGTGGGAGGTATATAACATTTTAAGGGTTGTATTTACGTTGGGACGGTCCCGGGGTAAGCTTATACAAAGGCCCCCAAAAGACCCAAGGCTGTCGAGACAAAATGCGTTTGTGCATGTCAATCGAAGGATTTAAATAGCCATTGGTGACCACGAACCATTGGTTGCTTCTCATCGGATGGAAAACTTAATATGGGTCATATCTCAAACCAAAAAAGTCCCAGGACTAATCGAACCGAAGCCAAAGGACGCCAGTCGATTGGGTTCCATTGAATGGTTGCCTGCAACCACTATCTAAGGACTGGTTATTTACAGGGGTGAATGCGAATTCAACCCCACGTCCTAACTGACTATAATTGATAATTTTGACATATATTTGGGTGTATATAACATGATCAAACCCTTGCATAACCTATTAACCATACCATTTCACGTCAACATTGAACCTTCCCCTCCAAAATATTCTCTCTAGACGTCCATTTTTGTTGGGAAAAGCTCAATAACAGCTGGGAGCTTGGATTGTCATATTTCTCAATACTTTTTTAGATATTTTTCATGTAGATATTGTTTTTCCTTCATCTCTAAGTACCCTTCACTTGGCGATTATCGCCAATATTTTCAAAGAAAGTTTCATTATCAAACCTCTTCTACTTCAATCTATCCATGGGTTCCTTCTCAAAACGTTTTTAATGATTAAATCATGATGATTGATGTTAATTTATTGTTTTTAATATTATTTTACTCCAATTGCATGATAAACTCATGTTCCATCCCTAAATCGATTTAGTCCTTGCATGGGCTTTATGATCTTGACTTATTATCGATTGAATTATGATTGTATTACGTTTAATTTCTTATACCTATTGTTATTTACGTTAATTATTGTTGAATTTTAATTAATGGAACCATGAGGATCAATGTGTGAAGATTTAAACATGCTTTGCCTAGTTTTCCATGATTCACTGTAACATTGGCCTTTTAAAGAAAATAGTGGAATTCGATTATATTGTGGTTCTTGCAGATACTACCTATGATGTAATGAGATCATTAATTGTATATAATTGATTCATGTGGATCAATGTCGATTAGCTTATGATTCTTCTACTTCCCATTGATGTCAAAAATAGTATGTTCATTGTAATCTAGTCATTATGGTAATTGTAGTAGGATTTCGTGTAGATTATATTGTCCTTAAAAACTGACTTATATTTATGATATTAATGAATTGTTAGTATGAAGTCTTTATGATCAAAGAAAAGGAGTATTGACATGAATTAATCTAGGTTCTTCTAGCCAACAATTTGAATGTTGTAATGAACATTATGTGATCTTAATTCTAGGGTAGATGTAGAATGATTTAGATTTGATTTATTCATTAGTATACTAATTCCCTAAATGTATATTATTGATACATGATTATTGATGAGCAAACTAGGGGAATTACTTGATGATCTATAACTCTCTAATTCTACCATATCATTATATAGTGCACTATTGTATCAATGATCTTGTGATGACTTGTACATGTTTCGTTTACGATTTAAGACTTATAGCTACTGATATATAATGTATAAATGATGATAAAGGAGTACTGATATGTATCAAAGGGTGAGAAATTGTAAGAATGCTTATCCATCGCTCCTTTACTTTTCTATATTAATGTAGTTGATGAAGCCTTGGGTAATGCTTGTGTTGTATGGTCCACTTACGATGGCGGTTTCTTAAACTTTATTGTTATTATATATGTTTTGCCTGGTCCTTGAAGGCAAATTGATGACATAATGAACCATTGTTCCTTATGATGATCTAATAGACGCTTCTGCCTACTTCCTATTCTAGTTGTGATCTTGGGTTGTATGGCTATTTGTAAACCAGTGTGTATATCCATGTTATGTTAAATTATGTGCTTCCATTGATTAGTTAAAATTTGTTTAATAATTCCTTACTAGGTACCCGCCTATTTGAATGCATTAATTACACAATTAGGAGTCTTAAGTGTAATATGAAGTTTACTGTCTCCTATGTTATTTATTGTTTGTATGCTATGCTTGAAAAGTATTATGGTGTGGCTGGGTGGCTGCCTGATTGTTTCTTTATAGCCATTATGTGATCATGTTGACCAATGTACACAACTCTAACTTACATGCATTTACAAAGTATCTCGTCAAATGGTGTCTAAATTAAAAGGTAGTTCTTTCATATTCACTAGTGTCCTAACTACTATGCTGTAAGATGATGTTTTATGAAGTATGATGTGTTTTCCTTATATAGGATGATTGATAGGTGTAAATAGTATGGGCAAAGTGGTTGGGACTCTTTGCCTATGCATTGCACATGTGTATCTTGATAGGATAGTTTCTATAGTTTTGGTTTGGTTTCTATAGTAATGAATATGAATGTATGACATTGTGATAAGGTGTTTGTGAAAGATTTGCTCACATATATGTTACCACTCACACATGATGATGAATCTCGTCAGTAGATGAGCCTTGAAAGTGTGGTTCAAGTGGTATCCCTAACTAGATAGTGCTAATACATAACATCCGCGATGACGCAGTGTGAAAGGATCTTCTCACATGATTTCGGTGTTGATGAACTTGCAATTTAATGACCTATGAGCTACGATAATGATGGGATGACTTCCTAAGCCATATTTTATACAGTATGTTAATGAAGGCTTTGTAATACATGGAACTTCGCGTTATCATATGGACCCGAGTGAACTTGAATATGAGTGTGTGTCCTTCCTATGTAGGATAGGTAGGTGCACATAAACCCAAACCCACTCATGTGGGGTGGGTAGCCTCATGACCCAAATGGTGGTAGAGTTGATGATCCATAGTAATAATCATCATTCCCCATCTTTCTTGGCCTAAAGAGGGTATTTCACTGTCGCTTTACTTACTCTCCTGTGTCCTCACTACTTTTATACTCTCTTACTCATCCACTTTCCTTCTTCCTAATATTACTCTCTGTTTCCTCATCCCCCCTTCTCCTCGCCCATCTTCTTTCCAAGCCCGCTTCTCATTCTCCCTGTGATTCACTTAGTATTGCCACATGTGTTAAATGTTCTACTATTCTCTACCTTGGTAGGTAGGACAGAAAGCACCACCACACCACCTTCCCCATTTATTACTGCCTTCTAATAACAAAACACAAAACAAGCCACAAATACACCCAATGCGCACCCAACTTTGCGACCCCCACGCCCACGGCCCCACTCATGCGCATGCCCCGCAACCCGCTCGCGCCCACGTCCTTTCCGCTGTCTATCCCACCAACGCGCCAGTTTCCTCACCGCCAAGAATCTCACCTGCTCACTCCCGGCAACCGACTCCCCCGTGCAACGCTACGGCCCGCTACGACGAGCACCCTGACGGGGTACTCCGGTTACCCAAGAACACGGGTCTCCCGTCCCCCTCCACGGGAAAGGACGTGCGACCTTAAAATTCATGTTAGACACCCATTGTCTTAGTGTCCGTGTAAGGTATAGTTTTCCCTTAAGTAAATGGACAATGGAAGTAATGGATAGTAATCCTAACTAGGAGAACTTAAGGTAAGTTTACTTACGATAGTGTAAGTAATTGAACCCATCTTACATTGAACAAGTAGTCTCCTTAGAAAGTCCAGGAAGGGACATGATATATATGATTATTTTATTCCATATAATGCATGACTTTGTTATTTTTGGTCTACTTGTTGTATGAAATGCATGGTATGAACCTATTAAGTTTTCTTGATTATATGCATATGTTTGGACTTAAATGATATATAATGAAGGTCTTTTTCCTAGTTTGGTATGAAGTTAAACCAAAAACCGTTACTTACTTTACTTTACTCTTGGTTCTGTTGATGTATGAAGTGTTAAGGTTTGTGGTCTCATGAAGGGTTTACTAAGAATGTATGGGGTTATGGGACTTCATATGTTAATTTCACTAGTAAACTAAGATTGGGGTCATGAACAAGGTCTTATAATGATATATGAAAAGAAGTAAAAATATGTACAAATGATAGTAGCTTACTGTAAATCCTATAAGTCTTGACTTAAATGTCTGTTTGATATATTATGCTTATATGATGATTCGGTTGGCTTAGGTAGGTTATGTGTATGTTTCCTTGTAGCCTTAAGGTGATGCATTGCACCAAGTATTACTATAGGGTTACTTGGGAGGTTAATGAATAAAAGCAAGAAATGTTCACTGTTAAGTAGGGATAGTTTGCACTATAGTGGCTTCAAAAATGTCATAAATTCTATATATGATATTATGTCATATTTGACCTTTGAATATGTTTATATGAAGTATATGAATGATATAAATGATATGGTATAAAGGTTTTATAAAGATTCATTCAAAAAGGCATGAAGTAATGATTTTAAGAAATTCCCTTTTTAATGGGGGCATGTTTTGCATCGTTGCCACTTGTGCATTCCCTGTACTAATCCCATTCTTCTATAATTTTACACGCAGTGTGTTATGGATGCTTAAAAAGGATTCTACAATTGAGGAGCTTGATATGTGATCCCAGCTCAATGAAAGGGGTCCTTAGTTCCAAAGATTCCCTACTCATAGTCTTAATGTAAAATGTTAAAGATTGTATAGTTTATGTCTTATGTTTTTAAGGGTCGTGTCACTACTGTACTTAAAGTAATTTGTTTGGAGTCTAAGATGACAACGATACTTAGAGTCTAAGTGTGTAATTCTATATTATATATATGTTATATATATATATATATGTAGATAATAATCTATATATATATGTATATATATATATATATTATATATATATACATATTACTATTATACATATAATATATATAATATACATAATATATATACATATACATATATATATTACTATACATATATATATATATTATTAATATTACATATATAGTATATATATCGATATATATATATATATATTATAAAGTGGAAGTTTCTAGCAGAATGAAATTGCTATGACACATTTTTAATTTTCAATTTACTATGTCAATGCGATGAATGATAATCATTGGCTTGTATAAGACCTCCGAGAGATCAAGTAAGCCATGTTACTTCTAGGGGGTGCTCCCCGGATGTGACAAATGAGCTTCATCTTGCTATCTTTATTAGGTTATGTTTCAATTCTGTAAATTAGATTAGTTATTGTTAGATTTTTAGTTTCAATTTCAGATAATCAAAAATTGTTCCACAAATATTTATTGTTTTTTATTTTAGTTACTATTCTATTGCATTTCGAGTCAAATTCATAACAATTGGTATCATAGCCACTGCTTCCACAGCTTTAGTAGGTCACTTATGGACAAAGGCAATCGAATGAAAAGTATGGACGAAAAGTTTGCCTAGTATGATGAAGTGTTGATCGAAATCCAAAATGGGCAACAAAGTTTGACGCCCACTTAGCATGGAATTCAGGGTACCTTAAAGCTCCTACTTAAGCTTTTTAATGTCATGGAGCATGGTCAAGCGAGAGATGATTGGATCCTTCCTCTTCCTGTTCAGGATGCTCAATCGGCCTGACTTAATTAGACACATAGTTCCTACCCCTAAATAGGAGTTTCCTAGATTCAAAGGCTCGAATACTAAGGTATAGGTTCGTAAGTGTGAGCGTTACTTCAATCTATATAGAATTGATGATGCTCAAAAGGTCGAGGGTGTAACCCTTACTTGAATAGAGATGCAAAGTTCTGGTATTATTACATGGTATTGAGTAGAGATCCAATCACTTGAGACGAACTAAGGGAGGAAATTTGAGTAGAGGTCTAGTCACGTGGTATTGAGTAGAGGTGCAATCCTTTGCATTGAGGAGAGGTCCAATCACTTGGGACGAACTAAAGGAGGAAATTTGTGATAGGTTTGGAGATGTTCTGATGGAAGAGGTGGTAGAAGATTTTAACAAGTTCACCAAACTGGGGAAGTTGAGGATTTTTTATGAAAATTTGAAGATCTAAAAGCTTAAATGATCATGTGAAACCCCGAACAAAATGAATCACACTTTTTTTTCTAGCTTTATTAGAGCCCTTTAAGAGGAGATTAAGTTTGCTGTCAAAATGTTCAAGCCTAAATTAATTTTGCTGTCAAAATGTCCAAGCCTACTAGTCGTAGTTTTGCTATTTAGCAGGCTAGTATGCAAGAAAAAACAATCAAGGTTGCATTGAAGAAGAATAGACCACCTCCCAAAACATTAGGAAATGTACTTATTGCAAATAACCCTATGTTTCCTAGATCAGCACCTGCTACTCAGAAACCTGCAAATCGCAGACTCAACTCTGAAGTATATGAATATTGAAAGGATAATCACCTCTGTTTTAGGTGTGGTGAAAGGTACACCCCAGGTCATACATATAGAATAAAACAATTACAATGTAATTTAGGTTGTTATTTACCTCTGCACATAGATGATCTGCAAGAGGTGGATGTTAAGGTGACTGTTGATCTTGATGCTGACATACCTGAGGCTCTATGTCTTAATGCTCTGTCATGAAATTATAATGGGGTCAATACCATTCTAGTTGCAGTTTGGGTAAAGAAGAGGTACCTCTCCAATTTAGTCAACTCTGACAGGATCCACAACTTCATAAATGAGTTAACTGTAGTATAAATTGGTTATTAGTCTTGTTACATGCAACCAATCAGAATAACTGCTGCTGATGGCAATTTTGTATATTGCAATTCCAAGTGCCCTCATTTCACTTGGAAAATGGGGAGAAAAAACTTTGTGGAAGACTTACTAATCCTCAAGCTAGGGGTATGTGACGTTATATTAGGTAAAGAGTGGATGAAGAAGTATTACCCTACTAAATTTGACCATGAGAAACAATGTGTAACCATTGGAAGAAAAAGTAACAAGGTGGTTTTAAGGGAAATTTAGGACAAGGGTCATATTAGCATGATCACTGGTAGTACTATGAGTAAACTATTTTCGAAGGGTCAAACCATTATGGCTCATTTGTTCCTTATCCAATATACTGGTACTAAAGTTATAGAAGTGTTGAATATTTTAATTCAAGGGGTACTCTCTCACAACACTAACGTGTTTGCTCAACCCAAATCTTTGCCACCTGCAAGACCCTTTATCATACTATTCCTTAAAACTAGGAACATCAATAGTATCTCTCAGACCTTACAAATATAACTACTATCAAAAGGAAGAACTGGAGAAACAAATAGAAGAAACACTTAGTAATGATATCATCCAACACAGTAGTCACCTTTTTCTTCACCAGCATTGTTGGTTAAGAAGAAAGATGGAACTTTTAGGTTTTTTGTGGATTATAGGGGTCTAAATGAAATAAACATTAAAGATAAATACCCTATACAATAGTGGATAACTTATTAGATGAATTACAAGGGTCTGTGATTTCTTCAAAGGTGGATCTCCGAGTTGGATACCATCAGATCAGGATGAAGCCTAAATATTTGTTCAAAACTGCATTTAGGACCCTTGTGGGTTATTATAAGTTCACGGTAATGCTCTTTGGGATCACCAATGCTCCTGTAACCTTCCAGGCACTAATTAATCAGGTATTTCGACCCCTACTCAGGAAGTTTGTCTTGGTGTTTTTTTTATTACACACTAGTGTATGGAGGTTCCTTGTGTGAAACTTAGATATTAAAGCACACACCTAAATCACCCTACCTATGTGAATTGGACGAACTTCAAAGTACAACCAACTTAAGCTTGTTTTCCACTGATTATTTTAGTGTTAGTCCATTTCTAGCAAAGTCTAAAGGAAATATTTGTTGCGGATTTTGGGTTCTGATGGAACATACTGATGAGGTTATACACCAAGTACACACGTGATTCTGCTCTGGTAGACGTGCACGCACAATTCAGCTCTAGAAAAACTCCATGAGTAGGTCTCATGCAGTCAATGTAGTTCACCTAAAGGTTGTGTTTGAAGTTCTTAGAAAACAATCATTGTATGCTAAGAGATCTAAGTGCTCATTTGGTCAATCAAAAGTGGAGTATCTAGGACATATCATTACTTCTGAAGGGGTTTATACCGATTCATGCAAGGTCCAGTCTTTGAGTGAAAATCCTACCCCTACCACCTTCCGAGCACTTAGAGGTATTTTGGGGCTTACGGGATATTATGGTATGTCCGCAACTATGGCATCATTTGCAGGCCCCTAATTGATTTATTTAAAAATGATGTTTTTAGGTGGAATGAAGAGGCTGATCAAGCCTTTATAGCTTTGAATCATGCCATATTCACTGCTCCTATCTTAACTTTACCTAATTATACTGAATATTTTATTGTGGAGACTAATACAAGCTTAACTGGAATAGTGTTGTTATTATGCAAGGTAGTAGACCTATAGCTTACTTCAGAGTAGTTTTGGCTCCTAGACATAAATGTAAATCCATCTATGAAAAGGAATACATGACACTTCTTAATACTATAGACAAATGGAGACAATGTCTTCAATATAAGCACTTTGTGGTCAAAACCAACCATGACAACCTAAAGTATCTCCCGGAGCAAAAGTTGCATTTGTTGTGCAACAAAAGGGTCTAACTAAAATTTTAGGTCTAGACTATGAGGTGCAGTACAAAAAGGATACTGAGAACAAGGTGGCAGATGCATTATCTAGGCATTTTGAGGATAAGGAAGGCATCATGCGCTATGACTTAGTTTGAGTATGTTCATCTTTTGTGTGATATGGTTGCCACTTGGGTGCAAGAAAATCCAGTACAAGCTGTATGCGATATCCTGGAGTCCACACACTAAATATCTGAGTTATCCGTGGCTCATGTCCGTCTATCTCTTCATTATTCTCTAGTCTTTCTAAGCAGACAGGACAAGGTATTTAGTGGGACAACACTGGATGCGATAAAGACACGAATTGATTCCCCACCTTTACATGACTCACCTGTGGTGGTGTGTCATTATAGACAGCTTGGCCGGTAACTATAAAAGGTTAGCACCAGTGTTTTATTGGCATGGAATGAGGAAAATGGTAATACAACATGTGGAGGCGTGATGTGTGCTAACAAAGTAAAGATGAGAATGTACCTTATCCAGGTTATTACAACCCCTGCCCTTTCCTGATCAAGAATGAGGCATGTAAGAATAGATTTCATAGAAGGATTCCCTAAGTTGAGAGACAAAAGAGTTATTCTAGTGGTGCTGGACAACTTTATGGCCTTATACCACCCTTATACCCTCAGCCGCACAAGTAGCAAACCAATTCTTTAAGCATGTACAAGTACGCTCCTAGGTGTTCCTGAGCTTCCCTTTCTTCACCGCTGTCCCAGTCATCATTTTGAGCAATTTTAGGCCCGAACTTTCTTTAGTTCCGGGGAACTCCGTTAAATGCCTCGAGCCACACCTCTCCCCACCTCACAAGTTGACTGGCCACAGCCTGGAAAAAGTTCCTACGTGCCATAGCAAACACTATTGGATTCTGCCTTCATCGACCCCACCTCAGTCAAGGTGTGGTTGCACCTCGTTTATCTCATGTGGTACACTAAAAACATCACAGTGGTCATTTAAGGCTCTCCCTTTACATGAAGACATTGTATGGTTATACACCTCATCAATTTGGCTATTTGCCCTTATGCTGACCACTACAGTCTGTGTAGTCGAAGATATAATCATTGAAGCGATCGACACATTGACCACACCCACCTCTTTGACACTTGTTGAAAGCTAAAGCAAAGAATGACAATGCTATATAGATACAGTAGAAGAAAACTAAAGGGACAAATGGGGTGCTTTTTGTTCCTTCAAAGCCTCCATCGCTCATGCAACACACATTAGCATTGGATGGAGATCAAGCTAGTTCCAAGTACTCTGGTCTGGTATCGAATGACGGGCAGGCGATAGGTGGCCACAAAACTGGCTATATCGATCGAGTTAGGTCCTCATCTTTGTGTTTACGCAATCCCTTGACCCCCCGACACACACGGGGCACTCGCTGGTAGTGTCGCCATTTTGCTACTACCCGGATGAAGATGGCCGTCTGTTAAGCCCTCCAAATATTGCAAAGGTCAGTTGGTCGACAGATCATGGGGCAAGGAAGGCATCATAGGTCTTGGTTCAGATGGTCGACTCTTGCACCTGAAAGGAAGCAATTGAGGCCCACTGCCTGCTGTGAAACGCCAAGTTTCCAGCCTTCCCCATGCGTCCTTGAAAGTGTACCAGGCTTGTTTTCACTCGGGCACGGTTATGTCCCTGCTTCCTCTCTGTTCCCCCCTCGAAAACTTCGTACGTAGGCCAGGGAGTATTCGTTCTATAGGATACGAGTAACGCCCTGTTTAGTCATTGTTGAGCTCGCCGAGTTTTCTTTGCCCCACTGGCTGAATTTGGTCTAACACGACCCCCTCGCCGGACGTCATGGGCCGACGGACTGGCGAGGGATGGAGGTCATCGTTAGTCACACACAACACTTAAGAATCTGAACGTTGGGGCACTGATGAATGATGCGCTCGCTGACGTAAGGAGGGAGACAGCATTTGGAAAGGTGGCCGGCCCGTGACCCCCTGTCGGTCATGACAGAGCCAGGGCCGTCACCGACCCTTTATACTGCCAGATCTGTTCTCTGATACTGACTGATGACGGAAGCCCGCAGAGCGGCCCGTTGCCGGCACCGGGACGGGTGTACACCCTGCCTCCTCCCTCGGATGGGCGTTGGATTTCCTTTTTACAGGCTTTCAGGGGCCCTTTGGGCCTATTCTGCTTCCGGCCTTCTAAGTGACCTTGGCCTTACCTCTTACCTACATTCCATCCCTTAGGTGGGTACCGCAGGCCCACCCACCTTGGCAATCCCTCGGGGGTCTTTTTCCCCCCCTCTTTTCTCCTTCATTTCTCTGCTTCTTAGGGTCACCAGCCCAGGGTTTTGAATCCGCAACAAATCGAAGCCCCGCGGCGCGACGGGGCGGCAGCGCACCGCACCTGCCGCGACGCCCGCGCAGCCCGCGGAGGCCAGCCCCACGAGTCTTTGCCGCTAGCTTGCTTGATCTACGACTTCTTCGGTGGCCGGTCGGTTATGGTTTTTACCGCTATCCAGTAAATTTCATAGCGACTGCTATGGTATGGGTAGTTATTGTCCACCTGCGAGATGCTTAATTGGTATGCTTGTCGTCCTGTGATTCTATAATTGGACCCCTACTCCCTGCGCAGCTATTGAATTTTACTCCTGCAGGTATGTGCACTGATAAGCTACTCTTGTACTGCACCAGCAATAGTATAAATCGAGAGAGTTGCTGACCCCCCCGACTGCGGTTAGAGGACACGCACGTCACGTATCGGAACCCCCGGGTAGCGATATAGTCCTAGACGGAGCGGAGTGTATCACGTTACCGCCCCCCCCCTAGGATGAAATAGCAAGCGATTCGACTTGGTGTTCAACGTGTGCGTCACAGGAGTAGAATCGTGGAATCGGGGTGTCACCTTCTACACCCGCTGATTCAGTAGAATCTGGATCGCGGTGTCTCCTGTTCCGCCACCGAGGATAGATAGGCTCGGGTGTTCACGAGACCGACACGTAGAATATAAGGGAATCCGGGCTGTCACCAGTTCCCGACCCCCAGGCTAGTCTATGGAGCGAGGTGTCACGTACCCACCCCCGAGCGAAATAAAGATAATGCCCTCTGACAGCTTGTTTAACTATCCTTCAATCTAAGAACATGTTCCCCCCCCCCAAGGTAGGTATTGGTGTTGAGGGCTTAAAACTCCTCATGAGTGACAATTGGGGTGCCTTATTGATGATTTGTAGAACTTAGTTGTGGTTGCCACTTCTGTTGAGTCTTCAAGTTGATTTATGATTTATTTGTGATTATATACTGTTGTCTGAGTTGAGTGGCGATGATATTTGCTAATACTTAAGTGACTCGTGTTTGTTATGGACCCCTATGTGTTGTAGTTTTCTTTCTTTGTTATCTGTGGCGTGACAATGTACCCACCCTCCCGTCGTTTCCCCTAATCCGCCCCCTCTCGCCCGTCTTCATTACCACGGATTGTAAAGGTGAGACTAATTGCTATCCTGATTGGATGGATCATCGTGCACAAGTTGATCTTGCTGTCCTTGACGTTCCGTGGCGTCTTCGCTCGCCATTTTTCTGATATTTTTACTTCTTAGGCTTATTCTTCGATTAGTACTTGAGGCATAGCATGTTTTGTTGGTGATCACTTCCAGGCTTTGGGCCTCATACGTATGATGTGTTACCGTGTTCTGTTGATATCGCGTCTCATAAACTTGAGTTAAGGCCCTTCCGGTGTATTTGATATTATGGTTGCCCGTTCGGAAATGGACGTTGGTTGGTCGCTCACATCGTAGGAGTAAAGTTCGAGGTGTCAGTCGGTTCCCCGTTGAGTGGGTGTGAACAAACTAGGTGATCCGAGGAATAGGTTGTGGTCTCCTCACACAAGACCAGGTCCGTCGAGTCTTAAGGAACCGGTATTGGTGGGCCGCCTTTTACTGGGGTAATGGAGGCTTATTAAGCCTTTAGGATCAGCTTCTATTCATTATTTCTTGCTGCTATTCGGTGGCTCCAATTGGTATAAGCGTGGATAAAAATTGGTATTGACATCTTCACTCTGTTTCGCAGATGGTTTAAATAGAGCAGACGACTACGGTCCACCCCGAAGGCACCGGCGGGACCGGGCTACGTCTGGAGCTCGTACCATGGGGATGTAGCCGAGGAAGGCGCCCACGCGCAGAAGAGGCCTGGTAGTAGTGGTGGGAGGACGTCCTCTAGCGGAAAGAGGACGACGACACTAGCCACGTCTGGTCCAGGGCGATGACTCCATCCACCGACAGAGGATAAAGTAGGTAAGCGAGCGGTGAGAAAAGGGGCGAAGATGAACCAAGTGCCAGCCGAGAGATTAGAATTGCACACCAACCTACCCAGAGATGATTCAGTCAGGTTTCTTACTCTAGAGGAACAGGGGTTCATGGGTACCTCGGTAAACACGACAATTAAGTCTTCACTACAGACTGTAGTTGGGGGTCCACCTCAGATCGGGTCAGACAGCTTCTGTTCTGAGGACCTAATGCTTGACTCCAGGAGTGTGGATGGTGTGTGGGGAGACGGAAATTTATTAGGAGAACTCGTCCAAAAAAAGTGTTATTAGACATCCTCGAATATGTAGAGTAAGAAGGTGGATCATGGTAGAGGCAATTATTTGGAGACGCGGTTGGACGAGGTAATGGCGGTCCACCAAAACGGCGGGTGGGTTAGTAGGGGTCAATTCTTTACGGTAACGGCGGGAAATGGAGCCCATACAGCACAACGTGGTGTGGAAACAAGGCAGCACAGGGGGGATGCGAGGTTAGGCCCATTGGTCGCTTCCCTGGTAGCAGTCCTGAAGCGGATGCATAGCTGCGGTTAGTCCCCGGTATATCATTTTGTTTGTTGCATTGCCTGGCTTCTGTATGTTGCTCCTGGTCCTCACCCACTTTTCATCTATGTATCTTCCTACATTTTGCTCCTGTCACTTACTTTCCTTGGTGACTGCTTGACATGCCTATTCGTGTTCTACTCGGTGGGTGAGTCGTGCTAGTTAGTTGAAAGGGTATCTGCACCCGGATCTCGGTCTGGTCTGCTGACCTTTGTGGGGCGAGCCCATACCCTCCTGTCGACTTGGTCCTTTCTTCAGAGTGGTTGATTTCGTACAATTGTGGGCTATGACTTGGCTTCTCCCACCTTTTGATCCTTAGATGAATGCAAACCCTGTTCCCGTTGGCCAAGACTGGGGCCGCCCCAAACAACCATCCGTGTGGGCGGTGCCACACTTCACCAAATAGATTCGGATCGTTTTCCTTTCTTGTGCGAAGAGAGATGGTTTAGGAAGGGTTGTTATAGCTTGGCTTGGACACACGACTCCGGGGATGTACTACCCAGTAAGCCCTTCCTTTGAGCTCGGTACTTTTGTCGAATAGTCCACGCGCGTAAGTGCGATGTGTTTACGGCAGACTATCCTGGGTATGCCACACGGATAGAAGTCTATTGACTTTCCCTGCAATCGATCTTGAAAACCGGATGAGAGGGTAACTCCGCCCCATCTCCTACCCCCTTATAGAATGGCGCTCCAGCAGAGTAAGGGTGAGGTTCAAGTGTACCCCAACACTATGCAAGAATCGAACTGTAGGGCCGGCTTATTAGAGCCGAGTGCATCCCCCTTGGGGTGCTCTGTTACTGTTTGTGACGCATAAGATGGGCAGTCTTCGGATGTGCATAATCGATTACCGGCCTCAAGTTAAAATAAAATAAACTGTTCACGAACCAGTACCCTAGTCCTCGCATTGAGATTCTGTTAGCTCCGGGTCCAACCGGTGCTGGTGTGTCCATCTCCGCTTGCTTGGGTCGGGTCTGCATCAATGGACCCTACGGCCAGCGCCTGGTGACCAAAGACTGGCTTTTCGACCCAGGTATGGGCGCATCTAGCATATTCTTAGGTAATGTCCAGTTTGGAACTAACGAACATGTACCCAATGCTGACATTTCAATAGAGCTTGAGAACGGTGTTTATTTTTAAGCCTATTGGATCCTTTGTAGATGTCTTTATTGATGAATCTACTGATGTATACTCCAAAGAGTAAGAAGGAAATGAGGCGCATTTGAGAATGTGTTGGAATGTGAGGGAAGAAAAAGCTTTATGCCAAAATCTCAACGTGTGAGGTTGGTTCTAGTGCCCGTGTCCTATGGGGAATTGCGTGGTTTCATAAGTGTATGGGGATGATGGAATGGAGTCCCTCTAGATTCGTAAGGTTAAGTGAGTAGTAGTTGAAAAAATGGGGGTTGGTAGACTTACAATGTGTCAGAATAAGAAGCTTTGTTGGTTTAGCCAGTGTTAATACCGTCTCGATTTGTAAGCGTTGTATCGTCTTCTATTTTGTGTTTCCCCAATCATGACCGACTATCCAGCTAGAGAGTCCCAATGTGCAGATGGTGGGTTGGAGTATGTTGGAGGAAAGCTTTCCGCCACTCAAGCCCGATTGCCGACTACCGCACCTATCCATTACCTGCCCGTATGTCGCGGAGTCAGCCCCTTCCTTAGATGTATTGTGCAGCACCTCCTCTAATGGTTTGGGCAGAGGTAACGCCACGCGAACATAGACCCTGCTCCTTGCTTCGCGCTTCATGCAGCCAATATACACGGTGCCCTGCCTGAACGTGCATTCTCCCCATCCCCCCGATTTGGCGGTTGGCATGCCGAAGTAGTGTTTGCAATTTGTAACCGTATGTGAGACACTATCTATGTAATGGGGTGTTCAAGTGTGACGTCCTGCATACGGGCTCCCTCTGATACGCACTCAGTAGCTCATTCCTCCCCGGGCACGCTTTGCCTTTGAAGCCGGCGGCGTCTGGCGCCTGCTGCAGGACTCTACTGGATCTTCATCACATTGACGTACACTCGGAAACGGCACCCATGATAGTGTCCCCTCGTGACACGACCTTAAGTCGAGACCAGCTGGGAGCCTGGGTGTTCGCTCATTGCCGCGCCTCTATCGACGCACCTTGGCTCAGCGAGGTCATAGGCCTCGCTAATGACCAATCTGATGGTTGCCGAACGCGGAGAAGGGGGCTTTTGGCCAGTGGTGGAGGACCCGATGCTTCTCTGCCCAACCTAAGGGCCCCACAGTTTGCTGCTGCGCGCCAGCCTCCGCCCCGCCCTTCGGGATCTGGTGTGTGGCGCGGAGCGGCTAGACTTCAAACGGCGAGTACGGCTGCGGGAAGGTGTTTGCGCCTTACGGGGAGTCGAGGTAAATCTAGGGTGCCCCCTGTTGCTGATTTGCTCCACCCTAGCTCTACGCGGCTCATTATGTTCGGGATGTATTCTTCTGTCTGGGCACCCAAGATGTCCGTAAGAGCCCATCAACCAGCAACACTTTGTGGTGCGCGTCAAGAATGACGCGGCGAACCTTGGTGGATTTGTGCCCCAATGTCCACTGCAATTGTCAGCCAAGTAAAGGCATGCCCCCTCGAGGCCCGGCGGCCGGGCCCCCCTCCGCGGCATGCTCCTCTTCTTGCAGTGGTCAGTGGGCGCGCATTTGTCCCTGGCTTAGTGGTGGTCTTACACAGACCATGGGCCTCCTCCCGTTTGATTATCATTTGAGAGTCATGTGAGGCCCGATCTCATGCCGACTGCTCCCTTCCTGCCGGGCTCCACGAGTGCACCCTCCACTGCCGACGCGTTTCGCGACACTTCCACTTCTCCAGACCCGCAATTTATTCCCGGATATGGTCACATGCCGTTACCCCTTTCCGTCATATCAATAGAGGTCCGCCACTTTCTTCTCGGGATTTTGGCGCCAAATCACTGCCCTATAATCTCAGTACTCAGGTTTCGACTCCTTTGATCCTGGCATTCCCCCCATTCCAGCCACCGCTGGGCACAGACTGAGACACGAAAATAATTCAGGGTGCCAGGTAAGAAATATTTCGCGCCAGGAAAACATTCGTGCCGTGGTGCTCGAATTGGTTTGGTTACCATTGGGCTCACACCTATCTTCCCCTATGAGCCGCGATTTGACATCCCCATACTCAGCCATACAGACTCACGAGCATTTGAGATGAGGATCCTTTCGGCGCATTGTCGGAGGAGCTGTCGGTTCTCCCATGGTTGGTTTGATGCCATTCGCGGTTGGCCCTTGGGGCCTGCCCCTTTGATGGGCTTCCTTCGAGGCCGGTGCAACATCTATTCCCGGCACCGCTCTTTCGCAGCCTTCACGCGTCGCCCCCGGAGTAGTCTGCAGAGGCCAGGTTAGGGACTTGGAGTTCATGGAGGCGGTGAGCCATGTTGCTGACGGTTTCACCCCCTGATAGTGTTGAGGCCGGTTTTGTAACACACACGCGGGACGCGTCAGGTCCGCCTACTCCCCGGTCCCCTGTATGGACACTTTGAAGCACCCTTCGGCGGTGGGTTGCGGTCGTGTACGCAGTCGCCTTTTTCCCCCCGGCTTATGTCACGGCGTGGCCTCCGGGTCTTTCCGGGTCTTCTATGTTGACCCGATCCTGGGCTGCACTTACCTCCGTTCGTGGGACCCTCAGTTTGACCACTGATAGAACCTTGCCTATCATGAGTAGGGAGCTTGTTGCCCATTTGATCGCAGCCCTTCGCCCGTTGAGCTTCCCAGGGCGCTGCTCATCCCGTTCCCCTGGAAGTTACGCACGCGCCGGCTTGCAGCGTCCTTGGGCGCCGGGGTCTGTGCTAGGCCTACCGCCAACAACCCGCACCACCTGTTTCCCTGTTAAACAGGTCTCCATTTGCCACGTTGTTTGTCATGCTTACTACATCGTCGAGGTTGCACGATGGGTTAAATTGGTCTCTCTTGTCACCAAGCCCTCGGTTCGCGTTTTGAGCCGCACGCTTCTTCTTTTGGAAACACCCATCGTGAGGGCGTAGTGACGGACACCCAGAACGAACGTCATAGGGAGCAAAACGAACAGGGGACCGTCGCGGGGGTTCATCGTTCCCCCAACCTTGACTCTGCCACTTATGGGAACTCGCTCGCCTCAGATTCCCACTCCCGACGGAGAATAAGGATAAACGGATGCCGAGAAATGGCCGTCTAAGTGCGATGGCAGGGCTCTTCACAGACCTTTACTGAAATTCGGTCCTGACCTGTGACGGATTCGCAGCAGTGTCGGAGCGGTCTAGTCGCAGGGCAACAGGCCAGTCACAGACTGCGTAATCCAGTGTGCTTGTGGTCGGATTTCTTGTTTAATAAAGTTTTTACGACGTTTTGGGACTATTCTGCTAATATAATATAAAGTTAATGGGTATATATATTCGAAAAATTCAATTACTTAGTGGTACGAGGAGGACAACTGGATAAAAGTGGGTACTGTTTACATTCTTTGAGATACTTAATTATATGATCTTAGGGTAAAGTAAAAGAACCGGGTTTGAATAAGAAAATATAAAACGAACGAGGGAGATAGGAGAGAAAACGAGAACTGAGAGACAGAGAAGAACGAAGAGGAAAGCAAAGACTTGAGAGATTTAGATTGCTTAGATCACGAATTCTTCGGATGGAGGTAGGTTATGGTTTTTACAGCTATTCGTAGTAAATTCTTAATAGCAAATGATATGTATTTGGTAGTATTGTAACCCTTCTATATGTTAATTGGTATGCTTGTCTGTATGTGTGATTTTGGTTTGTATGTTAGTTGAATACAATCATCATGATGAGTATTGAATTTTAATCTTGAAAAACCTCTTGTAATGATGATGCCTTAGTATAAAAAGAAGGCTTGATGATAAAGAATAGGTTAGAGGAATCGGTTGTAGTTCTCGACACCAGTGGGTAAGTTAATAGCGGCTCGAGTGTCCGTTTCGAACCAGGATAGAATAGGGATAGGGTGTCACGTGCCGACACAGATATAATATGGATCGGTCTCTGTTTCGACACCAGGATTTCAAGACTATGGCCTCAGTGCGGTGATCCAACGTCATACAGAACACCAGGATAGAATATGGACGGGTGTCACGAACTGACAACGTAGAATTAGGGCTCGGGTGGTCACGGCTCAGGACACGGATAGTATATGGCGGATTGCCGTACCACCACAAGAGACGCGAACTAAAGATAATGAACCTTGAAAGATGTTAATATACCAATTGTCAGAAACTAGTCCCAATGGGTATTGGGTTTGGAGCTTGAATCCTATGAGTGAATTGGGGTGCTTATTGAGAATTTTCGAACTTGTGTTGCCTAAATGTGAGTTTATATAATTGATTTATATATTATGATATATATGTTTTCTATTTGGAGTGGCCGATGATACACCTACTCAGTACTCGTGTTTGTACTGACCCCTACTGTATGTTTCTTGCTTGTTTATGTGGAGTGCAGCAACAAACATACCGTCGTCGTCAACCAAACGCAACTCTAGCAGTCTTCATTACACCGGATTTCAGGGGTGAGCTCAGCTTCTAGCTTGACTGGTCATCTTTTCATAGGTCTTGATTGCCTTGAAAAGTTCCGGCATAGACTAGCTTGTATTTATTTTAGCTTCTTAGATCTTCTTTAGATTTAGAATTAGATAGATGTTTTGTGGTGAGACTTCCAGGTTTGGGAATAATAAGTATTGATGTTTTTTTATAAGTTATGTTCGATTTTCTAAAATGAGTTTAAGTCTTCGCATTTTATTTGTTATTTATGGTAGAGAACGCTTGGAATGGTGGTTGGTTCGATCACATAGTAGGATAAGTGTGGGTTCCAGTCGCGGCCCGTTTTGGGTCGTGACAGATACGGAAGGAGTCGATTGCAAATAATAAAGGGCCTTGATTAAAAGTAGCTAACTGAAGTTCAACGTTTGAGATTAGTGAAGATGTTATCATATACACGTTGATAGAAAAGTGGAGACGTAAAAGGAAATTGGTATCCTATGATTCTCAACCTCTTCCTTGCCTCTTCTCTCTTCTTTTTCAACTATGTTCTGATCTTGTCTTCTTCTTCATTCATTTCAGATTGACATCAAAGGAGACTTATCTTGATATATTTACTTTGTTCTGTTTCAATTCTGTAAATTAGCTCAGTTATTGTTAGATTTTTGGTTTCAATTTCAGATAATCGAAAATTGTTCCACAAATATTTACTGTGATTTAGTTTAGTTATTGTTCTATTAAATTTTGAGTTAAATTCATAACATTACTATTAGGGGTCGTTTGGTGTGTTTGAAAAGGGGAGATAATCCCCATGATAAACTTTAAGTACCTGTATTGCCTTTTGTGCAAGCTCCGGATAACTCTCTCCCAGGATTATGAGATTGAGTACCTAGGGATAAGTTATCCCTCACATTGGATGGTATAATAATCTCGGGATAAAAATAGATAATTGACAACATGCGATTGTGTAAGCCGGGACAGTTATGTATATTTACAGGATGGTGAAGATCAACAGAAAGAATAGTTTACGAAAGGGGTATTACGGTGATGATTTATGGGGCAAGATGGGAGAGGAAAATTAACTATATAAAATGAGTACTTTTATTATGAATTTTATATCAATTCTTATATTTATTTTATTTTGATTTCTCATTAATTTTCTTCTCTTTAACAAACAAAAGAGAGAAGTTCTATATAATGAGATAAATAAGAAAAAAGGTTATATTTTTAAATACACATTATACTTATCAATATGGAATACTAAACAATTAATTCATTTAAACAAAATAAAAGGGCTAGTATTAAATTAGAAGAAATGTAATTAAAAATCTCATATACATAAAATAAAAAAAATTAAACACAGTGTAGTGATTTTTGTAAACAAACCATTTGTTTCTTAAAATATAGGTCAATAATATATGGAGTGATTTTGAAACTAATAACAACAAACTGGGAAACATTCAATAACAGAAATATATCCAAGCGCAACTTCTCACATCATAATAATCCCAACATAAGCTTATTGGCAAATCTCAACGCGCTGGTGGTAAAATTGATTTTTCCAGCCCAAATCAGGTAAACAAGCTTGAAGTAGAGAGGTCACAAACAAGTGGTAGAATGAAAACAATGGTCAGGAGGACAGCTAAAAGAAAGTAATGAGGCATATAGAGCAAGAAAATTTGACTCAAGCAAAAGATCTGAAATTCATTAGCAATAAAAGCACAAACCGAGAAAGAACGTTGGTACTACACAAAACTCTATCTGAACAACGATTGGGTTCACCCCCAGAGTGATCACTGAAAATGTCGGACTTCTGTTCCTTTACCTACACGTCTCAAATCACACGGGACACTTCCTCAACTGTGTGCATCCCAAACAGGTTCCGATAGTATAATCTTTCCTCTCTGGTGTTAACGACGTTTGTTTATATAGTCACTGAACGTGCGTGTCTGTAAGTTTAAAGTGTTTTATGAAGTGTTAGGCCGAATGGATAAAAATAGATTTTCAGGACTGTTTTGTTGTATATGAGAACAGGAATAGATTTTCAAAGTAATAATAAAGAGGATTGCGATTACATTGTCGTTGTATCCTGGCTATAAATTACTGCAAAGCCTTCCTCCGTGATAACCTACACTTTAGGTGGTGAAACTATGTCCAAAATTTTTTATTTGAATTTTCGTAAACTAATTCTTCTTTTTTTGGGGACACTCAAAGGGAGAACAACTTCAAGTTTAACTTAACAATATTGAGTAGCTGAAAAAAATATTTGTCTGTGATTAGTAAATTTGATTTCTAATCCTTTTCTCAAATGAAATACTAGGTACTTGTCCACTAGTCTCAATGAAGATGGCAGTACTTTAATAATGATGGTCTCGTATTGTTTTAAATTTCGCTATGACTTTGTTCAAGGTAATCATTAACAGTTATGTTATTGGATAGGATATATTAGTTCTTGCGGAATATAAATCAATGGAGTCCCCATGACCTTGGGACATCAAAAATCCCTTTAGTACTTTAAAGCTATAGAAGCGGCTCGGTTTTTATACCCCCTTCACATCTTGTTGAAATTGTAGGTGAGATAACCCAACAAGCGAAGGAGAATAATTAGCCGGGAAAACTCTCCCCCGTATCACATCGGAACATGCAAGTACCACGTCACAGGACCATGTAAGCACCATGTGCATTATCTTATGATTAATTTTTTTGCTTATTGCACCTGTTGGGGTGTGTTAGTTCTTAAATTCATTACACTAATCAATTAATTAAAATGCATTTCAAACTCACAAGATGTGCACAATGCTGTTAGTCCAAACCAAACCAAACACCGACCAAAAAACCCTTCTTCGTGATGTTTCACTTATTTCAACCTCACTAACTCTTGTTTTTCTCGGATATTTTTAAAACTTTCAATGGTTGTTGTTCTTCTTTGACCCTTACAATAAAATACTTACTTGGGTTTTCTTGTTTGAACTTCTCCAGCGACTCCGCAGCCAAACTTTGCGTTGAGGATAAATCATGTTGGAAAAATTATTTTTCTTAACAACTGTAAATGAAAATGAGCGATTGTGTAAAACGTGATAGACGCCGACACGTTGATTTTTTTTTGCATCATACTAATAGTAATGTCAAAAAAATGTGTTACTTAAAATTAAGAATGTTTCATTCAATAACCTATGAAGTGGGTTGGAATTTTGTGATTCAGAATACGTGTTAGGGTAGCTGATGGAAGATGAACAAGGAAAAATTTTAAGTTATTGGAAAGAATAATGGTATAGGAGAAAGAGTAAGCTTCAGTATGGAAGAACGAGCAGTTGTGGGAGAACAACACAATAAAAGAAACAAAAAAATTAAATGTTATTATAAATATTGAACCACCAATTCATTACTTTAAAAAAGAAAATGTATCCATACCTATTTAATTTACCTGTGTAAAAGACAGATTTAAAAGAATAATGGTTAGGAGAAAATTGGATAAGTGAGAAAAAAGATGTGGCTACTATATAATTTGTAATACCTTTACATTTTATTGTTTTAATTATTTCAACGAGAAAAGTAACAGCGAGAAGATGACATGCGCTTTGAGGAGATGACTACAACATCGCAATTGGTTCACGTTGGATCTTAGTGTGGTAGATTAATTAGTTCAGAATTGTTTGAAGGGGAATCTTAACATGCGCGAATAGTAATTAAAGTAACTAGAAGTGAGTTTCAGGACTAAACCAGGAGAGGGGAAAACCAGTTTCAGGGAATTTGATGTAGTTGTTTCACTATAGTGTGCTTTAAAGTTTAAAATCCAGGCACAATGCTGCGAGGTCGGGTGTTTCACGTATCTATAGACACATGGATCTGGTTTTCAATTCAATTTGAATCAAAGTATTCAAACTGTAGTCCCAGAATTCAATTTTTTTGTGCAATACTTTCAATCGTGCAACCTCTATAGTTTAAGCCAATTCATATCAGAAAAAAAAAAGGAAAGAAGAGGGCGTTTGCAGATTCAAATAAGGTGCATACCGACTGTGGTCGGGTAAGGCAACTTCTACTTGTCCTTTTCTTGAAGCGGGTGATAAGCGCAATGGTTCTAAATTTGCCACAAATTTGGATTATGTTGATACTGCAGCAACTCAAGCAATCTTGGAATGTATGTAGCCATCCTGTCTGTTCCAACAATGTTGCCACGCATCATTTCTGAGGTGGAGCAGGTGTCTTCAGGGCGACTGAAATCTTGAGTCATGAACTTTTTTTAGGGTATGCATCTTGCTAAATGCCCGTATACCAATACCAAGAAAATGAAGTACAAGCGAATCAATAATCACCCACAGTGGTTATTGCTTCACCTCTATAAGACCCTTCACTTTACAAACACACTGTTTAAAAATCGAAAATTCAGGGAAAAAAAAAAAGGGGGGCGGCACAGTGGGGGGGAAAACACCTAATGTAAATGAGGAGGAATACAGAACTTTCAAGATAAAGAGAGTGGAGAATCTAAGGGGAGAGGAAAGGATAAAACCCAATATTTCGTGGTGAACGAGACCCATAGGTAAACTTTTCATGTCGGTTATGGTATATTCTATCTTATAAATCAGAGATATTGTTAGTTGGAAGAATTACAGAAGTAGAAGGGGGTAATAATAAAGGGTAGGTAAATCCGAAATACATTCTCAAATAGACTCTTCATCATCAAACATCTGTACACCGCACAAACCGCTGAGGGACATCTGTACACAAAGTACGAGAAGACCCCAGACCTAGGTTTTACATAAGCCTCAAGTTTCCCCATAGCAACCCTTGTCGTCAACACATATCTGCCAGGATTCCTTTGCACACCCTCCTCTCTCTGCCGAACAACCTATCACCATCCTCTAGGGAGCTTGCCGCTGCGAGTGAAATGATTATCAGGCCTCACTGGGGGGGGGGGGGTCTTGAATGTGGGGCTTGGCGGTCAGAAAATGATAGACTGCTTTGTTGGTTCACAAAGCTGTATTGCGCTCTGGCATAAATCAAACGTAAGAATTTGGTATCGTCCTTCTAAAAAGGGTGGGAAAAAGAAAAAAAAATGCTTCTTCTGTAGGCCTGAATATGCACTCAAGTATAAATCCTGCCCCGTAGAACATTCCTCTCTTATCCCAGCTTGCAATCATGTTGAAACCGGCCAGTACGTCAAGCTTGAGTAGGTGATAAAGGGGAGAAACGCACACTTGCTGACGCGCATGGGACAATCGCAACTCAACTGCTGTTTCCGCCTATGGGTAAGTAGAATGCACCGGGGGATGGGACTCTTGCTCGACGTCCACGACCGTACGCGAGGGATCACATCACAGGGCATCCACTAACAAACCCTTATAAAGTTGGGGGCCCCACAGTTGCCTTTGCAAAAACAGAAGTGGGAAGTACTTAGATGTACGCGTCTGCAAGATAAAATCTCGAGGATAAGCCACATTCGACAGTATTCCCAATGCTCTTGTCCCACGGTTCACGCGGATGTGGACCGAATCCCTGCTAACAACTGCCCATTGTATGTGCTATTATCAAATGTCTATAAGCAGACCATACACATCAATCAAACTACCAGACGCAAACTGCTGGAAGAGCATGAGTGGAACAAGTGGCCGATGTGATCACGCGAAATCTCTCTCATTCTAATGGGTGACTGCTCCTTTTAGAACATTTACAGATGGAGTGGTTTGCCAATGTAGTAAAGGGGTGCCTGGAGGAATTTGAGCATCGGGTTACCCTGAATAGTGCTCATGCGACCTTCTCAAATGTAAACAAACTCCTAATGATATTTACAGTTCCAGCATATTCGGGGTCCAACGAAGAAAGGGATGGCAAATTCCATAGCCCGAAAAAATAAGATTACATTTGCTGGAGGGGCAACAATCCTTCATCTAAAAAACATGCAGAGCACCTTGTCCTAATCAGATTGGGTTATATCACCTCATACTAGAAGGTCCTGCTAATCAACATATCATCCACAGGTACAAGAAGAAGAACAATAGAAGGTCGGTGTATTTCGTTTAAGTAACCACCAGGTCCTTTGCATCTTTGCAGAAGGGTCCAATCTGGTCCTGAAGGAGTCGAAAATCTTGATACCGGGACTGCCTTTAGTGCTTGCTTATATCCATAACAAGCTCCTGTTGAGCTTGCACACCATATGATTATTTCCTTGCCTTGAACCCACAAATACCTGTCTGTTGCTGTGGCGGATACTAGATCATCTTGTCCGGATCTCCATAAGGTAAAAACGTTGTTTTGTACATCCATAATGGCCGTAATGCAATTACTCCTATTCCAACAACACTCAAGGGGAAAAAGGGGGGGAGGCAACAGAATTCGAAGAGTTAGAACTTCAACAACAGGAGGAGAGATATTGTCATGCTATAATCAATACCTTTCATTAATGAATATCCTTTAACACACTACATCCTGACCTTTTTGGTGCGGCAGTACTTGTGTTCATGGAAGTCTTGAGTTGCTGACAACCACAGCCTTGTTATCAGCAAAGCTGGCTGCGGGTCTCCTGCAAAAAAAGGGTAACTCAGTGCAACAAAAAACCCATAAAAGAGGTGCGTATCTAATCTCATGGACGCATATCATATAATGCATTCATGGCTTTGCATCCACTTGATTGAATCCTCACCTGTACGGTCCTCATCAAAAAACTCTGGTTACACCCTGCATCATCATCAATGAGATATGATAAGGAAGGTGAGATACCTATCTGGGGTGCCCTGGGATGGATTCTAGGATGATGGGGGGGCTGCCTTAAACACACTCGGTAAAAGAGTGTAGACTTGCTCCAAACTTGGGAGGGGGGGAGGTTGCTTGGGGGGCATTAAGCTGTTGAAGGTGGGGGGGGTGGAGGTAGATTAACGAGTGGAACAAAAGCTGGCTCGATACTCAGGGGGAGGTTACCTCTCCACTCGAACCGAAATCATTTCGCGACTTGTGCTTTGTAATCTCTAAAACCTCTGCTCTCCGATGTCCTTGTACAACAGGACATACTCATCAAATTCATGGTCACAGATGTCGGGCAGAATCTTTCTGGTTCTGGTCAGGCCCAAAACGCCTGTTGAACCAAACCGAATCAGAACCATAGCGGCTAATAAGTAACCTTCACACCTTGGGGCAATCAACTTGGTCCTGCGGTTTTCGTAGATCAACAAACATAAGCAGTGCAACCAAAAAGTTCTCACAAGTGTGTGAGTAAGTGTGATTTCTGTTTGCGGCGTCCAACCTCCTCTGGAATCTTGAACCCTAAAGAACTGATTTCCCCTAGTTGTATCAAAAACTTATGGCAAACTGTGCTCACATGCAATCCGCCCAGAGTTGTTTTTGTGCAGCCCACAGGTGTGATAAGTCTCAGTACGGCCTGTGCAGGGCATGCCGTCGGGGATCAATGTTTATGTTGAGGATAAAAGTAAGGGGACCTGGCGGGGATCAATCAATTCACATTCAGCCCATTGGGCCTTAACCAGGAACTTGTGCTCAGCACACTATGGATTCGCTCAGCTGCACGAGAAATGCCGAATTGAACTCTGATGTTTCATACTCTCCTCCATGTTTCCAAGCCTTAGGGCATTTGACTTTCAAACCGGTAATGATTCTCAACTTGGGCGAGCTTTCCACTGCTTAAAGTTGCAAAAACGGACGGATCTGGCTATTGCTTCAAGAATAACCTGCCGACACTTCCTGGGGGACTGAAATCATCATGAAGTCGACAGTCTACTCGATGGATTCCCCTAATTGATGAAGTACTGGGAGATGGTCCCAAACCTCGTCTGGACCAATAATTCCAACGGGCGGGACCATCACTAGTGGAAATCGTTTGGCACTGCCTAGATCCGTTTGACATATACGCTTGTTCTGTTTAATCCATAAAACGACGGGAGGCTCGCAAAACGGGGCAAGACCATATCAACAGACTTCAGACCGCTCTATGCCCCTTTTTGTCAACCAGCGCTTCATAGGTAAGCTTTAGTACTAAGGGAAAGGCATGTGTCGCAAGTCTATGTGTGTGGCCAGGCAAAGACATGAACCGAAGGCACCTTCAGTCGAAACAGGCGAAAAAGCGCCCATGTTTATACCAAAGAAACCCGCAAGAATGGTTTCCGTGTGCCAAATTCGGGTGCCGAAACTGGGGGAGGCTACTACGCAATAGGGGGGGAGGGGAACCGAAAATTTCAATTCACTAGGAATATTCGGAACCACGAACACAATTGTAACACACAACTCTGCTTCTATCGCCGTGGCTAATCCAATTATTAGGGGAACAAAAAAAGAGTGCAAGAGGTTTAGGATATCGTTGTGATCCCATGGAATATGATCTGAACCTCCTCCAATGTCACACCTGGTTTTTCCCAGGTGGGTCAGTTAAATGCAACACAGGTCCCACCTTGAGTTCATCTCGTAAGGGCTTAATTGATACACCAAGAATACTTTTCAGAAATTTCCTGATTTAAATTTGAACAACTCCTGCTTGGACGAGCGATGGAAAGGATGCAAGCGAACAGGAATTCCATATCATCCAATGATTCACTCAAGAAACCGTGGGGGCCGTGTAAAATCACACTAGGGCCGGAGGTGTAGAGGCATCCCCAATGTCCTCGTGCTGAGATTTACGAATCTTGGTCAGTCGTGGGGGGGGGGATCTCCAATTTCTGATTCTGTAATCTGGTTCTTTGTCTTTGTTAAGTTGGTATATGTCAGAAAGTGGCCCTTTTCTCCACAATTTCCAACAGGCGTGCAACAAAGTTTGTCGGTTCAGGGACTTTCCTCGATTCCTTTGATTTTGATCGACCATGTTGATTGTGGGCCTTTATCGTCTTACTAAAAAAAAAATCGCTCCAGCCCTGACGTCAAACGCTGTAGAGTCAACTTCTTGATGAAATCGAGTGCGCCCAAATTTCTTGTTTGACGAATAACTGAATTGGTTGAACTAAGAGACAACATAACAAACAGAGTTTGCATAGAAACAACAAACATTAGTTCTCAGATCCCGGGAACTGCTAGAAGTAACTGAGGGAGGGCGCGGGAAATCATAGACAATTTACATCAAAACCTGAACGAGCTCGGCAGAGATAGTAAAAATCCAAAAATCAGCAAAAAAGCCATATAATATTCAATCTTCGAAATTAATGATCGCACGAAATCAGAGTTTTGGAACTCACACGGATGCATAAGGTTGACACTCTTTTAGTAGATCAAAGCAACGTGGATCGCAGGGTCTCAGACACAGGTAGTCTGGCAAGTTGAAGCATATCTATACATCAAATAACCGTTGGGAAGTCATAGAAGCGAATGGATTTGTCATAACTTTTTGAGCAAGTGCCTTTAACAGAACGCGAGGGAAAAAAAGAAAAAAAACACTATATCTCCTTCACGATGGGTTGACCGTCACGATAACTTAAAACTTGAGCAAAAAGTCAGAGCTGTCATGGGGAGCCCTAGAGCTGACGATCTTGATTTCCGACTTTATCCTCCTCCATGGATTTCCGGCTTCAACCCCGGTCCATCAGTTCGGGGGTGAAGATCTTTCGGACTATAATCTTTTATAATCTTCGAATCTGCATCATAAATCTACCAGAAAACTGAAATCGGACATCAAAACTTCTCTATCCAAGCTTTGAACTATCCATCTTCAGTGGATTTGTGTTAATCTCCTTAGCTCTGATACCAGTTGTAGGATCATTCACGCAGACACATAGATGAATAAGATCAAGAACTTTTAGAGAACTATAAAGTCTGTGAGAGAAAGAGAAAACCTCAATATTTCGTGGTAACACCCCGGTAGTAACTTCCACGGCGTGAGGTATATTTATCTAATAAATAGGCAAAGGTATGGTGTTTGGTTTCGAGTATCATGCGGTCAAAAAGAATAAATAGGAAATCCTAAACAATTATATATATTAATCAGGCTCCACTACCTAACAACAACATCATGATGGAGAACATAATATACTTTAACGCTGGTTTCAAATCTTTCGACGTCACTAGATGGAGCTCGAGCAATAACCACTGGTTTAATTGGATTGAAAGAAGTAGATATATGAAGAGGAGGATGACTCTGAGTAAGAAAGTTGTGGGTTGTTATGCTATATAGTCAAGGAGGCATCGACTGACCAAAAGAACCTGGTTAGTCGATGGAGAATGAAATATCAAATGATAGAGTTCTATGGTACGAGAAAGTTTAATGAACATGGAAGATATATGAGTATCATATCATTAAAAGGGGAATCCATAGATGTTATTATAGCACCTGAACTAGCCATAAATGTAGGTTGGAGAGACATAGATTTCAAAATAGAGAAGTTCATTAATGGCAACACTATGCAGATAGCCAAACATCTTTCTAAAATGATTAACAGGCATATCAAATTTAGTAAGGTTGTTAAGGACAGTAAATGGAAACCCTAGTCTAAGGTGGATCTGTATGAGGAGAAAGGTCTACTAGGCATATGCTTAACAAGCTCTTTTAAGAATGTCGAGCCTCCTACTCTAGCAGAAGTGACGAGATAGGCTACATCCATGTGGAAGAAAGCTTTAGGAATCAACATCTATGAAATGGTTGGACAAAGTTTCGTATTTGAATTTCCACATAGGTTCATGGCGGAGAAGGCTTTACAAGGGAAATGGGTTTGGAAGAATACCTAGGCAAAGATAGAGAAGTGGAGCCCTTTATTTGGTTATTATCTGAGTCCAAAAAAAATCCTCATTCACATGGATTAAAGCAATATGACTGCCACTCCATTTATGGTCTAATGAAACATTTCGGTAGATCGGCGATAACTGTGGAGGTTTGGAGGGTATAGAGGGAGAAACAATATTGAGAAACCATCTCAAGTGGGCTTGAATTGAAGTTATGGGGGAGGCTCGAAGTATACCCAATGACGTCTCGATCTCCAAAGATGGGTGTATCTTAAAAATTGCAGTTTGGATTTAAAGGCAAACCTCCTTTGAGATAGTTCCTGCCACCGCGCCGACAAAATTTCAAGCTAAGATCATTATAAATTCAAAACCAAGAGAAACCGTACAACATGTTATTGTCCAAAGGGTCATGGAAGGAGGACTGACAGCGAAGAGTTTTATCCAGAAGCCCAAAGCTTCATTTTAAATTATATCAGAAATTAGTACATTGACAGCGGTAGAATGGCCGTATAGAAGCACATGGGAGGCACATGACAATAGATATAATGTATAGCCTCTCATTAAAAAATTTGGGCTAGGCCAACTCTTTTACAGAATTAAAAGAAAGAGAACCAAGCCTATATTTGAGTCCTATATCAATAAGATTTTACAAGAAACTAATTTAATAAATTCATAGGAGAATCATTGGTAGGGAGACGTGGGAGATAGAAGAAGCAATTCCAATTGCAACAGAGATAGAAAATACAACAATCAAGCAAGAGAGAGTTAACTCTGCTTGGGTTCAACTAAACATCATCAAACTTGGCAAAATGTTTGGAGCAAATTTCAAAGGGCATGAGGAGGAAGCTACAGTGTAACTCATGCAAATAAATGCTTGTACACATGTTAGAATGATGTAAGTACCTACGGATATCCAAAAGGCAAAGTACAAAGGTGCTAACAAAGGGAAGACATAATTACTTTTGATGCAAAATTCAATGACAGTGTTGGGAGGTATAAGGGGAAAAGGAATGCACACTATGAAGCTCATGTCATGGAATGTTAGGAGATTTAATGTGTGGGGATAATAGGGTTGGTGGGGAACAGTATGGACCAATGGATGGCTGATATCGTATGCCTACAAGAAACAAAATTACAAGGGGATTTACAGGATATAGTTAAACAAATATGGGGAGGAAGATGGATAAGATTTGCATGTCTTGAGACAAATGGAAAAATAGGGGAATCATTATGTATGGGAAAGTAGGGTGTGGAAGGGAGAGATACCACAAGTTGGTGCTTATACTCTAACATGTAGTTTTGAGGCTTTACTTCAAAATTTCAAAAGCCGCATATTAGGGGTCTATGCACTAAATTGTAAAGTGGAAAGGATGTAGGTGTGGAATTAATTAGGAATGGTCAGAGGATTAATGTAGGGTCCTTGGGTAATTTTTGGAACTTTTAATGTGTGCAGGTTCTCCTCGGAGAAAAGAAACTATCAAAAAAGAAGATATTCTTCCATGATTGAGTTCTTTGATACGATTGAGGACCTAGAGCTTATAGATTTTCCACTTGAAGGAGGTCAGTATACATAATTCAAAGGGGATATACATACAACAACATCCAGAATAGACCAAATACTTTTAATGTCTGAATGGAGTGATCAATTTAACAACATGAAGTAGACTACATTCGAAAAAATTACCTCAGATCATGTCCCAATGGATCTATTTTTTGGACCTTGGGAACATAGTAATTATACTTCAAGTTTAAAAACTTGTGGCTATACACAGAAGATTTTAGTGAGAAAACCAATAACTCGTGGAACTCTTTCTCCTTCTATGGGAGGTCAGACTACATCCTAGCTTGTAAAATGAAATACTCAAAGAAAGTCTCAAAGAGTGGAGTAAAATTGAAAAAGAAAATTTGCATATTCAAAGGTCCAAAATGCTTAACAAAACGGAAGATTTGGATTCTTTGTTGAACAAAAGAGCTTTGACAGAGGAAGAGGCTACTTTGAAGGCAGAGATTTTTATGGAGTACAAAGAACTGATAAAAATGAGGAATGTGCTTGTAGAAAAAGGTCTAGAATCTTGAGGTTGATGGAAAGAGAAAACAAATACGAAGTTCTTCCATAATTCTGCTAAATCCCACAAAAGAAGCAACCATATTGACTACTTGGAAGTAGAGGGAAAGATCATCACAGAACCAGAAAGAGTAAGGGAGGAAATCATAAAGTTTTATGAGAAAATGTATTCTAAAACAAATTGATGGAGACCTGATAGAAATTTAGTGAATTGTCCTTCAATGTCAAAGGAAGAAATATCATAGGTACAAGACAAATTTTAGGAGCAGAAAGTTTATAAATGCTTCAAGTTATGTGTCATTGATAAAGACCTAGAACCAACATCATAATTACACCATGTTTTTTTCATCAAATGTTGGGGAACTCTTAAGTATGACATCACGGAGGCCTTCCATATTCTATGAGAAGAAAATGTTTGAGAAAAGTTTCAATTCCATCCATATTGCCTTGATTCCATAGAAGAAAGGAGCAAAGGAGCTTAAAAAGTTTAGACCAATAAGCTTGATAGGCAATTCCTATAAGTTATTGTCTATAGTTTTAACAGAATGATTAAAAAAAAGTGATGTACAAGATGGTAAACTCCAAACAGATGGATTCATCAAAGGAAGACAATTCATGGATGCAATATTAATAGCAAATGAAGCAATAGACCTTAAGAGTGGATAAAAAGAAACCACCCATCCTATGCAATCTGGACATTGAGAAAGCTTATGATCATGATAATTTAGGTTCCTTCTCAATATACTTAGGAAAGTAGGATTTGGAGAAAACGGATTAGATGGATACATTTTGCATCTAAATAGTAAAGTTTTTTGTCCTCGTTAATCATCCTCCGAAATGCATTTTTGATGCCCAAAGAGTAGACAATGGGTTCCTTCATCTCCTTTACTCTTTAATATTGCCATGGATGGACTTAACTACATGATAAAGCAACTAAAACAAATAGGTGGATCAGGGGATTTGAAGTGTCTAAAAACAATGAGAAAAGTTTGGAGGTAACATATCTCCAATATGAACATGACACTTTAATTTTTGTGATGGAAATGTGGAACAGGTACCTTAGGGTCATTCTGTATTTTCTAAAGGTATGTCAAGTTGTTACATCAACTGGGGAAACAATTATTTATATCCCATAAATCTGTTCTCTAATATGGAGCTTTTGGCCTCAGTTCTAAGAGGCGAGGTGGGAGCACTACCTGCTATCCACATAGGGATGCCATTGGGAGAAAAATCACAGTCCAAATAAATTGGAATTCTGTCTTAGAGAAACGTGAGAAGAATGGTTGTAAAGCACAGTATTTACGTGGGCATGCTCACTTTGATAAATACAGTCTTGGATGCCTTTCCTACATACATCCTAACTTTGTTCCCGATACCAACAGGAGTAGTACATATATTGGATAAACTAATAAGGGGATTTTTCAGGAAAGGAAGCAAGAAAAGAAGGGATGACATCTAGTAAAATGGAAAGTTATGATCACGAGAAAAAACAAGGAGGATAAGGCATCAAAAATTTGAAGAACCAAAGCAAGGTTCTAAAGCTGAAATGGTTGTGGAGATATGCTCATGAACAACACTTAATGTGGAGCAAGGTGATTAAGATAAAGTAGATAGATATGGATTCACGGGTCATTGTTGGTTGATAGAGGATATTCTCCACATCAAGATTTGATCCACTAAGATTTCAAAGATAATTGTTGTAATCTAAAATATCTTGTTCTTCTTTTTAGTAGAATATATGATTTATTATAATCCCAGATTTCATAGGATCAAGATGATTTTGTTCTACAGTCTCTCATGTATACAAAGCCTCGTATATGACATAGAAATATATAAATAAAATTTATTCAACTATCTTATTCCACATGGTATCAGAGCTTTAGGCTTATTTCTTACTAATTTTATTCATCTTGTCTTGAAACAATTTAAGAACCATGCCAGAAAATGTGGCTGCTGCTGCAACTATTCCAGCCTCTGGAACTATTTCTGCAACTGTAGAGAACAACTCTACAGCTTCATCTGATGATCTGCAAAACACTCAAGCCTTTTATCAGCTGAATGAAAAAAATTACCTTAAATAAGCTCAATTGTTTCGTACCTTTTAAAAGGTTAAGGGAAAATAGGACACCTTCTTTGTACAGGACAATCTAAAGAAGACCCATGTTTTATGCATGGAATGAACATGACGCAATGTTGATGTCTTGGTTATGGAACTCTATGCTTACAGAAATTAGTGATAGTGTTATGTTTTTTAGCACAACAACAAAAATTTGGGATGCAGTGAAGGAGACGTACTCTAAAGTACATGATGCTGCAAGGATATATGAAATAAAAACAAAACTTTCTGCAGCAAAACAGGGAGCTCGACATGTCACTACATTTTCTAACTTTTATAGGGGTTATGGCAAGAAATGGATCATTATCAATGCATTCAAAGGAGATGTAAAGATGATGTTGTAATTTTGAAAAGATATATTGAAAAAGAAAAGATTTATGATTTTCTTGCAGGACTAAATGCAGAATTTGATTCTGTGAGAGTTCAAATCTTAGGAAAAGAAGATCTTTCATTATTTAATGAGACAATGGCCATAATATGGACAGAAGAAGGACGGAGGAGTGTTATGCTTGAAACTCAATTCAATGAAGGATGAACTCTTGTATAAAAAAGGACAAGTTCAAAAGAATATGAAGTTCACAATCAGAGAGTACCATCAAGCCCACAGGTTCATACAAACCGCCATTCAATAGGGTCAATCTTTATTGCACCTACTGCAAAAAAAATATCGGCACACCCTAGAGAGATGCTGGAAACTCAATGATAGACCTCCAAACAGAAACAATAGTGATGGAAAGCAGGAACATGTAGCAAGCAACCCTAAGGCTGATGAAACAAATCCACAATCAACTTCAGCGGGTAGTTGTTCATTGGCCTTCACAGGCATTTCTTGCTCTTTTGTTACTAATGTCTCAGACAAACTTTCTCCAATATGGGTTGTTGATTCCGGGGCAACTGATCACATAACCAGTTCCTTTCATCTCTTCATATCATATTTTCCTTCTCCTAGATATAAAAAATAACTGTAGCTGATGGTTCAGTTATTACTATAGCTGTACAAGGAGCCATATCACTCAGGAAATCTTTGATACTTAAAGATGTCCTTCATGTTCCAAATTTATATGCATATCTTATTTCTATACAGAAACTCACCGAAGATTCCAAATTCCAAGTAACTTTACTCCCTTCATATTGCTTATTTCATGAACAGAACACGAAGGAGATAATTAGGTGTGCTAGCGAGAAAGGTGGTATTTATTGTCTGGATGTCAACATTGGTGGACATACAACTAAGAATTCCTTATCTAGTTCATTCGTGTCTAAATCTGTTATGTCCAATAAAGAAAGAGTATGACTTTATCTCGTCGGTTAGGCAGTCCTTCTTTTTATGCAATCAAAATGATGTTTTCATCTTTGTTCAATAATTTATTGTTAAGCCTTTTCATTGTGATGATTGTGAAACTGCAAAACACAAACGGGTTTTTAATCCAACTAGTCACAAAAGTAGTCAAACTCCATTTTTTCTTATTCATAGTGATATTTGGGGACCCTCTCCCATTCCTAATATTTCTGGTGCTAGACGGGTTGTGTCATTCATTAATGATTGTACAAGAGTAACGTGGATCTATTTGCAAAAGCGAAAAATAAGATGTTAGTTGAATTCTTCCCACCTTTTTTAATATGATCAAAACCCAATATGATGTGCCTATTAAAAGATTTCGATCTTATAATGCCAAAGACTACTTCAATCAAACTCTCTCTGTTTCTTCCAAAAGGAGGGAATTATTCATGAATATTCATGTGTCAATACTTCTCAATAAAATGGGATAACAGAGAGAAGAAACAGTCTCTTACTTGACATTAGTAGATCATTATTGTTTCATAAAAGGATGCAAAAACAGTATTCAGGGGAAGTTGTCCTAACTTCTACACATCTTAGTAATAGAATGTCATCATGAATTCTGAACTTTAAACTCTTAGGAATTTCTTTTCGAATTTTGAAATTTCCAATAAATTGTTTCCTAGAATCTTTGGGAGTGTTAACTATGTTCATATTTATTCTCAAAATAGAGGAAAATTAGACCCACATGCTCTTAAGTGTGTTTTAATAGGATATTCTCCTACTCAAAAAGGTTAGCAGTGTTATCAACCATCATCAAAGAAATTATTTGTTTCAATTGATGTTACATTTGATGAGAGCGATTTTTTGTTGGTCATTCTTACAATCAGGGGGGTCATTGAAGGTAGAGGGACCTCTAGACTTTTCACTATTAGATTTTCCTATTTCTGGTCGTGCCAAATCCTTGCCTGGGTCATCATTTATTCGGTCACCTGAGTCTCTAAATCCAAATGAACTCATTGAGTCTCCTAATTTGGATATAGATAATGGAATTCTAGAAAATAATCCACCATTGCAGGGTTATTCCAGATGAAAGAGGCTAACTGATCAAACTACTCAACTGCAATCATCTCCTAAGGTTACTGCTTCTAGTACCCATCCTGAACCTGGTGAACCATCAGAAACACCAAACCAAATTGATAATCAAGAAACTAAATAACCTAATGATCTTGAGCCTTTTTGTGACATATCAAAATCTATCCCAAAACATAAAACTTTTCTCTGTAACCTCCACAAATTTCCTATATCTAAAAGTTTGTCTGAAGCATTAGGAAACAAAAAGTGGGAAAAATCTATGAAGGTTGAAATGGAAGCGTTGGAAAAAAAACAACACTTGAGAAATTGTGGATTTACCAGAAGGGAAGAAGTTTGTCGGATGCAGATGGGTGTTTACTGTGAAATATAAGTCAGATGGGTCCATAGAAAAATTTAAAGCACGTTTGGTAGCAAAGCGTTATACACAAACCTATGGAATTGATTATTTAAAGACTATTACCCCTGTAGACAAAATAAATATAGTGAGAATCTTATTATCACTGGCTGCAGCTTTTAATTAGAACCTAGAACAATTTGATGTAAAAAATGTTTTTACATGGAGACTTAGATGAGGAGATCTAGAGGCGGTGCCACCCCTCTTTTTGTGAAGCAGAAGGAAGGTGTGCAAACTAAGGAAAGGCACCCTACGAATTAAAGCAATCACTTCGTGTATGGTTTGGAACATTTACAAAAGTTATGATCAAGCTAGGGTATCGATAAAGTTAAGGAGACCATACCTTGTTCATACGACACTCGGAAACAGGAAAGGTGACAACATTATTGGTTTATGTTCATGACATCATAATAACATGTGATGATTCAGATGAGCTACAAAATTTGAAGAGGTGTTTACTCAAGGAATTTGACATCAAAGATCTTGGGAAGTTAAAGTACTTCTCGGGAATTGGAGTGGCACACTCAAAATAAGGAATCATTATTTCCCAACAAAAATATGTGTTTAATTTGCTGAAGGAAGCAGGAAAATTAGGGTGTAAACTAGTGGCCACACAAATTGAATATAATCATAGATTATGCAATGCTCCAGAAGATTTTGTGGTAGATAAAGGCTTGTACAGAAATTGATTCACTTATCTCATCTAGAAATGCATCTTCAAGCTGTCAACAGGATTCTACAATATCTTAAAGGAAGTCCGGGAAAAGGAATACTATTCAAAAGAGGAGGAGACATGGTTTTATAGGCTTATACTGATGCAGACTATGCTGATTCATTAGTAGATAGAAGGTCAAGTTCTAGATATTGCACTTTTGATGAGGAAACTCTGGTGACCTTGTAGGATTAATAAAAACAATGGTAGTAGTCAGATCAGTGCAGAATCCGTATTTTAGATCTATCGCTATGGGATTTGGAGTTGTTTTATGCGTTAAAGATAAGCCTGTTGATTTGATGATAAGATGGGAAGGACCGATGAGTCTATATTGCCAATAAATCAACAATAAGTTACTCACAATCCTGTGACAAAAAAGAACATTAATGCTCTAATATGTTTAGGTAGTAGACTCTTCATTAAGGAGAAATTAAATAGCACTCATTTTGCACCATTTGTATCTACAAAAGAATCAGGTGCCGATGTGTTTAAAACAAAGTCTTTCAAATAATGTGTTTCAATAATCTAATAAAGCAAGCTATGAATGGCATAGATCCATTCACCCACTTAGGGGGATGTTCCTGAGAGAGATATTCTCCATATCAGAGTTCCATCCCCTATATCTCAAGATAAATTGTTTAATCTAAAATCTCTTTTTCCTCTTTTTAGTAGAATATATGATTTATTAGAATCTCAGATTTCATGAGATCTAGATGGTTCTACAATCTCTCATGTATATAAAGCCTTGTATATGACATAGAAATATATGAATAAATATTATTCAGCTATCTTATTCCATAGTCATGAAGGAAGCAACCAATCCCTATAGTGATATTGTTTGGAGATCAATTAGGAACTGGTGGCCTATCCTAAAAAATCATACTACTATAACATTACACAATGATATCAGGACACAATTATGGAAAGATAGATGGCTTGGTAATCAAAATTTTCCAGAGATCTTCCTGACATCTTTAACTTAACACTACACAAAGACATAACTGTTGCTGAAATGTGGTCTCCCCAAGGTTGGGATCTATATATCATAAGGAATTTAAATGAATGGGAATTGTGTAGATCAATTGAGTTCTTTAAAAGGTTGGAACCATTTCAAGATTTGAAGGAAGGGAAGGACTGCCTATGGTGAACAGAGCATAACAAAGGAAGATACAAAGTGAGCTCATTTAACAAGGTCACAAGGCTACTCTAACCCTTAATTTGTCCTTGGAGACAAATCTGGAAAACCAAAGTTCCACTCAAGGTGACATGCTTCACTTGGATGCTAGCAAAGGAGGCAGTACTACACATGAGAATCTTATGAAACGAAACAACATTCTGGTAACATATTATTGTTTATGTGGGGAAGCAGCTGAGACAATTATGCATTTGTTATTACATTGAAAAATTACTGATCAATTGGGGAATATTTTCATCAATGTAAGAGGAATTCAATGGACAATCCCTAGCAATATTGTTGACACTTTCTCAAGTTGGGAGAAAGTGGGAATTGAGTCAAAGAACAGAAGTTATTGGAGGACCATTCTAGCATGCATATGGTGGACCATTTGGAGAGAAAGGATGCAAGAAGTAGTTCCCTATAAATGATCAAAGAAGATTGTATTCTGTGTTTTTGTTTTTGGTGTACAAAGAGTTCCCATGTAGATGTAGAAGCAACCCTAGAAGTATTAGAGTCATGCTAGGCTTGATGTTTTTGTTCCAGGATTTTCATATGTTTTTGTAAAGGGGCTTTTAGTACTACCTAAGTGTTGGTTTATAATACAAATTGTTGCCTTCTCAAAAAAATTACCGAGAGAAGTAAAGTTAATACCAAATACCATGAGAAGAAGAGAGAGTGGGAGCTATGACTTCTTCAAAAGAAATGTTGGCTTTTTGAGCATCAACACCTCTTAATATGTTTCTCCATTCTTGTTATTTGGTTATTATGAATGGAATACTAAACTCATTGAATGTCAATGTCATTACACTGCTTCTTTAGACGCTAGTTAAGGAGATTGTATAGATGCTTTGCATTGTAGAAAATGTTGAAGACAATGCAATCAAGTCTATAGCCAATATGTAGTCTAGAAATTTCAAGAGCCTTAATTGAGTGTTAAACCGTGTATATTTTTCCTGATATTCTCTTTGATTTATCTGTAAGCTTTTGGCATTCAAAAGAAGTGTAACAGTTGGCATTTTCCAGTAATGTAAGAAAACCATTTTTATATGATCCCTCTTGATTTCATTTTTCAAAAAAATAAAAGTAAAATGAACCCTTATTGATTTATCTCATTCAAATATTTTCCTGGTTTATTTCTAGGTCATATATTTTTTTCGTCATACATCTGCTTAAGGTAAAACCTTTCCTATGTATGCTTCTCTAGCATTTCATCCATAGAAAGGTATGCATGTGACTAAATTCCAGGATGCTAATTTTTGTCCTGCCACGTAGATGTTGAACTGAATAATCCAGCATACTCATTCAGTAGATGATAATTTTCTGAAAATTACCACTGAGGCAAGAATAACCGTGAGCAATATAGGGTGTGTTTGTTATGAAGGAAAATGTTTTCCATGGAAAATGTTTTCCTAGAAAATATTTTCTTGGAAAACAAGTAGATTTTGGACTTATTTTCTCATTTTTGGTTGGTGAGTAGAAAATATTTTTCGGAAAAGATTTTTTGTGTTTGATTTATGGATGAAAAATATTTTTGAGGAACATCTTTTATTTTTTACTAGAGTAAAAGAATATAATTTATGAAATTGAAAAATATGTTTAAAAGAATTTTTTTTGGGTGGGGGTGGGGGTATGAGGGAGGCAGAAGGAGTGGGTATGAGTGAAAAAATAACAATTTGAAGTTTGAGATGTATTTTAACAAAGCAAATTATTTTTTTTGCAGAGTGGGGGTTTGGAGTTGGGGGGGTGCTGGTAAGGGGTGGGTAGGGGGCCGTCCAGGGGGGAGGTAGGAGTTTAAAAATAAAACTTGAAGTTTGAAAAAAATTATTGAAAAAGCAAAATTATTTTTTGGGGTGGGGGTGGGGTTGGGGGAGGATAGTCCGGATCGGGTGGAAATATAATGTTGAAATTGAAAATATTTTTGTTTTAAAAAAATTGATTCTTTTCCAAAAAAAATGTAAATTTGGGGGGGGGGAAATTGGAGGAGAGCTTGGAAATTTTTCCTTATTTTTTTTAAGGAAGTCCATTTTCCTACTTTTGAGGAAATAAGTGATTTGGAAAATATTTCCAAACTATTGCCCCACCCAAACTGAGAAAATTGAAAATCTTCATACTCAACAACACTCGTGTTTTCAAGGGTATGTTTTCCACTATTTATTAGTAGCTTCTTCATTACTCATCCCATTTGTTTGTTGCAGATTTCGTGTAAAAATATGACTTCTTACAATATTTTGCACGATCTTCTCCAATATGGTGATTGAGCTCAGAAATATATGCAGGGGTCAAAAATGTGGAAGTTCATAATGTAGGAATATAGAAGGAGAATACTATCTTTTAGAAAATGCTCAAGTTTTATATAGTCTACTTAAGACCACTTGAGATGATTACAATAATCAACTACATCTCTATTTATACTACTCAAAATAGAAAACAAGAAGTCTTGCACAATTAACTAAGACTTCTTGGGAAACTAAGAGTCAATATTGAAATATTAAACATCAAAGTGTAAATGCATTAATTCCAACAGATAATTGGGTTCTTCTTGATAATGTTGTGCAAAAGAGCAGCATTGCTACTGGAGCTCGTACTCGGGCTTCGCATAGACAATCAAAGAGATCTAAAAGATATATGTCCATAAAGCAACATAAGAAGTTTGGATCATTCGATTCGTCAAGATTCCCATAAGTGAGTTCTGCCTGCTTGTTTGTATAACAAAGTTGGATTGACTTTTTAGAACTTTTTGTCATTCTTGTGTAGTTTTTAATCTTGCTAACTCAATATAGGCTTTTCTCTTCTATTTGACTAGATGAGTCTTACTATTTAGAAAGTTGAATGTTGACGTCTAATGGTGGTTTGAAGATTCAGTTGTGGTGTCAGTAATTATTAAGAGTCATCACATCACATGAAAAGGTCATCTTCTAAGAATGATTCATGCATTTTTTTCGTCGAAAAAGAAATTAGTTTGAATTATTCTCAGAAAGATGACCTTTTCATGTGATGATCTTGACTAAGAGATTAACTGGTACACAGAATCTAATGTGCCATGTGATATCTGTCGTCCTTTATCGGTTGTGGTTATTTTTTTAAATACGATGGAAGGTATTTTATTGAATCACTAGCAACAAAAAGGTGCTATGAGTATTTACAACGAGTAGCATTGCATACTGTATAATGATCTAAAAAAGCTATCATGGCCTCCACATCATTTGATCTGATGTGGTAATTAATTATCTACACAGTTATCCTTAAGAGGACAAAACATGAATAGGTTGCTATTTCTTCTCCCCTATGTTGTTTATGGTAGATATTTCTTTCTACAAAGTCAAGTCCCAAAAGAATATCTTACACCGTCTGCTTCTGCTGCATAAAATTCAATTGCCAAATGATCAAATTCATCTTACATTGTTGTTCATCTATTATTCTTGGAACATGGTAACTTGATCAGCAGTGAAAAAATATACTTCCTCTGTTTCAAAAAAGATGATCTAATTTGACTTGGAACCGAGTTTAAGAAAAGAAAGTAAATTTTTTCATCTTGTGGTTCTAAATTAATGTTATGTCAAATGTACCAAAATGCTTTTTAATCTTGTGGTTTTAAACATGCCACGTGGAAAGTTAAAGTTAAAGTTTTACCAAAAAAATAAAGAATTTTGAAACAAACTAAAAAGGAAATAAGGACATTTTTTTAAAACGGATGGAGTAATTTTTTCTAGAGCTTGCGTACTATGGGGTCAGATAGAGCCAAATATTCCTAGATACTTACGGGTTGATGATTACTTCATGGATACTAGTATCTCCTTTCACTTTTATGTGCATTTCTTGTTCTGAAAACTTTTTTATGGCTTGTTCTGCCGCTATGACATCTTCAAGACTAGGTAACAAAACTCGTAAAGAATATTGGGTTGGCGTTTTGTTTCATAACTTCTTTGTCTCTTCAAAATAGGCCTTTTCTCTAGTGATTCTGATAAACAATTGACATGTAAGTATCTCTAACCTCTAGTATTGATCTTCTAGGAAAAATCAGTTATCACAATGTCAAAACTATTACAAGGAAATGCTATATTATTACTCACTGATTCTTTCCTGTCATAATGTTTTTTTTTGTGATGACTGATGAGATAAATTATGAATAACATTATTTTAATAGATACTTACCTTTTCACTGCCTTTTGCTATCATATGGCTTATCCATATCGCGTTGTACCAAAAAAAATTCTGTATTTATGCTTCAAGTGGATTGCTGAAAGTTACATTTCCTGGAGACAAACTCATTTCAAAAAACATGACTACATGAGATTGTTAAGACAGATAAATGTCATAAGTGGGGTCTGGGGAGAGGGTGGTTTGTTTGCAACCTTACCCCTATCATGTGAAGGTAGATATGTTGTTTCAGACTGGGATATTTCTCGAGTCATTTCAAGTTGTACAGTTCAACTTTTATTTGGAAAGTAATGTTTATCATATTGATTACTGTTAAAAGAAAAGACCTTGGAGTTTTCTTGGAGAAAGATTCTCTTCTTACATATTCATTCCATACATATTTGGTGATGGAAGATATTACTGAGGTTATATGCTAAATACATACATGATTCTGTTATGGCAAAAGAAATCTTCCTTTTGAGTCTCCATCTTAAATTTATTGCTTCTTCTACTTTTGATTTTGAACTACAACTTATAGATATGGATATGATCTTAATATAGAAAATGTAGTACAGTGCACTAAAGTTTCTGCTATGCACGAGGTCTAGACGAATCATATTGATTTATATGGTTTATAAAATCATTAAATTTCATATTTCTAAATCATCCTAGTCGGTACGTACTTAGTTGTATGTGTTACCCATTAACTCTTAGAATTGAACACACACATACTGAGTTGCTAAAGTCAGCACAATGGAAAGAAATAAAACAATCATTGGAAGGAAAAGAAACTACTTTCTTAGTTCTAAAATGAAGGAAATAGTTGAAATCTATGTTGCTTGAATTCTTGTAAAATGTTCAGATCCGTTAGGCACGATCGACATTTTTGAAGAGTCTGAGCAACATAGGTTGAAACTCATGTGGCATACTTTTGGTCTATATATTAAGATATGTTATATATGATAACAAAGCAAGGAAATATAGCCCTTGAATTCAAAATATTTACTTCTCCTTTGTTATCTTCTTTGCATTTTGAAATCACTCTTGAAATTAGAATGGCTTTCTTTGAAACTCCATCTCCAAATTGCTTCATAATTTTTCGATGTGCACTCCAACAACTAGTAGAAAATGATTCGATCCAAATATTTTTCTCATGAATTCCATAGTTTTGGCCTATGATTTTGCATACGCCACATGTTTTCTTGCTACAAACTCTTGTTGACTTGTCAAGGCCTAACGAACAAGTAACCGTTGCACCATGATAGAAAACTCCCTCTACTTATTTTTATTAGAACTTCTCGTGGATCTTGTCTTCATCGATATCTTCTTGCATTCTTCAAAATTTCCATTAACTTTTTCACTATGGTTCACTTTTATTTTCTCAATTTAGTATCCAATTCCATGCTTCCACTCTAATCGAAAAATATCTTTCACTATGGCTTTTAAAGGATTTCCTTCAACAATATTTTCTAACAGCTTAAGCAGTTTGTGCACATTAAATCTTGGAGAGTCACAGATGTTTGTACAAGAATTAAACACCAACACTTTTCTTGATTTCGATAACCCTTTGACTTTAAGTGGATTTTTTTCTTTGTTTGGAGAATTAGTTGAACTTGGCTTTGGCTTGAAGCATCTAACAGTAGTACTTGGATGACAAACAAGAGTTGCTAGAGATTGTAAGAATTATTATTTATTATTAATTATTCCTTACTTAGGTCCAAAGTTTCCTTATAACCCAACTAATATCATAAATAGTATTTAATAAGAAATAGATCTCATCCGTACATTGGTTACTTGATGGACGTATCAGATTAAATCATAACATCTATAAATTGGTCCTCCCTCCACCCATTAGGGTTTTCACATATTCTCTATAATAATTCCATCGCTGACGGGTGTGATAACATAAATTTAGTGCAAGGAGGTAGAAACTAATTTACGACTAACGCTTCCGATTTTCTCTGTAATGATGTCTTCCTTATGAGGTATGTGCTCCTAACGATCTCTTTGTAAGATTATCAAGTTCAAGATCTTGATATTATGTTATAAAGTATTTAATCTTACATGTAGCATCCGAGACTGGATTGTTTAAACAAATAATCTTCATAAATTATATAACCGCGTCAACTTTGCTAGGGTAATAAAAGAGTAATTACTGCCCACCATCCCTAAATAAATAAATATTTATGATTTGTTTTAGATTTCACAAATTTTGAATATTTTAATCCTCCATAATGTAATAATTATGTTTTCTTTTAGATTGTGCAATGAATTAAAGTTGTTGTTATACTAAGTAATAAATAATATGTGTGTACTTAGTGCAATATAGTTTGTTAGTCACCAAAGTGGTCAAACAAGAAAATTAATTTTAAAACATATAATATTTACAATTACTTGGCATTTGTGGAATAGTACAATTTTTCATTCATTGGCATATTCAATATTTCAAGAGAGACTGGTCTAATTTTTCAACATGATGCATGTATTATATTTCTATAGTTTGTTAGTCTTTAAAGTGGCCAAACTAAAATGTTTAAAATTATCCACATGCACAAAATTCTATGAAGTTATGTGTCTTTGTATTTATATAGTTTATTAGTAACCAAGGTGGCCAAACTAGAGAAATTAATGTCTACACATATCATGTTTATGTTCACTTGATGCATGTATTATGTTTCAATAGTTTGTTAGTCACCAAAGTGGCCAAACTAAAGTATTTAAAATTATTCACATGCACAAAATTTTATGATGTTTTGTGTGTTTTGTATTTATATAGTTTGTTAGTCATCAAAGTGGTCAAACTAGAGAAACTAACGTATACACATATCATGTTTATGATCATTTGATGCATGTATTATATTCTATAGTTTGTAAGTCACCAAAGTGGTCAAACTAAAATGTTTGAAATTATTCACATGCACAAAAATTCATGATGTTATGTGTACTTTGTATTTATATAGTTTGTTAGTCACCAAAGTGGTCAAACTAAAGAAAATTAACGTCTACTCATATCATGTTTATGATCACTTGATGCATGTATTATGAACCAATAGTTTTTTAGTCACCAAAGTGGTCAAACTAAAATATTTAAAATTATTCACATGCACAAAATTTTATGAGATTATGTATGAATTTGTATTCATATAGTTTGTTAGTCACCAAAGTGGTCAACATAGTATGGTTAAGAAAAATATGCACTCTTAAAATTGTCATTTATCCATAAAAGTTAATTAAATGCCTATATTAAAAATAAATAGATAAATTGACTTTCACTATTGCTAGAACTTAAAAAGTGTTACCCAAAGGTGAATCTATCATTCTACGAATAGTGAAAATTATGAGGTAAATTAATATTTTCAATCAAACATATGTTGTATATCCAATCATGTCGTATATGTTTGTTAAAATTATTAATTGCTTATTAAAGATTCAAAAAAATAATATTTTTTAAATTATGATAGTGTGTCGTAGTATCTACACAAAGGATAATTCCGATGTACTTTTATCGTTTACTGAATTCACATATTTTTTTGATATGTGAGCATGCATATCTATTTACAGTTATTCCTTTTCATTCACATACTTTGAATGTTAATGTGCTCAATGGATTGAATTACTCTGAATGGCATGAACAAGTTCAGTTCCACTTTGATGTGATGGATCTTGACTTCGCTCTACTGAATGACAAACCTACTGCTATTAATGATAAGAGTAGTGAGGATGAGAAGTCTTTTCATAAAATGGGAGTGCTCTAACAGATTGAGCCTTATGTTCATGTGAATGACTGTTGCTAACAACATTAAAAGTACTATTCCACAAACAGAAAGTGTCAGGAAATACCTGAAGTTTGTGGAAGAACATTATCGTTCTGCTTATTAGTCTCTCGCTGGTACACTAATGGTTGAACTGACGACCATGAAGATTGATGGGTCGCGTAGTATGCAAAATCATCTCATCGAGATGATTTTGGGGATTAATGTGGATGACACCTTCTTAGTTCAGTTTATTTTGAACTCATTGTCTCTTGATTATGGACCACACTAAATTAAATATAACATTATTAAGGATAAGTGGGATGTTAGTGAATTGACTAGTATGCTTAATCAATAGGAGTCAAAACTTAAGAATCAAAGAGATCATTCCATTAACCTCATGGGTCAAGAAGCTAGTAAAGGACCTAAGGTGAAAATTTGTTAAAGAAAAATAAAGCACCTGCTAAAGTTTCAAAGGATGCTCATAAGAAAATCAAGGCTGATGTGTGTCGTTTCTGTAAAAATGGAAGGACACTATCAGAAAGATTGCCTGAAACATAAATTTTGGTTTGAGAAGAAAGGTACATTTAGTGTTTTTGTATGTCTCAAATCAAATTTATTAGACTCTGGTGCAACTACTCATGTATCCAATATGTTGCAAGGATTCGCTACTATCCAAACTATGAATCAAAATAAAAAAAAATTCTTGTTCATTGGAAATCACATGAAGGCTAAAATTGAAGGTATAGGGACTTATCGTTGATCTTGGAGATTGAACATCACATTGATCTATTAGAGACTCTTTATGTCCCTTCAATTTCTAGGAATTTAATTTTTCTTTCAAGACTTAATGTTTCTGAATTTAATTTTATGTTTGGACATGGTCGTTTCAATTTATATATGTTAATCATAACTTATTGAGAATAACTTGTATATTATTCCAAGAGAAAAATGGTATAAATACATAGAGAGAATAAGCTAACTATGGTAACTAAATATTTTAATCCCTATGAATCATCTCTATTATCTATCAGTATTATTATACAGATTCTGTAACACTCCCCCTTAAGCTGAAACATAGATATTGATGATGCCCAGCTTGTTACAAAGGTAATCAACTCGAGTTCCATTCAACGCTTTTGTAAACAAATCAGCTAGTTTCTCTCTTGTCTTCACATAGCCAGTGGAAATCAAGTTCTCTTGAATCTTCTTACGAATAAAATGACAATCAACCTCTAATATGCTTAGTTCTTTTGTGATACACTAGATTTGAGGCAATATGAAGAGCATCTTGATTATCACCCAAAATTTTGCTAGGGTATGATGCTTCAACCCAATTTCAGATAAAGATGATGTATCCACATAATCTCACATGTAGACTGTGACATAGCTCTATACTCAGATTCTGCAGCGGATCAAGATACAACACCTTGCTTCTTACTTCTCCATGATATTAGGTTGCCTTCAACAAAAACACAATAGCATGTAGTAGATCTTCTATCAATCTTGGATCAAGCCCAGTCAACATCTTCAAAACACTCTATACGAGTATGAACATGATTATTATACAATAAGCCAAGTCCAGGATCTCCTTTCAAGTAACATAGGATTTTTTCCAAGGCTTCCCAATGTTTGACCGTAGGTGCACTCATGAACTGCTAAGCAACCTTCTCTCTGGATCATCAAAAGGATCACCATCATATTTCATAAGGTGCACATTGGGAACCATTGGAGTACTACAGGGTTTGGCTGCTCCCGTATCTGCAAGCAAGTCAAGAATATACTTTCTCTGAGACAGAAAAATTCTCTTGTTGCTTCTGCTTACTTCTACTCCCAAAAAGTATTTCAACGGACTAAGTCCTTTGTATGAAACCTAGTATGCAAGAAATTTTTAAGGGAAGATATTCTCACATAATCAGTTCCGGTGATGACAATGTCATCAACATATACAACAAGGAGGATGGTACCAGATGTTTATTGTCGGTAAAATACTGAGTGATCACATTTGCTCATTTTCATCCCAAAATTATGAACTACCTCACTGAACTTTCTAAACCAAGCTTGAGGACTTTTTTTCAATCCGTACAAAGACTTCTTCAAATGAACAAACTTTTTCATACTCCCCTAAGCAACAAAGTCAGGTGGTTGCTCCATATACACTTCTTCTTGAAGATCACCATGAAGGAATGTATTCTTGATATCTAATTTATGTAAAGAACAATTCTCACAAGAAGCTAAAGAAATGAACAGACGGATAGATGTGAGTTTGGCAACCGGGGAGAATGTGTCTGAACAATCGACCCCATATGTTTGAGCATACCCTTTAGCTACAAGTCTGGATTTAAGTCTCTCTATAAATCCATCTGGATTAACTTTAACTTTGAAGACCCATTTACATCCCACTGATTTCTTTCCTTTGGATAATCTACTAAATCTCATGTGTGTTTTCCTCTAAGGCATGTATTTCATCAAGCATTGCATCAGACCACCCAAGATGATTCAAGGCCTTTTTCACTGTTTTGGGTACAGAAACAGAGTCTAGAGAAGCAACCAAAGATCTAAATGTAAAGGATAAGTGGTCATAGGAAACAAAATTACTAATGGAATATGAGGATTCGCAACTACGTGTACCTTTGAGAAGAGCAATTGGGAGGGCAAGATCTTGTGAAGGATGTGATAACAAAGGAACTAGTGCAGGACATGTATCATTAGCCCCTTGCCTTCTCAAGTAAACTTGAACAATTGGTGGTCTTGCCACATCAGATGGAGAAGGATCTTCAAAAACAATAGTTGTTTGGTCTTCAATAGAAGAACTAAGAGATGGAGGGAAAACATTAGATTCTTTTGTCAAAACATGGGTGACCTGATAGACTAGCCACTCATCTTCTTCCACCTGACTTGTGAAAATATGGGGTGCATAGAATAATGGTGTAGTCTATGAAAATACCACATCTGTTGACACCAAATATTTTCCAAGTTCGACAGAATAATACCGATACCCCTTTTGGAGATGAGAATAACCTAGACACACACACTTCAATGCCTTGGGATCCAAGACAAATTAGTTCTCTCACTAACTTATCTCTCTAAAACAAACACGCTCTAACGTTGCAATTTCCAGGCGTTACTAACGGATAGTAATGGGTAGCTCAGAAACGTCAATCATGGTGCGTGAGTCACCGGCGGCGAATCTCCGACCGCCGGACCAGCCCCAGAAAGGGCGCTTGGAGGAAAGGAACCCAAATCTAGTTAATACCCCATCTAATTCATCTAATAACTCCAGGAAATTGAAAGCTCCTAGCGAGATGAACAGTGAAGGTTCTCGGAGGGAAGAAGATGGGAATAATAGCAATATTCTTTCAGATTCAATCAGGTGTCATCAGCAATCTAGTCGATTAAAGATACATCATAATCAATTGTCGAGAAACAATAAAGAATCAATCGAAAAAAATGAAAGTGAGAAGTCTGGGAACATCACGACTGAAGCTCACAAAGGTAAAATGCTAAATCGATAAACTTCCCAGCAAAATCGAGAAAAACAATTGTTGAGGTTGATTCACAAGGGGAAGATGTTCATATTACAATAATATCAAGTGATATAGACCCAAAAATCAATGGTAACAAGAACATTAGTGGTCAAAAGGCCAGTCGAACAAACAGTGTTACTGGCGAAGCTGATACAACTACTGGTACATTCCATGAAGGTAATCAGAAATAGAATCGCGAACAGGTGAATAAAGAAAAGAGCACTGAAGAAGGAAATCACAACAAAGAAAATATAGAGGCAAGCTTAGCCTCTACGTTGCCTCATAGCAAGGTCATAGCTCGTGAACATGATAATATTGAGGTGGACAGTTCTGCAAGCTCCTCATTCGCATTCAATCCTAAAGTTGCAGATGTGCAACGACAAGACTATCAAAGAACTCTCAAGGAGCAAGCAAGGGAGGCAAATCAACCAGGTAACTGTACTAACTATAACTCTAATCGCAATTATATTAGTAAGGAAGTTACAATGGCCATGAGCATGAAAATGTCATGGGAAAGTCAGCTGGTAGGAGTAGAATACAGGATAAGGAACAATGGAAGCAAAATTGGAACATTGAGGAAAGGAATCAAGCTCTAAACCAGAGGAAGATCAACAAGATAACAATAGGCAAAATCAATATTATAGAGAGTTTCCTAAGATTTCTAGCAATTTTGAAAGAAGAGGTTCACAATTCCAACCAAAATGTTCCTAACCCAAATACTAGCTCTTTCAATAGGAGTAAGAATATTCTTGTTACAAAACAGGATCAGGTTCAGAAACCTACTCCTTATACTGTTATCCAAACTCTGGGTGCAATATTGAGGCACAAACATACTGCTCAAGCTCCTACTGTGGTGTTGGGAACCATTTCTAAACAAACTACCAAGCAGGGGAAGCCTACTGTGATGTTTGATATGTATGATTACATGCATACTTTGACTGTGGACTGTAAGTACACCTTAGTTGGGTAATTTAGTACTACTATGTCTAAAGTGGAGTTGATCAGGAAGATTTTTATACAACAAACTCAATTAAGTGGGGAGTGGGTCAATACAGCACATTACAATGCAAAATATGTGTTTATTGACTTACAGAATGAGTTGGACTACAACACTATCTGGACGCAACAAAGGATGACCATTGAAGGAAAATTTATGAGAATACAAGCATGGACACCTTTCTTTAAACCTGAGGAGGAGACTCCTATTGTGCAAGTCTGGATTTTGCTTCATGGATTACCATGGCACTGCTACAAGAAACCTTCCCTTACTCCATTGGTGGAATCTGTTGGTAAAGTTCTTTACCTAGATACTGCTTCTATAAAAAGATCGAGGGCAGGAATGGCAAAGTTGCAATGCAAATAGATTTGACTAAGCCAAGACCTAGACATATTGGGTAGGATTATACCCTGAAGATGATACCATTGGATTTTGGCAACTTGTGAAATATGAAAATGTTCCCCCATATTGTGAATATTGTAAACATCAAGGTCATGATATTGATGAATGTAAATCTAAATTGAGGGATGAAGAATACAGACAAAGGAAATAAAAAGAAGGGGAGAAAAAGATTAAAAGCAAAGACTCCAACAAAGTAAAGGAACATGAAGATATAAGAAATAAAAGCAAAGAAAATAGAGAGCAACAGCAACAACAAGGTATAGATAATAACAAGCAAAGACAATCAGAGAAGCAAAAGAAGGAGGAATGGCAAACTCAAAAAGGAAAAATACAAGACAACAAGAGCAAGCAACCTCAAAGACTGAATGAAGACCTACTGCCTTAAACCTTATTACAAAGGAAGATCACCAAGCATGTATAAACACTAAGTCTCATCATTTATCTTTTACTAATCTGGAAATGCAGGAGGATCATAATGCATCAGGAGGGGATAAAGGAAACAAATTTCAAAAAATGGGAGATGCATCAAACAAAGAAATAAAATAAAACATTGCAACAACATAGGAAATGAACAGAAGTCAAGGAGTTCAAATCAAGGAGCATATGAGAAAAAGGAAAGACCAACAAAAGCAACATCAACAAAAGGAAGGGACATATAACAATCCAGGCATCATACCTGAGAGCCTTACTAATAGTGAACTAGATATCTCTGTTAATAGGTTGGTTGTAGCTGTTGGAGGTAAGGAAGGGGTTGCAGGAGAACACTACTAACATGCAGGAAGGGGTAACCAAAGGGGGGAACATACCTCATGATAGGCAAATGGAGGATTATATAGACCAGAACTCTTATTATAGAGATCACAATAGTTAGAAAAAGCAACAGAAGGAGAATGTACAAAAAAGATAGGAAAAGGAGCAACACAAGGATAACAGACTCACAATCAACAAGGAAGTGGACACAGAAATCAGGAAGGCTCAAAATAAATAAAACAAGGAAAAGGAAATGGGGAGCAGTAGTAACAAAGTTTTGTTGAAAATACCCCTAGAAGTAAAAACAAGCCTAGCAAGCAGAAAGGGATGCAGCTAAGAGACAACTCAATAATCAACAAGAGGAAAACCACGAAAACCATCAGTAAAGAAGTGTGAACTCAGGTAAGAAGGTGGGGGTTGAAGACAAACAACAAAGTCAGATCAATAACCCAGATCAAACTAGAATATTAACCCCCCTCCTAAAGCACCACCTCATAAAGATTATGGCAAATGCCAAGTCAATACTTCCCCTCTAATTGATGAATATGAAGTTATCAATTCAGAGGATGAGGTTGAAAGGAATGATCAGTATGGGCATGATATTGATGATGATGATGAGACTAGTGATGCTCTGATAAGAGCATTTATCCCTCAAAATGACAAGGATTTGGAGGAGGAAGTTCAACAAGTGACACAACAACAAGGTTTATCTCCAAGAAGATTGAAACATGAGAAGTTTCATTTCCAAAAACAAGACATTAAAACTATCACTGCTAGTAGACCAAATACAAGACTTTTCTCCTCTAGAGTTTCCCAATGATTAATATAGTTGTTTGGAATGTGAGAGGTATCAACACTCAGGGAGTCATGGAAAGAATAAGAATTTTCAAAAAAATTTATCATCTTGCCATTATTGCTTTTCCTGAACCTTTTGCAGATAGTAGTAGTGTCATGATCTCTAAAAATCAGCTAGCCATGGATAATGTTATAGCCAATTGTAATGGTAAAATATGGTTGTTTTGGAATGGGAATGTAGACTGTATGGTGAAGGATCAGGATGATCAGCAAATCAATTGTGATTTCAACCATAATGAGCTTCAAAATATGTTTACCATGACTTTTGTCTATGCCAAATGTAAAGAGTATATGAGAAGAACTCTTTGGGATAAAATGCTCCTTCAGGCTGAAGTTGAGAACAGACCCTGGTGCTCCGTGGGTGACTATAATGTTATAACCTCCACTGAGGAAAAATTAGAGGGAATCACTTACAATATCTGGAATAGCCTTGATTTCATTGCCATCATAGAAGCCTGTGGCCTGATTGACATGGGATTCAGTGGCAAAAATACACTTGGTCCAATAATAGGGGCATTAATCAGAGTATCTGCAAAAGGCTTGACAGAGGGTTGATAAATGATAAGTGGCTAGAAACTATGCCTCAAACTACTATCACCCACCTTCCTTCCACTGATTCTGACCATTGTCCTTTGTTGTTGGAGATCACTAACAATGAAGGGAGCCATACCAAATATTTCAAATTCCTTAGTTGTTGGGTGGATAGCCCTAACTTTTTAGGAATTGTGAAAGCTTGTTGGGATAGGGAGGTGAATGGAAATAGTATGTGGAGATTTCACCAGAAGATGAAAAGGCTCTCTAATACCCTAAGTAAATGGTCCAAAGAAGAATTTGGGGACATTTTCAAGACAGTTAGAGAGTTTGAAGGAAAAGTTAAAGAGGCTGAGGAGAAGTTGATTCAAAATAGTAGTGTTACCAACAAAGAGAATCTACATGAAATTAATGCCAAATACATTAGATATCTCAAGTTGGAGGGTACTATTATGAAATAGAAATCTCAGCTCCATTGGTTCAAAGAAAGGGATACTAACTCCAAATTCTTCCATTCCTGGATAAGGGGAAGAAGGAGAAGGCTTTTCATTCACAAGATCCTTGAAAATGAGGAATGGATACAAGGAGATGAAAACATAGGTAAGGTTGCATGTGAATACTTTCAGGAGTTGTTTACAGGGGAGAGTAAAGGTATCAATGAGACAAATCAAGAATGCATCCCTAGAATGGTTACTCAAGAACATAATGACAGACTTACTTCTCAACTTACTATGAATGAACTTCAAGAAGTGGTCTTCTCTATGAATCCCAACTCTGCAGCAGGGCCTGATGGTTTTAATGGGTATTTTGTTCAAAAATGTTGGCACATTATCAATCATGACTTGATGAAAGTGGTATTAGCTTTTTTCAGTGGCCATGATATCCCCAAGTATTTTTCCCATTCTTGTATAGTGCTTCTACCCAAAGTGACTAATCCCAACAAATCGAAGGAGTTCAGGCATATTAGTCTAAGCAACTTCATTAGCAAAATCATTTCCAAAATGTTGAGTACAAGATTGAGCCCTATTCTTCCTAGCTTGACTCTCTCAACCAATCTGGTTTTGTAAAGGGTAGAAGTATTACTGAAAACATCATGTGGGCTCAGGAAATCACCATCAGATTAAAAAGCCAAACATAGGTAGAAATGTCATTATCAAACATGATACGGCTAAGGCCAATGACAGAGTCTCATGGGCTTACATTTGCTTGGTCTTAAGGAACATGGGCTTTGAGGAAACTTTCATTGGTATAGTCTGGAGAATCATGGGTAATAATTGGTACTCTATTATAATTAATGGAAGAAGATTTGGTTTTTTCTAATCTTCTAGGGGCCTCAAGCAACGAGACCCCCTCTCCCCTGCCCTATTTATTTTAGGTGATGAAATGCTTTCAAGATTATTAAATGATATCCATAATCATCATGAATATCATGGCTTTGTCATGGAAAGAAGGGGCCCCCAAGTGAATCATTTGAGTTTTGCAGATAACACCATTCTGTTTACTTCAGGTTGGGCTAAGTCACTTAAGTTCATCATGCAGACTCTCAAAACCTATGAAAATACTTTTGGCCAGTTAATTAACAGTGAGAAAAGTCACTTCATGGTTCATCAAAATGTGTTTGACACCACAAAAGAAAGAATTAAAAGGATCACTGGATTTAAACAAAGATAAGGGATTACCAATTGCCTGGGATGTCCACTCTTTGTGGGTAGGCCAAGGATTTCCTATTTTTCTAACCTTTTTTCTAAAGTTATATGCAGGATCACAAGGTGGCAAACCAAGAAATTAAACTATGGTGGAAGAGCTGTGTTGATTAAACATGTTGTTAAAGCCTTACCCATTCATTTAATCTCAGCTATCACCCCCTACAACTGTAATTAAGCAAATACAAATGCTGATAGAAGACTTCTTATGGGGATGGAAGAGTGACAAAAAGAAGTATCATTGGGCTTCCTGGAGGAACCTTAGCTATCCTATTGATGAAGGAGGGGTGGAAATGAAAAATCTGAAAGATGTGTGCTTAGCTTTCCAATATAAACAGTGGTGGAACTTTAGAGTTAAGCACACATTGTGGGGAGAATTCATCAAGGACAAATACTGCCAAAGATCAAATCCTAACTCCAAGAAATGGGACTTTGGAGATTCACTTAATTGGAAACATATGATTCATAACAGGAGTAAGGTGGAGCAACACATTCATTGGAAGTTGAACTCAGGGAATTGTTCATTTTGGTGGGACAACTGGACTGGGGAAGAACATCTTGCTCAATTTTCTAACACTAGCCACAGGTTTGACACCAGGAAAGTAGCTGACTATTGGGTAGAAGGCTAGTGGAACTATCAAATGCGGGTTCAACAAGCACCCCTTAGCCAACTGGCCACTATTCTAGCAATTTCAATTCCTCAACATCAATCTCCTGACAAAGATTATTGGAAAATAAATCCCAATGGTATGTTCACATGTGCTTCAGCCTGGAATGAAATTAGGGAGAAAAGACCCAAGGATCAATTTAGGGCTCTCATTTGGCACAGGCATACACCATTAAAGCCTCATTCCTTCTTTGGAGAGATTTAAAGGGAAAGCTTCCTACTAATAAGAGATTAACTAAATTTGGTTTAGAACCTTCGAACTGTTTTTGTTACAGGAACAGCAATGGATTAGATACCATCAACCATATATTTAATAATGGAGATCTTGCTAGGGATGTCTGGAGATGGTTTGCAAATGGAGCAGGGGTAGAAATTGCTCACAGCTCACTGAGGCAACTTGTAACTCAATGGTGGTCAATGAATCTCATAAACTTATCCTCCAGGCCTCCCCAATACTTGGAATTTATGAAAACATAGATGTGCTTGTAAATATGGAGGCAAAACCCCTAATGGCACCAGGTTAAGGTATGCAATTTATAGTAATAATTATAAACTTATAAAATTTGTTTTTCCTCGGGTTAGCTGGCCACCCACTTGGAGTGGAATAATCAATTAGCATAAAGATGTATCCATGTGACAAAGGTACAGAAGATAGCCTGGACAAGACCACCAGATCAATGGATCAAAGTTAATACAGATGGAAATGCAATTGAGAATCCAAGCAAGATAGGGGCAGGAGGTATACTAAGAGATCATGAAGGCAAGATCATATCAACATTTAGCTCACCGCTGGGATGTGGTACCAATAATCAAGCAGAAATAGGAGTAGCTATCTTTTATATATCTTGGGCTTTGGAACTAGGATACAGGAACATCATATTGGAAATGGATTCAATGCTAGCATTCAACTGGATACTCCAAAAAACAAATCCTCAATGGAGCATTTGCAATCAACTAGACAGATTGAAGGGCCTCATAACTCAAATACATGAATTCAAATGTACTCATGTTTACAGGGAAGCTAATTGGGTGGTTGATGCACTGTCCAAACATAGCCACAAAATTGCTTGTCCGGAAATCTACAATACTAATCATGAGTTACCTAAGGAGGCAAAGGCCTATTTTCATTTGGACTTAATGAATATGCAAAACTTCAAAAGAAGAAAACAAATAAGATCAAATAACCTCCTTAAACATTCTACTTATTTTTCAACTAAGATATATCTCACAATATAGCTTCTTTGAATAGTTTAAGTTAGATTGTTTAATTTTTTGAGATGTAAAGGAAGAGTCTCCCTAATTTATGTTTCCTAGATTCTATGTATTGAGAGGAGTCCTCTCTTCTAGGTATATAGGAGCTTTGGATTCATCTTATTGTAAGGTGAGGGTTAAATTTCTTTAGGAAATTGAACCCAAGCCACCATAGGAATAGAGTTAAGGTTTATGGACGTCCCCCTCTTTGTACATTTTTTTTTATGAAATGGTAAGGCTTGGGGGTGATACTTAACCCCTTCCCCTCTAAGGGTATTAAAATTAAAAAAATGCCTTGGGATCCAACTTGGTAACATATGGTCGAACATCTCAAACATAGTGTGTGCTTCCAAATATCTTAGGTTCCACCGGAAATAGAGACTTATTTGAAAACATAACATTGTAGGGCACATTACCAGTAAGCACACTAGATAGCATGCGAATAATCAAAAAACAAGTTGTAGAGACCGTATCTGCCCAAAATTGTCTAGAAACCTTCATTTGGAACAGAAGTGCCCGAGCTGTCTCAAGTAAGTGTCTATTCTTTCTCTTAGCAACTCCATTTTGAAAAGGTGTATCGAGGCATGAATATTTATGGAAAATACCATGTTGTCTCATATACGACTGGAATGATTCCGACATATATTTTTTAGCATTGTCACTCCTTCGAATACGTATTGAAGTATTGAATTGTGTCTTCACTTCATCACAGAAGGCACAAACTGAGTAAATAATTCTGAGCGACTTTTCATAAAATAAATCCAAGTCATACGAGAAAAATCATCGAAAAAAGTAACAAAGTACTTTTGCCCAGTTTTAGAAACAATAGGACACGGTCCCCAAACATCAAAATGAACAAACTCAAAAGGTGACTCAACTCGCTTATTAACCATTGGACTTAAATGAGTTGCGATGATGTTTTGCAAATTGACATGAGTCACATTCTAATGAGGAAATATTCTTGAATTGAGGACACAACTTCTTTAATAAAGGCAAATGGATACACAAAACTAGAGCAGGCTACACACTGAGGCTCCCATTCATCAAGGATGTAGAGATCGTCTGATGCATGTCCTTTAGCAATAACCTGATTCGTCTTAAGATCACGAAACAAACAATGATCGGGAAAAAATGAAATATAACAATTAAGGGCTCTGGTAACTTTGCTAACAGAAATCAAATTGAAGGCCAACTTTGGTAGACTTAATACTGATGAAAGAGTAATAGAGATGGTTGGTTTAACCGTCCTATATCCAACACTATTGCAAGTTGATCACCAGCTACGGTAACCAAAGAGGGTTCTTTGTGTTCTTGAAAGCAACAAAAAATATTAGGATTACCTCTCATGTGATTTGTGGCACCTGAATCAATCACCCATTTATTTGAAGAGGTGATAAAGACATGTATTTTCCTTTGATTCAACAAAGGAATTAACTGAAGTGAATTCCTTTGAGATATTAGCAAACTTCTTCATTGAAATTAGGATCATTTTTTCAGATAATGGACTACAAGAACCAACAACTTTGGATCTTTGAATTCTCTGATTATAGTCGTTCATTTACCCAACAAATCCAAACCAAATTATTTCCTAAAATCAGACAATACCCAAGATAGATAATAACCTTATTTTGGAACAATAAACAGAGTAATTATTCTTCCTCACACCAACTCCACTTGAGGCTAGCTATCCAACTAATCAGAGACCCAAAAATAACTCCTGAAATCAGAAAATCATCAAATAAAGATCCATGTAAAAGTGTTAATTGAAGAGAAAAACCTGATGATGATGATGCCCTACATAGAGAGACGACCAGAGTATTGGTCACAAGTGGGAAACTCACTCAAATTATGGTCTTCTAAACAAACAGCCAACAAATCCCTGCTAGGAATGTCACTGTGACATTAGAACAGGCAGATTGAATTTCTGATGCAACATGCATAAATTTCTAATGTTTCACCACTACTGCAGTCTCACTGGATAGGGGTACCGATGGAACGTGAGGCTCACATGAGTAACTTCTAGCCGTCGGGATCTAGGGGTTTAAGATCGTGGGAAGTATCTTCTTCCTAAGTGGGTGGTGACAGAGAAATTTCAGAACTCTCAATCACTTCCAGTGAAACTATAGTTACCGGCAAAGTCACAGTGACTTCTGGCAAAGACAAAATACCAACTCAGACATTGGCTCTGATACCATGTAAATCATAACATATTAAGAATATCTTGTATATTATTCAAATAGAAAAATGGTATAAATACATGGAGAGAATAAGCTGACTATGGTCACTAAATATTCTAATCCCTCAAAACCATCTCTATTATATATCTATATTATTATACAAATTTAGTAACAATATAAGAATACTATTTTTATGTTTCTTGTGTTCTTATTGACGATTTATATTAATTGAAACTCTATAATAATTAGACGTATTTTACTAAATGAAAGTTCTGCTTATTTGTGGCATCAACATGTGGGTCATGTATCCAAAGAACGATTAAAAAGATTGGCAAAGAATGAAGTTCTTCCGAATTTGAATTTGCTGATCTTGATATATGTTTGATTGCATCAAAGGAAAGCAAACCAAACATACCAAGAAAGGTGTCACAAGGAGCACTCAACTACTTGAAATAATACACACTGGTATTTGCGGACCCTTTGATGTTCCATCTTTAGGTGAAGAAAAAAAAATTATCACCTTTATCGATGATTTTTCACATTATGGCTATTTGTTAAACGAAAACTCTCAAGCAGCGGACACTCTCAAAGTGTACGTTAATGAGGTTGAAAGACAATTAGATAGAAAAGTTATAATCGTTATGCTAGATAGAGGTGGTGAATATTATGGAAGTTGTAACGAATAAGAACAATGTCTAAGTCCATTTGCAAAATTCCTTGAGAATATGTGAAGTTAGTGGGAGTGTTGAACGATTGAGTGTGGAAAGTAATGAGGTAAGGGTAAATATTTCATTGCCCATGAATGTATCTACTTCCGCACCAATCACAAATGTTTTTCCTCTTATTGAAGAACACTTTAACAATGTTGAACAACATTTGGATGAAACACTTCAAGCAAGAACTAACTCACAAGTATCTGACGAAAATGAACCACAAACAATATCACAAAGAAAATCGTCCTTTATGTGATTTATTTGCAAGAGTCAAATTTTGACATTGGAATTAATAAAGATTTGGTTTGATTTTCACAAGCCATATAAATTACTGAGTCTGATAAATAAATTGATGTCATGAATGAAGAGTTAAAATCCATATAATTTAATTAAGTCTGGAATCTCATTCAATTACCAAAAAGTTCTAAAAGAATCGGGTGTAGATGCTTATACAAGATCAAACACGATTCAAATGGTAATGTTGAACGCTATAAAGTCAAACTTGTTGGCAATGGATACACTAAAAAAGAAGGGACTGATTATAAAGAGACATTTTCAACGGTCTCAAAGAAAGACTCATTAAGAATTATTTTGGTCTTGGTAGCTCATTATGATTTAGAGATACATCAAATGAATGTGAACATTGTCTTTCTTAATGGAGACCTCGAGGAGAATGCTTATATGGACAACCAAAGAGTTTCAAAACTAAAGAAAAGGATTAAATAGTGTGTAAACTAAAGAAGTTAACATATGGACTCAAACAAGACTCACGAAAAATGGGATATAAAGTTTACTGATACTATAACATCTTTTGGTTTTAAGGAAATTACGGTTGATCTGTGTATATACCAAAAGATCAGTCAGAGTAAGTTTACATTTTTAGTCCTGTATGTTGATAACATTTTACTTGTTGCTAATAATTTAGGCCTAATTGCGTGAGACAAATGACTTTCTCTTTATGAATTTTGAAATGAAAGATATGGGTGAGGCCTCCTGTGTGATAGGCATAAAAATATTACATGATAGATTAGAAGAATTATTGTTACTGTCTTAAAATGACTATATCAAAAATAAAGTTCTAGAGAGTTTTAATGTGAACAGTTGTTCATCAAGAATAGTTTCCATTTTAAAAAAATATAATAAAAATAAAAAATAAAAAAATGGACAAATTCAATCTCATGTTATTCCCAAAGAATGGCGTAGAACGAAAGGAAATGGTATCAATTTCTTAATCTTTTATTATTGAAAGTTTGATGTATGTTCAAACTTGCACAAGACCGTATATTAGCTTTGTGGTTAGAATGCTAGGAATATATCAAAGTATCATTGGAATTGATTACTGAAAAACTGCAAAGAAAGTTTATGGCCAAAATTCATACATTATTACTGTGAAACTTTATTTCAGGACTTGGGGTTGTCGACACCATTACCAAGCCGCTCAAATTTATTGTGATAATGCTGCAACAATATTCTTCTCCAAGAATATAAGTACTCCAAATGTGACAAACATATGGAAATAAAGTACTCTACTATCAATGAAGAAATTTGGAAAAAGAGTGTACTAAGTAATATAGAACTGATCTCCCTGATTGTAGAATTGTTACAAAAGATTTAATTTCAAAGGACATTTAAAGAAAAATGCTCAAAGAATGCATCTGGTTTACTATGATTGATACAATATGATGTGTGTTTTACACTCTGAGCTCAAATTATGTGTCTGATATACATTAATGAATATCTTGTTTCTCATAATGGTGTGCACATTATTATTTTGAAATATTACAAGATAAGTCTCTATGAGACATTATTGTGGACCGTAATGTTATAGGTGTTTATAGATTATGAACCTAGTATGATAAGTTGTTAATGTATAAGTATATGGAAGAAACTATGTAGCGTAAAATTTATGCAAAACCATCATAACTCGCATTAGTAGTTTGGTGTCTAGTGGTATGTATGATAGACATTATATAAGAGATGTATTGTATGTGCAACTAATGTTTATTAAATATTAATGTTATATGGTCATTAGTCCAAGTGGGAGAATGTAAGAATTATTATTATTTAGGCATAATACATATATTGGACCCTAAACTTGACTTCAAATTTTAACTTTGATTTGAAGCTTTCATAGTGCACAAATAGGCACTTTAAATATTTCATCTTTCAATAAATAAACACACGATTCCTACCTTGCAAAATGCGTGAAATGCACGCATTCTGCGCGAGTAAGAGGTAATTTTCGAGGCCCATAAAGGTAAAACAAATACTGAAATGACAATTATGCCCTTAATGAATCTGTTTTATATTAATTAAAAATAATTTTATTTTTTTTTGTTTCAAAATGACATGTAAGACATTTTTTTATAAAAAAGACATGTAAAATTTATAGTTAGTTGGCAGCCACTGATTGGCTCACTAATACACGTGGAGCGTTTGCATTTTATGCACTTTGGCTCCAAAAATCGTGTGTTTATTTATTAAAGTCAAAGTTAAAATTTGAAGTCAAGTTTAGGGTCCAATATTAGTATTATTCCTATTATTTATTATTAATTATTTCTTACTTATGGCTCAACTTTACTTGTAACCCAAGTATTACTATAAGTAGTATTTAATAAGAAACGATCTCTCGTACATTGGTTACTGGGGACATTACAGATAAATCATACATCTAGAAATTGGTTCTCCCTCCACTCATTTAGGGTTATACATTCTCTACAACTAATTTCACGCATAGGGTGTGATAACATCAGTTAAGGCAGGGATGGGTGGTACAGAAAAACAAATGTGACGCTAAAGCCTGCCGTTTTCTTTGTGATGATGTCTCTTCATCAGGTATGTTTCCTAATGATCTCTACTAGAAATTATCGTGTCAAGTCATGATGGATATTATGTTAGAAAGTATTTAATCTTACAAAGATGTCATTAAGGGACATTTTTCAGCCATTCTTCAACGTCTCTTTTTTGTATTGGCAATGATGCCTAATGTACACTAAAATTCAAAATAGCTAAGAAAATCTCCATATTAAATTATTAATGATCAAATCAATAAAAATATTCAATGTGATATTATTTTTAGTACTTTATAATATGGATATTTCAAATCTTATGAGGTGTAAATTAAGTTCAATTATAATGATTTTTATAGCCCTTTAGATAATCTAACATAGTCTACAAAAGGAAATTTATGGATTCTAATCCAAATCTTAGGGATTCTATGAGTTAGATTTAGGCCTTTTTTTTTATTAAGATTAAAACGTCTAAATCTGAATACACATCTGAATTATATTAAGATTTGTATTAAGATTTAGGTGATTTGATTTGAATACACATCTGAATATTAAGATATGGCTTCTAAATATGAACACTAAATAATTAATATCGTTTATTTCTGTTTTTGAATGTGCAAGTAAAATTGAACATTATACTAAGAAAAATTATTAAAATTTCATTTCAACAAAATATATTACTTTTGATTTAAAAAAAGTTTTAAAAGTTTTGATAATTATGATTTGGAGTATTATTTTTTCATTCAAAAATCTTGATAAACAACAATACACCAAAAATATTATTGCAATCAGTGTTATTGACACACGTCAATACAAGAAAATTATTAATAAAAAAATTCTGAAATGATTTATGAAAACTTATCAGTTCAAGAGGGGGGGAATGGTGTATGATTGAGAAAAGAGAGAAAGAGAAGTTTTCGGTTATGAGATTAAAAGACACACGCAAAGTAGAGAAGATGATTTATTATTTGATAACTTATTAAATGAGTCAGAATGTTGTTAAGAGTCTATTACAAATTTGATTCGTTCTGACCTCTTCATGCCCATTAAGAGGTCTTTTAACAAATGAAACAAATGAACATAATGGCTGAATTTGAATGATTCAGATTCAGACTTAAAATCAAACGTACTTAATGGGCTAAATCTTAATAATTAAGATTCATACCTCCATTAAGTGCAAATAAATAAGGCCTTATTTCAATTAGTAAAATTAGTTAAATATTTTTTTAACGTGCCATTTTTAAAAATATATATATAAAGACTTCCCCCCAAGTTATCTAACCAGAGTAATAAAAGAAAGCTTGAAATATCTATTGCGAGCTCTTTGAAATTTTATGTCGTGATTTTCTTTTCTACAACCCTTTGAAAACATTATTTATGCTTGATTTCTTACTATTTTGTATTTTATTGGTATTTGAACGATCATAACATCACTCCATGATTGAGGTATTAGTATTCTTAAAAAATAATTGTTACTAGAGCTAACAACTTCAGTAAAGATTTATGAGATCAATCATTTTGCTCCTATTTCAGTCAGTTGGATCACTAACATTTCAATTTGATAAATATAAGTTTATCAATTCATTGTTAATCTATAAAAATATAGACAAATATGGATATTCATATTATACCATGACAGCCAATTCAAGTATAATATAAACAGGGGCGGACCCACACTATACGATGGGGTGCACATGCACCCGGTAATTTTTGAAAAAATCATATGTATATATGTATATCTATTTTGAAAAAAACTGATATAGCTAACAGTGCACCCATAAAAAACATAGAAGTGCCCTTGTGCAAATAGTAGAAGCTAAAGATACCACCCTCTAGATCAGGGATTGAATTCCACTTAAGTTTGTTTTTATTTTAAGTTTAGCTTAGACCTCATATTTAAGCTATGTTTATCTAGGTGCACCAAAATTTTCAAATCATGGGTTCGCCTCCGAATATAAATCTACGAGAAGAAACCAAAGAGAGGCATTTTAAGGCTAAATATCTTGAGTCATTTAGTCAAAATCAATATTCTCAATAATTTGTTGATAAATTTTGTTCTTCTTTTTCTTTTGGGTTAGCTTATATTTATTGCCCCCCTCCCCACACACACACACACCCACCCCATTTTTTTCCATTGTTTTTGTTTACATTTTTTTTGTTCTCTTGCTACATCACTAAATTGAAGTTATTTTTGTTGGTTTTACTTCCTCCTAGATCTTATTTGTAGATTTTTTTTTTGTAATAGATTTTACCTACCTGTATGTGTAAGTAATTCTTTTTGTGAATCCGAAAGTAGTAATAAGTATGTTGTATTATATTTTCTTTGGGTGTAGATAAATTTTGATATGGAAAATTTCAAATGAAAAAATAGATAGCACGATACACTAAGCTTTTGCTACTATTAAAAAAGAAAATCTAAAAACAATCTCAAAAGAGGTCAAAAATCCAGATGTCGCAAGGTCAGAATTTATTTTTTAAAAAAAGTTATATACCTCAGAAGGTTGTTTTTTTAAGTGTAAACAATCAAACAAATGCTAACCAACCTCTGTAGGTCAATTTTTTTAGCGTCAAGAAATGAAGAAATGCAAATCAACCATGGAAAAAATATTTTTAAAAGGTAAAATAAAATATCAAAACCGATCATCTGCGATTGATATTTATAGATAAAATAATATATTATTTGCAAAAGATCAACCTCAGAAGGTCGGCTTTTTTTTTTTCGAACATACATTGCATGTGCTTTAGATGTTGTTTGGAAAGGGAAAACTCAAGTCTTGTATTGACTATTTAATTGAATTGAGACAAGTGATCTCCTTCTTGTAAATTTAATAGAATCGTTTCTTTCCCTTCATTATGCGTGTTGGGAAGTAATGAGAATGAGGTGATGGATTCATTGTTCCACTTGATTAATCTTAATGAATAAAGAGGGGATTATTTAAAAGGCAACATGTTGATCATAATGCTTGTGAATTCTCTTGTTATGAACCTTATTTAATTGGTTGTTGAAATGTTTTGATGGCATTTAATGTGGACTTGAATCTCTTGAATCGATGTCTCTTCTTTATGGTGTGAAATTGCTTATGTGCTTGAATATTATTGTGTACTGTGATAAGACATGTAATATTATGTCGAATGAAAATGGTTCTGACAAGTGACATGATGTAAAGCCGAAAGGAGATGGTTCCGTGTAACGACCTGTTTAGTCGTTTTGAGCAGCAAATTTTATTTCTGGAAAAACTGGCTGAGGGTCAACGGATCCACGCAACGGACCGCTACATGGGCACGACGGACCGTCGAAGGGAAAGTTCGTTCAAACCACTAGAATTTAGAAATTTGGGTACTGGAGAGCGACTCTCGGAACGTCACGAGGGTGTGGTGTGGCATCACGGAACATTCTCAAGGCATGACGGGCCGTCACAGACTCTTTAATGAATTGGAGTTTTGAACCTGTGCGGAGCAGCAGCGACGGCATCGATCGCAGCACGACAGGCCGTCACAGTCTTGCGTGACCTGATGGGTCGGATTTTTGTAAATATTTTAATGGGTTCATTTTGGACTATTCCTGCTTATAATTATAAAGTAGTGTTAATGTTAATAATTTAATTACTTGGGGTTAAAGGGCGAACCTTGAAACAGTTAGTGGGGTATTTATCATTGTTATACTTAATTATATGTTCAATTAGGGTATTTAAAAGACAAAGGGGTTTGAATAGAAAATAGAAGAAAGAACAAAGAGGAGGGAGAAAGAGAAACGATCGACGAGAGAGAGGAAGAACGCAGTTTGGGAAGATAGCTTGTAATCGCGATCTTCGGGGAAGGTAGGTTTATGTTTATGCTATTTTAATAGTTAAAATGTATAGAGAATGATATGTAATGGGTAGTATTGAAAACCCTTCTATATGCTTAATGTTGTGTATGCATGAGTGTGTGATATATAATTGTGATAAAAAAACATGATGAGGCCATTGAATTCTATCTTGAAAACCTCTTATTAATGATGATGCCTTAGTAAAGAAAGAAGGCTGAGGAAACTAAAAGCATGAGGATTAGAGGATTCGAGTTGTCGTTTCGGCGACCAGATAGTATATGGATCGGGTGTCACGTTCCGGCACCAGCGAAGGAATATGGACGGGTGTCACATTCCGACACCAGGATTAGAATATGATCGGGTTGTCACGTTCGACACCAGGATAGTAGAATATAGATCGGAGTGTCACGTTCCGACACCAGGATAGTATGATGAGGATCGGAGTGTCACGTTCAAGACACCAGGACGAGGTTGATGAGGATCGGAGTGTCACGTTCCGACCCAGGATAGTTTGATGAGGATCGGAGGCTTACACAGGTGTCACGGTCCGACACCAGGATAGACAAGAGAATGAACTCTTGAAATATGATAAGGTTCTCAAATAATAAAAAACATATTTCCCAAAGGGGTATGGTATTGAGGCGGAGTCCTCAAGGTGACTTGGCGTATTTTATTAATGATTACAGTTACTTGTGTTGCTACATGGTTGAGTATTGTAGTTGAGTATATGATTTATTAACTGTTATATAGTGTTTCTATTTGAGTTGGGCCGATGATACCTAATCCAGTACTAGTGTTTTGTACTGACCCCTACTTGTAATGTTTCTTTGTTATTTGTGGAGTGCAGCAAGTACCATCGTTCAACTCAACCGCAAACTCTAGCCGTCTTCATCCACGTCGGATATCAGGTGAGCTAATGCTTCTAGCTTGGACTGGATCATCTTCTTATGTCTTGATGCCTTGAAGTTCCGGCAATGGACTAGCTTTTACTTATTTTAGCTTCTTAATACTCTAGTTAGTAATTGACGGATAGATGTTCTTTGGTGTGACTTCCAGAATTTTGGAATGATAAGTATTGATTTAAGAAGTTATTTAATTGATTTCGTTAATGAGTTTTAAAGTCTTCCACATTACATTATTGTATTTATGTTGAACTGTTGGGGTTTAGGATTGGTGGTTCGGCTCTCACATAGAGGATAAGTGTGGGTGCCACTCGCGAACGTTTTGGGTCGTGACAAAACTTGGTATCAGAGCATTAGGTTTTCGTTTGTCTCATCACACACAAGAACGGTATAGTTAGAGTCTTAAGGAACGGTAGGGGGACACCTTTCCTTTCATTTCTTTGCGAGGCTATAGGACTTTAGGCAAAAGTTCATTCTTTCTTTCTTTCGTTGCTATTACTGGACCCCAATGTATCTAGGTGATACAATTGGTTATCTGACATCTTCAAATCTATTGTCCAGATGGTTTTAGAACTAGAGCAAAACTGTGCTAACAACCAGCACCGGCAAGGACAAGATGCGTCTGAGCCATCCACTGGGTTGTAGTGTAGCTCGAAGAGGAGCAGAGTGGCAAGGGTTGTGTAGGGTCGTGGGAGGACGTCATTAGAGGAAGATGCAAGCACCTGTCCCATCTGATTACTAGGGCGGTGGATTCTCCACAGACTGAGGAAGTGTAAGAGGGGGTGAGAGGAAAGTGGAGCAGTGCAGAAATGAGGAATTTACCACCCCAACCTAACCCCACGAGATGATTTAATCAGTTTGCTTATCTTAGCGGGTTATCTGATCAAGGCCAGACACCTAAGGTGTTTTCTTGCACCAAGCCACTCAGGTTCCGGAGTACGACAGGCGCTGCTTGAGGATCCCCGAATGGATGCCTCAATAGAAATAGGCACGTTTTCCCGTTGACTACAGGGCCTATAATGACAAGTCAGTGATCAGCATGCATTTTCAGAAGTTTCGTGAATGTAAACTAACCGTCTTCAAGGGTGCGAATCTCGAGGATTCTACGATTTTCTGGTTGATGTCATGAAGTGAATACATAAAAAGGGGCATAGGGGGGAACATTTTACGGCGTTGAGTTTGTAACCTATCGTTCAGGGAAATGCCAAAATGTTGGGTGGCGGTCACATGGTGAGTGTCAACCCGTACAAAGGCACCACCTATGACTTGGGCGTCACATTCTCTAGCGTATTTATGGAAGAGATATCCCCGACCTTGAGGGGATAGGAGGAGAGATGAGTTCTTGAGCCAGAGCCAGGCAAGATTGTCGAGGACTGCGTATGAGGCTAAGTCAGTGCATTATCCAGGATATGCCACCCCAAGCTTTGCTTCAGTCACAAGAGCGGAGTCGCCATTTTGGGAAGGGGTAGTTGAGGTCAGAGTTGCGGATTGCACCTACAGTTAGCGGCTACAGTGAAATCTTTCAAGAGGGTGGGGGAGGACTCGTGATAGAGGGGGAGGGAGTGAAGCCAAGATGACTTCACCATGGGCATCGAACATCATCTAAAAGGTTTCGTAAGGGAGGTGAGTTTAATGTTTCTAATCCAGAGGGCAGGGTTTCAGGAAGTATCCTATCCCGAACTATTTCAGTCTTTCCATGCAGACTGTAGTGGGGATCCACCGCAGACGAGTCAACACTTCTCTGAGGTTGGAGGTCTATCCCCAGACTTCGTTCATTCTCACAGGAGACCTATGCTTGATCCAGAGGAGTTATGGATGTAGGGAGGACGGCACATCAGAGGTATTGTCCAAAAACAAAGTTAACAGACCTCAAATAGTCAGAGGTAGAGGTGGTCATGGGAGAGGCCTCATCTGGAGGCCGTGGGGGCCAGGGGTCATGGTGGGCACCAAAAACGGCCGGGGTCTGACGGAGCAAAAATGGGAAACTACTGCAGCGGCTAACAGGGTAGAGGCAATGGGCAGACACGTATAGGGCCGACTGGTTACCGATTTTCCCTGGGCGGTAGGAAGTGGAGAATTCAGATGCGGTTAATCACAGGTAATCTTTGGGTTTGTGAGTGCATGGCTTCTGTATTATTGATCTGGCTCCACAATTTTCATATGATCTTCCTCATTGCTAACCCGCTTTAATTTACATTGTGAATTGCTTGACATTGCCTGTTCATGTTTCTCTCGGTGGGTGAGTCTGTGATCGTGAAAGGTAAGGCGTGTCTGGTAACTTTCTGTGGGGTCAAACACTCATGTAGACTTGGTTATCTTAGAGATGTTGATTTCGATGTAATTCGGGGTATATGCTTGGATTGATCCAAATTTGCCAATCTAGATTGTAATGCTAAAAAACGTAAAGTTTGGCCAAGCCCTGGACAGATCCGTTTAGTGCGGGAGGGTGGGGGCTACACTTCAACGCCAGTTCGTATCATCTCCTTTTTTATGTGCTAAGAGAATGGTTATGTAAAGGTGTGTTTAGTTTCTTGGCACACCTCGGGATATACTACCCAAGTACCTTCATTGAGTCGGTTCCGGTAGTCCGTGAGTTTCTGGATGGTTTCCGGCTGCAGACCTTCCGGTATGCCACCGGTAGAGATATTGATTTTGGCATTGATCTGAGAAGGGGGGTACGCGCCCCATTCCATCCCTCCTTATAGAAAGCGCAGCAGAGTTAAGGAAGTTAAAGCCCAACTTCAAGAGCGGTAGTAAAGGTTTCATAGACCAAGTGCATCCCTTGGGGTGCTCGGTGTTATTTGTGAAGCAGAAGGATGGGAGTGTTTGGATGTGAATAGAGTACCGGCAATTGAACAAAGTTAACTGTTAACGAACAAAGTACCCTCTTCCCCGCATTGATATTGTTCTATAGTTACAAGGTTGCTTGTTCCTTGCAAAATTTGATTTGAGATCTGGTTATCATCAATTGAAATACGGGCAAAGAATGTGCCAAAGACTGCTTTTCGGACCGGTATGGGCATTATGAGTTCTTAGTAATGTCTTATGGACTGACGAAAATGCCCCCTGCTGCTTCATGAGCTGATGGAACGGGATTTTAACCATATATGGATTTTTTGTGATCGTATTTATTGATGTATATGATATACTCCAAGAGTAAGAAGGAACATGGAGGGCGAGCTTTAGGAATCGTGTGAGAAGTATTAAGGGAGACAAGGCTTTATGCCAAAATTCTCAAGATGTGAGGGCTAGATCATGTCCTTCTTGGGGCGACGTGTTTCTAAGGATGAGTGATGGGTGGATCCGTCTAAGATGAAACAGTGAGGGAAGAAAATTGGGTAAGACCTACTAATGTGTCAGAAATAGGCAGCTTTGTTGGTGTCTAGACAGTACTACGTCGATTGTCCAGGGATCTCCTCTATTGGACTCCCACTGACGAACTTGACTAAGAGAAGGATCCATTGAAAATGGTCAGGATGAATGTGGGAAATGCTTTCAGAAACTCAAGGACCTTGTGACTACTGCACATATCTACCTTGCCAGTAGAGGTAAAAACTTCATTGTTTATTGTGATGCATCCTTCATTCTGAGTTTGGGTGCGTTGCTATAATGCAACGAAGAAGATGTAATTGCTAGGCTTCGAGGCAAATAAAGGTGAATGAACGTAAATATCCGACCCTGATTAAGAAATTGGCTGAAGTGCGTGTTTGCAGTAAAGAATGGAGACATACTTATGGGGTTTAAGTGGAAGTTATACGGTCATTGTAGCCTACAGTATGGCTTACTCCGGAAAGATTTGATTGAGAACAGAGTAGGTGGGATGGAAACAAACTGAAGGATTATGAGGTACATCGGTATCACCCAGGAAGGGCTACTGCGGTGTGGGAGGACGCCTTAGGTAGAAAAGGAGGAACATGGTAGTTTAGCCCAATTACAAGTTTCTAACGCCCATTGGCTTGAAAGAGGTTCAGACTCTGGCTAATGAATTATGAGGTTAGAAGTCAATGAGCGGGGAGGAGTTTGGCCTTCGGCAGCGTGGATGCGAGATCTTCTTTCTTGGACCAACAAGGGAAAACAGTTTTGATGTGAGAAAACTAAGCCTAATTCGGGATATAGTGTTGCGAGGAGAGGCTAAGAAGTGATAATTGGAGGAGGAAGGTGTGTTTTGAGAATTAAAGGGGAAGGGTATGTGTACCCCGTATTGTGATGATTTGATCCCAAACTATCTTACAGCGGGCTCCTTAGTTCCGGATTATTCTATACATCCTGGTGCAACCAAGATTGTACCTGTGGACTAAGGCAACACTTTTCGGTGGAGTAGATATGAAGCGCGACATTGTGATTTTGTGCCAAATCGTCCAAAATTGTCAGCAAGTAAGTATTGAACACCAGAGGCCCGGAGGAACACTTCAGGGATGCCATTCCCGAATGAAAGTGGGAGAGGAATTGCATGGACTTCGTGGTCGTTTCTTCCAAAGCATTGGGCAGGTTGCTTTCTATTTGGGTAATGTGTGGACAGATTAACAAGTCTGCCACTTCATTCGGGTCAAGGGACTTCTACAACGCAGAGAAGTAGTTAGCCAAACTTATACTGAGGAGATTGTTAGATGTGCATGCGTTCCACTATCATCATATCAGATAGAGAGTACGAGTGTACTTCGAAAGTTGGAGAACATGGATGCGGAATTAGGTACTAGGTTTGGACATTAGTACTGCAGTCACCCTCAGGACCGATGGACTGTCTGAGCGAACGATTCAGGATTGGAAGTAGCTTCGTGCCGTGTGATTGAATGTCGGGTCGGGTCATTGGATAACCTTTACCCTTAGCGGAGTTTTCATTACAATAAATAGCTATCAATCACAAGTATGGAATAGCTCCTTCGAAGCATTGTATGGGAGGAGATGTAGGTCTCCATTGGTTGGTTGATGCATTATAGGTTAGACATTGGGGTATTGACCTTTGGAGGGACTAGATTCATTAGAGAAGGTGAAATCTATTAAAGAAAAGATTTTGCGGCTCAAGTAGGCCAAAAGGTAGTATGCAGATGAAAGGTTAGGACTTGGAGTTCAGGAGGGTGAGCAAAGTCTTGATGAAGGTTTCGCTCCCATGAAAGGGGGGGTGGAGGGTGAGCGGTGGTATAAAAGAGGTAAAGCTAAGCCCAAGGTATATGGACCATTGAAGTACTAAGCGAGTAGGGGAGGGGGCTTATGATTAGCTTGCCTCCAGGGCTTGTCAGGAAATGTGACTCCGGTAGGTTATTTCATGGATCTATGCTGAAAGCTACCATGGGGATTGGAAACTACATCATTCGTTGGGATTCAGTTCTGCTTGATGAAAATTTGGACTTCATGAGAGGAGCCTGTTGCCATTCTAGAAGAGAATTCGCAAGTTGAGATCAAGGGAGAGATTCATCCATCAAAGTTCAATGGAAGAAATCGACCAGGTGAAGAGCCACTGAGAGAAAGGGAGGCTGTGATATCAAGAAAGAAAGATACCCAGCACCTGTTTTACAATTCAGGGTACTCCCTTTTGCCCTCTGTTTTTTTTTTGATCGTCAAGTACGGAACCGATCGGGTAAAAGTCGGTATCATTGTAACGAACTGTTTAGTGTTTTTGAGTAGCAGATGTTATTCTGGAAAAAAAATGGCTAGAGTCGACGGAATCCCGCGACGGACCGTAATGGGCACGACGGACCGTCGAGGGAGTCTCGTTTCAAAAACACTTAGAATTTAGAAAAATTTGGGTACGAGACGCGACTCTCGGAACGTCCCGAGGGGGGCACGACGGACCGTCTCAGGACATGACGGCCGTCACAACAACTTCTTGAAATAATTGGAGTCTTGAACTTGTGGACGGATAGCAGCAGGACGGACCGTCGCAGGCACGACGGGCCGTCACAGGATGCGTGACCCGCTGGGGTCGGATTTTGCTAAATTATTGTTTAGGGCATTTGGACTCTCCGGCTTATAATTATAAAGTTTAGTGGTTAATGTTAATAAATAATTAATGGGGGTTAAAAGGGGAGAACTTGAAAAAAAAGTTAGTGGGGTCATATTATCATTGTTATAAATTATATGTCAAATAGGTAAAGAAAAAGGGGGTTTGAATAAGAAAAATAGAAAGAACAAAGAGAGGGAAGAGAGAAACGATCGAGAGAGAGAGAGGAAGAAAGCAGCTTAGAAGATTAGCTTGTTGATTACGATTCTTCGGTGAATAAGTAGGGTTACTGGTTTATGCTATATTATGTAAAAAAACTCTTAATAGCAAATGATATGTATTTGGGTAGATCTGTAAACCCTCTATATGCTTAAGTGTTGTGTCCATGCATGATAGTGTGTTATATATTAATGTGTATATTAAAACAAAAAATGATGAGGCCATTACTTCTAATCTGAAAACACTCTTGTTAATGATGGATGCATTAGTTATAAAAGAAAGGCTTGATGATACAAAAGGAATGAGGTTAGCGGATCGGGGTCATGTTCCGGCAAACAGGAAGTTATGGAATTAGGGTGTCCACATTCCGACACCAGATAGGAATATGGATCGGGGTGTCACGTTCCGGACACCAGGATAGAATATGGATCGGGTGTCACGTTCGACCACCAGGACAGAATATGGATCGGAGTGTCCACGTTCCGACACCAGGATAGTAGGATGAGGATCGGAGTGTACGTTATCGAACCAGGGATAGTTGATTGAGGATCGGAGGGTCACGTTACGACACCAGGATAGTATTGATGAGGATCGGGCAGTGTCACGTTCCGACACCAGGATAGAAAGAGAATGATCTTGAATGAATATGATAATGTTCTTCAATAAAAACCTATTCCCAAATGAGTATGTATTGAGCTGAGTACTCATAGGTGCATGGCGTATTGTATTAATGTGATACAGTACTGTGTTGCTACAATGTTGGAGTATGTAGTGATATTATTGATATTAAAACTGGGATAGATTATTTCGATTTTGAGTGGCCGATGATGCCTATTAGTACTCGTATTTTGTACGACCCCTACTTGTAATTGTTTTTTATTTGTTGTTCGGTATTTTTGGAGTGCAGCACAAACGTACCATCGTCTCAAACTCACAGCCAACTCTAGCCAGTCTCATCACGTGGATCTAAGGGTAAGCCATGCTCTATAGCTTGGACTGGATCATCGTTCTTCATGTCTTGGCCTATGAGTTCGGCAGGAACTAGCTTTTTACTTATTTAGATTCTAGCTACTCTTAGATAGTAATTTGAGGATTAGATGTTTCTTGTGGTGAGACTTCCAGATTTTGGGAATGATAAAGTATTAATTTTAGGAAGTTTTATTTAATTGAATTTCGTCATGAGTTTTAAGTTCGTCCGCATCATACATATGTTATTTATGGTGAATGGTTGGGGTTTAGATGGTGGATTCGCTCACATAGTAGGATAAGTTGGGGGTGCCATTCGCGAATTTTGGGTCGTGACGTTCCGATAATGATGTGATATAAAAACAAAGGTAAATTGAGGTACTAGAGAAGGACACAAAAATGAAGAAGAAAAAATGGTTCCGGCAGTGATTTAATGTGCCAAAGAAAAAAGGGTTGGAACAAGAATGTCATTAAAGCGAAGGGAATGGTTCGAATCGAAATAGTGGATATATAATATAAAATCGAGAAAAGGCACGCACAAATACGATCTATAAACACTACGAAATTATTAGTAAGACGTAAATTCCTCCACTAATTGTTGTCATTTTCAGTGACCAAAATTTATTTTCTGCTTAATATATGAGAAATACTTATTTAATGACGAAACATAAAATTTCGTAGTGTTAGTAACGAATTTAAAATTATTGGTGACACATTATTTCATCACTAATGATGTATCTAATTCATGATAAATTATTTTTTGGACACAGAAAAATTTATTTAAAAAATATATGTTGTTACAATATCGACAAATTAGAATTCATAATAAAATATTATAAGTTTTAGCTATAAAATATTAGATTTAATCATGACATTTATTTTCGTCACTAATAATATAAATAATTATTGATAAAAATTATTATCTCTATTTAATATGTGATTTAGTGACCAAAAAAAATTGTCACAAAATATGTAAGGTGTTAAATAGCGACAACTTAAAACTTGTAGTGAATAATCAACTATTTGCTACAAAAAAAATCATAGCTAAAGACAAATTGTTTTTGCCACAGTTGTTTATAATTACAAGTAACAACTTACAAAAGGAATAATACAAGTGTGTCATAAGAAATAGACATAGTCCATTCGTTAATTGGAGAGGGAAAATATAAAAATCAACGAATTCAGACGATGTTTGTAAAAATGAAGAAATTCAATGATCATAAAATTCTTTAAATTAACACAATTATAAATGGCAACATAAAAAAATATCATCCAGATTATAGTCGCGTGAAGTGGGCGTACCGCTTCTACCAACTAGATCGCTAAATATTGTGTTTCGCCAATTTTATTTGTATTTGATCCATTTCATTGAACAGCGGTAAAAAAAATCATTCTATAGTCTTTGGCTATTTTTTGTGTGGTCGTTGATTCGTGCTGATAAATTGCATAGACTAAGTCGATTATTTGCTTCTTTTTTTTTTTGGTGTTATATATATAAGAATATATTTTATAATAATATAATATATATATATCTATATAATTATATATATATATATAATACATATTATAATATATATATATATAAGTAGTAATTTCCCATACTACGTAGAAGAAAACTATCCAAAAAGATAACACCGAGTTACAAACTTAGACTTCTGAAAGTTGTGAAATATTTCATAACTTTCTATTAACTTTTTCCACCAGTGTGAAAATTGAAGTGAAAAATAAAAGAAATGAACCTACTAGGATTTTCAAATATATTATGATAAAATAGTTTAGTTATGAGTATCGATGTTTTTTCAAAACAATTAATTTATTGATCAAATTAAATCCATTATTCAATTTTTCAAATAAAATCCAAAGTTTAATTTTATATAAATTTATAATTGTACTGAATAATTTTTAATTTTTTAAAAATAAATTAATAAAAATGACAGAATCGTACCGCATATATTTAAAGATATTTTTAAAAAAAATAATATATATATCTATAATTTAATTAAAATATAATCTACATTTGAATGACTTGTGGGTAGTAAATTTTATGCATCTATGTATGAGTATAAATAATCATATAATATATTATTTCTATAAAGGTTAAATCTAAAAGAAGTGAATGAAGTTAAAAAATAAAATAAAAATGAGAGACAAGAGAGAGTTGGTCATATGGTAAGTACTCTTCACTTCAAACCTCAAGGTTGTGAGTCCAATTCTCCAAGAAAGCATAAATGTTCGAATCCTATCCAGGGGTTACAAAAATTGAGAAATGAGATACAGACATGAGACATACAATATCATAGGAAAATTAACTATTTTTAAACCAAATCAAATTTATTTTTGTTTGGATTGGATTACACTTCATCAAAATAAAAAAATTGAAAATTCAAATCGAATAGTATAAAACCGAATGCACACCCCTAGTTACTTGTGATTGACATACTTGATACGTGTTGGTTGTTCAGTTGTGACTATTGTATGTGGTTAAGCCTAGCTGAAAACTGCCGTATTGTGAAAACTGAATGTGAGCAATTATGTGCAGGGTAGAGTTTGAGAAGGTTGATTGTGAGATGAAAAAGTAGGCGATTGTTAGATTAATTGTCTTGTTTATTTTGTTATTTGTTGATTACCATGTTGGTTGGTACTCACTCTTTGCTTCTATACTTGGGTAGGTTATGAGTCTGGTACTACGTGATAGATCTTCTTCTTCTCCTATTTCTAAGGCTTGTCGAATGACTGTTGACAGGTAGTTGTTTGTCATCTCAATGGGCCTTCTTGTTGTTTAGTTTTATGTTTTGTTCTATTTGAGAAACAAGACATTGAGACTTGTAATTATCTTTCACTTTTGCACTTTATGTATTAGTGACTTGTACACGTGACAATCAGGTTTTAGGAGGTATAATAGAATGAAAAAGTTTCTGATGTTATCTTGTCCTTGTTACTTTTTCCGCATTTCTTTAGTTTCATTTGGTTAAGGTTGATTTGACTTTGCAAGAATAGACAAGTGTAATCACGTCTATTTTGGATAGTGATATACGCAAATGGGTTGGTTGGCCAAAAATGTACTAAAGAAAACTAATTAGACAGGACATGACGCAACTTCATATTACCGAGGACATAGCTCTATATAGGAAGGAGTAGAGGTCATATATTAGTTTAGAAGGTTAGTAGGGATAGAGGATCTTGTATTTTTCTTTTTGTTATTTATCGACATACGTTGTATATTTATGTTTTGATTATCACTTTATTTTTGTGCTATCTTTATTATTTTTTTCATTGTTTTTTTTTTTTTTTTTCTCTACTTGAGAGTTGATGTACGTAAGCGAAGGGCCCTCTTCCTAAAAACAACCTAGCTCCTCAATGAGTAGTGATAAAATTTGCATACATCCTTCTTTCTCCACTAACTAAAATTTCACTGAATATTTGTTATCATTATTGTAATTGTTGTTGTTGTCGTCGTCGTCGTCGATCATCACCATCACAAAATTTTAGAAAAAAAACTCCCATATTGACACGGTAGCAACACAAAAAAAACACTTTTAAATAACAAAATTATAGAAAATGAAAATGAAAAAACCAAAGAACAGGTTGATTTTTTTTGTAAAAATAACTTCTTATTAAGAATGTCGTCTTCTTTTTAAAAACGCATTACTTAAATTATTTATTGTAATTAAATAGCAAATCTTAACAAATATAAAATAAAATTATAAGCTCACAAATAATTTTAAAGCTAATTATGATTTTTTAAACTACTTACAGTTTTAAAAATTAATTTTATATTAATTAAAGTACTCAATTATTACATCTAAGAGAAAAAACAACATACATTTCAACGCAATAATTAATTTTGGAATTTTATTATTTAAAAAAAATTAAAAAGGAAATATGGGGATTTTTAAAGAAAAATAGAACATTTCATAAATGAAGAAATAACCGTTTTTAGACTCTTTAATATTTGATTATAAAATTAAATAACAAATAAAAAGTTTTAGAAAAAAAATGAAAGTTTATCCACTATTACAGTTGCTAGAAATTTTATAGATAAAAGAAAAATAATTTCAAAACATTTCCAAAAGTAGGGTGCGTGCTTCCTTTTTTTATGGGAACTTGTCACATTTTCTAATTTTTAATTCTAGAATTATTCATATTTTTAATTGAGAAATTAATTAATTTTAAAAATAAGCTCTCTATATATATATATGGTTGTCCATCTATTTTATTGGGAGGAACGAGCCCAGGCACCTCCCACTCTTTTTAGGTATCCTGAAGAAGTAGAAGTAGTTCCTCGGGGAAAAGAGGGTCAAGACCCGCATTGGTGGGGGTGAGTTTCCCCTCATTATATTATATATATTATATATAGATATAATAATATATATCATATATATATAAATGTTCACTAAATGAAATATAAGTAATTTGCCTTGTTGATAAAGATAAAGAAAAGAATATGAACTATTGTAGTATTTCGAAACGTAAGTAGATGAGAGGTCTCTTAATTATAAAAATTGAGTTGTTTTTTCCTTTATAAAAATAACGTGTAAAAAGAAGTATTTAACAGTCTTAAATCTTAAAAAAAAAACTGAAAAAGTAATTAAAATATAAATTAAATTCATTAATAAAAGTATCTAGTAAATTATAAAAATAATAATAGAATAAATCTTTCCCACAACCTCAGTATTATAAAAAAACAGTATATAATTTACAATAATAATAATATAATTAATAAAAACTCCTAATTATTTAATATATAAATTAATTTGAAAATCACGTAAACATAAAAATAAACCAACTTCAATAATACATTCTTAGGACTTACTCTCAAATTAAGGCAACTATTTTGATTCCCAACCACAGAGTTTCAACTAAAACCGTTCTTAAAAATAGTATCTTAATGTATTAATATTAAATTTATATTTATTAAATTGGTTTTTAAAACCAAAAGGTTCTAAAAATAGGATTTTTAATTGTACTAAATAAATATAAATAACTATTTTGAAAGGAGTTTAATAACTAAACAATTCTAGAAAAATTAGGGAACAATTCAGTTGTTGGTTAAAGGGAAAAGACGAAAAAACTGGAAAAAAACGAGCTAAAATACCCTCAAAGTATTGAAATGGTATAAAATTTACCCTCATCCTCTTATATTGGCTTCAAAATACCCTTCCACACCACTATTGGGTTCAAAATACCATTGTCATCTACCTTTGGTTCAAAATTGACCACTTAATTAACGGTTTATATTTAAACTATTTAAAGTATTTTTTTAAATACGTGACGCTCAACTATGTGGTATAATTAAACTTAGTAGTATAATTTATAACTTGAATTCAGACCACTATTACTAATGAACCCTTCCAAAGTAATAAAGAGTTTGTTCCACAGGAGAATGCAACAACAGAAACAGCTACTTTGCTAATTGAGGGTTTTTTAAAAATTTGAGACGAAAATATCTAGAGATGGGAGTACAATATCATAAAATTCAAGTGATAAATAAAATTACATAAACTTAAAAGGTCTGACTTGTTCATCGTTATTGCTTCCTTATTGTCTCAATTATGTGATGTTACTCAAAAGTAACTTGCGTTGTGTAAAATACTAGATTAAAGATTTATAAAAACAAATCATAAATATGTATAAAAATGATATTTTAACAAAAGGCAATGAGTAAGTCGTGATTGTATCATTACTTTCTTTATTTTTTAGTCAAGTATTCGAAAGAGAATCAATATTTAAAAGGTCCCTAAATAAGGGAGCCTCAACATAATTGGGGGCTTCGGGTTCGTACTCGAATAATTTTGGGATGTCATTTCATGAATAGATAATATTCATCGTGTTTTTAGTAGTTGACCAATTCAAAATTATAGTTGGATATTAAATGGGTGGAGTTTATTTTAGTAAATGGCTGGTGGGAGTGAGTGGTTTATAATAATACAAATAATTAAATATAAACTATTAGTTTGACATCACGTATTTAAAAATATTGAAATAGTTTAAATTTAAAATCATTAAATAAGTGGTCAATTTTGAACTCAAATTGTGAATGACAAGGGTATTTTGGAATCAATAGGTGATGAAAAGGGCATTTAGAGCCAATAGGTGGATAGAAGGGTAATTTTGTAACCAGTTTCAATATGTTCAAGCGCTATTTTAAACCCACAGCTTTTCAAAAGAAAGAAAAACGTGTGGTCTAATATAAAAAAGCAAACAAAACTTGGTAAAATTTTGACTTTCTTTTAAACCGTTGAGGTTTTTGAATTTAAAATTAATGATAACTTCTATTTACAGTTTTGGAGTTTTTACTTTTTTATTCTTTGTTTTCTCTCGCTATAAATACAAACAGTGTACTTAAATTCTTTATTATGTGATTTTATTTTTTAAAGAAAATCATAATAAGAAATTTTTATTATGCTTCCTGACTTTTGGGTAACAAATTAAAATATTCTCTTTTTTTTTGATGATTTTATTTCTTTACACTATTTTTTTAATAAAATTTTGAATAAAAAATATTCATAATAAACAAGAGGATCTTTATTTGAAGGATTCAGATTTAATATAAGATTAAAGTGAAAGTATTGCCAACTTAGTATTAAAATAGTTGCCAATATATATTACAATTATTTATGAATGAAAAACTTCTATTCGTCTTCCTTTGAATTAGAGTTAGGGGTTACAAAAACACATAAAATATAGTTATGTGTACACATTAAGGCAATCGCATTGAGAATCCTTCTCATGCTTAAATTTCACATAATTCATAAGATAAATAATTTATTAGTTGGCGGGGGGGGGGGGGCGCTACTAATTTTCTTGTGTTTTTTGTTTTTATTATTAGATGTTATTATATTTATTATTATTATTATTATTATTATTATTATTATGATTAGTATATCACACAAAACTTTTCAGTTTCAAAAGGAAGGACACACCATATTTCCACAAAATATATTTTACCGTTTAAGACAAAAATTACATTTCTTAAAATTCATTTGTTTACATATACTAATTTTTAAATTATTGTTAATTGTTTTTAAAATTTTCGGATATATAAAAATGCTCTACCAAACATATTACTACCAAAATACTCAACAAAACAATCGCACTTTATAGTGCAACCCTGAAGTTTTGTATTTAAAAACAATAAAAGTTTTTTTAAAAAAAGGCAAAAATGCAATTTTTCCCCGATGAACTTAAAATTTAAACGCAAAAGTTGATTCTAATCGAGAAGAAATTTATAAATCAAAATTAGTAGATAGTTTATCGTTTAGAGTTGATATAGCTATTTTCATGAATTAAGATGTAAACTTTTACACTATTTAATGAAAAAAAAAATAATAAACTTAAATGCATGTGTTTCTTTTAATGATCTAATTAGTTGGAATTCTCACACCATCGTAATTTGCGCTTTCTAAAAAAATTTAAAAATAATTATGAACAGCTAATCATCTTTTTTGTTATACTAAAAATTAAAAAAAAATAGAAAAGAGTTTTGTTAACTGTGGTAACATTTTCATTTTCAATTTAGTAATTCAGATGATTATTGTGTGTTATGGATAATGCTTATCATTCAATTTTTATTTTTATCTTTCAGTTATACTATTTTTTAAATTTTTAAATCAATTTATCTAAAAGTGTAATTTATAATTTGATAGTGTAAAGTGTGAATAGGAGCGGAATAATAGAAACAGTACTTGGATGTAGGAGTTTATGCTCATTTAGGGGCTGTTTCAAAAAACGAATCAATATCGATAAGCCGAACGATAAAAAAGTTATGGTTTTATAGTATTGGCGTTATTGAGTAGTGGTTTGATAACGGTTTTGATTTTTTTTCATGGGGGTTATCGGTTCTTAACTGTCACGACCCAAAACGGGGCCGCTGACCTGGCACCCACACTTATCCTTACTATGTGAGCTAAACCAACCAATTCCAATTCCCAACTTTTCAGCCATAATAACAAAATATAATGCGGAAGACTTAAACTCATTAATGAAAATCGATTAAATTAACTTATAAAAAACTCCCATCTATTATTATCCCAAAAAACTGGAATCTCACCACAGAACATTATCCTCCCAAAGTACTAAATCTAAGAGTATCTAAGGAGCTAAAATAAATAGAAAGCGTTAGTCCATGGCCGGAACTTCAAGGCATCAAGACGACAAGAAGGATGATCCGTCCACGCTAGAAGCATATGGTCACCCTGAGATTCCGACGTGATTAAAAACTGGCTTTAGAGTTGCGATTGAGTTGAAACGGCGATGCGTACGTTTAGCTGCACCTCAACCAAATAACAACAGAAGAATAATCTACAAAGTAAGGGTCAGTACAAAAAACACAAGTACTGAGTAGGGATCATACGGCCAACTCAAACATAGAAAACAGTATAATCAGATCATATCATAAATCAACTATAATACTAACATGTTAGCCCAACAAGTACTGTAATCGGCAGAGTAAGAACCCCAAATTTCACTCAAATGAGGAATCAAGCATCAATACCGACCATTGGAGTAGGTTCATTAGATTGAGTAGATTAAATATCATTTCACGATTCATATCTTTATATCATGGTGTCGGAACGTGGACACTCCGATCCCTCAATCATACTAGCTCTGGTGTCCCGGGAACGTAAAACCCCATTCATAGTCTATCCTGGTGCCGGAACGTGGACACCCGATCACTCATTCTATCCTGGTGTCGGAACGTGACACCCGATCCATTTCTATCCTGGTGCCGGAACATGGCACTCCGATCCTCATCTATCCTGGTGTCGGAACGTGACACACGATCACATATTCTATCCTGGTGCCGGACGTGCCACTCCATCTCTCATTCTATCCTGGTATCGGAACGTGACCACCCGATCCATATTCATCCTGTGCCGGAACGTGACACCCATCCTCTATTACTACCTTGGTGTCGGAACGTGACACCCGATCCTCTAACCTCATTCTTTAGTTCATCAAGCCTTCTTTTATACTAAGGCATCATCATTACAAGAGGTTTTTCAAGATAAAATTCAATAGCTTCATCATGCTAGTTTCATCACAATTATATATAAAACTCATTATGCTAGTTTCATCATGCAATTATATATATATAAACTCCTCATGCATACACACAATTAAGCATATAGAAGGGTTTACAATGCATACCCAAATATGTATCATTCGCTATTAAGAGTTTACTATGAAATAACATAAAAACCTATAACCTACCTCCACCGAAGAATTGTGATCAAGCAAGCAAATTCCTCCCAAAGCTTTGTTCTCTCTTCGTTTCTCCCTTTCTCATTCGATTCTCTCTCTCTCTTTGTTCTTTCTATTTTTTCTTATCAAACCCTCTTTCTTTACCCTAATTAGCATATAATTAAGTATAAAAGATGGCAATAATAACCCACTAATTAACTCAAGGTTTACCTCTTTTAACCCCCAAGTAATTAGACTTATTAACATTAAACCACTACTTTATAATTAAGCAGGAAATAGTCCAAAACGCCCCTTAAATTACTTAACAGAAATCCGACCCAGCCTGGGATTACGCAGCCTGTGACGGGCCGTCGTGCCTGCGACGGTCCGTCCTGATGCTCCGTCACATAGTTCAGAGACTCGATTTTAGTAAAAGTTCTGTGACGGGCCGTCGTGCCTGCGACTGTCCGTCCTGACATTTCGTCGTGACGTTCAGAGAGTCGCTCTCAGTACCCAAATTTCTAAATTCTAAGTGTTTTGGAACGAGACCCCCACGACGGTCCGTCGTGCCCATGACGGTTCGTCGTGGGGTCCGTCGACTCAGCCAGTTTTTCCAGATAATAAATCTGTGCTCAAAAACGACTAAGCAGGTCGTTACAATAGATACCATTTACCCATCGTTCGTCCTTTACGATCACGAGAAGAAAAAACAAGAGTGAAAAGAAGTACCTGAATCTGTAAACAGGTGTGGGTATCTTTCTTGCTATCAGCCTCCTTCTCACCAAGTGAAGTTCTTCAACTGGTCGATTCTTCCATTGCCACCTTAATGGATGCAATCTCCCTCGATCTCAACTGCGGATCTCTATCTAAAATGGCAACAGGTCCTCCTCATAAGACAAGTTTCTCATCAAGCAGAACTGAATCCCGAATGATGTAGTTTCCATCCCCATGGTACCTTTTCAACATGGAACATGAAATACCAGGTGCACTCCTAACAGCCCTGGAGGCAAGGCTAATCATAAGCACCTCCCCTACTCTCTTCAGAACTTCAAATGGACCAATATACTCGGACTAAGCTTACCTCTTTACCAAATCCGCATCACACTCACACCCTTCATGGGTGAAACCTTTCAGCAAGACTTGCTCACCTCCATGAACTCCAGTCCCTAACCTTTCGGCTGCATACTCCTTTTGCCTACTTTGAGCTGCTAAAAGCTTTTCTTGAATAGATTTACCTTTTCTAACGAATCCCCAAAAGGTCAGTACCCCAAGGTCTAACTCGAATGCATCAAACCAACCAATGGGAAACCTACATCTCTCCCATACAATGCTTCGAAAGAGCCATATCAATACTTGAGTGATAGCTTATTATGTATGAAAACTCCGCTAAGGTAAGAAGTTATCCCAATGACCACCGAATTCTATCACACATGCTCGAAGCATATCTTCCAATACTTGAATCGTTCGCTCAGACTGTCCATCGGTCTGAAGAGGTGAAATGCATACTAAGTTCCAACCTAGTACCTAATTCCACGTGCAATGTTCTCCAAAACATAGAAGTAAACTCGCGTACCTCTATCTGATTATGATGGAAAGTGGAACTCCATGCAACCGAACAATTTCTGAGATGTAGAGTCTAGCTAACTTCTCTGCATTGTAAGTCACCTTAACCGGAATGAAATGAGCAGACTTAGTTAATCTGTCCACAATACCCAAATAGAATCAAACTTGCCCAATGTCTTTGGAAGACCAACCACGAAGTCCATTGCAATTCTCTCCCACTTCCATTCAGAAATGGGCATTCTATGAAGTGTTCCTCCGGCCTTGGTGTTCATACTTTACTTGCTGACAATTTGGACATTTTGCAACAAAATCAACAATTGTCGCGTCATTCACTCCACCAAAAGTGTTTGCCTTAGTCACGGTAACATCTTGGTTGCACCAGGATGTATAATATCCGGAACTATGAGCCTGCGTAAGAATAGTGTGGATCAAATCATCAACACGGGGTACACATACCCTTCCCTTAATTCTCAAAACACCTTCCTCATCCATTATCGCTTTCTTTAGCCTCTCCTCGCAACACCATATCCCGAATTCGGCTTAGTTTTCTCATCATCAAACTTTCCCCTTGATTTTGTCAAGAAAAGAAGATCTCGCCTCCACACTGCCAAAAAATCCTCCCTTCTCATTTACTTCTAACCTCATAAGTCATTAGCCAGAGTCTAAACCTCCTAGCCAATGGGCTCTAGAAACTTGTAAGTGGGCAACTACCATGCTCCCTGCTTTTATACTTAAAGCGTCTTGCCACAACATTAGCCTTTCCCGTGTGATACAAGATGGAACAAATCATATCCTTCAGTCGTTCCATCCACCTACTCTTCTCAAATTCAAATCTCTCTGAGTAAAGACATACTGTAGGCTAATACTATGATCGTATAGACTTCACACTTAAACCCCATATAATAGTGTCTCCATTGCTTAATGCAAACACCACCGCAGCCAACGCTAAATCGGGGTCGGATAATTACGTTCATATGCAACCTTTAATTGGCTTCGAAGCATAAGCAATCACATTCTTCTCTTGCATTAGCACTCAACCCAAACGCAGAATAGGATGCATCACAATAAACAATGAAGTTCTTACCCTTACTAGCAGGTAAGGATAGGTGCGGTAGTGAGACGGTCGTTTGATCTGAAGCTTTGAAAAGCTTTCCCCTCACTCATTCATCGACATACAATGGAACATTCCTGCTTAGTCAGTTCGTCATTGGGAAGCAAGAAGAGAATCCCTTGACAAATCGACGGTAGTACACTGGCTAAACAACAAAGCTTCTTATTTTCTGACACATTAGTAGTCTTACTCAATTCTTCACTAACTTCATCTTAGAAGATCCACAATCACTCCATCCTTAGAAACCACGTTGCCCAAGAAGGACCCTGATCTAGCCAAAACTCACACTTGGAGAATTTGGCATAAAGCTTTTTATCCCTCAAACATTTTCAACACAATTCTCAAATGCCTCCTCATTTCCTTCTTACTCTTGGAGTATATCAGTATATCATCAATAAATCGATCACAAAGAGATCCCGATATGGCTTAAAAAATCCCGTTCATCAAGCTCATGAAAGCCAGCAGGGGCAATTCGTTAGTCCAAACGGACATTACCAAGAATTTCGATAATGCCCATACCTGGTATGAAAGCCAAGTCTTGGCACATCCGCTTGCCACCGTATTTTCATTGATGATAACCGAGATTTTTCCCTCAAAGGTTCCATCTTAAGAGAAGACACAAGCACTTGTAACTGATCGAACAAATCATCAATGCGAGAAGAGGATGTGTCTTAAGTTACTTTATCCTTAGCTTCATGCCGTAGTCTATCACATCCGAAGCACTCCCACTCTTTCTTCTTACAAACAACAACGGACACCCCCAATGGGATGCACTTGGTCTAATGAAACCTTATCTAACAACTCTGTGAAGTTGGCATTAATTCTCTTAACTCCAGGCGGGAGCCATCTATAAGGCGGGTATTTAGGGAAATGGGGCGGTGATACCCGGTCAAGCTGAATTAGCAGACACGTCAGATCCATCTGATCGGTGGCATACCGAAATGCGCAGGTAGGGAACACTGCTAGCAACTCCGGTACTACTTCGAAAAACCGACCCTCACATCGATACTTGGGTGAGTATCATCCGAGAGTGCATGAAACTAGAAAACCTTTACTAACATTCTCTTAGCACAGCGAAGAGAAAGAGATGATACGAACTCGATTGGAAGTGTAGTCCCACCCTCCCACACGTAAACGGATCTGTCTCCCAGGGCTTGGCTAACGTCCACAGTTTTTAGGCATTACAATCCAATTGCAAATGCGAGAAAGCCAAGTCCATACCAAGATTACACAAACGATCAACCTCATCTAGGATAACACATCTACATACGTTTACTTCCCCACAAAAGTCCAAGACAAGATCTATATAACTTTTCAACTACAACCCCAGATCTCACCCACCGGAGTAGAAACAACGAATACGGCATGCAAGAATTCAAATTTTAAATTAGACCATTGCAATGAGGAAAGATACATAAGATAAATATGTGGCTCCAGGATCAAAACATACGGAAGCCATGCAATCAACAACTCAGAAAAGTTAACTGTGATGAACAGCATCAGATGTATCCGCCTACCGTCCAGGCAAGGCATAACAATGGCCTATCTCCTGTGTCCCGTGCCCCTACATGTGTGATGTGTAGTGAGCTCCAGTTGCCCATAACCCAGCCAGTTTTGGTGACCACCATTACCCCTCCCGACCCGACCAACCCGCGTTCTCACGAGAATAACGGGCCTCAACATGACCACCTCTACCTCTAACTGTTGGGGCGGGTCATCAAGTCTGTTTTGGACAATACTCTTGATATTCCCAGTCTCCCCACATCCTAACACTCTGCTGCGAATTCACAGCATAGTCTCTGAGCAAGTGTTGACCGGATCTGAGGTGGACCCCAACTACAGTTCTGTGTGAAGACTGAATGGTCGGGACGAGTAACCTCCAAACCTGTCTCCTCAGAGTAAGAACCATTAAACTCACCTCCCTTTCGAAACCTCTTTGATGTCGAATGACCATGGTGAGACGTACATCTGGCTCACTCCTTTCCACCATTACACGAAAGTCTAACACTTCTTTTGAAGGAATTTTTTGCCGTAGCCGCCTAACCTGTAAGGCTAAATCTACAACTTTCTGATCTCAACCCCTTCACAAACGCAAAACCGTTCTTGTGACTGAAACATAGTTGGTGGCATGCCTGGATAATGCCGCGAAACTTAGCCTCAGATGCATTTGACGACATTCCTACCTTGCTCTAGTCAAAAACTCATCCCTTTTCTATCCCTAAAAGTACGGGGGGATATACTTTCCAATAAACAAACAGAGAATGAGGCCCAAGTCATAGGGGGTGCCTCTGTTGGTTGACATTCAACATGTGTGGACCGCCACCACATTTTGGCGTTCCCTTGAAAACTGATAAATCACGAACTCAACACCAAACCCGTTCTACTATACCCATCTTGGTAGTAGCTCATGACAGTCAACCAGAAAAGAAAATCGTAAGCATCCTCAATGTTCTGCCACCCTTTGAAGACTGGAAGGTTTCAATTCAAGAACTTACTAAAAAAGTTCATGCTGATCATCGGTCATTATGGCCCAGAGTCAGACGTGGAAACGTGCCTATGTACAATAAAGGATCCATACGAGGGGGCCATGTTGGCTGTATTCTGTACCTATGAAAACGGGAGGTGTTGGTGCAGGAAAAAAACAGTGGTGGTTCCGACCATGATCAGGACAACCCACTAAGATAAGCGAGGAACCTGATTGATCATCTTGGGGTAGTTGGGTGGCTGGCATTTCCTCATTCGTACTTGTTAATTCTTCCCCATCCTCCCCTTCTATTTATTCCTCAGTTCGTGGAGGCGTCACCGCCCCTTGAGCACCAGATGTGGGCTAGGGTGCTCGTCCTCTTCCGCTAGAGGCCGTCCTCCACGACATCTACCGCGGCCTCTAGCAACTGTTGCACTTCGAGCTACAGCCACAGTGGCTTGGCTAGATGCATTTTGTTCTTGCTGATGTTGATGTTGGCGTAAGTCAGTCATTGCTATCGTTCTAACCCATATGACGAAATAGAGTGAAGATGGTCAGATACCAATTTGTATCAACTTCTAAGATACCAATTGGATCCAAGTAAAGTAATAGCAGAAAGAAAGAAACAAAGAATGGGAATTTTCCTAAGTCTTTAGCATCTCAAAGAAAAGGAAAGGCGTCCCCCTACCGTTCTTTTAAGACCCTACTAGACCTCTGTTCTTGTGTGATGAGACCAACGAACCAATGCTCTGATTTACAGTTTGTCACGACCCAAAACGAGCAGTGATGGCACCACATTTTTACCTCCTATGAGCGCGAACCAACCAATCTAAACCTTATCATTTCAATTTAATATCAACATAAAGCAATGCGGAAGACTAACTCATAAATACAAAGACAATGCACTAAAATTCCAAAATTCAACTTCGATTAATTCCCCAAATCTGGAAAGTAATCACCACAAGAAATCTATGATTCCCAAATTACTAAACTAGAGTTATTTAAGAAGCTTGAAAACAAATAAAAGTTAGTCTTATGCCGCCGAAAACTCAAGGCCATCAAGACATGAGGAAGGAAGAGATCAGTCCAAGATAGAAGCATAGCTCACAGAAATCCGGTTAGTGGTATTATGACGAAAAAAAGACTGCTTGAACTATTGTTGACGTCGAAGATGAAGGCACGTTTGCTTTTGCCACTCCACAAATAAACACAAAAGGAAAACATTAAAAGTAGGGGGGGCAGTACAACCACAAGTTCGCTTCCAAAAAGTAGGGGGTCTAGGGGGGTGCGGCGTACGTACAACCACAAGTAATGAGTAGGTATCATCGGCCAACTCCAAAATACAAAACAGTAGAGATCAAAGAAAATCATAAAATCAAATAATATCCTTAGCATGCAGGCGCAGAAATAGCATTTAGAGCATTATTTACAATTACCATTAATCCTTGGTTTTTACAACACCAAGCACACAATCAATGAGGACTCACCACTTCCTCATCATTACTCATTGGGAAAACAGGTTCTTTAGATTGAAGTATATTAGTATCTTTCAGATTCATTATATTATGTACTCTCGCTGTCGGTTACGTGGACACTCCGCTCCTAATTCTATTTGGTACCGGAACGTGGCACCAGATGTTCAATATACTATCCTGGGTGTCGGAACGTGCACTCCTATCCTCATATTCTATCCATCGGTGTCGGAACATGACACTCAGATCCTAATAGTCTATCCTGCGGTAAGGACGTGGCACACCGATCCATTATACTATCCTGGTATGTCGTGTCGGAAAGGGACAATCCGATCTCATATTCTATCACTGGGGTAACGGACGTGGCTGGCACCGATCCCCTAATCTCACTACTTTCATTCATAAGCCATTCTGTTTTTTTATACCAAAAGGCATCATCATTACAAAGTAGATTAGGGTTTGGTTTCTCACGATCAGATTCAAGATTCAATAGCTTCTATCATGCTCTATTTTATCACAAACATATATATATATATATAAGATCACATCATGCATACACGCAATTAAGCATATAGAAGACTACTAATACTACTCAACACATATCATTCGCTATTAAGAGTTTGTAACAACGAAATAGTATAAAAGACCATAAACCTACCTCCACCGAAAGATTAGTGATAAGCAAGCAATTTCCCAAGCTGTGTTTCTCTTCGTTTCTCCTCTTTCGCCGTTCGACTTTCTCTCGCCGTCGTCGTGTCTTGCTATGGGGCGGGATGGCCAAAAAAAAAAAAAGAAACCCGCGGGTCGGGTACCCTGAAGTATGAGATAAGGAAGTGTTTAAAAGATGGCACTTACATTTTTTAAATCCACTAATTAACGTAAGGTTACATCGTTGAACCCCACCAATGTAATTAGGACGTCTTTAACAGTAACCCTTATAACTATAATTTAAAGCAGGAAGGGGGAATGGGGAGGAATAAGTCCAAAACGTCCCTTAAAACTTTTTAAAGAAATACGACACCGAACTGGGATTGAGTTAGCCGTGACGGGCAGTCGCGCCTGAGACGGTCAGTCCTGCTGTCCGTCGCATGCTACAGAGACTCAATTTTAAGTGGAGTGGCTGTGACGGGGCCGTAGAGCCATGCGACGGTCCGTCCTGCCACTCCGTCACGACGTTCAAGAGTGCGATTTTCAGTAGTACCAATTTCAGATTTTCTAAGTGTTTTGAACGACACCTCCACGAAGTCAGTCGGTGCCCGTGACGGTATCTGTGTGGCCTCCGTTCACCTCTGACAGTTTTTCCAGAATCGAATTGTTGCTCAAAAACACATCTAAACAGGTCATTACACTCGGTCATGTAATCTTACCTAATCTCTATGTTCACAGACCAACAAAAATTAAATAGTCAATTTTCTTTTTGATTAGATATTTAAATAAGTGACTTTGAAACACCAAAATCCTTGCAATGGGGGAGGAAGGGGGAAGGGAATATTTGAAAAAAAAAAAAAAAAATAAAACTAATCCTTTTCGAAATGTACATTATTGGAAAAAACTTTTTCTCTCAAAACATAATTATTTAGTTTAGATGAAAAAATAGAAGTGTGAGAGATGACAACTCTGTTGAGGATAACCAGAATTCGAGTTTGTAGATATTGACTTGTATATGACTTTATTATTTAGTTTTCTTTTGGATACGATATGCTGGCTTAATGTGTTAATTGTTTATTTATTTATTTTTTATTGTTTTGATATTATTATTTGAACGACATATAAACTGTTTTCTCTTGCGCACCCTTCCGAATCTTCAATAATACTATTATCAGAATTACGACCGCGCACCCCTTGCTAGTATCTCTTTGGTCCATGGTGAAGTATTTTTAGTCACACATATTCAGGACTTTTAAAACCTAGTTGAATAAGTCTCTTATAGGGTGTGTTTGGTATGGAGGAAAATGTTTTCCATGACAAATATTTTCCTAGAAAATTGTTTTCCGAAAAACAAGGTTAGATTTGGCTTATTTTTCATGTTTCGGTTGGGAGTAGAAAAAATATGTCCGGGAAATAATTTTGGAGTGTGGATTTATGAATGAAAAAATTTTTTCTGAGAGACAGCTTTTATTTACTAAAGTAATAAAAAATAATTTATGGCATTTGAAAATATTTTATAAAATTAAAATTATTATTTTTTGGGGTGGTGGTGATAAGGGGGATGGGGCTGGGGGGGCTAGCTGGGGTGGGGGCGGGGGGGATTCGGGCGGGGGGGAGGGGGAGGGCAGCGCAGGGGGTTAGGAGTGAAAACATAAAAAATTGAGTTGCTAGTATATTTTTAAAAACACAAAATTATTGTTAGGGGGGTTGGGGTGGGTGGGGGTTGGTAGGGGCTGGCAGGGAGAGGGGGGGAGGGGTTTAGGGAGTTTAAAACTAAAAGTTTGAAGTTGGAAAATAATTTTAAAAAAAGCAAATATTATTTTTGTGGAGGGGTGGGGTTCGGGGGGGGGGGGGGGGGGGGGGGATGACCGGTGGGGGGAAGGTAAGGATAATAAGGTGAAAAAGTGGAATGAATTTGAAAAAATAAAAATTTTGAAATTAAATATTTTTTTTAAAATTGAGTTTTTCCCAAAAAGAAAAATATAATTTAAACTTGGAGGAGAGCTATGAAAAATGCTTAATTTTGAGGAAAATGAGTTGATTTGCAAAATATTTTTCAAAACTTTTGTCCCAACCAAAAATGGAAAAATTGAAAAATATTTTCCAGAAAATGTTTTCCTGCATACCAAACACACTCATAATAATTATCCTAAGTAGGATATACTTTATTTGCATGATGAACATTTAATTTAATGTGGCTCAACACAGTATTTGAGTCTATATACTATTTGCTACATAAGTACTATTTGAATATTGATTGACTTTAGGATAAATTAGTAAAATGAAAAAAATCTTTCAATTTTTTTTATAAATATATTAATTCCTTGAAAATCTCAAATCATTTGAATTTTGCATTTTTACAATAAAATGACCTAAGAAAAAAGTTTCAAAAGTAGAATATATATTTTTAAGAAAATAAAATAAACGAACTACGCACACCTAATTCTCAACTTGATGAGATACGTAGGCAATCCTCTTTGGGTTGGGTGATCTTTATTAAAAAAATAAGAAGCTTTAATCTTATAAAAAATAAGTTTTTCTTCATTTTCTTTTAATGAGTCAAAAGAAACTAAAGGATTTTATTTCAAAACTAAACAAAACCTTAAACTTAAATACTGATTTTTAGAATAAAAATATGCAATGATCTTATCATTTCCTTAAGCTTGTAATGGATTTGATCATTGCATTATCAATTTTTATTCAGGCCTAAGTTATCAGCAAAAACCGCCATAGGTGTCGCCATTAATTCATTTAGACACCTCAAATAATCCTTGTGGAATTGATTTGAACGAAACAACTATTTGATTCAAAAGTCATTCATTTGACACCAAATACCCGGACATGGTCAAAAACGTTGTAATTCACTTTTCTTGAGCGCGTTAATTATTACAAATAAATTTTTTTTTCTAATTATACCCCTAAAGTAGTTTTTAAAAAAAATTAACAAAAAAGAAGAAAGACAGTTGTTGTCTTCCTAGTTCTATCATATTATTCTTTCACAATTCTTTTATCTCTTTTTTTAACAGCACGCACAACCACACTCCCTCCACCCTTGCACTTCTTTCCTGTTTTCCTCTTTTTTCTTATATCGATTTTCGTCTCAAATATCTCGAAGAAGTTTCATTTACAATGATGAAAAAAATATGAATAGATTTTTTTGGGCAAAAGTCTGTTAATTTTGTTTTTTTCAATTCTAATAAATAATTTCTAATTTATAAAAGATGGAGACAATGAGTGAAAATTTTTAATGCTATCGAAATGAAAGAGAATGCATATTTAGCTTGAATAGACAACAATGGTGTGTCATTGTAGTATTGATACCAATGTAAGAGAAGAAAGAGATGGAGCGACACCAGCTTCATGGAAAATCAGAAATGAGTATTTCTGAAGAAGGAGGAGGAAAGTGGGGAGGGTGGAGGCTAAAATAAAAAATAGTTTAATTTTTAAAAACTTGATGAATAATTATAAAGAGGTTTAAAAAAAATCAAATGTAAGTCAGGTCATCATATTATTGGTAAAAATTAATATGAATTGTCGGTTTGAGAACACGCATTGTATTTTTCAATTGATTGTCAGTTTGTGTCAAATAGTATAAATTTTTAAGGTTTAATGTTCCAATAAGTACATTTATTACGTTGATGGTGTTTTTGTTTAATTGTACTGTTTAATGTAATACGAGGACAACGTTAAGTGCGACGGATTGATTAGGCCTTTTATTTATTATTTTTTATCTTTTAATTAAGAAATGTCTTACCCTAACAAAATTTATCGTTCATGCACACAGTTAAATTAAATATGGTTGATTTTTGGTTAAGCTGACCTCCCACTCCTACAATATAAGATCAAAAGGAAAAAAGAGAATGATCAACAAAGACGAAAATGAGTCGGACAATGATGAGGTTCAAAACCAAATCACCTCACAAGAAACAAAGTCAACAAAAGAGGTAAAGGTATTAAGACAAAATATGATAGAGATGTATGAAGCTTGGATGAGTGAAAAAGTTCTACCATCTTCAATCCATGACTATCTAAATACAAAATGTCAGCCTCTACCCAAGTATCGACAAATGATCCAATTTATCCACCTGAATTCACCCCTTTTTCTAACACATTGTGCCCCTTTGAACTACCTATGATTAGTAATCCACTCTTTGTGCCAACTACACGAAATAATAGTGTCCCACAACCTATAATGTATCAAAAATCAACCAATAATTATCATGATCGAGATTATAACCCTGAAGTGACTTTTAGAATTTTAAACACTTATCCTCACGCTATCATTATAGTTCCCTTGTTGAAGCTGAAAAAGCTGTTAAGAAAAAGGAACATGAAGAATGACTAGAAAAATGAAGAGTTTGGAACAAAGTGTAAGAGATATGCAAGGATTAAGAAGTCACAAAAGTGTCTCATTCAATTATTTATGCATGCTTCCTCACATTCATTTACTCATCAGTTTTAAAACTACAAAGTTAGAGAAATATGATGGATATGGAGAACCTACAACTCATTTAATGAGATATTGTAATCAACAGAGAGGGGCTGGAAGTAATGAAGAATTTCTCATGGCCTATTTTGGGGGAAATTTGATTGGAATTGTCTCAGAATGGTTCATAGATCAAGATACTTCCAATTGACATACATGGGAAGATTTGGCTCGATCTTTTGTTCAACAATTTCAATATAATATTAACATAGTTCCACATCATACTTCACTTGCCAACATGAGGATAAAAAGCACAGAAAATTTTCATGAATATGCTATTAAGTAGAGGGAGCAAGCTGCTAGGGTTAAGTCACCAATGAAAGAGTCTGAAATGATTGATGTTTTCCTTCAAGCGCAAGAACAAGACTACTTTCATTATTTACTTTCCATATTTGGAAAAACATTCGCCGAAGTTATTAAGATTGGTGAAATGGTAGAAAATGACATCAAGTCTGGAAAAATTGTTAGTTAAGTTGTCACGCCCCGAGCATACACCCTGGACGTGGACGACACCCAGTGCACATTGCTGGCCTTGAGAAAACCCTTGTCTTGGCTTACTTAACTTAGTGGAAGACTTAAACATAGGATATAACTCAAAAAATAACTTTAAAAAAGTACTTATCAAAAAATGGCAACTTCAAGTCTTTACAAATGAAATGAAAAACCAAAGAAAACTAGCACTGTCTATCTATGAAGCCTCTAAAGTATAGATGAATGTTGGGACAGGACCCCTAATCATTCTAATAACTAAAAACTGAAGAAAATAATCAAATGATAAGGATGTCCTCCGAAATGAAGGGAGGCTCACCAACTGACTCTGAATGTCTCAGTGGATCAATGGTACGCCAAATGCTTAACCTAGTTACCGGCATCTACATCATAATACGATGCAAGCCAACTGACATCAATACATTGGATGTATGAGTATGTAAGTTGGAATGCTAACAACTCTTAAACTTGAAATAGCATAAGAAGGAACACTTACCTTGGCTATGCTCAACTCATGAATAAGTTAACTCATTCAATATAATTCAATTTAAAAGTAAGTGCAATATAAAGTAAAGAAAACTGTCTAAAACATGTTGTAATCACTGAATGTATGAAAGATACAATTAACTCCGACATGTATGTAAAAATAGAATTAAATTGATGTATAAAAGAATACAATAACTTCTGTTGGAGTTTCTCTAACTGACAACCATCACTTAAGAGCTACACAGTGATAATAGAATGATCTACCTCACGCTGCCAACGAATCTTATACCCGACCAAAGGTATAAGACCTGAACTTCTTAATGGATCAACTAGTCTACTGTGAAAAAGGGTTCATCTAAAAAGTATGAGACTTTTCTACCCATGGTGGCTACATGGTTTATGGGGGCTGTGAGTTGTCTGAACTCTCCCCTATATCGATGCTCAATACTAATCCCAAAAAATATGTTGGCTCTTAGTTTTAAAAACATCTAATCTGGGGTTTTGAGATAGTTGTTCAAATATTAGATCAAAGTATCTTGGGAAGGAAAACATAGTTTCCCAGCTTGCTTCTTTTGGAAAGCTATAGTTTTTTCTGAAAACTTGCCTAAGGCTACTTGGAAATGAAAGGTTTTTTTTTTTTTTCCTTATAGTGTAAAGTTAAAAATTTTTTTTAAAGTATCTTTGGGAATACTTAATACCCATATACCTTTGAAGAAAAGAACTTCAACTTGCTTTATACTTAGCTTGAAACTAGAGTCTAAAAACAAAGTTAAAATGTTCAAATAAGACTCTTGAAAACCTTTTAAATTTTACTACGTAGCTTTAGACTTGACTTTTGAACTTCCTAACTTCCTTGACTTTGATCTTAGCTTTCCTTGGATTGAATTATAGATTCAAGGTTCATGATCTCATGTTTATGGATGATTTCATGACGTTTAGATGTACCTTATAGTATTAGAATCAACTAAGTAATGTGGTTACATCACTTGAGAACTAGTACGAAAAGATGGAGAAAAAATTGTTCTCCAGGTGTACTTGTCACTCTGAGAGGCGCAGGGCGCCAAAGCCTGACGGACAAAATCTGTCTTGAGGGGCTCTGGCTGGCGCATATTAAATTCCAATTTTTCTTCTCGGTTTTTCACCTCTGAACCTTCTAATCTTCTATGGATCTTCCCCAAACAGTTAGGATCACCTAACCTCAATACCCAATATATTAGACTTGAGAAACAACCTGAAAACGCGAATCAAATCAACTAAAAGCATATTACAACTCAACCAACAAGAATTCAAACATTGTTCTTCAAAAAACTTCAATGTTCATCATTCAATCTACTCAAAATTTGCTGAATTAAATAGACTGATGTGTGGGTGAACTAACCCAAAACCGAAAGATCTCGCATACCTTAATAGGGATAACCCCCAACAAATTCTACTCGACGATCTTGGCGTTCTTGATGAATTCTTGATCTTTCTCCCTTCTCCTTCTTCTCTTCTCTTTTCTTCCAAGCCCTAAGTGTGAATAACTTTTCTAAAACTGACAAAGGCTTAGTTTTACCCCTAAAATACCTTTAGAAAGAATTAGAAAATAGTTGGGTGAAAAGACTACTTTACCCTTACTAAAATCTGTATTGGGACCTTCCTAAATTCAACAACCCAATTTTTGATAGCCATATCTCCCTCATACAATATCAAAAATATGCAAACTTGATGGTGTTAGAAAGATATTTCCAAGAGATTCCCAACCATATAAAAAACTGACTCTTACTCATCATGAGTTAGAAGTTATGGCCATTTGAAAATGACGAAAAATTCACTCTCTTATTTTAGGAAATTTTTCAGATTTTTCCTATTCTTTTCAAAAGTGATAAATTTTTATTTGTTAGCAAATTCTTGGAAATTACGAGTTATCAGATGTTACACAAGTTTCCTTAAAATCCACCAAACAGGTGATTAAAAATGAATCAGGAAATCTTGGGTGAAAAAAAAGAAGAAAGATGATGTAGCAAATATTGTATCTGACACAAAAAAAGGTCAAAGGGGTCAAGTTTATAAATATGCACCACGTCAATTTCATTACTATCTCTCCAAGAAAGACACACAATACTCTATTGTCCTACCTCAATATGCAGTCTATGGTGCACAACCATATATATATCCACCAAACTATCCTCAATGGCGAGTGCCAAAATATCAAAATGTCCATCCTTCTTCTCAAAGTTTTGAATTATAAGAAGAAAATAGATAAAAATAAAAATAAAATGTACAAAAAATCACGGTTTCTTTATTCACTTATACATGACTTGACTTAATTTTGAATATATTATATTTATGACCTTGTAAAAATGTTTATTTTTCATCTTATTTTAGTTTGTTTGGATAATTTAAGGGTTGTTTTCTTTTAAGTTAGATTTAAAATAGGATATAAGATTTTATATAATTTATGATTTGTTTTAGAAAGAAATTTGTAATTTCTTTTCCTTTATTCATACTACACCTTTTAATTATTTTTGTATTTTATTTTGTTCACTATGTTTCTCTCTTATATTTTTGTACAATTAATTAAATTTTTTAATGTTCTTTTTTATAATATTTGTTGACTTTTTATTAAATGTTTCTGTTATTCTTAGTTAGTTTTAAATCTTTTTTTTTTACGTTTTATCCCCTTTTTATTTATATTTTTCTATTGACATTTTATACATTTTATTTTTATTTTTATCTATTTTCTTCTTATAATTCGAAACTTTGAGAAGAAGGATGGACATTTTGATATTTTGGCACTCGCCATTGAGGATAGTTTGGTGGATATATATATGGTTGTGCACCATAGACTGCATATTGAGGTCGGACAATAGAGTATTGTGTGTCTTTCTTGGGGAGATAGTAATGAAATTAACGTGGTGCATATTTATAAACTTGACCCCTTTGACCTTTTAATGTGCCAGACACAATATTTGCTACATCATCTTTCTTCTTTTTTTTTCATCCAAGATTATCTGATCCGTTTTTAATCACCTGTTTGGTGGATTTCAAAGAAACTTATGTAACATCTGATAACTCGTAATATCCAAGAATTCGCTAACGAACAAAAATTTATCACTTTTGAAAAGAATAAGAAAAATCTGGAAAATTTTCTTAGTTAAGAAAGTGAGTTTTTGGTCATTTTCAAACGGCCATAACTTCTATCTCATGATGAGTAAGAGTCAGTTTTTATATGGTTGGGAATCTCTTGAAAATATCTTTCTACAATCGGAGTTTGGCATATTTTGATATTGTATGAGGGAGAGGGAGATTGATATCGAAATTGGGCTGTTGAATTTAAGAAGGTCCCCAAATTTTTTTTTTTTTTTTTTGTTTTTTTTTTTTTGGTGTACGGCTTTAGTAAGGCGTAAAGTAGTCTTGTTACCCAAATATTTCCTAATCTTTCTAAAGGTTTATTAGGGGTAAAACTAAGCCTTTGTCAGTTTTAGAAAAGTTATTCACACGTAGGGCTTGGGAGAAAAGAGAAGAGAACAAGGAGAAAGGAGAAAGATCAAGAATTCATCAAGAACGCCAAGATCGTCGAGTAGAATTTGTTGGGGGTTATCCCTATTAGGGTGTAGAAAAATACTTATAAAATAAGTTCAGGGGTTAATAGGACCTTAGTATAGTATAAATGTGTCTGTAGGATTTTGGGCATAGGTTGAGGGGATATTTGGGCATTATCCCAAAGTTAAAAAAAATTTAAAACAATTATTGTATCATTGTGTGTTTTCTACATGAACTTTGTATGGCCAAATAATGTATATGTTTCAGAGACAGTTTGTTTATTTTATATAGGTATAAATATTGTATAAATACTGAATAATTATTATGAAACTGTATAATTATGAATCTGTTTTTTTCAATGTCTTATGTTTGTTCAATTATGATATTAAAAAAATTTAATGACATGTCATGCCAACTGAGAGAAAGTGAGGTTTTTGAAGTGTCAAGTATAGTTGAAGGAAAAAAGTGATAATCGAGTGATATTTTCGTCCTAAATGAAATATAAATGATTTTTCAAGACAATTTTCTAAACTTGAATGACCATATAGGAAATTGACTCTTCGTATTTGTGCAATTACTTGTCTTGCCAATTTTATCAAGGTATAAGAAAAAGAAAAAAGAAAGGTTACTTACCAATGGATTTTGTTTTGATGCATATACATCATCAACATAAATATTTTATCTTTATAGAGAAATTCAAATTGTGCGCATCTATGCATAGCACTTTTTCCTGGTCATGATTTGTTGACATTGATGTTTTTTTTAACAGAATATTTCTATGTTTCAGATAAAAAAAAAGTAAACAAAAAATGATAAATACTTCAAAATCCTAACAAAAATAGTGATAGTTCAATACATAATTCAAATTCACTATAACAAAAATAACTTTTAGCGGCAATAAATATTGATATTAATAAAGAGTGTTAAAATCTTAACCGACATTAGTTAAGTATCATTAGAACCAATATCGCTAAAGAGTTTAAAAACATATAAAAAGAGTGTTAGTTGCCTCTAAAAATACATATTTAGCAACAATTAAGAATTAGTTACCGCTAATGATCATTTTTTATATATTGATTATATCATAATCATATATTATTATTATAAGTGAGAAGCTCCCAACTTAAAAGTTGAATTACTATTTTGTCCTTATTTTATCTCTAAACTAAATAAGTAATTAATAGTACATGAATATTTTTTGATTTAAATAATGCCATCTAGGGACACAATGGTTCAATTCTTTGGGAAAATGGTATAATGAAGAGAAAAGACCAAAGTTGTATTTTCCTTAATAATGTGTATATAAATTCTCTTTATCAAAAAATCAATTAATTTGATTGGGACTGTGTCAGTGATTATTTCCTTATCACCTTTTTTGTTAATTAGAAAAAGATATACAAGACGTAGTATAGAACTAAAAGGTAATTTCATTAATATTGAATCTTTATATTTTTTCTTTTTTTATTTTGATTTATTTAATCTTGATTTGTTTATTGTATTTTCAATATATTTTCTTTAAGTTTTTGATTGTTTGTTTTCATTGAATGTTCTAGATCTGTAATCAATTTGTTAATTTTGTGATTTTTAGTGTTATGTGCTTTGGATTCTCTTTATTAATATAGATTTTGATGTATTCTTTTGAAGATCAACTGTTTTATTGGTTTTTGGTATTTGATATGCTTGAGACTCATTGTGGTAGTTTCAATCAGACTAGAAGAGGTTACACAGTATTATTTTTGTCACGACCCAAAAATGGGTCGCGGATGGAAACCACAATTATCCTACTTATGTGAGGCAGAACCCACACCCATCCAATTCTCAACGTTCAAACCAGTAAATAACAAAATATAATGCGAATACTTAAAAATCATTAATGGAAAACGATTTAAATAACTTATAAAACTCAATACTATTTATTTCCCAAACCCTGAAGTCATCACCACAAGAAAAGAAAGTCTCATCATCAAATTACTAATCTAAGGTATCTAAGAAGCAAATTAAGTAAAAGGTAGTCCCATGCCGGAACTTCAAGGCATACAAGACATGAATAAGATGGATCCAGTATAAGATAGAAGCCTTAGCTCACTGAGATCCGACGTGATGAAGACTGGTAGAGTGCGGTGAGTGAAGACGATGGTACGTTGCTTGCACTCCCCCAAAATAACAAAGAAGAAAACAATTAAAAGTTACGGGTCAGTACAAAACAGAGTACTAAGTAGGTATCATCGGCCAACTCCAACTAGAAAACAGATATACAAATATAATATCATAAACCACTACAAATCATCAGTAGCAACAACAAGTTCTATATCATTAATAAAGCACCGCCAAGTTCACCAATGAGGACTCAAGCCTCAAGCCATACCCCTGGGAATTAGGTTCATTAGATTAAGTATATTACATATTTAAGAGTTATTATTTTTAATTTCTCTCGTGTCGGTCGTGACACTCCGCTCCATATCTACGTGTGTCGGTTTTGTAACACCCGTTCCTATTAATCTACTGTGTGTTGTCGGTTCGGACACCCGATCCCATAATTCTACGTGTCGGTTGGGACACCCGATCCCTAATTCTACGTGTCGGTTGGGACAACTGATCAACTAATTCTAAGTCTTTCGTCGCTTCGTGACCAACCCGTTCACTAATAATACGTGTCGGTTCGTGACCACCCGTTTCCAATACTCTCATCACTTTAGTATTCAAGCCTCTTTTATACCAAGGCATCATACAATTCTCATTAATAAGGGCGGAGTAGGGTTTTTTCAAGATTTAGGATTCAATAGCTTCATCATGCTTATTTTATCACAATTATGTAAATCACATTCAAACAAGCATACAATTAAGAATATAGCAGGGTTTCCATTCACAACCAACAATTAGTTCCTCCCCCCCCCTCAGACACTCTCCACCCAAACACATCGCCACTACCCCCACCCGACTTCTTACCCGCCCCAACGCCCCTCCCCCGCCGACACCACACGCCTCCAACTCCCGCTCGCCACCCACCTCCCACCACTGCCAATACCCATCTCCTACCCCCCTTACCACCCCTGCTGCAACCAAAACCCGCTCCCCTTCCCACATCCACCAATCAACACCCGCCCGAAACCCAGCTTCTCTTCACAACTCGTACCACCACCCCGAAGTACCACTTTACCCTCGCCCCCCCCCCTTCTTGAACCTACCCCCCTTTCCAATCCACCAACCATCCACCCAACTCGTAAAATACATCCCCCAATCCAACAGCTCCCCATTTTTACACACAATAGCTACCCAATACATATCATTCGCTTTAAGAGTTTACTATCAAATAGCATAAACCATAATCCTCCTCCACCGAGAATTTGTGATCAATCAAGCTAATCTTAAAAGTCTTGGCTTTCTCTTCGTTCTCTCTTCTCTCGTTCGTTTCTCCCGACTCTCTCTCTCTCTGTTCTTTCTATTCTTCTATTCAAAACCCTTTTTCTTTACCTAAATGTATATAATTAATGTATAAAAGATTGACAAAAGGTACCCACTTAATTATTTAAGGTTATCCCTTTAACACAAGTAATTGAATAGTAATATTAATCCATTAAACTTAATAATTACAAGCGTGAAAGTCCAAAACGCTCTTTTAAAACTTAACAGGAATTTCCGACCCTAGTGAGGCTTACGGAACTGGTGTGACGGGTCCGTCCACGACTGTGACTGGTATGTCAGACTGTGACGGGCCGTCCTGCAGGTCTGTCACAAAGCTCGAGACTTGATTTTAGTAAAAATTATGTGACGTCACGTCATGCCTGCGACGGTCCGTCCTGCCATTCGTCCGCGAAGTTCCAGAAGTCGATTTCAGTTACCAAAGGTTTTGGATTCCAAAGTGTTTTGGAACGAGACACCCCACGACGGTCGTCGTGCCCAATGACGGTTCATCGTGGGATCCGGTCGACTCAGCAGTTTTTCCAGAAATAAAATCTGCTGCTCAAACCGAATAAACAGGTCGTTACAATAGATACCAATTTGACCATCGTTCGTCCGAACGATCACGAGAAGAAAAAACAAGAGCGAAAAGAGTACTTGAATCTGTAAACAGGTGTGGGTATCTTTCTTTGCCATAAGCTCCTTCTCCCAAGTGCGGCCTCTTAAACTGGTCGATTCTTCCATTGGACTTTGAGGATGCAATCTCCACTTCATATCAACTTGCGAATTTATTAATTTAAAATGACAACAGGTCTCCTTATAAGACAAATTCTCATAAAGCATAATGACTCCCAACGAATGATGGAGTTCATCCCAGGTATCTTGTTCAAATAGACACATGAAATACAGGGTGCACTCCTGGACGCCCTGGAGGCAAGGCTAATATAACACCTCCCCCTAACTCGCCTATAAGCAATTCTTCAAAGGGTCCAATATACATTGGGCTTTAGCTTACCCCTTTTACCAAACGCATTTCACACCCTTCATGGGTGAACCTTCAGAAAATGCTCAACCCTCGAACTCCAAGTCCTAAACTTTCATCTTGCATACTACTTTTGCCTACTTGAGCCGACTAAAAGCTTTTCTTGAATAGATTTCACCTTCTCTAGATGAATCCCTCACAAAGGTCAGTACCCAAGGTCTAACCTCGGAATGGCATCAAACCAACCAATGGGAATACCTACACTCCGCCCATACAATGCTTCGAAAAAGGAGTTCATATCAATACTTGAGTGATAGCTAGTATTGTATGAAAACTCTGATAAGGTAAGGAAGTTATCCCAATGAAACACCAAATTCTTAATACGATGACGAAACATATCTTCCAACCACCTGATTGTTCGCTCAGACTGTCACATCGGTCTTAGGGGTGAAATGCCTTACTAAGGTCCAACTAGTACCTAATTCAGCATGCATGTTCTCCAACATTAGAAGGTAAACTGCGTACCTCTAATGATATGATGGAAAGTGGAACTCCATCAACCGAACAATTTCTGAGAGTAGAGTAGGCTAACTTCTCTGCATTGAAGTCACCTTACCGGAATGAAATGAGCAGACTTAGTTAATCTGTCCACAATTACCCAAATAGAATCAAACTTGCCCCAGGTCTTGGAAGACCAACCACGAGTCCATTGCAATTCTCTCCCACGTCCATTCAGGATATGGCATTCTCTGAAGGGTTTCCTCCAGGCTCGGTGTTCATGACTTTAATTGCCTGGACAATCGTGGACATTTGGCCAACAAAACAACAATGTCGCGCTTCATTTTACTCCCACCAAAACAGGGTATGCTTTAGGTCACGATACATCTTGGTTGCACCAGGATGTATAGAATATCCGGACTATGAGCCTCTGAAGAATAGGGCCAATCATAGACACGAGGCACACACACTATCCCTTTAATTCTCAAACGCCTTCCTCATCCATTATTGCTTCTTTAGCCTCTCTCGCAACACCTTTATCCTTTGGATCCGAATCAGTTTTTCATCAGTAAACGCTTTCCTAATTGTCAAGAAAGGAAGATCTTACCTCACACTGGCCAAAAAAAACCCCCCACTTCTCATTTACTTCCAATCTCATAAGGTCATAGCCAGAGTTCTGAACCTCTCTTAGCACAATGGGCGTCTCGAGGCTTGCAAGGAGCTAAACTAACCATGCTCCCTGGCTTTCTACCTTAAGGAGTATGCCACAACAATCTAAGCTTGTTCCTGGGGATACAGATGGAATATCGCAGTCTTCAGTAGTTCCATCCATCTCTGTCTCAAATTCAAATCTTGTCTGAGTAAAGACATACGTAGGCTACGATGATCCGTTAGACTTCACCAACTTAACCCCATATAGGATAGTGTCTCCATTGCTTTATGGCAAACACTACGCAGCCAACTCCAAATCGTCTGGTGAGTTGTGTCGGATAATTAAGTTCATGCCACCTGTAATTGCCTCGAAGCATAAGCAATTACGTTCTTCTCTGCATAGCAACTGCACCCAAACCAGAATAGAGCATCACAATACAAAAACGAAGTTATTAAACTCTAATGCAAGGAAGGAAGGTGGGTACGTAAGCAATGGTCTGAGTTTCTGAAAGCTTTCCTCAATTCAAGCCGACCATTACAAATGGAAAACAACATTCTGTCAGTCAAGTTCGTCAATTGGGAAGCGATATAGCAACGACGAATACATGAAACAAATCGACGGTAGCGGTTAGTAGCTGGCTAACCAAAAAGTCATTCGTTCCAACACATTAGTAGGTCTTACCCAATTTCTCAACTGTTTCAATCTTAGAAGGATCCACCATCCACTCCATCCTTAGGGGAAAACAACGTGGCCCCAAGAAAGGACACTGGGAATCATAGCCAAAATCACACTTTAGAGAATTTGGCAATAATAAAGCTTTTTCTCCCTCCACATTTCCAAAACACAATTCTCAAATGCTCCTATGTTCCTTCTTACTCTTGGAGTATAGCAGTTATCATCAATAAATACGATCACAAAGAGATCAAGATATGGCTGTAAAAAGCCCGTTCATCAAGTCATGAAAGCAGGGCAGGGGCATCGTTTATCCAAAGGACATTACCAAGAATTCATAATTGCCCATACCGGGTTCGAAAAGCAGTCTTTGGCAAATATATGCTGGCCGTTATTTTCACTTGATGATGATTGATAACCAGACATCAAGTCGATTTTAGAGGAAGACCAAGGACACCTTGACTGATCAACAAATTTCATCAATGCGGGAAGAGGGAGGAAGAGGGAGATACCTGTTCTTAAAAGTTACTTATTTAGGTTGCGTTGGTAATCTATGAACATCGAAAGACTCCAATCTTTCTTCTTCAACAAACAAAACAGGAGAGCCCCCCAAGGGGAGGCACTCGGTTTAATAAAGCCTTCCCTAACAATTCTGAAGTTGGGCTTTTAACTCCCTTAACTCTGATGGAGCACCATTCTATAAGGGGGATATGGGAAATGGGACGAGTACGGGTCCAATCAATGCAAAAGTCAATATCCATGTCCGGTGGCATTACAGGAAAGGTCTGCAGGAAACACATCTAAAAACTCGCGGGGACTATCGAAACCGACTCATTAAAGGTACTTGGGTAGTTCATCCCGGAGCTGTGCCAAGAAAGCTAAAAACCCTTACTAACCTTCTCTTAGCCACGAATAAAGAGAGGAGACGATACGGAACCGAGATTGGAAGTGTTAGTCACCCTCCCAAACTAACGGATTGTTCCCAGGCTTGGCTTACGTCACAGTTTTAGCTTACAATCCAAGATTGCAAAAATTTGGATGAAAGCCCAAGTCATACCCGAATTACATCGAAATCAACTAGTTCTAAGTAAACCAAGTATAAAAATGAGTATTTCTCCCCACAAAAAGTCCACCAGACAAAGACCTAATAACTTTTCAAACTATCAAAGACTCACACACCGAGTAGCAAACGAATAGGCATGTCAAGCAAATTCACCAATGCAAATTAAGACCAGTAGCACAAAATGCGGAAGATACATAGAACATGTAGAGCCAGGGTCAAATTAAATACAGAAGCCATACAACACCAAAACCAAAAGATTACCTGTGTGTGATAATAACATCTGATGGTCTCCGTTTATGATCGCCTTAGGAAAGCGTAACAATGGCCCGATCCACCTGTATGCCGTTGCCCCTACCCATGTGGCGTTTTGTAGTTAGCTCTAGTTTGCCGGTACACCGGCGTGTGGTGGACCACCATTACCTCGGCCACAACGTTTTCGAATCAGGGCCTCTAACCTGACCCCTCTACCTCTAAAGCTATTGGGGGTCTATATAATAACTATGTTTTGGACCATTTCATCCTAATATGTCCAGTCTCCCCAAATCCATAAAAACCACTACCTGGAGTTCAAGCATTAGGTCTCTCAGAGAAGTGTTTACGGTCTGAGGTGGGCCCCCCAACTACAAGTATGTGAGTGAAGACTGAATTGGTCGGACTGAGTAACCTCCTGAAACCTGTCCTTAGAGGAAAGAACATTAAACTCACCTCCCTTTCCTGACGAAACCTTTTTGATGTCGATGCCATGGTGAAGTCATTCTGGCTTCACTCTTCCACCTCTATCACGAAGTCTACAATTCTTGCAAAGGATTTTGCCGTAGCCGGCTCCTTGTAAGGATGAAATGAAATCCGCAATTCTGACCTCAACCCCTTCAAAAACGGCGGAATCCCGCTTCTTGTGGACTCTAAAACATAGTTGGTGGCATACTGGATAATGCACGAAACTTGCCTCATATGCAGAGTAACTGACATCCTACCTTGCTCTAGGCCTCAAGAATCATCTCGTTTCTATCTCTCAAAGTCCGGGGACGGGAATATTACTTCTCCATAAAAACAGCTAGAGAATGATCGCCAAGTTCCATAGGTGGCTGCCATCTTTTGGTTGACACTCAACATGTGACCGCCACCAAATTTTGGTGCGTTCCATTGAAACTGATAAGTCACAACACTCAAACACCAAACCGTTCTACTATACCCATCTTGTGAGTAGTAGCTCATGACGTCACAGAAAATAGTAGGCATCCTCGATTCAGCACCCTTGAATCTGGATGGTTTTCAATTTCAAGAACTTACTGAAAAAAGGTCATGCTTATATTTGTCAATTATAGGCCCTTCTGTGGCAGACGAGGAAAGTGCCTATTTTCCAAATGAGGATACACATGCGGGGAGCCACTACAGCCCATCAACAACGGTGGGTCCCATTTTTTTTTTTATAGTTTTTAGCTGCATGTTGTACTCCAGGAACCTGAGGTCTGGGTGCAGAAAACACTGGAGGTTGTCTAACCGGATCAAGATAACACGCTAAGATAAGCAAGAACCTGAGTGTCATCATGGGGTAAGTTGGCAGGTGTCAATTCCTCATTATGCATTGTTTCATTCTCCCCATCCTAACCTCTCTTACCACTCCTCAGGTGGTGGAGGAAGTCACCGCCGTAGTACTAGATGGGCGAGGTGTCGTCTCTCCTCTAGAGGACATCCTCCCAGACCTCTACCACGGCTCTTGTCGCTGCTCCTCCTCGAGCTACAGCCCCAGTGGCTGGCTCAGACGCACCCTTGTACCGTCGGTGCTGTGTTGGACGTAGTCGTTGATATAGTTCTAACCATCTGCGAAATAGATGTGAAGATGGGCAATACCAATTTGATCACCTAGATTACCAATTGGATCCAAGTAGTAATAGCCCGAAAGATAAGAAGGAATAGAATTTCCTAACTCTTATCAGCCTCAAAAGAAAAGTAAAGGAGTCCCATACCGTTCATAAGACTCTACTAGGACCTGTATTGTGTGATGAGACCAACGAACATACTTACTCTGATTACCAGTTTGTCACGATTCCAAAACGGGCCGCGACTGGAACCCAACACTATATCCTACTATTGTGAGCGAACCAACCCAACAATTCCCAACGTGTCAACCATAATAAACAAAATATAATACGGAAGAAAACTGAAATCTATTATAATGAAAATCGATTAAATAATAAAAAACACGCCAATACTATTTATTCCCAAACCTGGAGGAAGTCATCACCACAAGAACATCCTATCCTCAAATTAACTATCTAAGAGTATCTAAGAAGCTAAATTCAGTCAAAGTTATCCATGCCGGGAATTAAGGCATCAAGGACATTGAAGAAAGATGATCCAAGTCCAAGCTGAAGATTAGCTCACCCATGAAGATCCGACGGATGAGACGGCTAGAGTTGCCGGTTGAGTTGAAGACGGGATGGTACGTTGCTGCACTCCACAAATAAACAAAGAAAAACTTACAAGTAGGGGTCGTACAAAAACACGAGTACTGAGGAGTATCATCGCGCCAATCAAAATAGAAAACAGTCTATATCAAATAAATATCATAAATCCATACAAACTCATCATGTCAGCAACAAACAAGTTTATATCGTAATAGAGCCCCACCAAGTTCACCCATGAGGACTCAAGCCTCCATGCCATACCCATTTGGAATAGGTCATAGTTGAGTATATTAAATCTGTCAAGATTCATTATGTTTTATTTCTCTCGGGTCGGTTCGTGGACACCGCTCCATATAATACGTGTCGGTTCGTGACACAGTTCCCCTAATTCTAGTGTCGGTTCGATGGACACATATCCCATAATTCACGCGGGCGGTCGTGACACCGATCCCCTAATCTACGTGTAGGTTCGTGACACCCGATACCCCTAATTACGTGGGTTCGTGACACCTGTTCCACTAATACTCCGTGCGGTTAGTGACACCCGTTCACTACTATCATCAACTTGAGGTCATCAAGCGTTTCTTTTTTATTACCAAGGCCATCATTCAATCTCATATTAACAAGCGGGGGATAGTGTTTTTCAAGATTAGGATTCAATAGCTCATCATGCTTTATTTTATCACCAATAGTAATCACATTCATACAAGCATACAATTAAGCATAAGCAGGGTTTTACAATACTACCCAATTACATAACCATTGACTATAAAGCGGTTCTATCAAAAGCATAAACCCATAACCTACCTCCACCGAGAATTCGTGATCAAGCAAGCTAATCTTCAAAGTCTTTGCTTCCTCTTCGTTCTTCTCTTTCTCTCGTTGTTCTCCTGGTTCTAGCTTTTTCTCTCTGTTCTTGCTATCTTTTCTATTCAAAACCTTTTTCTGTTACCCAAGTGTAATAATTAAGTGATAAAAGATGACAAAAAGTAACCCATATTAATTAAAGGTTATCTCCTGTAACCCCCTAGTAATTGAATTATTAATATTAATCCATTAACTTAATATTACAAGCGTGAAGAAAAGTCCAAAACGCCCTTTTAAAAATAACAGAATTTCCGACCCTAGTAGTGAGCTTACGGAACTGTGACGCGTCGGCACGACAAGGTGTGGAAGGGCCTTCCTGAAGGTCTGTCCAAAGCTCAGAGACTGATTTTAGTAAAAGTTCTGTGACGTCCCGTTCATGCCTGTGCGAGGTCCGTCAGGCATTTCGTCGCAAAGTTCAGAGAAGAGAGTCGATGTCAGTGCCCAATGTTCGGAAATTCCAAAGGTTTGGAACGAGACCCCCACGACGGTCCGTCGTTGCCCATGAAGTTCGTCGTGGGATCCGTCGACTCAGGCCAGTTTTTCCAAGAAATAAAATCTGGCCTACTCACACAACGACCATAAAACAATAGGTCTTACAATTTTATTTTTGGTGGTTTTGGTTAATATTATGTATCATTGAATTGTTTCGTTATATTTATTTTTTGACTATCTTTTAGTAATTTGAAATGTATTCTCGAGTATTGCTCAATTTTATACGTATGTGAATAGTTTTCTATTTTTTTACCTTGTGGGATTTCATTTTTGGTTGTTCTTGATGAACTTTTTAATCTGTAAGAAATGTTATCTTACTGTCAACATAGTATGGATCATGAAATTAACTTTCAGAAAAAAGAAAGTCATCGTAGTTAATCAATTGATGGTCACAATTAAAATAATAAGGTTGAACCTCACTTTATGGTACCAAGTAATTGAAAAATTGACAAGTCATTCATAAGATCATAATACAAGGTATGTTAATAACAAATGACCAAGTGAATAAATATATGGTTCTCATATCTATTTGGATAATAGGGTAATATTACTTGACTGCGTTTCAATAATTAACAAATTTGGGAGATTGACATTATCACCTTCATTGTTTTAAGTTTATGAGGATTTTTCATAAAAAATCGACTTTATGCCTCATTTATATATTTTATAATTGGTCATTTAAAAAAATGAAATATAATAATTAGGTACACGTGCATTGCACGTGACCAAGGACTAGTATTTATAATATTACAGAAGGAAAATGTGTCAATACGTCTATACTATGATATCTTTAATATTTTCTAATGCTATAATTTTTGTACTGATAATATGTTTCAAATCAAGGATGGAGTGAAAAATTTCCATTCTAAAACAAGTTTTTTTGAGTAACAACTTGTTGAGGATTTAAATGTCAATAAAGGAATAAATTTTAAATCCCCCCAATCAAGGGATTAAATATCAAAACTTTTTTTGTATAAGTGTCACACCTCCTCGAAAAAAATTATTTTGAGCAAGGTACGACCAACAAAACTTGTATAAGATCCACTAACTTTTTGACATGTTGATTATTGGGCCGATCCTGTCAGTTAAGGCTGAAAATGAAACCAAAAGAAAAGAGAATGTAAAATTTGGGTGGAAATTGTAGAGAAATTGTGGAATCCACGTTAAATTTAATTAAATAATTTAAAAATATTGTATTGAAAGTGAAATACTGCAGTAAAAAGTAACGAAGGAAATAAATTTCATTAATTTACAGTTCTTAGAAATAAAATATAATTAAAAACGTATCCAATAAATTTAATATAAATTATTTTCCCATATCGAAAGTGCCCAAATTGAAGTTTCATTAATTTACTATTTTTCGATACAAAATATAGTAAAAAAACGTATCCTATAAATTTAATATAAATTTTGTACGATTTAATAGAAATATAATAGGTAGAAATTTGACTATTTTGCTCAAATTGAAATGAAATTTGTACTATATATGTTATTATTCATTTAACATCATTGAGATAAAAACAATACTTTAATAATATGCTCATTAGATCATGAGATACTTTTAAAATTTTCACTTTGTTACAATTTTCAAATCTTTTTTTTTCAATTCATATACTAAATATTTAGTTTTTTAAATAACGTAAGTTTGAAGACAATCAAAAAATACACAAATCTTATTAGAACTATTGTTAAAAGTAATACGAATCTTAAAAAAAAATAGAGTGTAAATAAATTTTATTTTATTTTATATCTTATAATATAAGAACAATTTTTTTAACAATAGATTCAGCATGCTAAATAATTGTGGATATAAAATAGAAAATGAAAATATTGATCAGCTAATAATATGATTTCTTATTTCTTTCGTTACTTTTTATTGCATTTTTCACTTTCAATATAATAATTTAATTTATTAAATAGAACTTAACGTGAACACCACAATTTCTTTTCAATTTCCACCCAAATTTTACATTCTCACTCCTTTTGGTTTCATTTTTCAGCTTTAACTGACAGCTTAGGCCCAACATATCAAAAAGTTAATGGACCCTCATACGAGTTTTATTACTTGTACCTCGCTCAAAACAAAAATTTTCGCACCTCCAATTGTATTTATATTTTTTTTTTCGTTTTAAGGACTTTGTTTGTTTGTTTGTTTTTACAATTGTAAGTATATGACGGGTTTTTTTAAAAAAAAATAAAGTGAAGAAATTTTTTTTTTAGAGTCCACTTTGAGTTGGTTTTTTAAGGTGTTCCAAGTCACCTAATAATTCCTAATTTAAAATTACAAAAAAAACTCTTTTATTTTAGTCTACGGACACAGAGATCGGGCAATAAATTATATTGACCAGAGGGAAGGTATGAGGCATCCCGAGTCCCGTGGTTCTAACATGGTCACTATACTAACTTATAATTGGCTAAAAATAATATTTTTGGATTAAAAAAAAAAGGTAAATTTGTATTAGTTACTATTTTTTAAAAAAAATAATATAATTGGTCTAAGAACATAACTACACACAAGACCCCTTTTATTTTTTAGAAAAAAAACACACTTGCTAAAAATCGTAACCGAATACATGGTAGTATTTTAAATTTTATTTAAAAAATTGATAATTAATTTCTCAAATTTTATTGTAAAATGTATAGATGAATTTGTTGCAACATATCGACAAGAAAATGATTTCTTCTTTTTATTTTTTTGGTAAAAAATCAACTAATGACTTTTTAACCAACAAATATATAGGTATTTAAGTATTACTACATAACAATAACAACAAAAAAAGATTTTTCTTTTTAATACATATAATAATAATTAAGTCTCATTTTAAAACAAGTAGTGATATACTAATTTTTATTTTTATTTTTAATATTAAAACAATATCAGAAATGGCCATTTTAGTAAAATTTATATTTTATACAAAAAATACACATTGTTCTCTTTATAAAAATAAGATTGTACATAGTGAATTCTTTTTAATAGTTAAATTACTAAGCAAAAGTAGCCGATTTTGTATTTTTGTTTCAATATTCATTTAATATATTTAGTTAAGAGAACAAAAAAAAAAGAATTTATGAAATTATCAGATTTATATTTTTACAAAAATGACCAGATTTACATTCATTTACGAAAATGACCAGATTTACATTTATTTGTAAAAATAAGCAGATTTACCCTTTTGTAGAAATTGTCAAATTTACATTTTTCGCTAAAAATAAGCCTCTTTTTTAAAGTGACCAAAACTAAAAAAATAAAAAATAAAAAGACTTTGAGATTGTTATTATTATTACTTTTTTTTTTAGCAAAACATGAGTTTACTTACTAATTCTACAATGAGGTAAAAATAAATTAAACACCAATCAGTAAGATTCTTTGCAATTATACCCTTGAATTATTAGGTAACTGGGTCAAGATAGATAATTGCTGGACAAAATTATTTTTAATGATCTTTCAACTAGCTATGAGAACAATTTTGTTATCATGTTTGCTGTTTTTTCATTTGAATTATTTGATGATAAATAATTGTCATCCTAATAAATTGATCACTCACAAACTGATATTTTTCAATTTAAAAAGGCTAAACCATCTACCTTCGAAATCTAAATGACGGTTAACAATGGTAAAATTAAATGAATCATCTACATATACAGATAAAAATGGCAAGTTGTAGTTTAATATGTTATGGTATGCTTTAAATTCTTCAAAATACAAAATACTAGAAAACCACACCAAAATATATAGATATATTAGATAATAGAGATAGATATATAGATATAGGGATATATATATATATATATATATTATATAGATAGATAACAACTCTCTCATTACAAAAATGTACGTTAATTTTATTTAAATATAGGTACTAGACATTAATAAATCATAAAATCAAGCAAATAAACAAAATAAATAAAAGATTTAAGGATATTATATCTTTACATAGACTTATCCCATGGTATTATATCCTATGTATTACTAAACCTCCAAATGGAAGGTATTAGTAATACATCCTATAATACCATATAGGATGTATAACTAATTCATGGATTAGTTATACATAGGCTCAAATTCCTACCAAACATAAGACTAAATAATACCTTACCTAATACGTCTTAGACTATTTTTTCCTCATGTAGCCTACCAAACGACCCCTAAAAATAAAAGAAAAAGGTCTAATATAATGCCTTTAAAGCCCGAATTTACAAGACGCAGAACATACGTCTACAAGCCTCTGTGATCACAACCACTAACAAATAATCAAGCTAAGGCTCCAAAATATCATCTATACCTACTACACAAAGCAAAGTAAGACTACAAATGCAACAATTCATGAAAAATGGAAATAACCTGAATCGAACTAGCAACAACCTAAAATAACATTACCAAGCGTTAGGGTGTACATAGATCGGTTTGATTGATTTTAGTTTTAAATTAAAAATGAATCAAATCAATTATATTGGGTTTTAAATCTAGAAATCAAATTAAACCAACATAATTTTATGTTTTTGTTTAAAAAAAAATGTTTTAGTCGATATTTTTGGATTTTTTTAATCTTTCAGTGATTTGTATAATTATACAATGAAATAGATCAAATATATTTTACAAATTTAAAAATATTAAATTAATAAAAATCTTTAACAAAAATCATAAAATCGTATGAACACAAAATATTTTCATTTAAATATCAAAGTTCAATATGTAAATTTTATATTATTAAAGGATGTAGTCAAATTGAATATAAAAAAAACAATTTACAAATTAGATTTTTAACTTCTGATATAATAAACTAGAACGATATAATTGTAACTTTCAAATTGAGTACAAAACAAAATATTTACGAGCCAACATTTGAAATAATACATTAAAACATTGAAAACTATAGTTTCATTTTAATATATATTAACAAAGTAGATTAAATAATTAATATTATTTTATGTGGGTTTGGTTTGAGTTCGATTTGATTTTTTTTATTTTATTATCAATCAAAAACCAAGAGTGGTCTTTTTTTCGACGTCAAACTAACCATACCAAATGGTAAACTGAAGTTTCTCTCAATTTTACTTAATTTATCTATTCGATTTGCATTGTACACCCCACTTGACCTTGTCCCAAATCACCCAACAACAGTTACCACAATTGCACATAACCTAAACTTTATAAACAATGAGCAATACGTAATAACTAGAATAAAATTTTGAAAGAATCAATAGTGTTTATTATTATATTACATACAAATATTGTTAGAGTGAGTTAGAATCTGTTCCGCCATTATTGGCCCCAAAAGAACTCTTGACCTTGCTAAATTACTAAGAGGAAGACTTTACTCAAGATAAATATACTTTAAAAGAATGAGAAGAACTGAATCGTGATGAAAGCCCTAACTTGTATGCATTGTATTATGAACTCTTTTACTTAACCATTCGTCACCCATTGGACCATTCTTAAATCATGAAAACACAATTATTTAAACCCTTCTGATTCATGGACCATTGCTTATGTGACATTTAAAATAAATGAGTTGGTGAGAGAGTGTAAACACATAAACATCAAGAGGCAAAGTGAAGAACATATTTAATAGTTAAAAAATAATAAAATAATATTTTTTTGTTATAAAGTTTCTTTTCCCCTACATCAGCTTCTTCATTCATCCCCAACCGCCACTCTTATCATAGCCCCCCTTTAAACCCCTTTCCTTATCAGCCACAAACCTGCTACTTCAATCCCCTTTTCAGCATCCCTCACCCTATCTGTCCTAACCCCCTTTAGTCATCCCCAACTCCATATCCGCACAACCCTCTTTCGGGTTTCAACTACTACACTCCATATTGTCTTAACTCTATTTTCAGTCACCCCTTTACCCCATTAGTAGACCCAGATTGTTTTTTTAAAAAAATTATTTTAGTTTCACAAATCTAACACCATTAAAGAGTAAAATTTCAACACAAAAAAGGCCGTACGAAGAGTAGAAAAATAAAGGAAACAAAGAAAGATTCATTAGGTCAAAGGTTAAAATTCAAGATTTTCTTTTCAAAGACTCTCATTCTCAATGTTACTTGGTTTTTTTGTAGAAGACAAGTCTACTAAATGGGAGAGGGAAAACTTGTTTTTGTATGAAGCCAAGCTTAATGGAAACCATGAGGGCTATGATCGGAAAAACCACCCCTTTTGGCAGAGGAACCGGGTGGCGGCACGGCATATATGGAGGAGGAAAGGAAGAATGAAAGATGAAATCTTGATCGATTTTCATTTTCCGGGGATGGGATATAACAAAAGAATATGTGTAAGAAAAAATAAGAAAAGAAAATGGATAGGGGCAGGTGGAGATTTATATTTTTTTAGGTGAAGGGTTAGTGTAGAGGGCGGGGTTTTTTAAAGAGGGTGGGGAGGAAGAAGAAGAGGGAAGAAGTGAAGTGGGAATAGGAAAATGAGTGGATAGAGAGAGAAAAAAAGAATTGTTACCTTTAAGAAATATTATTTATTTTAAATACTTAATTTCTGATGTGTCATTAAATAATAATAATAATACTGATGTGTCATTAAAAAATGACGTGAAATTTCATGTGTAAAAATTAGTGCATACACGCACACACAAATAATGAGAAAGGGGTTTCAAATATTATGTTTTATTTAGTTTAGGGGTCCAGATGACAAAGGGGGTAAGTAGAAGAGTTTAAAATACAAACCGATTCAAGTACCAGGGTCTACCAGATCATTCCGCTAAAGAATAAACTAAATTGATCAATATTAACTTAGAATGTAATAAATAACCGTCACTGCCAAAGTGGAAACTCAAGTCTCACCTTATCTGTCTATGAACCCTCCAAACAACAGAGATGGACATCAAGACAAGACCCACAACATCATAATGAACTAAAATACTAAAAGCAATAAAAAGGATCCTCTAGAAAGCTAGAAGACTCATCAACTGACTATGAGTGCTCAACAGGATCAACGAGGTGCTAGATGCTTATTCTGGTTACTTGTGTCTGCATAATAATAAAATTATGAGTCCTTGGATTCGAATCATTTCGGGACTTATTTTAATGAACGCAGTGTCCTCAAGTGTTCATTCTCTTCAATATCTGATGAAAACTCTTAAGGTTCACGTATTTGAAGTTGTAGTGTAAGCATGGACACATAAGCGCAAAACGAAAACAAAAAGCATGAAAAGACTTGAAGAGGAACACCTGAGCATCGCCAAGTGTACTTGACGATTAGTCGAAGGGATATATATCATGCTTTGTTCCTACAAGCGAAACCCAGAAGGAAGTGGATCAAAAAGGCGATGAAAAAGATCAGTTGATGCTTCACAGAATTTTTCCTCAAAGTAAAATTATTCTTCCCATTGATCCATAATGCATACACGCTAAAGTCAATGCACAAACGACGATGATCAAGAGGAAATGTGAATCGCAAAATTACTCGGCGTTCATGACTAACTTCGCGGAATGGATTCGCCAACACAAATTCTGAAGTCTATAAAATACTAAAGTATTTATTATTTTTACAAAAGGAATCAGAAAGTAGAGACATAATTTTGTAATTTTTTTGAGACTTAGCTCTTAAGTTTCACGCTCCGAGCCTTCATCCTAGGAATAGCCGGCACTTGAAGACCATTGCTGGCCTAAAGCGGACCCTTGCCTTGCTTACTTAACTTGGGGAAGATAAAAATCAATACTATAATGATCATAGAACTGAACTATACTGAATAATAACATAATTGGAATGTTTTAAAGACTTAAACATTAAACTTGACAAAAATGGCAACCCAAGTCTTTAACATAAGAATGATAATTCAAAGACCACTGAATTACTAACATCTGACTATCTATCTATGAAGCCTTCTAAAACTGAAATGGATGTAAGGACAGACCCAACCACACCCTAATAAAGAAAATATAAAAACAAGAAAAAAAATAAAAGGAGCCCTTCGGAATGCAAGGAGGCTCACCAACTCACTTTTGGAGTGCTCAATTGGATCAACAGTTCTCCGACTGCTGATCCTTATTGCCTTCCTCTGCATCATGATACGTCACATACCAACTGACACCAGTGCATTGAATTTACGAGTATGCGAGTTGGAATGCTAAACAACAACTTAAGCTTGAAAAAGAGTAATAAGGAATACTTACTTGGATTTGCTCAACTCATGAATATCTAACTCATTTCAATATAAAGAAATTTAAAAGCAAGTGGGATATAAAGAAAATCTATTTGAAAATATGCTATAAACACTGAATGTATACAAGGATACAATTAACTCTGAGTGGTACGTAAAGATACAAATAAACTGGTGTATATAAATAATACATTTAAATCATGTGGGAGATTCTCTAACCATCACTTACGAGCTAAAATAATGATACGATAATCTACCCTCACGCTGCTAGCACATACTATACCTGCCCAAAGGTATAAGACCTAAACTGCACAATGGATCCACTAGTCTATGAGAAGGTATCATCTAAAAAGTATGACCATTTTCTACCCATGGTGGCTATATGGTTTATTGGGGCTGTGAGTTTTCTGAAATCTCCCCCATATCGGTGCTCAATACCACTCCCAAATATGTATTGACTCTTATATTTTAAAAACATACTGATTTTATGATTTGAGATTAGTGTTCAAATACTTCCCTCAAAGTCTATCTTGGAAATCTTAGTTCCCCTACTTGCTTCATTTTAGAAAGATATTTCTCTTTAACCAAAACCTAGCCAGAAGGCTCTTTGGAAATCTCAGTTCCCCTTCTTTTTAAATTTGAAAACATTTTAATTTATGTTGGGAATACTTAGTTCCCAGATACTGCTTTGAAGGAAGACTTCACTTTGGTCTAAACTGAACTCAATCTTAAGTATTAAAACAACACTTACAATGTTTCTGAAAGACTTATGAAACTTGAAATGAACTTCTCCTTCTTATCTTTAATCCCTTACTCAAACTGATCTTTAAGTCTTAAAACAAATTTAAAGTATTTGCAAAAGACTTCATAAAAGGACTTTAGGAATTCTCTAGACTTGGATCTGAATTTTTCCTTGAATTCGAAGTTATTCAAGGTTGTAAATTCATATTTCTGGATAATTTCTGTATGATTAGAAGTCATTTAAAGTAGTTAGAATCAATTGGGAAGTGTTAAAACACCTTTGAAGGGCTTAAACGGACTGAACTACAAAGCTGGGCAAAAAACACCTATTCAAGTGTGTTCGAGGTGCCGCGCCAGACCCATTGGTCTGAGGCTCCATCAAGGTGCACTGTAAGTGCGCCGCCCCAGATTCTCTGCCCAAGTTACGTCTAACTAATTTTAATCTCGTATTTCAATGCTAAATCCCCTAAACATCCATAGTTATTTTCCCAAACCTTAGGATCATTAGTACATTCAGTACCCAATAGATATAACTCACAAAACAATCCAAAATTTTAAATCAAAGCAATAATAGGCATTAAACAACTCAACCAACAAGAATTCAACAATGTTCTACAAGAACTTCCCTATTCTCATTCAACTAATTCGAAAATCATGGGATTGAAACAAACTTGGGGTGTGGGTGAACTGACCCAACACTAAAAGGTCTCACATGCCTCGATGGGGATCACCCCCGATGAATTCCACTCGCAAATCCTTGACGATCTTTATGAATTATTAACTTTTCTCCCTTTCCTTCTTATTTTCCCTCTTCTCCAAGTCCTAAGCGTGATTTTGATTTTTCGAATCTGAACTAAAACTTGTTATACCCCAAATAAATCTCTAAAACTAAATAGGAAATTAATTGTTAAAAGACTAGTTTTCCCTTTCTTAAATCCGGATTGGGACTTTCCTTAGTTCAACAATCTAACTTTCGATAGGCATATCTCCCTCATACGATATTAAAATTTCACAAACTTGGCAGCGTTCGAAAGATCTCTTTCTAACCGTGTCAATAAATGACTCTAACTCGTACTAAGCTAGAAGTTAAGGCCGTTTAAAAAGAATTAAAACTCACTTTCTTAACTTAGAAAATTTTCTTGATTTTTCCCTTTCTTTCCAAAAGTTACTACTTTTAGTTTCTTAGCTATTTGGAGTTACGAGATGTTACATTAAGTTTAATAATTTTCTCTCAAGTTTAGAGAGGATTTTGTGGGAGACTTGAAGAAAGGAGCTCTTTTTCCTCAAATTGGAAGTGTGTCTTCTCCATTGTTCTTCCTTTGCTCATATTAAGTTTAATTTATTATACCCATTTGATTTTTTTTTAATCATTTTAGGTGTATTTATTATTGCTTTATATGTGTCGAAAAACCCCTATACTTGGGGTGTGATTTAGCAAATATGTTTTGATATTATTGTTGGGTCTTGCTGACTGATAGGTTAGATGCATTTTAATGGTGATTTCTCCTAGAGATTGTAGTTTTAGTTTATGGGTATGTAGTTGCAAATACAAAACCACCCATGTGTTTTAGACTTTCTCGTGATAAAGGTCACAAAACTAAGACAGCTAGACTGATGACCTAAGGAGTTGGTCGACATGAGGTTCAGCCTGATAGGGTGAATCCTAGTTCCATATCCTAGAACTCACCATCGAAAGAACAAGTGCGCATAAGGCGTAGGCTGGTCTTCATTAGACGAGTGGGTGAACGAGAGGAACCCATTTGATATTGGGGAATTTGCCCCAGAGGGAATTTACGTTCATCTAAAGCTTAGCCTAGTTATAATTATCTTGCAAATTTCCTATCGGAAACATATGTCCAAACGATTTACTTAAGCATATATTGACGTTGCACCCGAAGAACTTTTCTCCATACATGATTCCCCTTTGTTTTTACTGTTTTTACCGAACTCGTGACAAACTCTTTTGATATTTAACACTTCGTTGTCACAAATTAAATTTACTTTGCTTTTATTTGATAATTTCTCAAAATATTACTAACTAGAACAGAAATTATAGTTTAGCTACTATTTGCACTATCGCTCCCTTGGCACACGACCCCAATCCATGGTTGATTATTATACTCAATTCGATTTGTAGACACTTAGACTGTAGACTAGTGTCGTTGATCATGATATCACAAGAAGCAAGATGCGGGACAACTGACATTCGTACATTGAATGTATGAGTATGCGAGGCGAAAATTAAAACAAGACATAAGCTTCAAAAGAACTGAATAACTTACCACACTCAACGCAACTAAACTGAACTGAACAAATTTAAATATACATAAGTGTAAAGAAAATCAGTATAAAAAATCTTTGAAACATGATTTTGAATTTTCTGTATTTAGAAATACAATAATAACTCTTTTTGTATGCAAAGATACAATATGAACTCTTTTTGTTTATAAAAATAAAAATATTTCTGATGTAAATAAAAATAATATAAAATAATATTGTGGGTGTTTTTCTTACCGACAACCATTACTTAGGAGCTATCGTGATAATAAAACATTTTGCCTCACGCTTCCAAGGCCGTCGTATACCTTGTCGGGGTATAAACTTGAATCTACTCAGTTTTTGGGAAAAAATTACAACTTCAGGTCTATGCTAAAAACTGAAAGAAATCATCTCAAAACTACGACTTTTTTCTACCCATGGTGACTACATGGTTTATGGAGGCTCAGAGTTTTCTGAACTCTCCACCATATCGTTTCTCAACATTACTCCCAAAATACACTAGATCTTTATGTTTAAAAACATAACTTGTTTCTGTTGTTTGAAATTATTGCTCAAGACTAAGCTCAAAGGGTATCTTGGAAATCTCAATTTCCTCTTTTGTTAATTGTGAAATCATTTGCTCTTTACTGAAAACTAGCTCAAAGACTCTTTGGAAAATCTCAATAAAAGTTTCATGTCTTGTATAAATGTGAAATCATTTACTCTCCATTGAAAAACTAGCTGAATAATTCTTTTGTAAATCTCAGTTTTCTTTCTTGTTTAAATGTGAATTTTTTTTACTCTTTGGGAATACATAGTCCTGATATAATTTTTTGAAGAAAATACTTCAATCTTTAATCCTTACTCAACTCAAAACATAAGTTTTAAAAAAAAAGTTAAAAAATTTGTAAAAGACTTTTGGAATGACTCTATGAACTTCTCCTGACCTGGATTTTAACTTCTCTTAACTTGGATCTTAACTTTTCTTGACTTGATTCTTAACTTTCCTTGAATTAAGTTATAAAATTAAGGATTTATATTTGTGATAGGAAATATCTCATGATGTTTAGGGGTGATTTTAGATAGCTAAACATGAGAAAAGATCAAGAAATCACTACCTAGAAGCAAGTCTGCGATGCAGAGATATATTTATTTATTTGATTGAGAAAAGATTTTGAGGTAAACTCCGTTACTACCTCCTCACTGCTTCTGGGGAGTGATTGAACCTTTTGCTCTAAATCGAAGGAGTAGGTTCGAAGTTCCCCTATTGCCCAATTTGGCGCCGACTTTTCCTTTTTTATTTTCCAGCCACAATTCGATTAAACTTGTCGATTTTTCTCAAATTCTTGTTAGATTCAAATACCTAGTGAATGTAGACAAGAACCTAACTTAAAAAACTCTATAATCGACTCTATAATCTCAAGAAACTTCTCGATCTCATCCCAATTCAAGAATGAAAGTAGATTCAAAAACATAGATCAAGAACATTAAAACTTTCAACCTTTTTAGGACAAATTCACGCTTAATTAAACATGTTTGGCGCGTGGGTGCACAAACCCAATGCTTTGTGAACTTACATACCTTGTACAGATCACCCCTTGACGGAGTCCACCAGCCTAGCGTCATGAACTTGACGATTTCTTGCTCCTCCTCCTCTTTTCTCTTTTTTTTTTCTCTTCTCTGAAAAACCCAACATGTTTCTCAAAAGCATAAACTGAATCCAATCAGTTTAGACCACAACTCACCAAAACCAAAATTAGTCAATTGGGTGGTAAAAAGACCATAAAGCCATTCAAAAATCTGGATTAGACTTTTCTTATTTAAACAACCCAATTTCAAATGGTCATATCTCACTCATACAAACTCGGAATCATGCAAACTCAGTGGCGTTGAAAAGATTATTCCAAGATTCTTCCTACTATATCTTCAAACAAATATAAATAATCTTGATCTAGTAGATATGGTCGTTTGAATTTGACCAAAAACCCAACTTAACAAACTTAACAAATTTTCATGATTTTTGTTCTTTCCAAAACAAATTTGGCTCTTTCTAATTCTAGTTCTTTCTAGTTACATGGTGTTACAATATCTCCCCCTTGGGAAAGTTTGTCCTCAAATGAACTTACTCGCAATAAGCTAAGGGTGTAACATCAAACATGAAGTTTACACACCGAACAAGCAAAGAAAACACTACCTTATAAATAAAATTCCAATAAAGAATTTAGTCTCGTTATGGTTTCCATGCTCACATAAAAGTAAGCAAAGAGATTTGAGTATATCTTATACATATCCTCCTCGTAGCTTCCTCGACAAACTCATTTCTCCATAGAACTATGACTGATTCTACCTCTTTTGTTCTCAACTTGCGAGCCTGACGGACTAAAACATGAACATTAATCTCCTAATTAGTTAAGTTATCCTCGATACCAATATTTTCAGTAGGTAATATAAGTGAATTATCTCCTATGCACTTTTTCAATATGGAGATGTGAAGATGAACCACTCCTAACTCTTGTGTTAACTCTTACTAATAAGCTACATTGCTAATTTTCTCTTTCTTGGATATCTAATAAAGTGTCCAAAGAGACTGGGAATAAGCTTCCCAGTTGTACCAAATAGCCTACACACCCTTCCTGGATGATACTTGTGAGTGTACTGTAGTATATATGTCAACTCTAACTCCTTCTCCTAACATCAATGTAGAGTTGTGAGACTCTGCATTGTTTCCACATCTCTCTTATAATGAACTGCACTTTCCATAAACTAAATCGGATCCGCGCACCCGCTTGCAATCACGAACTTGCAAACCATCCAATAGAAATCCCTGGCTCTTTTTTCATGATCTCTTCAAGGAGAGCCATTTGGATGCTAGAATAGTAACTATTCTTGTAAGAAAATTTGATTAGAGGTAGGTGATCATCCCAATTACCTTTGAAATGAATCACACAATCCCTCAACATATACTTTAAGGTCTAAATAGTGCGCTTTGCTTTCCCATTTGTCTGAGGATGAAAGGCAGTACTTAAGTTCACCTTTGAACCCAAGCCTTTTTGGAATGACTTCCAAAATTGTGCAGTAAATTGGGCATCTCTATCTGAAATAATGGAGACTATCACCCCATGAAGTCTTATCACCTCTTGAAGATACAAGTTGTCATATTCCTCTTTTAAATGGGTGGTCTTTACCGATAAAAAGTGCGCTGAGTTTGTCATTATACCGGCAATCACCCAAATAGAATTGTGCTGCCTACGAGACCTTGGCAAGGCCATGATGAGTCCAAGTTAATATAGCTCTCCCAACTTTCCATTTTGGAACTTTCTCTATCTGGGCCTACAACTTGCTTGGTTCCTACTTTAGCTTGTTTGCATTCAGCACCGAATCCAAATTCTGAAATGACCTTTTTTTATACTACTCCACCAATAAAATTCTCTTAAAATTGGCTGGTTCATCTTTGTGGACGCCGATGATGGAATATCTGAGCGATGAGCATCCTCATGATCCTTGATTTTTTTCTTATGAGAAACTTGCTCAAATTCAAGAACAATAGGACCTTGGGGCTTGCTTTCTCTTTAACTGTTAAGCCGACTAAACGAATGATGCTACCACAAAATAAATCATTCCTCAACCACTTATCTTTCATCAAGCAATGCAAGTATTAGTGAACATCTGGGCTACGCTCATCTTATCTTTCTCCTCTTCCTCAAATGGGTTGTACTACCCGAAGAAAACCTTCAACCTTCTTAGGAATCAATCACAACATAGCCTTACCTGAGCCTATAAAAGACTACTCATGTAAACTTCGTGATTAATTCCTAGTTCATCTCTTTTTCTGATATTAATCTCTTTCAGAGTAAACACATATTGAAGGCTCTTGTGATCGGTGAACACATACACATGAACATTGTAAAGATAATGATGCCATACTTTCAAAGAAAAAACTATGGGAACCAACTATAGATCATAGGTTGGGTAGTTCTTCCTTAGAACTTTAAATTGTCTCGAGGCATACCTGATAAACTTTGCCATTGCGTTAACACACAACCGCAAACCAAAATCCAACTCTAATACCATACATAACAACAAAGCCATCGCATTACCTTTTTGTCCAAGGTCATAATAGGCTGCTCACACCTTCTTTTTCAATTTCTGAACTTTTCTCATCTTTCTATCATTGAAACTTCATGCATTTTCCTGATAAGTTGCGTTCAATATGGGATTGATCAGATGAGAAACCTCTACGAACATTCTATAACTAGCCAGCCAACCCCAAGAAATGTGCTAATATCCATGGAGAAGTGGTGCGACGCCAATTGCGACACGGCCTTTATTGTTTGAGTTCAAAACAACCTTAATGCTTCCCCTCCACTGACCCGATTGGCCTAGGAGAATGGGCCACAACCAAGACAAACCCACATTCCAAGAACTTAGCATACAGACATGTTTAATTCTTTAGACTGGTCAGAACAGTCGCCGAATAGAGCAGTAACTCACTCTTCTTTCGCCATTTCTCAATAGATTGTATTCAATCACTGAACAGAATACCAATATCTTTAGAAATATCAGCGCTGGAATACCTCTGATGATTAGAAGGCCGATGATGCTCGCGGCACACACTGGACTCCAACTAAATAAAACCATAACCATTAACTATAGATTATCATAGGGGTCTGAAGCGTTGTATTTGTACATATATCACATTCCCTAGTTCTATGACTGATAGGGTAGCAAATGCTCTATGCAGGTTATATTAGAGAAACACGTACTATCCTAAAGCTGATAGAAAGAATATAACATCATTCAATCCTATGGCAAGGCTATACTTTCTGATTTTGAACACTGATGCAACTGGCGGTGAATGTTCTCATATTCTGAGTTCAACCCATCTTCTTTCTCATAATCAGTCTAGAGCCGCCCCAAGGTCAGACACTTTTGAATAACCTTTATCGGAGGTTTTATACTTTCCTTTGTAGCTCTTTTAAATTTAACTCTGTTGGTTCAGTCTTATACTACCCCTGACTAAAATCATCGACGTAGTCGATCGAGAACAGGCTATGCTAAGTTAGCCCTGTCCCGGAAGGCACTGACCTGAGTAAGAGTATTTGAAATACGGAGGGACTCTTGGACTGGAACGCCAGTGAATAAGTAGTGTCTCAACTCTAGAGTTTATACGGTTTTTTTTGTCTCGGAACCATAAAGTGTATTCCACCCCCCGTAAGTAAACCACTCCTGTCGCCTTTCTTACGGTAATCGAAAGTGTGAATGACCCTTTGGCCCTGGTGATCCTATCCTTTTCCACTCTAGATAGGCATTGATTGGCACCCCTGAGAACGTGGTTAATTGAGCGCAGAAATCATGCATGTCAATAGCTGTCTATACCCAATGATTGACCATCAACACATACCTCCCTTCTTTACTCAACTAAATCACCATGGGTACTCTGTATCGGAGACACATTGTACAATCACCGATAGAGCTCTCCTTCGGCTCGAATAACTCTCCAACATATCCAACAAGCACTGAATGGCTCAAGAATTTGCTCAGGAAGAACATCAAAAGAAAACTGATCATACTATGACATTGTCTGGTCGAATTCTCTTGCTCTTATACTTATGAAGCATAATACCGGTTCCTTCCTTCTTTTGCCTTCCCCTAACGTATGCTCATTCTGGATCCTCGCTCAGTTAATCTATTTACCCCCTTAAGCCATAAGAAGTGTACCTGTTCTTCACAGGGCATCCCTCTTCAGACATTCCCGATCTCTCAACCTCCCTTGAAATACCCCCTCTGAGAAACTGTGGAACAACCAATGACACAGTCATTGGAGTGGGCCTACACAATACGCAATAGTAGGACCACAGATTACCTTAGGTCTCGTGTGTTCCCAAAACACCGAATAACCGTCTGTATAGCTCATAAATGCTGGGAATTATTGCTATTATACCTACCTTTTGTTTTTGTACATTGCACGTAGGTAATAGACTCAGGAGAGATCCCCTTTTGGTTGTCTGAAGAACGACCAATAGCACAGGTATATCGTTTACTATCCTTGCTTCATGCGCAGATGTCCATAATCTATTTAGTTCATAACATCCTTCTCCCTAATCCTTCATGGTTATCCTCCTCGAACTTCTCGTGTCACAGTTGGATTATCATCAGTTAGTATCCTAGGTCTACCTACTTTTACGGTAGGGATGCCTTACTCTTCCTTTGACTTTAGACAGTCCACCCACTAATGATAGATACACACCTACTCCTCATGTCGAAACCATCTCTTTCGTCCTAGCTCATGAGGAGAGACCCAATTAGCTCTAGTATTCAGCTTCGTTAAACCATCTTTTTTTGCGACCTTCCGAATATCGTCTTAGAAAATTTCTAAAGACATGTCCCTAACTGTCCTAGATACCATTAGGTCATTTATAGACCATTAGAAAACGGGTTCGAGAAAGTAGTTTTAAAAGTAACTCAACCATGGTCGTAAAATAGCTTTACCGGCTAGCATGATTACTACGTGTCGTATCGTATAGAATTATAGACGAGCACTCTAATTAACTCACTAGAGTATTAAGCGACAAGCCATAAGTGTTGTTCTCTAATGACCATCATTTGATCATATTCCCCTTGATATAGCCTCGTGTTCTCACGGTATATTAGATAATTTTCTTATGTTCTTATGTGTCCAATAAAGTCTTTTGGTTCTGATGTTTTTTATCTAAGTCGTCTCCTTAATTCTCCGGAAATCCATCCAAAGCTGAATGCGGAGATTTTGAGCGACAAGAAATGCAGAAGATAAACCGACCTACGGACTTATGAGGTCCGTAGTGGAAACGTATGAAGCTGCTGAAGAAGATGTGGAACGGCTAACCAAGTGTGTTGTTACAAGCTTGTGCTCTGTCCCATCATGTCGATGAACGGGCCCGGTCCTGCAGTTCGTCTGAAGTTCCAAGAGAATCGAATCACCAATTCCATATTCTAGATGGTTAGTGGTTTGAAGACGAAGGCTCTCCTCGACGGACGCGTTGTGCTATGACGAGTCCCGTCATACTTGTCGTCGAGGGTAATGAAGAAGAGCAGACAGAAGATAATTGCATAAGTTGGGTACGTGGCGGATCCAGAACGGTTTCCGGTCGATCGAACCTTACGACATCCTCCGGTGGTCCAATCACCCGCCCCGCCGCGTTTTGGACGATTCTCCAGCCAACAGCTTCCTTGTTTAATTAGGTTTTTAATTTTTTGTTTATAATATTAACAAAAACAACTTTTTGAGGTTAGACTCTTACATTGTTTACAACTCCATATTGGTAAAGCATTGTATTGTGAATTCTTGATAATCATTACGACTTGTTGTGTGATATTGAGGATTAGCTTTGAGAAGTTCTTGCAAGTATTTTGGTGATTAATCAAGCAAGCCTTTTGGATTTTACTCTTCTCATTGACAAGTAAGCTACATGAACTAGGCTTATTTAATTATTGCATGTTGTGTTTATGGCCATGAGAAACTACCTCCTACCTAGGGTTGTGGGGAACCATAGGCAAATAACGAATGATATAACCCCTAACGAAAATAACAATTCTAAATAGTCTTGCATAATATAATGATTTTTCACTTAGAAGTCCTTTTGACGAGTGAACAAATATCGAATACGATCTTAATATGAGGTAAGGATTAAGGGTTAGGATAGCAGCACACGTAGCCGGACTAAGGTGCGGAGGGAGATTTTCTAAGATGCCAGGACCAAGGGTTTAGAACTACATAACTTCTCACTTTGCATGCAAGATACTAGTAAAATTGTTATGTTAGAATTCTCAAGTTTTGATCCTGTGGAACAACGAAATCCTAGTTACTACTTTGTTACGTTTCCCACAGGTTCATACTGATAATTCTAACTATAACAATTCTTTCCTAGTAATCCCTGCCTGCAAAGTGATAAGTTATGTTATTTCTCAATCCTTGGTCGGCATCTAGACAATTCTCCTCCGCACCATTAGTCGCTAACGGTGCTGCTTTTCCTAACCCTTATCCTTAACCCCTCATTATTAAGCAGCGTCGTCCGATATGTGGTCTAGTCGGCGTTAAAAAAGACTTCTAAGCAAAGCTTTAAGACATGCGCAGACACAGCTAAATTGTTATTTAGTTGGGTTCTCTCTATTTATTCCCTATGGTCCCACAACCGGCTAGTTATGGGAGTCTTAGTTACTCATGGCCATAAACACACATAGTCTAAATATTTATTAAACGTAAGAGATCCATTACTTACGTCTAATAGAAAGAGAAATCCAAAATTCCGCATATTGATTAATCCCAAAAATCCACTTGCACGAATCCTCAACCGTATCCACAATAAACTTCTCACACCAAGGCTATATTAATCTAATAATCTCACATACATGGGTTACCATAGCGGAGTTTACAATCTAAAGAGTCCTAACCTCACAAACGAGGTGTTTTGGACTATGTATAACAAATGCAACCTAATCCATAAACAACGGACCTGTTGCTGCGAACATCTGCCAAAAACGCGCACTGGGGCTGACGGTAGACGCGACGATCGTCGTGGTCACGACGGACTGTCATTTGTCCTCCCCTCGTCCCCAATGACTTACTGCAATTTTCTCTCTCTGCTTCTTCTTCATTACCCTCACGGCATAAGACAGTACCGTCATAGGCCAACTTCCGTCTAGTCCGTCGGTCACAACCTCACTCTGGATATGGGGGCCTGCTATCACATCGACTGAACTATACGACCCTTTGCTTTACTTACCAGTCAAAGACACGACGACCATCACAACATTTAACCCGCACACGGGTCTGACTTCCCCATCTTCCTTCAGTATCTTCACTCGCTTGCACCTACGACGTCACAAGCACGATTGGACCCTCATAAGCTCCTTAGTGGGCTCTTCTGGCATTTTCTTTCGCACAAAATCTCCGCATTCAGCTTTGACAGATTTCCTGCAAAATAAAGAGAAACCTTGTATAAAATCAGCACAAAAAACTTCTGACACTAAACTTAGGAAAAGTATATTATACCGTAAACGACGTATATCCAACACCCTCAACTTATAGTCGTTGTTTGTCCCCCAAGCGACGCACGATGAATCACTACCCAATCTTTGTAGCAGATATCCATGTTTATTTCCTTTTGCAATCATTTGGCTATCATCCCTATTAATCCATCAATTTTATGCATGCGATCACATGAGGCTTGACTTTGTTGGTCAGAACTGACACAGACTCACCATGCAGTAACACCTAAATCTCTTTCAATTTCTCACGAGGTTCAACAATTTCGGTATTGAACCACTATGTCCTCACTTTAAAAACAAGAATCCTCATGTTTCACACAATGATTTTAGTTCTGCGTAGAGGATTTACTTTTTCAACACTCGCTCTCATAACCAATCACACTCATCAACTATCTCCATCAGGCCTTGCCCTTATTTTCACTGCCTTAAGTTCGCCTAGACAACCCTAGACTCACGATCGGAATTTCTTAGCTAGTAATATAGGCTCAGGGTCCGGTAGGGTAGTATTTTTAATGTAGACTTTAGTGATTTTTGTCCCTCCTTGACATATCGTAACCTTTCCACCTTCTGATCATATCCCGCCAATTCCATATTCTTTCACCTTGCTATTTTCTCTTCGTTCTTCATTGGGCAAGTGACTTCTCTTCTTTTTCTATTTTGTAAATTCTTCAATATTTTTCTTTTTCTGTACTTTCTTTCAACAATTCTGAGTCACTTTAACTTTGTTTCGTTCTCTTCTTTATTCTTTCACCCCACTGTCCAATCATTCCTCCAATATCCACCCTCAACTCTGGCGTTGCCATGAGTCAAGTCCACATCCGCCCAGTTGATCAGGGCTACGAGAGGTTGTTTATCTTAGCCCCCTCGAACTTTGCTTTTGGCATAACTGAGGTGCACATGTCCAAGAGTGACCAGGCCAACACATTGTTCCCCCACAAAGAATCTAGTTGGGGTGAAAAAAAGGTCTAATTTTAAGCTCAATTATTGGATCAAAGAGGAAAGTTGCATCATTTGTTTCTTTTAGTTAGGCTAGAATGGTCTATTTGAATAAGGCCTATGATCCTTTACTAATGTCTATTACAGCTTACTTTTTAGCAGGACTACGCAGTCAAGTTCTAGCTCAGTACCAATGGACTATTCCAAATTTTTCCTCACCCATCACTGACATCTCATCACGATACCATATTATCAGATCACCTATTTCGAATTTAAGACTTAGGATCATGAAATGGTGTAACTCTATGTCATGTCTAGAGCCACACATACTTATCAGTTACTAGCCTAGTCATGCAATCATTTCCATTAGTCCGGAGATCATTGAGCCATCCTGCTCCGAATTAAACTATGTACAACGTATAAACATGCCGGTTCAACAAAAAAATAAATCCATTCTTTTTGGGGGAAAAAAACACGGCAAGAAACCCCAAAAGAGGATACTGACTGGGATACCTCAAAATTCACCCTACCTCACATCCCTACCCCACCCAACAAAAAATCATGCAATTGTCCCCATGCATAAAAATCTTAATACTAGAGTGGTAGTGAAGAAAACCTTTGGCGCAAAGCGCCGTCGATCAGCATATGGTGGGTGGTTCTCCGAACCCACGTCCTCTCAATCTGGACACCCTCAGGGGGTCCTCAGAGAACAACCGGCACCATCGTACAGCCTCCTGCTCTATCCCATGCGGGAGCTAGACGCCCCAGTCCGCTAACTCGATGCTCTCATTTGGTGCGCCTCCTCCTCACCAGTAGGCTCGCCTCGAAGCTCGATCTCTCGGCGCTCCTTCTTCTGTGCTCGCAGGCCTCAACCTCTGCTCGATTCCCCTGCGCCCCTTGGCCCTCTCTCGAAGGGAGGTGGTGAATTTTTGAAGTATCCCAAAAGGCCGCAAAACTTGTCCTCAGGCAGCCGAAAGAAGGCCTCAGAGTCCGGAACCCTATCCTCTAAGTCGTGTCGTTTCTGCACGAAGTATCGATTGGCCCTGAAAGTCCCCACATCCACATGGGCTGGTCGGGATAGCACCCTCAACTCAAAGGCGTCCAAGCGCTGGTTAATCTCAGCGATCTTCCGCTTTGTAAACTGCACCATTTTCCTCTGTAGGCGCTCTTCGGACTCAGTATTCAACTTCTGCATCCACAACTGGATATGATGCAGAAGAGTGGCCATTTGTGCCTCTAGTTTTTGGACCCTAGCAAGCGGGACAAGTGCCGGTAGAGGGGCTGTGCGAGAGGAGCTCGGGGCAGTGTTACTACCCGGGATAGACTCGACCGGGGTAGTGTCAGTGGACGCCGCCTGTGTAGCTTTGCGGGCCTGGGCTACCGTATCAACAAGATCATCAGCAAGTGGGGGCAGCTCTGGACGGGGCCCTCTGCGTGGAGCCAACTCATTGGCCTCGTCTCTGATGAGGCCGACATCAACAGTGCCATGTGGGGTCTTCAGCTGATCTACATGCCATAAGGTCACACCTGCGGACCTGCAGAGAGAAAAGATCATGCACGGTAAAGGGTAGGTATTAGTGACCTTGAATGCCCTCTCGTGCATGACTGCCTATAGAAGCCATGCGAAGTCCACCTCGAACCCGGCTATCATCGCCGCCATCAACACTGCTCGATCCCATGTAATGATATTATCTACAGCTGTGGGGGAAAGGTAGTGACGGACAAGCAGCCATAAGAACTTTGCCGTGAAAGTGGCGTTGGCCTTTTTGATGGACCCATTTGGCTCAGTCACCCAATCTGCACCCTCTCCATCAACTGACAGGTGCAGGGCCATCCACCTCTTGGTCGTCTCTCTCAGTGATGGCTCGCGCAAGAACTTGCCATATTTAACTATATGCTAGCGGTAGTCAAACTCGGCAGTGAGGGGGGTCCGAGTAGCATCTACACTCTCACCGTATAGAAACCGGCGGATAGCTGGCAGGGGAATGTCAACCTGTACGCCCCGTACTCGGACCTGCTCTAGTGGAGACTGTTTAGCGGGGGCAGCCCGCCTATCTATCTGTGATCGGAGAGTCGCTACGTAGGATGCGTAGAACTCTCGGACCATTTCTTCACTGTAACGTCCCAACGGACGTGCTTTCCACTCCAAGCGATACCTGGTGAAGAGATTGTGGATCTCAGGAATCGTTGGGAGACTTCTTGTAAGGACCCGTCGTTCCAAGGTGAGTGTTCGAGTCATCACTCCTTTATCAGTCAGGAACTTGGCATCGGAGTAGACATGAAATTGCCCATCGACACACCACCGGTTGGGCTGGTCAGTGGCTGGGTTGGGTACCAGAACTGGTGAGCCTGATGTAGATTCTGAACTGTCAGCCTCGTCAGACGAGGCCGATGCTGCAACGGTGGAGGGTGCGGGAACCTCAGCAGAGCCGGAGGCTTTCTCATACCATGATACTCCTAAGGAGCGAGACGCTCCTTCTTCATTTGTGGCTGACCCAGAGGGTGTGCCGGTCAATGTGCGCTCCTCATCAGATTGGGAGGCAGTGACTATGCCGGACGCCACCTTTTTGGGCGTGGCTCTGGGAGCACGTGCAGCACGGGAATGTGTGGAAGTCCCTGGGGGCACGTACTCAGGGTCACGCTCATTATCAGAGCCGATGACCATGCGGGCAGATGGGCGAAAGACTTCTTCCGCCGCGGTGCGTAGATTACGGTCCTTTGCTTGGGTGCCAGATAAGTAGTACCGGTAAAGTAATATTAGTCGATATGGGCAAACAAGAACAAAAGCAAAACCATACTTAATCAAACCGTTGAAAATAAGTGTAATTGCTATAAAACCGCTGTGCACACGACGGGCCTGGTGACGGCCCGTCGTAATTATGACAGATCGTCATGAGGTCGTCGTGTATTACACTTCGGACCTGTCTATATAGAGAACCCTGAAGGGAGAGTCTCTGACTAGCATGTACGGGTCTGTGACATGACAGACCGTCACAGGTACGAACGGTCCCGTCGTTTGTCCGTCGTAGAACCACTTGAAAAAAATATGGAGAAAACCTTAGTGGAGGGGTCTCTGACCGTCATAGACGTTTTGCACGGACGACCGTGGTGGGTATGACGGTCCGTCCCATGTGTCCGTTGAAGACACTTGAAAAAAAATGAGAAGACCCTTATAAACGGTCTCCTGACAACCAGACCTGTTGTGCAGTGGACGTCCCGCGACGGTCCGTCCATATTTTTCGTTGAGGAACACTTCGGAAAAATATGAGAGACCCCTTAGAAACATGGTCTCTAACAATGGGAAAGGTGTGTGCATTATGGAGACGTCGTGAGTAGCAACGGTCCTTCACATTGTCCGATGGACAAAAGGGTGCTATGGCTTTTTTTTTTGCAACGGACCCTACGACGGTCCTTCCTGGGTACGTACGGTTCGTCATCGTGTGTCTCATTCTCATCACATACAGAACTGATGGTCCCTATGCCAACCTGTGGACGCCACCTCAAACTGTAGTAGGTTTTGACTTACATTTGTCTAACCCACTACCTAGGAAACTAGCCAATGCAAAAGCACCTATGTCCTAGGGTTTTAAACATGGAAATGTTTTGAACATTTTTAACCTAGTTAGATGAAATCGTATAAAAGAAACAAACATATTGACGGATACTAAGCTAATACTACCTAATACAAAAATGCAAGATAAATGAGTAGAAAGTCGAACACATACCTAAGAATGGAGAAACAACGGACCAGTACTCTCCTCTACTCGGTGTCCTAGGCAAACACCCACAGATCAGCAACTCCGACTATTAGTTAACAGCTTTTCGGGCTTTGAGAATTTTGGGGGAACATGAATCGAGGTGGAGAATATAGGAAGTTGAAAGAGAGGGTCAAGTGGGAGGAATAATTGAATGAAGGGGTGACATTCAAGGGTTGGGGGCGTTTAAAAACCGGTCTAATTTTGAAAAATGACTCCAAGCCGGGTCGGGTCGGATAACGACTCATTATGCACGCAACGTTCGCCGACGACGGTCCTTCGCATGTACGACCCCTTCGTGGTTCCGTCGTGTGTGCCCGAGTGTTTTGAAAAAAAAGAAAGACGTACCTGGTCGTACGGAGGCATACAACGGTCCTTCGCCAGGGCAGAACTTCGTGATGTATCCGTCATGACTGTTGCTGTCAAGGTTGAGTAGTTTCCTGCAGAATTTCCTCCTGGTGATGTGGCCTGCAAATTTAAAAAAACCCGTAGTAGAAAAATGCTAACCATTACTTAAAATACTATAAGTATTGGTTGCCTCCCACAACGCCTTATTTAAGTTCGCGGCAAAACAAACGACTTGGGGACACTTGGAGTACGCAGTCCTTCAGCAATATGGTTTGCCTCAATTACTTTATTCCCGATGATTATGGCCAAAATAGATTTTCTTCATCTCTATTCATCTTAAAGCCGCCTCCCTAAGCCTTGGTCTTTAACTCAACTTCTCCTGATGGAATACTTGGGTAACAATCAATTAGGGGCCTCCTTTTGGACTTGAGCGTGCCAGGAGGACAAAGCAACCCAGAACTGTCTACAAGCAACCACATCTCCAACCCTACACTCTTGTTTTGGCATATTTTTGTTCATCTCTCCTTCTTCATCATCTTTTCTTTGTGGGATATGGAAGATACCAATTGGAGCCACCACTCTTCCTTTCATGGTCTCTACACATTTGAGGTCTCTTCTTCATATTCAACCAAAATGTTCCATTTGTCCCTTCTCCAATCAACTAAGGCTCTACCTGTAGCACGGACTGTCCTCCAAGTATTAAATATGCACTTCAAAATCGCCCCCTACATCACGGAATAACCAAATCCGCAGAGGCCGGAAAGTTGAAGACTACACTTTTACTAGCACATCATGGAGTATCCTAGAGGCCTGTTTCACTGTCCGATGTCGGCATCATTAGCCACATCGCAGTGGGTTTTGGATCCCCCAAACCCATTTCTTGTAAATACGAGAGGGGCAATGAGATTTATGTTTCCCTCCCCCATAATCACATAGATGCTTTCCCGCAAAATGTATGACTCCAACTGTACAAGAATAGTGACGCACCAGGATCTTCTTTTCTTTTGTACGAGGGATCTTGTCGCAATAGCATACCTGCTGCAGTCTATCATCATCCTCGAAAGCGACCGATCTTTTTTGTGCCCATCTTTCATAAATTTGCTACCGGGCATTTTTGCTAGACTCTATCTACCAAAGACATTGATAGAAAGTTGCTTTCAAACCTGTTATGAAACCCGGTATGACCATCCTCGGATTCCTTTTTCACTAATCGCTGAGGAAGGGTGGTTGGTGACCTAGGCATGAATTACCTTGTAAGGTACTTCTGCTCTTTTCCATCACTTCTCTGCTTCACCACTACCTTTTAACCACAGTTATCATTAATCCCTTTCTCACATTTTCCCTCAGTAAATGGCAAGGTGGGTCGAATTGTTTACTACCACCCTCGATTAGTTATTGCCATACAGTGCGATCATTCTTTGGATGTGGACAATGTGGCTAGGAAAGATTGCCCGGTTGGCCGTGTGTTTCACTGTCGCAAATAATTGGGGCCCTTGCAATTCGATCTGTTTAATCAAAATTGCATGTGTATCAAACTTTTTGAACCAATACTCGCAAATAACCCCTTAACCTCCTTAATGGTGTCTCATCACTGACATCGCCTCCTCATCATTTTTGTGCAACCTATCCTCAATCCTCAACCTCGCGCCGACTCTCCCCCATCCCTAGGAGTAAATCTTCAGCAATTTTGAGGAGGGACATAGGGCCCATTCCCTCGTCATTTTCTATTAGCCTAGTTGACCTCGGTTAAAGTTGTTTGTCGCGTTGGTAGTTTTCCATCTTTAGTACTATGGACCCCCTCACTATTGTAATTAAACCATATCCGACCTTGGTTCCCTTGACCTTGGCGCCAATTATCCCTATTTTGAGGCCTTGGTCGCTTGGTCAAGCCCCCCGTTCTCTCATTTAAAACCGCATAAGTGCCTTCGCTAATAGCATTCATCATTAGGATGTGTGGTTTAGTAGCCAAGTAGTTGACTCTATTTATCCTTTCTCTTCACACCCCTCCTTTTACTGCACCCCTCAGTTACATGTTTTAGTACCGCCCAGCTCGGTTCTCATTGGAGACATTTTTTCTCCTTTTCCATCTCAATCTGTGCTGGGGTTGTGAGTGACGGCACTGTCGAATGTGTTTTCTCCCTGTATCAGACTTCCTAGTACTCAAAGATTTGTTAATTTGGGGAGATTTTTTTCTAATTTTTCAGCAATCTCAGCATAAGGCTTCCTCTATAAGATCCACCTGCTATATGTGTCCAGAAACCGCTTTGTTTGCCCTTATCAATCCTGTCCCCGATAAACGTATTCCTTCAGTGACTCTCATCTTACGGTGATTGGAACACTTCTCAAGATGAGGGTGAATCTATCCCAAGAACTACTAACTGACTCTCCTGGTAGTGGCCACAAGTTGTTCCTCTGTTTGTGGTTTGTTTCTTTCTTGATGGAGACGGATATGTAGCGGGCTATAGAAACATCCCTTAATTACTGGTTCCAGTGAATATTGATTTTATGGGAGCTCAGTGAACCATATATAGCAGCCTCTCCCGTCATTGAAGAGAGGAAACACTCTGCCCCTATTACACAATCTAGAAGATCCAATCAGGCCTCCCTCACCAACTTTTACACAATGACACTACAACACACTTGCCCTTACCTTAGCTATATGCTGTGGATCCGCGAAGTTAGTCCCTGAAAAAAAACCCTGGCATGAGCAATTTTCATCAGGCTACTAGTTACCACAAAGGTGTGGCCGCTGTGGGTAGAAGAGGGGGCAAGAAAGTGGCCCACTGAGTCTTCTATGTTACATAACCCTCTGAGTATGCTTGGCCGTTAAGCGGGGATTTGTCCCTCTTTGGTGTTCACCACACCGGGATCATCTGGTCAACGATCTTACCATGAATCATCAACCGGATCTTTGTGTTGTTGTTCGTATTTCTTTCATCTTTATTCCCAAGTGTCAATTCATCTTGCTCAGTGGTTACGCTCTAGCTCTATGTAGGAACAAGGTTTTCCTTCCTCTCTGTTTATTTGGTATACGGAGGCATAAGTTCCAAAAAACTCAAACACTAAAACAAAGTAAAATCCAGAAAATATCTCAACTAAACTATATTAATAAGTTCAAGTTATATCTAAAACTACAATTCCCCGGCATACGGCGTCCAAATTGATACGCTCAAACTTACTTTACTTCTCAAATAAGAATTAAAATCCGGAGTCGTGTCAAGTAAATAATTCCAACTAGTGATGTTAAAAGATCGGTTCCCAACTAGGAAAAATATTCTAGACTTCCGTTAAGTCACCCTGTTATTACTATTGTTTGGCCAGGAATTCTTCGAATTAAAAACATAAAACTGGGGTTTTCTATTTCTAATGAGTGAAAAATAAATAACGAACCTTGAAGAGACACTTAGCCAACACAATTGACATTGGATTTATCATTAATTAAGTAACTAGGGTTTACGTGTTCCTCACATGTTCATAACTTGATAATTCTAACTATAAACAATTCATTTCCTAGTAGCTTGCTTCAAAGTGATAATTATTATTTCTAAATCCTTGGTCCGGCAATCTAGAAAAATCTAACTCCTCCGCACCTTGTCGGCTCGTGTGCTGCTATCCCGAATACCCTTATCCTTACCTCAATTAACATCGTATTCTATAATTGACTAAGTATTACCTCATCCAATCAATACTAGGCCTATTAGATAGTATACACTAAATCTACTGGTAAAATTCTTTTCCCTATTATCACTACCCTCCTTTGGTTCTGGCAATAGCAGTAAGGCACGTTCTACTTGGCCATCCGTTCAAAAACTTCTAATCGAAAGGATATTAATATTGCAAAACACTATTCTAGAATTGTTATTTTAGTTAGGGTTTATCTCATTATTTGTGCCTATGGTGCCCACACCCTAGTTATGGAGTTGTTTACTCATGCCATGGAAACACAATATTCAATTATATCAAATAGAGTTTATATACACTTACTTCAATGAGAATAGTAAAAAACCAAAAGTTTGCTTGATTAATCAGCCAAAAATCACTTGCAGAATTCTAAATATCAATAATCTCACAAAAAGTCTAATGATTATCAAAGAATCTCACAATCAATTGTTTTACCAATCCTGTTGCGTTTGGGCAGCTTGATTTAACAATCTACGAAGTGCTAACCGTCAACAATGAGGTTTTCGACTATTTTTTAAAAAATAAAAACCTCTTAAACAAGGACTTCTTTTGCTGGAAATCTGCCAAAACGCTGCTGGGGCGACGGAACTCCACGCTATGGATCATCGTGTGTTCAGACGACCGTCATGGACTCCGTCGCCCATTACTTATGCATTTTTTCTACTGCTTCTTTCGTCATTAACCCCTCGACGGCAAGTTTGACGGACTGTCATAGGCCAACGTGTCCGTAGTAGGGCCTTTTCGTTTCAAAACAACTACTTTCAACTCTTCGGAATAGGGGTACTATGGACACTTCTGGAACTTCATGACGAACTTGCAAGACGACCTTCAAGACACGCACGTATCCTTCACAAGCTTCATAACCCCACACTTGGTCAGATTTCTTTCCCCCATCTGTCCTTCAACAACAAGCTTCACTAGGCGTGCCACTTAGGACTGTCCACAAGCTTAATTATCCTCCTATATTAATTAGAGACAATCAATAAGTGTGGGTTTCTAATTGACCCCATTGATCCTATATCCCCTTAACAACACAAAGACTATATTTATCGAACAAATTCACAATTAAAGAGAGGGCAAGAGAGAGATAAGATTACATGTTTTTCAACTAAATTAGTTTAACATCCCCATGATGTTCATATTTGCAAAACTAATAAAGATAGCTACCATCCAATATTGCAAAACATTCATCGAAAACTAATAATGAGTTAGTGAATCTTCTGAACTTCTATCTTCACTAAAGAAAGAACAAAAGTCAGGCAGAAAACTTAACACTTCAATCTTTTTCAAGTGATATTCAAAACATCAACAAATCCTGTAAGAAATAAAAAAAATCTATTAGAGAACTTAGATACATTAACAAAAAATCTAACATCTTTTTTGAAGAAGCACAACTATTAACATTTTGTGGAAAATGGAAATTAATGGACTGAAAAGAGAAGTTGAATTAACAACACAGTTGACAACAAACAGTAAAAAGAAGTAACGAGAAGCAGACTGTAAAACACACAACAGCTACTGGTTGTAGGGTTGCAGCAGTGAGGAATTTTAAAATAAAAATTTATGCAATGCAACTTTGCAAAAAATAATTAAAAAAAGAGGCAGCATAAAAACAATTAAACAGTTGTGAAAAATTTCTTCTAATCGCCATCACCTGTCAGCTTGTCTCCTCGGTCCTAACCTACTTCGTCTAAAATACCAATTTAGAGTTCAAATGGAGGACTTTGAGATACATTACATAGATCAACAATCCTTTTATGATTATCCAACTAAATAACATATGCCTCAAATTTAAATAAATGGACTGAACTACTAAGCATAAAGGCAATTTGAGTAACAACGGCAACTGCAAACAAATAGTAAAAAAGAGTATCTGGAACAAACTCTAAAACACAGGAGCTGCTGCTGGTTGCAGTGTTACAATAGTAAGGAATTTAAAATTAAAATTTTATTTCATTATTTATCTTTGCAGAAAATAAAAAGAAAGAGCTTTGCATTCCAAAAAATTGAAAACAGTTTGAAAAGATCTAATGTTCCTCCCGATCGCTCTTTTCCTAGCCTACAACCTTCTTCGTTTCACCAAATTGAGAGTTCCAATTTAGATAATTGAGATACTAGTAACAAATCAACATCTGTTATGATTATCCACAACTAATAACATGTTGGTTTAAAATTTTTAATTGGAGTTTCTTTAATAAACTTAAAATAAATTTAAATGATATTGCAGGCGGTAGGGATGTCCAAAAAAAATTATATAAACAGACTAGAATATCCAATGGACCCATGAGAAAGAATTAAAATATCAAGAGGCGTGGGTTGAAAAATGAGAACTCAATACGCATAAATATATAAATTATACTATTTAAAACATAAAGATTGATTCAGGAGGGTTGTGATCACAAAAAAGAAGTCGATTTGAGAGTTGTATAGACTTAGCCTTAATGCTCTACAAAGCTGACTATAGCTTGATATCAGTTCTTGATGGTGTTTTATGCTTTGCTACTAGTTTTTACACTGCAGCTTACTAAATCCTTGATGCAATAGCTTGATGTGTTTCATGTTTTCTATGTTTCAAAAGCTATAAACAAATGGCTATGGTGGTTGATTGTTTTTATCTTTTTTGGGATCTACAAATGTGATAAACACCTTGATCAAGTTTATACAACCTATATAGACTAATTGAGTGAGTTAAATTATTGTAGTGTAGAAATGTAGGACATCCCGATGGGAAGGTATAATTGTATCTTTGCTCATAGAACCTGCAAGGTGAAGATGTGTATAAATTCCAAACGGAGATACTCTAAAAGTAGAACACCTAATTGTAGGCCTAGCACTTCATCAAAGTGCGTTTGTATTCCATTAACCTCATACTATACTAATGCAAAAAATAAAATAAATAGATAAAGTCTTGTTCCACACAGTTGTACATAGAAGTGTCAAAGAATGGAGAAATAGAATATGTGCAACAATGAAAAGAATTCTAGAAAACTTACGACCGTTGTTAAGCAATGAATGTTTTTTTAAAATTGAAGTGCAAGAAACAACAACATTTGCCTGGGGTTATGCCGAGATGGAATTAGAGAACAAAGATATTGTGACCAGTGCAAGAAGTTGTTGCTAATGGTTCCTCCATTAAGAAACTACTACTTTTTAAAATAGATCAGGTAAGGAATCAGACACGAAAACATTTCCGATAGTGGTAAGAAATGGTGTCGAAAACATAGCAAGATGAAGATTGGAATAGAGACTATAAACAATGTTAAAATCGAGGAAGTTTTGAAACCGACTACAAACTCACAATCAATGACACCAACAATGTAAAACTAAATTCATAAGGTTATTCTCTTAAAAAGACACAAATTAAGGTAGAATGTCCAAGAACAGCTACCAACAATAGTGCTTAAAATGGAAAGCAGAAAAGAAAGACAAAAAAGTAAAATTGAGACATAGACAATTGATTCCTTCTACTACATTTTAAACTCTTTTATGACTTATTAAGCCACCTTATTTATCTATTTACAATAGATAAATATATTTGATATGTTGATTTTCTTTTGGTTCCTGCGTTTATTCTTAGACCATAAGATTAAAATGATTATTAAAATGCATATTCTCAACAAAATTAGGGTTCAATAAACTGAAATAGTATCCAAACTCCAGATACTCTTAAACCTAAAGAAATTCTCCATCGTTATGATCTAATATGCTAATGACCATCAAAGCATGACTTGTGAGTATCCTTTTAAATAACAAGCTTCAAATACACAAGGAAATAGCATCTATCAATTTGAGAATATCCTTGGGAAAACAAGGCTTAATTATCCCCTTCCTAACATAAGGAGAAATAAGGAGATTCCAAGGAAGAGGTTGCAAAATATTTGAAGTTTTTGCAAGAAAAATGATGTTCTTACGGAAAAAAGTTGAAGTGAAATTTTGTAAATTATTAAATGTTTACATGATATTATCGCGAATCCGTGAAAAATTTTGGCACACAATTACATTCTATGACGCCCTTCATTCCTTCGGCTTCTGTCAACACTGCCAAATTTCCTACAATAGTGAAGATATCTGTACAAAGTAATACCATAACATAAAAACATGATTCACTCTATTTTGTACAAAGTACATGAAAAATGGGAAGTGATTTTATCGCTATTGAATTATATTTGTGTCAAAAGCTCTTTAATGTGATGTTGTATACATGAGAAAGCAATTAAGAACCGACGACGATGCCTAGTTCATTAAGATGGATTGCTGTTTTAACTAATAATTTCCAGATATGTGATCCAATGTTTTAGCTGAGTAATATGTCTAACAATATCATTTGAAATGAACACCTATCATGGTGCAGGAATTATTTACTCAAGTAGATCTGCATTACACAAATTGATTCCATATTCTATAGTTACAGAAGTTGATGCTCTGAATATCTGAGCTTTGTGAAAGGCGATTATAAAGAACTTCCTTTAAAGCTCCGAGAACATGTTGTTGTCATAACTATATCCTTAAGGTTATTTTCAAGTGCAAAGAAAACCAGAATTTGTGAAGAATTGTGCTATAAGACTATTCTTGAAATTGCATAGAACAAAGTAGGATTATAACAAGTTTAAGGATATTTTCTCTAAAACTCTCACGTATATTTTAGAATGCTTTACAATCACTCTAAAAAGTGAAGTAGAGCCATTAAAACTAGATTGGTTCTCATAGAAGAGTTTGTTTCAAATGGTAGTGAAAAAAGTTGTGCTCTTATTACTAGTTACTGGCTCCTCTTCACTTAGGAATTAGTAACTCATGCATCATTGTCATGCTACAATACAATAAGAAATTTTGCATGGGTCTAGTAAACTTGGCATATACTTCAAAATCAAGATATAAACTAGGAATCCAACACTTCTCTAGTTATACACCTATGAAAACGCACCAGTTAGTGAAGAAATTATTAAGAGTAACTCAACAAACTACTGGCTAGGGTAATTAGAAAAAATCAACGCTTAAAAAAGAAAACTATACCTCATGATTGAGTGAAAATCATACTCATACAAACAAATTTCTCTTGATGATCAGATTATCTTTAATATGTAATCTTTTAGCGCCTGATGAGTTTCTATTAGATTCAAAAATTCACTTTTCCCGCTGATCACCACCATACTTAGTAGTTTAGACCAATTGTAATTTCTTTAGGACTGCATTTTGGTCCTTCAGCAATAACATATAAATTAAGGGACGAAATATAATCTCTTCCCAATACATGTATTTTTTGAGATGAGATTATTAACTCATTCCCAAATACTGGTCTTAAATAACGGTTTTTCTTGTAGTGAAAGGTCTCGACTTGGTAGAGAGAAGATTCATTTCAGAGTCTGAGGTCAACAAAGTTCTAGAAAGTTATCATGCTAGCCCATATGGAGGTCATCACAGAGGAAAGTACACTGCTCATAAGCTATTACAATCTTATTTATTTAAGCCCTCGTTATTTAAAGATTCCATTTCTTTTGTGAAGGGTTGCGACAAGTACTTGATGTTAGGTATTATCTCAAGACGACATGAGATGCCACGAAACAACATTTTGAAGGTGGAAATCTTTGATGTGTCAGAAATTGACTTCATGGGTACCTTCTTAATATCTAGTGGAAACCTACTCATTCGGGGGAAAGGAAAGTAGCTGTGGAGTAAGGATGATTGTGTTTTGGCTATAGGTGTAAGGGGAGGTGGGAGGAGGGTGGACTTGGTTGCTGTGAGTGTGTGTGTTGTTGGCGCCTGTGCGTTCAGCTGGTTCTGTCTCCTCTCTCTTCCTCTGCTCCTGCCTACCGAGAGGTCGGTCTCCCGTGTCCTCGCCGTCCCCCCCTCTTCCGCTCTTCTATTGGTCCCTCGCCCGGGCCGCTTCTCCTTGTTGTGCCGTCCGCCTTTTCCATTCCCCGCTTGTGTCCGCCGCTTCTGCTTCTGTGTGGTCTTCTTGCATCCTGTTTGTAGGCATACGTCACCCGCATAACAATTGGCCAAGTATAGTGTCAAATAGAAGAAATCAAGAAAGTACTTAGCAGAAAGACAGTAATAACGGGCAAAAGGAAAGATTGTTTTAGAAATTGATTACGCATTGTATGTGGTATAGGACTTCCTAACAGATACCTATATGACTTCTTCCTTATAAAATAGTATTTGGGAAAACATGTCTATACTTTCGGTCAAACTAGAACACCAAGCTACTATGGCAATTAAGAGAGTAAACTTGACCCTGAGCTAGGTGTTTATTTATGGTTTTTTGTTTTATTCTGGTAAAAAAGAGTGATAAGTTGGGCATGACCTCGATGAGTTTAGACATGCACGGTCATATGAAATGATAAGTTTATAAATAGAAACACTCAGAGGTGACATGATAAGGCTCTATGTGTTTCGTACATTCAATCGTCAGGTAAAAAAATACTACTCTTTAACGCTCTAGACTTATGGGGGTGTATTCCCCGAAATCTAGGTGCTAAAGGAGTGGTCTGCTTCTGAGTGTAAGAATGACACACATGTGTTGTAGACTAAAAGAGAGATTGGTCCTACGATTCTTGGTGAATGGGCAAAGAGTGAAACACTACATCTTTGGTAGAAGAATTAAATGCGTGATTGGGATTTACTCTTAAGCTAAATGATGAATGATCCAAGTTGCATCGTGCCGCAACGTTAAATCAAGTGCTACATGGGAGGTAACATATGATGTCTAGGTATTGGGTAGTTGTGTTGCTTAATTTTTTTATTTGAGTTTATTTTAGATTTTTAGGATGGAGTTTTTATTGTTTCTAGTAGTTAGTTTGATAGATCTTTAGATATGAAAAAAGAAAGAGAAAAAATGTAAAAAGATATGTCGTTCCACGATCAAACTAAGGCTCTGGGTGGGAGGTAACCCATCATTATTATGTCACAGTGTCTTGTTTATGTGAAGGCCAAAGGAGTATAATGTGCCCAGAATTTGATGAGAAATGGTGAGAAATACAGTCTGGGGTGCACTTGGGGAACGCCATACCAAAGGAAATGTTTGGGGACATGTTTTGGGAGCATTGGCGGCGCGTCATGCCCCAAATGCGCCTTAATGAAGGAAAAACACTGATGGTGGATGAACTTCATGCTCATCGTGCCAGGCCTCGTTTGACTGAGGCCTATTTGTGGCGAACTGTAAGCGCGCCGTGCCAGGCCTTGTTTGACTGAGGCCTCTTTGTTGCTCACTACATGCATTCCGTGCTAGGCCTCGTGTGTTTGAGGCCTAATTTGGGCGCACTCGCAGCGCAGCGGACCATCTTGCTAGACATGTTTCAGGCGTGGCGCCCGCGATCTGATAATTTGACTTCCTTGAAATTTTTTAAATCAAATCTTGGGACCGGCACACAATTTTGAAAAAAAAAAAACCCTTCTACTCCTCCCCACCTTACGCCATTAATAATCGCAATTTGCCTCGCAAAATGTCCTCCTCATAATCGGTTTTGCGTCCCCCCCTCGCCCCCCCTCAATTTGTATCAGCTCATGTTCGCCCAATACTCTCTCATCTTCTCCAATACGGATAGATCACATCCCGCTAATAACTGCCATTATCCCTCCGCAAATATCTTCATCCTTTCTCGCTCGCGCATCTATAAAAAACTTCCATTAATCTCTCTCCCTTTTACTTTTCCTCCACTTTCATCTATCGAAATCAACTTACCAATACAAAACCATCAAAATTTTACAACCACACGACCCACCACCATCTTTCCAGAAATTTTCTTTTCTTATTTTCCTACAATCTTCCACAAATTGGGTAGTTTGATGGCATCAAAAGACAAAAATGTTGCTATTGGTTCGGGAATCAAGAGGTGTAGAATGGGGGTGGCTGCCTGAAGTTCAAATTGGGAAGACCCAAATTAGCCACCCTTAAAGTTCTGCGAGCAGGTGGTTATGCACTATAAAACTGATTGGTACAAGCACCAAAAATGATGCAAGTACCTCTATGGTAAGTACTTGGAGGAAGATAAATTATGCCATGAATTTCCCAACATTCACACCAAAATCACTGCATTGGGACTTTAATACGTCTTTGCGGATAAAGATGAGTGTATTTGAGTTTGGTTCGTGAATTTTATGCAAATTGAAATACTCGTCGTCTTGACATAAATAGTGGTTATGTTAGAAATAGTGGGGTGCATTTTTCTGTTGAAGCATTAAATGAACTGTTCGGTACCCCTAATTGTGATCATGCTGAGTTTTTGCCATGGTTGAATGGCACTATTATCCTGATATATAACATACCTTGTGTGGGGTGACTTCTGTTGCTAATTGTGATCAACCATAATCTTTTTGTCTTTGACTTTAAGTAGAAAATAAAGAAGTTGGGCTTAATTGTTTGGACACACCGTAATGCATTGTATCTGATCATGATACAAATTTGGGTCCTTATGTGTGTAGTGATGCCATGTATGAAAATGTTTGAGATGTTTTACAATGAATAACATGTAGAACTTGCCCCGAGTGTGCTTCATGAATAACTTTTGTGAATTGTGGTATGTGATTGTGGCGTTTATTGAATGCCAATTTTAATTTCCTTTTATTCTCTAAAATGAATATACCCGTTAGCTTAGACCCAATTGAGGCTTTATTCCTTAATTGTTAAACCCCTTAATGAGCCAAGTCCCTTTTATTGATACCAATTAGTTTGTATTCAAAAGTTGCTTAATACATTTTATTGAGTTGAAGAAATGTCAACTTTGGTTGAAATGAATAAGGTGGTAGTGGTTTTGTGTAGATTAAAAGAAAAGAAAAGGTACACAAATGAGATCCCACGTTGAGGTAATGAATTAAATATAGAATAATAAGAATCAAAAACAGGGGTTTGCGACACGCAAGGGGTGGCTCAGTGCAGGCCATCAACGTTGAAAGCATGTAATAGGGAAAGAAATTTTTTTTAATGTTAGCAAAGAAAACAAAACAAATTCATTAGGGAGAATGAGTCACTAAAGTTTACCCAAATATATCCTCCCTTACCTTACGCCGGCATTACATTCGAATGAAAGTCCTCTTTATTCCATGTGAATATTTTGTGAATATTAAAGTACACTAAGGGAAAACTTATGTCATGTTAGGATATGTAGAACTTCATTTGTGAGAGAGAGAGTTTATGTTATGAAAAAATAGCCTTATACTATAATGAATCGATTGATTGTTGGTGTTGAAAGAAAGACTATATTTATATTGGTGAGTTCATTCGCGAAACATGTTTGGTGCTTAATATTGTGGTATGTTTATATGATGTAGAATTAGCCAAAAATTATTTTAAAGGAGTCATGCATAGAGGTTGTAAACTGTTTGAATGGTAGACTATAAAAAAATAGTTGAAATTCATTGTATAAAGTGCACCAAAAGTTCATGATTAAATATGTTTGGTTGATTGTAAAGCGAGGTGAAGAGTCCAAAGAGTTAAGAGAGTAATTTGATAAAATAGAGTTGTTTGAGGACTAACAATGTTTAAATTAGCTAGTCTAACTAGCATGTTTTGTCTCAAGATTGCGATGATTGCATACTAATAGACATAATCAGTGATTTTTCAGTTACTAAGGGAAATGATCAAGTATTTGAAGGAAAAAGAGTTTAAACTGACCCGAGAAAAAAAAAAAAAAAAAACCAACCAGCTTTCACAAGGAAAACAAAAACATAAGTCCGCTATTGTGGCGACCTTGTTGCCGGTTCCAACTACCCTTGTGTGCAGCAGCCAATGGGCGGCATGTGCCAGGACTGCAGCGTGTTTTAGGCATACAGGCAGCGTGGACGCCAGCCAGTCCGGCGCAATTTTGGCGCATCGCCCCAGCCTTTTGAGGAGTTTGTAAAGAAAGTTGAAATTAAAAGTATTCCTAGTTTAAGTAGAATTTGACTTTATCTTCCTATTTACTATAAATAGACCCTTAGCACCTCATTGTTAGGGTTTGACTTTTTGATTGGTCTGTAAGAACAAGAATACATATTTGTCGTAGTTTTTAAAGAAAAACCCGCGAAATTGCAGAAGAAAACCTTGGAAAACTTTCAACTCTATCTTCAATGGCTTCCATCTTCTTCCTTGGGTTAGAAAGAAGAACTTGGAGTTTTTGTTTGTGGTTTTGAAAATAGGGAGTTAATGACTTGTTAAAAGACCTTAAACTATTTATATTTAATATATAAACCATTTAAAATAAAACCCCAACTAATAAACAATTAAAATAAATTTACTTAAATCTCCTCACTTGAGGATGCCCCACCAGGGACCACCTGCACCTTCATTGTCGTGAAGGTGTTCCACGACCAAGTGGAAGGACCCTGGTCCTTTATACAGAGAAAACTTTGCCTTGCCAAGAAACACAAAAATAAGGCCTCCACATTCACAACTTCATAGACCTCCTAGGACTCTTGAACTGTATGCTTTGATACCAATTTTCTCATGCTCCGAGCCTACATCCTGGGGGACTGCCACTTGAGAACCATTGTTGGCCCCAATCGAACCCTATGGCTTGATTGACTTACTCATTAAGAGACATTAGTCAAGATAAATATAGTTTAAAATAATAAACAAAAATGCTCAATAATACTCTTAAAAATCAATAAAAAACCATTCACTAACTACCAAAGTATGCAACGCAAGTCCTCAACTTAATGCCAAGGGAAGTAAAGAACATGAACAATATCAACTACGCTTTCTAATGAAGAATCTAAACAACTGATGTAGATGTTGAGACAGACACACGACATTCTAATAATCTAAAATACAGAAAACAATAAAAAATATCCTCTGAAAAGCTAGGAGGCTGACCAAATGACTCTGAGTGCTCAACTGACATTAGTACATTAAATGTATGAGTATGCGAGGAGAAATTTAAAACAAAATATAATATTTAATGGAACTGAAGAACTTACCTAACTCAACTCAACTCAATTGATTTCAATATAAAGTAGTGTAAATAAATGCATTAAAAAGAAAATATTTAAAATATGGTTTTTAACTGTGTATTTAGAAATACAACATAAATATGTATGTATGCAAATATACATTATGAAATTTGTTTGTATATTAAAATCTAATATTTCTGATAAACATAAAAAAATACAAAATACTATTTTCGGAGTTTCTCTAATCGGGAACCATCACTTAAGAGCTATTGTAATTATATATCATTCTCACGTTGCCAGGGCCGTCCTATACCTCGTTGGGGGGTATAGTACCTGAAAATCTAAGTAAATCCACTAGTCTATGTTAAAAAGCACTAAAGAAATCATCTAAAAAGTATGAGCCTTTTCTACGAGTGGAGGCTACATGGTTTATGCGGCTCCCCATATGGTGCTCAATACAATTCCCAAAATATACTAGATCTTTATGTTTAAACTCATAACTTATTTTTGTGGTTTGGGATAATTGCTCAAAACTAAGCTTAAAGGCTATCTTAGAAATATCAATTTCCTCTCTTCCTTATTTGTGAAAGCATTTACTCTTTATTGAAATCTAGCTCAAAGGTGTTTTTGGAAATCTCAGTTTCTTTTCTTATTTAAATGTGAAAAATTTACTCTTTACTGAAAAACTATCTCAAAGTCTCTTTTGAAAATATCAGTTTCCTTTCTTGTTGAAATGTGAAAACATTTACTCTTTGAGAATACAGTCTCAATATACTCTTTTGAAGAAAAGACTTCAATGCTCTTTCCTCTACTCAAAACTTAAGTCTTAAACAAAGTTTAAACATTTTTAAAAGACTTTTGGAAGACTATGAATTTCTACTCACTTGACTCTTAACATCTCTTGACTTAGATCGTACTTCTCTTCACTTGACTCTTAACTTTCCTAGAATTGAATTATCGAATCAAGGATTGAGATTTGTGATTGGAAAGATCTGATATTTAGAGGTGATTTTAGATAGCTAAACACGAGAAAAAAATCATGAAATCGGAACTGCGACCGAAAAAACCAATTCCGTGACGTGGAATGCATTATAATTATTTACACAATAAATTTTGCACGGCAGAGAACGACTCGTGATTGCTCCACGATGCAAGGAGAATTTTCTCATATCTGAGGAGCAGGTCCGCGATGCGTCTCTAGTGCCTAGATTAACCCGACTTTTTCCTTCTTTGTTTTCCATCCCTAATTCAACTAAACTCGACTAACTCTCTCAAATTCTCATTAGATTAAGATACCCAAAGAATGTACAAAAGAAATTCAAGAAAACTCTATGATCTCAAGAAACTCCTTAATCTCATCCCAATTCAAGAACGAAAGTAAATTAAAGAACACACATCAATTGCATTCAAATTTTCAACATTTTTAGAACAAATTCATGTAGAATTAAACATGTTTGGTGTGTGGGTGAGTGAACCCAACACTTTATGATGAACTTCACCACGTTACCTCATAGTGGATCATCACCCCTTGACGAAAATCCACGATCGTACCTTTCAAAGAATTTGACCGATTCCTTGCTCTCCTCACTCCCCCATTTCGCTCCTCTTTTTCTCTTCTCTCAAAGCCCTAACTTGTTTCTAAAAAGTGTAAACTGAATCCAATCAGTTCAGACCCCAACTTTATTACCAAAAATGAAATTAATTAATTGGTTGGTGGAAATACCATAATCCCCTTCTAAAATCTGGCTTAGACTTTCCTTATTTGAAAGTGGGGACGTGGTTAAATGGAGTGAAGCATTTAGTTCTCCTGGTGTATTAAAATGTTCACGAATTGTTTCTCCTTCTCGAGCTTACACTATTGGTAATCGTGAACCTTTTAATCCAGAGGGAGAACTCAATGTTTCACTATATTTAACCACGTTCTCACATTTGTGGCAAGTACACTGTGAACAATACAACCTCCCTTCAGGTGTTCCTGTGTGAACGAATATGCTAGATGAGAAGTAGTTGGATAAGTATCACAACAAATCAATTTGCCACAAGATAATTTTTAGGTGTAATTTTTAATAAAATTCAATCAAAGTGATACTTTTGATGACCCAATGGATAACTAATATTTTATCTCTATTGTTATCCATTGCCCCACCAAGCAATCTACCCTTGGATTACTATTTCATCTTCTTAAGATTCACACACATAATTTTTTTTTTGTGAAAATCACAAAGTAACTAAAAAGTTATCATTTATGAAATGCAAAGGAAACTCTTTTTGAAGATGAAAAAGAGATTTACTCCTTTTACAATGATGAAATGACACAATTTTTTACGATCTTATATTCTGTGAATTTATTTTTTCTTTTTGTGTGTGAATTTTAAATTAGTAGTATTTCGAGGATATTTTCTTAGTGGAACAAGGAATAACATTTTGAGATACTCTTTAATTTAATGAAAATGTTTAATTCATTTTGGAAACTGGTCAAATATATACATTGAGTAAGAAAACGAATTAACTAACCTATCTTTCTTTTTTACTCGGCGTTAGAACTAATAAATATTTGAGCCGCTACTCTAGATTTTTTTTTCCCCTAGGAAAGTCTCAACGATTTTGTTGGGGGGGGGGGGCGGGGTAAAGTACTTTATAACAAAAGAAACTCCATACTTAAGGGGACTCGAACACAAGAATTCGAGACCTTTAGGCTAAGAATAAAGGAGGATTTACCACCCCCAAAACAACCCTTATTGGTTTATTAAATGATTAACTTAATTGTACTAAAATAAAACTCTAATTACGCTACAAGATAATTTTCTGGTGATTTTTTTAATAAAATCCAATCAAAGTGATATTTTTGATATCTAAACGGTATGATTTTGTTTTAATGTAACATACAAAAATTAATTACTTTTATGTAATAAAAGATGAATAATCACTCTTGAATTTTTAGATTCACTTCTATATAAATATATCAGTTTCACATAGACTGAGCTATGGTCAACTATGTGAATGATTGAACCACCCCTTCACACGGTCATATTAGATCCACTCCGAAGTATATTTGCTCTAATAAAACTCTGAACGTTGCATGCTAGGACCATGTTGAGTGTTGTTTAGGGATTTTTCACTTATCTACAATAGAAATTTATGTAGTGCATCAACATAATAGCTAGGGAAAACGAAATTGTTGCTTCGTATCTGTGACTTTCAATTGGAATGAGGCAACACTTTTTATTTGATTATTTTATGAGGGACACAATGATCGTAGATACACACCACAAGGCTACCATCTTAAATAACAGACGTATACCACATTAACCGAAATTCATGAGTTGGTGCCAATGTAGTAGGTGCATAGAGCTGAAAAAAGCCAAAATACTATATTTAATGTAAATTTGTGTTACACCAAAAGGTACGGGAATAATTTTTTTTAATACCAACTTGCATGTAGATTCAATGGTTCCGGTGGACATCACATTGAGCACATACACTGCTCAGCAGTCACAAAACCTTGATGGTCGATCTTTAAGAATTTCAGCAATCTTCATTAAATCGAAGCGCAAATATACTTAGAATTTTAGTAGGAAAAACACAAAACTGATTTTTAGTCTAAGAACTGTAGTTTATTTTCTTAAGTTTAAAACACCAATTTTTCGGATTTAAAAGTACATATTTTTGGAACTAACCATTATGCTTATTTGAGTTTAAAGTGCAATAGTTTGAATCCAAAAGTGCTTCTAAAATACTATTTTTAAAAAATATTATTTGAAAAGGCCAAAACAAATGTTATATTTGTTGTTAGAATTATTAGTTTTAGTCTTAAATGATGCTTAAGTTATTTATTTTTAGTAGCAACAAAATATTTTGATTTCAAATTTGCAAAAAAATATTTTATTTTTCACTTTAACTATTTATGTGCTACTGGCATTTATCATTAGTTTTTGTTTTTGCACATTCTCAGCCTCCTCATGCACACATTCAAAATCCTCAATAGCGTGTTTTCTTTATAAAATAAATAAATAAACCATATAAATTTATTCATTTAATTATCTTTATTAGCTTAAGTTTGATGATAGTTGTTTTAGTAATTCTTTAAAGGATGCTTAACACTTCCCTTTAGGACAATCAAATCTCTTGCCTAGAATTAAATTAGTTAAGTAGACCCTTAATAAAAGTTAACATAATATTCTTTAGTCCAATATTTAAATGTCCTCATTCATCAAATTTGAAATAATTAGGCGATCTTTAGACAATTGAAAACTAAACATTGAAGAGTGATGATTTTGGGGAGGCTAACCAATAGCTAGGCCTATATCATATTCTTTACATCGTCCCTCTATGAAAATATATTTGCTATCAATTTTCAAATCAATATTGCTAAAATACTTTAATTTCTTAACACGCTACTTCAAGATTTTGGATATGATAACAGGTTTAAAAAATACAAGGTACATACATATATTTGCCATGCATATAAGGTATTACTTTTTTATAAATATTTTTTTACAGTTTTCACTATACATGACTTATTATTTTATTCTATATGATATATTTTATTTTTCTCACATCTACTATTATTTTTATGCATATTATTAACTATTTTCATTTTATAAATCCTACACTTTGATATATATGTTAATTTTTTTTACATATGTACCTATCATCATCTTCCCTACATGTAAATAAGATAATAAATTTAATATGTTTTAGACAACATACCTGTGCTTTTTTACCTTCATAATAAATAATTTCATATCAACACAACACGTTAATAATATCTTAAAACTTAATGTAATCACTTTTATTTATTTTATCAAACTTCATTTTTCACTATACTTCTATATATGTACACCCGACTATTATCTTATTTTATTTTCCCGTACACCTTAATTCTATTTTGTTTTGGTTGGTAAATTCATCAACATGAACACCATATAAGTAATGCATCCAAATTTGTAAGGGAAAAATAACTGTAGCTAGTTCCAAATCATGTGTAAGATAGGTCTATTTGTTAATCTTAATTTTTTGTGAAGAATAAGAAGTAACTTTCCCATTTTTCTTAAGAACACACCCTATCCCAACTCTTGAAGCACCAATATGAACTACAAATCCATCAAATCCTTTTGATAAAGTCAACACCAAAGTAGAGGTAAACCTATCTTTCAATTCTTGATAAATCTTTCACACGCTTCAGTGAACTTAACCTCTTTTTGGGTCAATGTCATTAATAGAGAGGCAATCAAGGAAAACCCTTCAACAAACATTCTCTAGTAATCAACCAAACCCAAGAAACTTTGAATATTCGAAGGGGATAGAGGTTTAGGCCATCTTAACCACAACTTTTTCTTAGGATCTACATCAATACCTTTAGCAGAAACAATGTGACAAAGAAGAGCCACTATCTCAACCAAAATACATGTTTGCTGAATTTTGTAAAGAGTTGCTGGTCCTTGATAACTTGCAATACAATCCTCAAATGATCGGTATGCTCATCCTCACTCTTTGAGTAAGTCAAGATATCATTGATAAATACAATCACAAACATATCAAGGTATTGTCAAAACACCATATTCATCAAATCTATAAGTGATGACAGAGTGAGTAAGTCAATATATCATTGATAAATATAATATCAAACATATCAAGGTATTGTCTAAACATCATATTCATCAAATCTATAAGTGATGACTAGTCAAGTCAAAGGACATCACTAAAATCTCGTAATTTTCATACCAAGTTTAAAATGTCGTCATCCAAATGTCATCTTCCTTCACCCGCAATTGGTGGTTACTCGACTGAAGTCTAATATTAGATTAGTTTGTTACTTATTGTTGATTGAACAAATTATCCATCCATGTAAGAAGACAGTTGTTCTTGATTGACTATTTTGTTCAGTTAACAATAGTTGATACACATATGAATTATATTTATTTCGAACAAAAAATACTGGAGCACCCCATGGAGATATACTTTGTAAAGTTAAACCCTTTTCCAACAAATCTTTTAATTGCTCATTTAACTCATTGAGTTCTTCTGAGGCCATACGATAAGGAGGAATAGAGAAAGGTTGCGTACCTGGAGAATGTCAAAGCGTAAGTCTTTCTTTTTTAAGGGGAACACTTGATAAATCATTAGGAAACACTTACAGAAACTCATTAACAATGTGGACCAACTTAAGGAACTAGGTTACCATGAGAGGGACCTACAAGACATAGAACTTTCCCCGGCCCGTAGAAAGGGTTTTGTGGTTTTTTATATTAAATCATTGGTATTTATAACTTGTTCTATGGACTACCAGGATAGTTCGTACAGGTTTATATGAACCAAAGGTCAATACTTAAGAGATGTCTATCAATGTTTATTTAGGGGATTTGTCCTTTTTCTACCCTTTTAACACCTAAGTTACGTCATTTTAGAGTATTCTAAGGATCATAACTACTTTTATTCTTCAAATCAACCTAATTTCCTCTCATTCACTCAAAGCCATCAAATTCCCTCAAATGCCATCCGGCATCTCTTCCTAAATTCCTCAAAGCAACTCAAGGAAGATGCTAAAACGGTTGTTTCACCACTCCAAGTGTTCTCTTGCATTTCTAGGTCTTTGATTACTCAAGGTATGTGGGGACATTAATAGATCATTTTCCATCTATTAAGTCTCATAGACATTCAAACACTTCTTCACCCACTTCTCAGTCGAGCATGAATTTTTTTGTTGAATATTTTATAGTCATCCTTGCAAATAAAGAGTTCATACAGAAATTTCCAAATATGCCAATATGGCATTCTCTTATAATACTAGAAAACTTAAGAACTTGTTTGCATATTGTCAGTGAGATACGATAATGATTTTCTCATGGTATTGCAAATCAATGAACCCACCAATTTCCTCTATAATGGGTGATAACTGTCACATCCGGGTATACCCCCTAGAGGTAATCGGCATCAGCGTTTTCTTTAAGGACTAAGACTAGCCTCTTAGCTTACATCATTACATTCATAGGTCAAAACTAGCGGAAATTTAAATTTTTTTACTACTTCTACATTGAGATTTACATTGACCTCTACATACACATAATAGATATATATCGAGTATACATAGACCCTTCGTATAGGAAGACTACTTAGTCTTCTACTTTAGTTACACATAGATATATAAGAATATACATGGTCCTCCAAACAAGTCGTCCTCAACCATCTCATAATCACTCAATAAGATTATAATCAAATTGGGTTTATCCCATACATCAATACAATAGAACCACCTATCCTCAATATCATTATTACTATTCTGAAGGAAAATGAAAGAAACATAAGTCTTAAACTAAAAACAACTTTATAGCTTGATAGTGGTATTGCCCTCGAAAAGTGAGAACCTACCCAACTTGGATGATTAAGAATTCCAAGTCTTCTTCAAAGTCGTCTTCGAAAGTCCTTCAACGATCGAAACCTAAAATGATCCCCCCAAAAGGAAGAAATGGGGTTAGTACACCACTTGTACTAAGTATGAGACCATATGCACACATATTATCAAATCATTCTAAAAAGGGACCTGTCTTGAAAACATGTTATTTTACCATTTGAAAACCTTATGCACATTCAAGAAGACCATACCAATCAAAAAGACATATTCCTTAAGTCATAGGCATGTACATTACAAGACCAACAATACAAAGCATAGTCAAGATAATGATCATATCAACATACTTGAATATAATATCGAGGTCATTCTAATCATCAAGTTATAACTTCAACAAGCACGAATAAGAGTTCATTATAACATAACCAAAGCAAGACAATCACCCATGAACCCCTAGCAAGTCAACAAGTGCAATGACCAAGCAAAGCCTTATTTAAACACACACGCACACGCATGTGCAAACACACATATACACATATATTTGCATTAATGAAAATATCTATATCTTAAAAATTAAAACAAACTAATATATCAATAATTAAAATAAACTAAGACATACTAAGTTTATACAGTAATAACTATTTTGAACCAAACTTCCTGACAATCTAAATCACAAAAGTAGAATTAATAAATATAGTCATCTTGTTGTCACAATCAAAATCACAGAAGTAGAATTAATAAATATAGTCATCTTGTTGTCTTGAGCATAAAAGAACAACTCGTGGCAATTATCTAACTATTTTAAGAAGTCTAATAATTTTGGAAATAGTTATTCAGAAGCGTATATCTGCATCACAAGAGAAATTGTTAACAAAAATAAATGTATATAGACTACATCATGCTAGCATCATATATTGGAACATTACATACTAATGTATACATTAAGTAAAAAAAATATTATTATTAGATCATCAAAATTATTTTCTTGAAGTACCCATGGTTAAAGAATATATCTTCTTAGGATAGAACGATTTACTTTATCAGAACAGTGGTACCTCATATTCTGCTAAACTTCGAACACACTCAACGACAATAAACCACACGAAATTTTTTACACGCAAGAAGAATAAGAGTATGAAAAAGCATTTTTTGTGTTTAATTTGAAAATTCATGACCATTCCGAGAAGTCACACCGTATTGAAAAAGTCACAATTATTTTAAAAAGTCACAATTTTTTATGAAAAGTCACAATTGATTGAATAATAACAACCCTTTGAAAAAAAATGTTATAATTCATCGAAAAATCACAACCATTTGAAAAAAGTCACAATTTATCGAAAAAGTCACCACTTATCGGGGGGAAAATAATCACACCTAGGTTAGTGATATTTATATTGAATTTAACATCATTTAGGAGTTTATAATAATAAATATAATGATTCCCTCCTCTCCTTCCCCCCCCCCCCCCTCTCTTTTCCCCTCCCCCCACCTCCCTTTCCCCTACAATCTTTTCACCTCCTTTCCCCGCCTCCTCTCTCCTCCTCTACCACCACACCACCCAAACCACCTTATCTGAGCCAGCATTCGAAATCCTTAAAAATAGGAAGTGGCTCGCAGTTCGCCTCTATAAAACTTACACCTCTTACGGTCAATGGATGGTTCCCTGCCCTATAAAAGTTTGGGGTTGAGTATAGTGCTCTCCTTTCAGTTATGGGCATTGGTAGAGGGGAGGGGGGAGGAGGCGGACGGTTTTTCTGTCCGCTGTGGTGGGGGTTGGGGGGGGGGGGTGGGGGACTTGAGGGATTGGGGGTGGGTACGATATGGGGGGGGGACAAGGGAGGGGGGGCGGGATCGGGGTGCTTTTTTGTGGTAGATCCCTTTGTTCTGCTCGGGGGGAGTGGAAGGCTTGACGGGGTAGGAGGTGTGATGGTGAATATGTCGGATGGTTTACTGGTATGTGGGTGTAGTGTCGTGGTTGTGAATGGTCGTTTTGTTTACGATAGACGTTAGGTAGTTTAAAGGTGGTCTAGAGAGGTCTGTGTAATGCTCTGCCCCTATGTGATTCGGTGGAGGGGCGGATTGCGCGTTGGGATGGGGTAAAGAGGAAGAGGGGGGTGGGTAGGATTGGGTGTGTTGTTGTGAGGGGGGTCAGGGTGTGGTCGGTGAAGTTTGAGTGGGAGTTCTGTGGTTGTTTGAGGGGGTTCTGGTGGGATTGGAAAAGGAGGGAGGATTGACAGGTCTAAAATAGGTGGGGGGTGTGTGGAGGGGTGTCGCGGGCTTGTAGTAGGTTTGGGTCACTTCCTTTTGTTTCTACTCTGCGGGGTATTAGTGGGAGTTTAGAGGGGGAGGGGTGGTGCTTGTTGGTTGGTGTCTTCTCCTCTTTCTACCCTTTTGAAGGGTGTAGGTCGGGATGTCCCCGGTTTCGGGGTGGGCAGTTGGGTGGGTTGCTTGGGTGTGACTGATAGAGGGGTTGTTAGAGTGGGGGGTTTGTGAGTTCGTCTCTGTGTGGCAGGATTGGAGCGGTGTTCGGGATGGGATGGTCATTGGTTTATCGTCCCCTTCTGTCTTCGGCGCGGCCCGAATGTGGATCGGGGTGAGGTTTTTGGACTCTTTGGTTTCTTTCGTGGGGTGTGGTGGAGGGTTACGCCTTGGGGGGGGGTTTGGGGGTTTTGCTCGCCGGTTATGGAGGCGGGGGGTTGAACATCCCTGACTTTCCGCTCATCTCTCCTCCTCATATAATCAATGCTAATAATACTATAATATAATCTCTAATATAATATTATATAATATCACATCATATACATATAATATTACAAGAAGACAATATAGATGAAGGCATGACCTCCTAAAGAAATTCAACTTAGGATTAATGGTTTCAAATGTTGTGAACCTATTTTCAGATTTTTTTTGTCATAAACAGATTTTTAAAGTGTGGTTTTTTGGTAGCATAAAGTGCAGATTTTTGTAGTTCAAAGTGCAGATTTTGAAGTTGAAAGAAGTGCATATTTTAAGGTTAAAGATATAACTTTTTTAGAGTTTATAGGTGTTGGTATTGAGTCTCAAGTGCAGCGTTCTGAACCCAAAAGATGCAGAATTTTGAACATAACCTGTGCAAAATTTGAGTGTAAAAAAATACATGTTTCTGAGTCTTGAAATTCAACTCTTTTTGTGAGCTTTGAAATGCATATTTTAGCCTTAAAACACAGATTTTGAGAGATTGAAATTGTCATTTGTTAGAAAATTAATAGGGAGAAGCACAATCACTTAATTAACAAGTTAATACACCTCTAAATCCATATGGTCAATTATGTGAATGATTTAACCACCCCTTCACACGGTCATATTAGATCCACACCGAAGTATATTTTCTCTCATAAAACTTTGAACCGGTGGCATGCTAGGACCATGTTGAGTGTTGTTTAGGGACTTTCACTTATTTACAATAGAAACATATGTATTGCATCAACATAATAGCTAGGGAAAACGGAATTGTTACTTCGTAACTGTGACTTTCAATTGGAATAAGGCAACACCTTTTATTTGATAATTTTACTAGGGACACAATGATCTTATATACACACCACAAGGCTACCATCTTACATAACAAATGGATACCACATTAACAAAAGTCATGAGTTGGTGTCAATGTAGTAGGTGCTAGAGCTGGAAAAAAGTCAGAATACTATATTTAGTGAAAATTTGTATTACACCAACAAAAGGTACGGGAATAATTTTTTTAATACCAACTTGCATGTATAGCGATTCAATGGTTCCGGTGGACATCACATTGAGAACATACACTGCTCAGCAGTCACAAAACTATGATGGTCGATCTTTAAGAATTTCAGCAATCTTCATTAAACCGAAGCACAAATATACTTAGAATTTTAGTAGGGAAAACACAAAACTGATTTTTAGTGTAAAAAATGTAGATTGTTTTTCTGTTCCTCAATTTAAACACAATTTTTCAAATTAAAAGTACATACTTTGGAAACTAACCCTAGGTTTTTTTTTATGTTTAAAGTGCAATAGTTTGAATCCAAAAGTGCTTTTTAAATACTATTTGTTAAAAAATATTATTTAAAAAGGCCAAAACAAATGTTATAAGTTTTGTTAGAATTATTTTTTTTTGTCTTAAATGATGCTTAACTTATTTATTTTTAGTAGGAACAAAATATTTTGAGTTCCAATTTGCAAAAAATATTTTTTTTTCACTTATACATATTTATTGCTACTCATTTTCATTATTTTGTTTTTGCACACTCGCTCCTCACGCTATTATAAATCTCATAGCATGTTTTCTTTATAAAATAAATAAATAAACCATATGAATTTGTTCATTTAGTTATCTTTATTATCTCAAGTTTGATGATAGTTGTTTTAGTAATTTTTTAAAGGATGCTTAACACTTTCCTTTAGGACAATCAAATCTCTTGCCTATAATCAAATAAGTTAAGTAGACCCAGGAGTTAACTTTAATATTATTTAGTCCAATATTTAGATTTCCTAATTCTTCAAATTTGAAATAATTAGGCGATCTTTAGACCATTGAAAACTAAAGTTTGAAGACTGATGATTTTGGGGAGGCTCACCAAAAGCTGGCCTATTTCATATTCTTTACATCGCTCCTCTATGAAATATATTTGCTACTATCAATTTTCAAATCAATATTGCTAAAATACTTTAATTTGTTAACACGCTTACAACAGCCAGGGAGATCGATGGATCCGGGAATCGCCACTGAGTGAGACGCTCGTTTGAAATACGGAGAGTCCCGTCTTTTCTTAGTCTTCTCGCGCCCCAGGTTCAAAGAAATACAAGGTACACACATATATTTGCCATGCATTTAAGGTATTACTTTTTTTATAATTATTTTTTACAGTTTCACTATAACTTAGTATTTTGTTATATATGATTTTTTTTCTCACATCTATTAGTCGTTTTACGGATATTATGTACTCTTTTCTTTTTATAAATCCTACACTTTAATGTATATGTTATTTTTGTTATATATGTACTTATCATCATCTTCCCTACATGTAAATAAGATAATAAATTTCATATGTTTTAGACAACATACATGCTTATACTATACTTCATATTAAATAATTTAAGATCACAAACTTGATATAATATCTTAACTCTTAGTATCATTATTATTTATTTTATCAAACTTCATTTTTCACCATACTTCTATATATTTACACCCGACTATTATCTTATTTTATTTTCCCATACACCTTAATTCTATTTTGTTTTGGTCGGTAAATTCATCAACATGAACACCATATAAGTAACGCGTCCAAATCTGTAAGGGAAAAATAGTTGTTGCTAATTCCAAATCATGAGTAAGATAGGTCTTTTTGTTAATTTTAATTTTTCGTGAAGAATAAGCAGTAAATTTCCCATTTTACTTATGAACACACCCTAACCCAACTCTTGAACCACCAATATGAACTACAAATCCATCAGATCCTTTTGATAGAGTCAATACCAGAGTAGAGGTAAGCCTATTTTTCAATTCTTGATAACTCTTTCACACGCTTCAGTGAACTTAACCTCTTTTGGGTCAACGTCATCAATGGAGAGGCAATCAAGGAAAACCCTTCAACAAACATTCTCTAGTAATCAACCAAACCCAAGAAACTTTGAATATCCGAAGGGGATAGAGGTGTATGCCATCTCTTAACAACAACTATATTCTTAGGATCTACATCAATACCATTAACGGAAATAATGTGACCAAGAAGAGTCGCGTATCTTAATCAAAATACATGTTTGCTGAATTTTGTAAAGAGTTATTGGTCCTTGATAACTTGCAATACAATCCTCAAATGATCGGTATGCTCATCCTCACTCTTTGAGTAAGTCAAGATATCATTGATAAATACAATCACAAACATATCAAGGTATTGTCTAAACATCATATTCATCAAATCTATTAGTGATGACAAAGTGAGTAAGTCAAGATATCATTGATAAATACAATCACAAACATATCAAGGTATTGTCTAAACACCCTATTCATCAAATCTATAAGTGATGATTAGTCAAGTCAAAGGACATCACCAAAATCTCATAAAAATCATATCAAGTTTAAAATGTCGTCATCGAAATGTCATCTTCCTTCGCCCTTGATTGGTTGTTACTCGACTGAAGTTTAATATTAGATAAGTAGTTTGTTACTTGGTGTTGATTGAACAATTAATTCCTCCATAGGAAGCATATAGCTCCTTAAAATGAAATTTGTTCAATTATCATAGCATACCTCCCATAATCGAATTATATTTATTTCGAACAAAAAATACTGGAGCACCCCCTGGAGATATACTTTGTAAAGATAAACCCTTTCCCAACAAATCTTTTAATTCTCATTTAACTCATCGAGTTCTTCTGGGGCCATACGATAAGGAGGAATGAAGATAGGTTGCGTACCTGGAGAAGGTCAAAGCGTAAGTCTTTCTCTTTTGGGGGAAACACTTGATAAATCATTAGGAAACACTTACAGAAACTCATTAACAATGTAGACCAACTTAAGGAATTTTTTTATCTAGGTTCCATGAGAGGGGACAAGACATAGAAGTTCCCCCGACCCGTAGAAAGGGCTTTGTGGTTTTTTTATATTAAATCATTGGTATTTATACCTTGTTCTATGGACTACCAGGATAGTTCGTAGAGGTTTATATGGACCAAAGGCCAAAACTTAAGAGATGTCTATCAATTTTTATTTAGGGGATTTATCCTTTTAACACCTACGTTACGTCATTTTAGAGTATTCTAAGGATCATAACTACTTTTATTCTTCAAATCAACCTAATTTCCTCTCATTCACTCAAAGCCATCAAATTCCCCAAAATGTCATCTCCTCTAAATTCTCTCCAAAGCACTCAAGGAAGATTCTACGGTTGTTCAAACTCCAAGTGTTCTCTTGCATTTCTAGGTATTTGATTACTCAAGTTATGTGTAATGGATCATTTTCCATCCATTAAGTCTCATAGACATTCAAACACTTCTTCTCCCACTTTTCAGTCGAGCAAGAATTTTTTTGTTGAATGTTTTATAGTCGTCCTTGCAATTAAAGAGTTCATACAGAAATTTCCAAATATTCCAATATGATATTTTCTTTTAATACTAGAAAACTTAAGAACTTGTTTGAATAGTGTCTATGAGATATAATAATGATCTTCTCATGGTATTGCAAATCAATGAACCCACTAATTTCCTCTATAGTGGGTGATATCTCTCACATTCGGGTATACCTCTTAGACGTAACCTGCGTCGGTGTCCTCTTTGAGGACTAAGACTAGCCTCTTAGCTTACATCATCACATTCATAGGTCAAAATTAGCGGAAATTTTTGAAACTTTTTACTACTTCTACATTGCGAGTTTATATTGACCTCTACATAACACATACTCGTTATATCGGTATACATAAGACCCTTCGTATTGGAAGATTTCCTTAGTCTTCTACGTTCTATTGCACATAGATTATATAGAGGAATACACATAGTCCAAAATAGTCCGTCCTCATCTCATAACCATCTAATAAGAGTATATCAAATTGGGTTTATCCCATACATCAATACAATACGACCATATATAGGTCATACAATGATTACTATCCAAAGGATAATGAAAGAAATATAAGTCTTAACACTAAAACCAACTTCATAGATTGATAGTGGCATTGCCCTAGGAAAGTGAGAATCTACCCAACTTGGATGATTAAGAATTCCAAGTCCTCTTCAAAGTCATTTTCAAAAGTCCTTCAACAATCGAAACCTAAAATGATTCCCCCAAAAGGAATAAATGGGGTTAGTACACCACTTGTACTAAGTATGAGACCATATGCACATATATTATCAAATCATGCTGAAAAGGGACCTTTCTTGAAAATATGTTATTCTACCATTTGAAAGACTTATGCACATTCAAGAAGACCATACCAATCAAAAAGACATATTACTGAAGTCATAGGCATGTACATCACAAGACCAACAAAACAAAGCATAGTCAAGTTAATGATCATATCAACATGCTTGAATATAATATCGAGACCACTCTAATCATCAAGTTATAACTTCAACAAGCATGAATAATAGTTCATTATAACATAACCAAAGCAAGACAATAACCCATGAACCCTATCAAGTTAACAAGTGCAATGACCAAACAAAGCCCCATAACCTTACTCAATCAAGTAACCCAAAAAGAATCATGACCAACCTCCCACTTCACATAGCATGGTATTTAAGAGTACATATCATCATACTTTAACAATATAGACCAACATATGTTCATAAGTGAAACTACTCAACATATAGTATCAACAATGTGCAATTTCATCATATACATATCATTCACCATTATAAGCATATACATACATAGCACAACCTCCTAAAATTCCCTTCAAGGTAAACTAGTGCAAGACATAGGTAGAGTCTCATACTACCTAGGATATGTCAAACCTCTTAAGTCCCTTTAGTTGGTTTGTACTTCATTACTTCATTTTTAGTTTAGGGAGCACTTGCCTTAATCAACAGTGACCACAAGAGCTAAGTGTGGAATCCGGTGTTGTAAAACCTTACACCGATGGATGGTGGTCTACCGGCCAAAGTAAAACCAAACATAAACGTAGCTTTCTAGGTGGATCCACTAGCTAGTCTTCCTATGGGGGCAACATAGTTCAAGAACTAAGAGACAAGTATAATACCTCTACATACCACTTGGAAATTGGGGCCTCCTCTCATGTGAATACATTGAATGAGTATCCCTCATTGGGGAGTCAACACTACATGTGGAACTGTAGGGTGAATCTTCCTCTATAGGATTTCATCACATCCCATTGTCAAGTTCACTCGGTGCTAAGCTTAAATCCCTTTTGAAATTTCTTTAATGTCTTTACTAATCATCATAGCTTATTGTAGGTCATAGGGTCTAACCCTTGTATAATCATCATCATCATCATAACTCAATAAGAATTGCATGAGTATAGTCCTTTCATTACAATTCATATAAGTGAGGATAGCACATTAACATATCACTTAATAATAAAGAACATTGATAAATCATTCATCATCCTTATAAAATTTACATCTTAGCCAACACCTCACAAATCATAGTCAAAGACATTTCAATTCAACATCATACCAACATCTATGTAGGCTATTCACAAGGTATACTTCAATTGAACTACATCACCAATCACAAACCATCATAGTTGAAGTAAAGGTTAGGATCATGAAGACTTACCAAATCTCCTTCAAAAGCCATCATCATGGTCTTACCATCCACCAACCAATTACATCGAATAACAGGTGTAGCAACATCAATCAATAGTAATTAACACAAGAACTAGGTCAATTGCATCATCACTATCCCAATTAACATCCATAACCTAGGGTTAAGATAATTAGGGTTCATCAAGAATTAGATCCAATTCCAACCATACATTACCTTAGTAAATCCATACATGAATTAGAATAGATAAAACAAGTCTAATAATCAATTCATTCTTCAAATCCCATCAATTCATGACCGAGATAAAACATTTAGGGAATGATACATGATCAATACAAAATTGTATCAATTAATCAATAATCTATACTCAATTAGTCATAGGAAGTCACAATTAATCATCAATTTGAAGTTTAGAAGAAAACCCATTAGAACTAGAAAACCCAATGGAATTGGGTAATTTAAAAATCAACTTTGAAAGGACCTCTTGGGGAAAGGAATCCCAAGAGTGAAGAACCATACCTTAATGAAGATTAATCCACGAAATTGAAGTGAAATCCTAGAGAAATTGACCTTCTTCCTCAAGCTTTGTTCCTTCTTCAATGGAGGATTTGGGAAGAGAGAAAGTAGAGAGAGGTGAGAGCTTTTGGATTTTGTTTTGGGAATTTGGGTTTGTGTGAGTGATAATTGACTTAAAATGACACTTAGGCTATATATAATCACCCCTAAATTACCCAAAACACCCCTCACTTAAATTGGTCATTTTGTGAAGTCTAAATATAAAAAATATGATTTTACCGAATATGGGAAGTGGCTCCGCATCCCGGAGCCAACACGTATTTTATTTCCAAAAAATAATTTTTGGGATAGTGAGGTCCGTGTGGGATGCATCACGCAGCATCCCACTGATTCTGACTTTTGCAGGCTGCTTTGGCGGCCTGCCTACCCATGTTGGGGTCTCCTCTATGACCCTTCGGGTGATCCTTGGGGCATCGTTATTGGACGTTTAGAATCTTTATACTACACTCTAACTAACCAAAGTCTCTTTACAAGTTGTAGACTTCATTTGACCCTTCTAAACCATCCCCAAACATAGCAACATCAACTAGTTCAACTAGGCTAGTTTCCGGACTTCATGGACGCCCTTTGACGTCGTGGCTCTAAAACTTCTCTGATGACTTCTAAACATTATTTTAGGTCATAAAACAATATCTAAACCTTGGACACTCATGTTAGGCTCTAGATTAGGTGTTAACTTTTTGGAGTGTTACAATAACTCATGAAAATCGCAAAATCAAAATACCATTCTTATAGGATCCCGACACTTTATCAAAGCTTTGATTAGATATCGATCAGGGGCAACATAAATGAGCAATGTTAAGAAACTCAATAGTTGTCGAACCTCCCTAACATGATCTCATTTAATGTTCTCCCACCATTTCTTAAGCTTATGTGACACTTCCATTACCATTCGATATTGACAAATTTTGGTGATGCCATTGTTAATCCACAAATAAAACAACAATGATAACATTGACACATAATTATGCATTGGTCTAGTGGGTGTCGGACCCTAGGACAATAACATGATATCTAATAATGTGGATTGATACCAAAGATCAAACCACCTATGTTTGATCACTTGACCTAATTATAAGGTGGATACAACATGATCTCAAGTTTCTAAGAATTGGATAGATACAGACGAAAAATATTCTTATTCAAGAAGGTACATGGTCCCATGGTAGAAAAACTATGCGCTCGAACACATGTATGACAACTTTCTAAAATGGAGATTTTGAAAAGAATTTGTGACAAACCTAAGGTCCCAACATCACGTACGTATTGATTGAAAGCGAGACTTTCATGAACAAAATGACAGTTATGAAAGACAGTTACAACTAGCATATCGATTAAAAAAACACATAGGCAATTCAAGAAAAGTTATAAACAAATAATTGCGATAGAATAATGAAGATATCATCAATTACTGAAAAAAATAACATTAATGTCTGACCATCACAAAACAACGAGGTTAAAACATGTACTCCGTCCGTCCATTTTTAGTTGTGGTGGTTTCTTCTCTTAGATTCAAACTATAAGAAATTTGAAAAATATTTTATGATGTATTTTTTTACATATTGACAAGCAAGAAATTGCAAATTATAATACTTTTAGTATAGTTTTTTGAATATCTATTTTTTTTGTTTAAAATATCGAATTAATATATACTCCTTTCGTTTAAAAAAGAATGATGTTCTTTTCTCTTTAGTCTGTTTCAAAAAGAATGATTCCTTTCTGTTTTGATAATATTTTAATTTCAGTTTTTCACGTGACATATTTAAGGCCACAAGATCAAAATTTGACCTAACTTAATTTAGGATCACGAAATTCAAAAGTTTTCTTTATACTCCTAAACTCCGTGTCAAGTCAAACAAAGTCATTCTTTGTGAAAATAAGAAAGTGATATAATTTAACTATGATAATATCAAATTAATTTTAAAAAAAAGCATGATAAATATAAGTGAACGGATACAATAACATATAATAACATTTATGAGATGTAAAATTTTGAGTGCAACAAAACCATCCACGTAGGGCAAGAAAAGAGAAGTTCAGCATTAATTAAATGACGAGAAAATGAAGAGGTGGGAGAGAGAGCAGGGTCAAAGAAAAAGATTTGCAGAGGAGAGGGTTTGGGTTAGGGCACGGCATCTTCCCAGCCACCTCCTAAACCCTATTGAATTCTCTCTCGATGTGTTGATGCTTTAGACATATTCTCTGAAAATTCTGGAAAAAACTATGAGTAGTCAAGTGCCTCCAGCGCCCAGGCGCAATAGTTTGGTACAGAAACGAAACATTTCAACTTTGAAGAAATCTGTCAATCAATCTGACACAAATCCTCCTACTAGCCAGAGCCAGAGCAAGCCTTCTTCTCCACCTCACTCGTAAGATATCAATCCAATCTTTTTTATGTTCTATTATATGGAAGTCAACCTCTATTTGCTTTTCATGAGATGTGGAACATGAAGTATTTCTTTTCTAAATTCTTTATTTAATGTTCAGACACAATTTTGGGAAATCTTAGGGAAACCGCAATTTATCATCTTTTTCTACTACCTTCTGGCTACTGTTCTAATAATATTACCTTTACCTTCACAAAAAGATTCACTAAGTTTGACAAAAAAACACTTGGTTGTAGGGGGAACCATATATTTTATCTTACTTTTGTGATAATGTTTATGCATGGTAGTGGGCACGTTTTGTGCATTTCGATGCTCACATGTCTTCTTTTAGGTCCGTTACTGGGGAGAGAACAGTGAAAAAGCTAAGGTTATCCAAGGCACTGACAATTCCGGAGGGCACCACCGTGTCCGAGGCATGTCGGCGGATGGCAGCCAGACGAATTGATGCCGTTCTACTGACTGATGCAAACGCCTTACTCTCTGGCATAGTAACTGACAAGGTCTTCTGAAAATGCTCCCTTTTTCTTTTTTCATTTTATGTGATTGCTTTGGTGAATGCATTCACATGTTTGTTGTACTGCTTTTTGTAAACTTTTTTTTAACTCCAGGGTTTATGCATCTCTGCAGAACTTAGTTTGTTCAAGGAGAACAAAAATATCCATTCTATCAATTATAGAGTGACACCTTTATCAAAAAAAATAATTGTAGAGTTCTGTATAATTAACATTCAATGAACTTGATAGTGGTCGGCGAGACCAATCAAATAGATAAGTGGATCAGGAGGCTGTTTTTTTTCATTTTCTTTTAGTATTTTTTTCTAGATATGGTAAAACCCAACACTTCTCCCCAAATCCACAGGAGCCCAATGGTGTCTTTTTCCAGCTTTTCCCTTGGTGACAAGAACCCCCAACTTCATGGCAAGGTTATTCCTCCCTTATCTATGAGTAGACTAGAGAGTTGTTAGACTATTAAATGAAATATGGAATGTACATTTACAAAAGTAAAACTAAAGACATCTATAGAAGCATTGAGAATTAGTTCTTTCTCGTTTTATTGCCTTGTTGATTTTTTACTTTCGGATTTTTGTGTAGGAATAATTTGGCAAACTAGGGTTATACTTGGATTTTGGATAGGCCTGAGCAACATTTATTATTCGAAGGTCAGGACAGACCCCCATTTTGTGACTGTCATATCAGTGGCTATTGAAGCCCTTCAGAAGATGGTGCAAGGTGTTTTTTTTGACATATTATATTCAGATTTTCTCTCCCCCATTAAAAAAGAGCGGAGATCATAACAAATGTTCATAGACCCGGACCTAGTTTCTTCAAGGAATTGCTTTACAATTAATATAGCGAGATTAGTTTTTCCTTTTCCATTCCTGTAACTAGCATGAAAAAGTAGCAATTGAAACTGGCACAAGACATGGCATATTGCTTTAGTTTACGATGTTGGAAGCTGCTTGTTAATGTGCTTGTCTTGTACTTGAGATACACATTGATCTGGTGTTAAACCTGCTAGATTATTAATACTAGTGTTTCTTTTTTCTAATAGAACTTTTATATCCTACATTCAGTGTGTATTTACAAATTTCTACCTTGAAGTAATCTGATAAGAGTCTTATTTCTTTATTATGATTTTTATGTTGTCTTGTTTTGCTCATATCAACAGGTAAATTCCGCCACCTTCCTGTTGTGGAAAATGGTGAAGTTATAGCATTGCTGGATATCACAAAATGCCTTTTTGATGCTATATCAAGGATGGAGAAGGCTGCAGAACAAGGAAGTGCAATTGCTGCAGCTGTTGAAGGAGTTGAACGACAGTGGGGGAACAACTTCTCGGGTTAGTCGTGCTCCATTTTATAATACTGCTTCGTGAAAGAGTTAGTTGTTGCGATCATGTGCCAAAATTAATATTATGTGTTATCTATTCAGACCTCTATTTATTTTCTCTATCTATAGTGAAACTTTTCAGTTCTCCCCTGTGGTATGTCAGCTCTTACCAGACTCATAAGTTCCACTGCTAACTAGTTACTTGTCATGGTTGGGTAATTACGATTTCTGTTAAAGAGCTTAGCTGAAAATTCTAGCTTCTACATGAAAGCAAGATTTGGGTGCATGTCAAACGAATTTGTTTCTGTTGTTCAGATTTGTTATTTATTGCAGGAGAGTTGCTATGTAGTAGATAGCAAGGGATGCTTTAGAGTAGGCCTGGGCAACGAATTGAGCCAGCTCGGGGATTGGCTCACTATATTTAGCTCAACAATTTAGCTTGCCTCGGTTAAAGCCGGCTTGGCACATTTGGTGATGTAGTGATTACCTTAAAACTAAAATTCATCCATTAATCTTAATTAAGCTAACAAAATGTCAATTCAATGATTGTTATTTTATTATAATAAATTAATAATCATGTACATCTTTCATTAATTTTAGTTAGAATAGATCGAGACCCCATAGACTTGTCGAGTTTTTATTTGGTTCACACTTGAACTTTGTATTGACCTCTCTCTTAATTTGGTAATTTGCTAGTCTTGACACGTTGATATGGCAAAGAGAGTGAATGTACTCTCATTTAGGTGCGTGGGAGCAAAGAAAAATTGAAAAAGCCAGCTTTCAAGTGGGTGTTTTCAACTATTAATTGTCACATAATCAATTGTATTTCTCTATATTTTTTCTAAATATACATTGCACATTTTATTCGAATGTGCTTTTTATTCTTACAGATGTAGTGATTACATATTTCAACTATATACATATCTTTCTCTTTCTGGATCCATATTACAAAATTTAGTTGGAACTTTATTTGTTTTAGCCGAAATAATGAAGTTCAAATTGGAATTTTTTACACAAAGGAAAAAAAATGTGCATTTTTTCAGGCAAAGACTGTTTATTTCAATTGTTATTTTTTTTTTGGTCAACTGCATAAAATACTTTTTTGAAATTTTGTTTGTTTCTTCTCTAGATGCAATAATTATTCATTTCTAACAGTGGATTCTTCTTTTCCTCGCCTTGATTAGATTATCATTATCTTTAGCCAAATAAAAAATAGTCAATTCTTATTTGCATTCCAAAGTGTGAAGGACATAAAACACTTAATAGAAGGATCTTGGAGAAAACAGGGTAGAAAACTCAAGCTAGATTGGTGGTCGCCAATAGTTGGAGCATACCCAATTCTACGAATTTCAACTGGTGTTGAATTAGGTTCTTGGTCTACCACTTCAACTATGTTAAGGGTTATAAAGGAGATCGGGAAAAATGGGGTTAATGGTTAGAGACGGAGCTCAAAAATCATTTGAGATGGGCTCAAATTAAAGTAAAGGTTCTGCCAGAAAATATTCCGACATCGGTTAAAGCTAAAGATGGGGAATGGAGATTCAAGTTACCGGTATCGGTAGAGGTGCCGACAAAATTTGAAAAAAATTGGGTTGTTGAACAATAGAGGATAAAATTTTTCATGAAGGAAGTGATGACATCTTGTGTCAATCAACTGTGGAGAAAGGGAAAACATAGAGTAAGGGGAAAGAGAAAAGATTTGCTAGATAATGGAAAGGATCGTGATTTTTACATAATGGACATAGATGAAGGGCATATGGCTATATGCAATTATTCAAAAGGAGTAGGGCCAGTGTACCATTTTTTCCCTAGCTATGTTGGGGGCCTTTTCTTCATTTAAAAGAAAGTGGGCCTTCCTCTCATTCAAATAAGAAAGGGCATAAGGGTTTAATGAAAAAGCCTACCAAGAATTTTGATCAGCTAAGCACTCTTGGGCTAAAGCTTATGGGCCGATCCTCTATTCAAAAGAATGTTGAACCTTTTATGAATGAAATTAACTTATGGCCCATCACCATATAAGTTCAAGACAACTATCTACCTTATGTTAACCAAAGCCTGATATTGAAACTGAAAAAATAATAGTTCCATAAAGAATAGATCTTTTGGGAGCCAAAACCCAACTATATCTAGAAAAGAGAAATTTGAATACAAAAAGTGAGGAATGCAGTGAAGTGAAGGAGAGACGGATGACCTAGGCAATTTGAATAAGAAATTCATTGGGTGGCCCAATTCCAATAAAATTTAGATGCCTTTCAACAAAGACGCAAAGGAAAAAATAAATCTGTGGGTCCAAAGCAATATTCTCGAACTTAAATGAGGCTACTTCACTGTTGTTAAAGATTGATCAAAGGAGAGAGAAGGTGACTTCTCCAACTATGATATCAACATAAAATTTGGATAAGCAATTGATTTTAAAGCAGATGAAAAAATTGTCTTTGATGTTAAATTCAAGGATACGTATCCAAGGAGCAAATCAAAAAGTGGAGAGTAAACCAACTGCTCAGTTGTGACGAAGTTGAAAATTGTAGCCTGGAATGTTGGGGGGTTAAACACGAAGGAGATAAGAGAACTAGTTAGGAACAAAATTCAATCGGTGGGAGCATATATCACAGTCGTGGTGGAGATAAAGCTAAATGGGACAGTGGGAAGTTATATACAACAACTGGAAGGAAATAGATGGATGGGGGAATATGGACGACAAGCAATAGGGACTAAGGGAGGAATGGTGATCATGTGGGATAAATGGGCTTGAAGGAGGGAAGTATTAGAGAGTGGTAGCCAAATGATTACCTATAAATTAGGCAGAGTAAATCAGGATCTCGATTGGTTTCTAACAATTGTTTATGCATCCTACTGCATGAATGAAAGAAAGGATTTATGGGAAAAGTTAGGATCAATGAGGAGTATGTGTTTGGGGGGGGGGGGGAATCGTGGGTTGTTTGAGGAGATTTTAACACAACGAGGATTCCCTTTGGACTTCTCTAACTGCATCAACGAGTTAGAACTCATAGATTCTCGGGGTCTTTCACTTGGGGGGGGGGGTACTCACCTCAATGCCTCCAAAATAGGTAGGTTGTTGTACTCCTTCCCTTTGGATGAAATGTTCACTAAGATTGGTCAAAGTTCTCTTCCTAGACGTGGGTCTAATCACAATCCCATCCTTTTGACTTGTATGGGTGAAACATTCAGAAAATTGTACTTCAAGTTTTAAAGGTGGTGGCTGAATGTAGAAGGTTATGAAGAAAAAGTCTAAGAATGGTGGTGCTTCTTTTTTTTTGCACTTTTGGCTACATTCTCGCAAATAAATTAAGTTTGTTAAAGGCAATCATAGAATGCAAGGAGCACAAGGAACCCGAGGACAAGGAAAAATTATATTTTAGATCAAATAGGGGACTTGGAAACCATCCGGGAGAGAAGACCCTTAATTGATGATGAGCAGCTAATAAAGGCTCGTCTCGCTATGGAATATGAGGAAGTGGCTAGAAATGAAGATATCTCTTAGAGATAGAGTTCAGTGGATCAATAGTGGGGATAAGAACACTTAGTTTTTTCACAGAATGACTACTTCACGCAGAAGGCTCAACACAATTGTCTCCATGATGATCAATGGGGAACAATCAAATGACCCTGTGGCCATCAGAGGATCTATTGTGGATTTCTGCCCAAATCTTTACAAAGAAACAGAAAACTAGAGACCTTTGAACATACCTGAAGTACAAAGAATCTCAACAGGGTAAAAAGAGAGTTTGGAAGGAGTTTTTAAGGAAGAAGAGGTACTTGCAGGTTTTAAGATGTGTGTTGCTGATAAAGCTATTGGCCCAGATGGCTTGATTATGGCTTTCTTCCAATCCCTTTGGGAAACATCAAAGGGGGAACTGATGTAGACACTCCCTAGATTCCACTCACACCAGAAGTTTGAGAAGAGCTTCAATGCCACTTTTATAGCTTTGATCCCTAAGAGGGTAGGGGCAAATGATCTAAGAGACTTCAGACTAATCAACTAGCTCTTTGGTGTCTATTAAGTCATAGCAATGGTGTTGGAGGAGAGACTAAAGAAAGTAATTAACAAGGTTATAAACAACAATAAGATGACTTTCATTAAAGGGATGCAAATAATGGATGCTGATTCTATTGCTAGTGAGTGCATTGACACTAGGATTAAAGAAGTTCTAGGAATTATGTGCAAGCTAGAGTGCTAGTCATAGAAAAGGCTTTTGATCACATTAACTGAAATTTCATGTTGAATACAATTAGGAAAATGAGATTGGGGAACAGGTGGCTTAAATGGATAGCATTCTGTATTAAAACTACCAGGTTCTCCATTCTGATAAATGAAAACCTGCTGGTTTTTTTTCCAGCTTAAAGAGGCCTTAGACAAGAGGATACCCACTCCCTTTTCTGTTCATTATAGCTATGGAGGGGTTGGACAATTTGATGAGGAAGGCTGCAACAAATAACTGGATAAGGGGTTTCACCATTAAGAACAGAAACAATGAAACTTTGGAGGTGACTCATCCACTATATGCTACTGACATAGTAGTTTAATAGTGAAGCTAAACAAGAACAAATTTGCTACCTAAGGCTAATCTTAGTAATCTTTGAAGCTTGCTTTGGTTTGAATATTAACTAGAGGAAAAACAACATTTTCCCAGTTAAAGATGTACAACAAATTCAGATATTTGAAGTGCAGGTTGGGGAGATAACCACAATCTATTTCGGAATGTCATTGGGTGCCAAACACTAAGCAATGAATATATGTGATGGAATAATAAAGAAAACATAGAAGAAACTAGCTCTCTAGAAATCACAGTACCTCTTTTTGGGTGGTAGAGCTGTATTGATAAATGTAGTCCTAGACTTATCGCCAACCTATGTGATGTCTATATTTCCCATACTTGACAAGGTGGTGAAAATATTGGACAATCTGTCGAGGAACATCTTGAGGCAAGGAAACAAGATTGAGAAAAGTTTTAACTTGGTGAATTTGCTCAAAAAATGCCTTTGGAAATTTGCCCAATAGGAGCATTCCTTATGGAAGTAGGTATTTTGCATAACTATGGTCATAACTCTGGTTGTCATTCCTGATTCTCTCAAGCCTAAAAGTTAAAATTGGAAGGGGAGACAAGTTTCTGTTCTCGAAAGAGAATTGGAGTGTTCATGGGAATTATCAATCTTTCTTTCCTAGCTTGTTTTTAATTAGCCTGAATCCTAACTTCAACATACAAGAAGTGGTCTCCACAAGGTGTGAACTTGATCTTTAGAAAGTTCTTAAATGATTGGGAAGTGGCATGGGTAACCGAACTCCTATCCTTGCTAGGAAAGCATGCTTGACACATGAGGCACTACGAAAGAGGGGGATCAATATAGCCTCTAGATGCTTGCTATGCAAGGAGGCATCAGAAACCAACAAACACCTATTCTTGCATTGTAAAGTTACAACACAAGTATGGGCATTATTCACTACTGTTGTCGGAGTACATAGGATCATGCTTGAGCACGCTGCATACTTGCTTAGTTGTTGGATCAGGAGAGGAGGAAGCAAGAGCTAGAAAAAATGGTGGAAGACCATCCAAACTTGAGAGGAACTAGAGGATCTTTAAAGGAGAAGAGTACTCTATACAGAAGATTTAGTTGAAAGTTAATACCTCTTTAGGTTTTCAGTGTAAAGAACAAAATATAGAAGAGGAAATCCAACTAATGGATTTTATAGGATCTTTGTAAGTATTTTTTCCGTCTTTTACTATAAACTCTTTGGAGGTGGCCAACATAGCCATTGATGTTGAAGAATACAAATTACCAGTTTTAAAAAAATTATACTCAAAATATTGTTGTTCCATTTTTATTTTACGGAACTGACCTGTAAAAGGTGATTTAAATAATTAGTGATCTTAGAAAGATAAAAATATATATCTTATTATAAATAAAACCATGTGGACAAAAAAATCCATGTGGAAGCATGTGCATCACACATTCAGGATTGTAAGCATTCAAGGGGGTTGTGGCTATAAATAACCAAGTTGAGGGGGATATTTACGCCAATGTGAAGTTTTGGTGTGCACCAAATAAAACTCGACAAATTTAGGGTGGTCGAAATTTGTTCTGCCTAATTTGATGTAATTTAACTTTTTATAGACAGTTATATAAAATTATTTTATGGGAGGTATGGTCTGGTAGACTCTCGTACTTGTATCAGTTTGTATTTTGAACCCTTCTACTTACCTCTTTGTCATCTGGACCCCTAAACTAAATAAAACACAATATTTCAAACCCTTTTCTCATCATTGGTGTGTGCGTGTATCACTCAATTTGCACATTAAATTCTACATCATTTTTTAATAACACATCAATATTATTATTATTTTTTAATGGCACACCAGAAATTAAATATTTAAAATAAATAATATTTTTGAAAGGTGCAAATTTTTTTCTCTCTATACTCATTTTCCATATTCCCACTTCATCTTCTTCCTCCCCACCCTCTACCCTTCATCCCAAAAAATAAAAATCAGCACCTGCCCCTATCGATTTTCTTTTCTTCTCTTTTCTTATGGACAAAACACATATTCTATTGTATATCCTGCCGGCAACATGAATTTCTGATCATGGATTTCATCTTCCTCTTCCATCAATACCGTCGTCGACCACCCTGTTCCTCCGCCAAAAAGGGTGTTTTTCGATGATGCAAGTAACTTCTGTGATTCACCAGTAGTACTGCTTCACCGTCATTATTTCCTCAAGAAACAAATTCTCTCAGCAGTTTACAAAGCAATCTCTCACTTTTAACTTGACCTTCTATTCCTTCTCTCCAAAATCTCTCCCCTGGAACTTTAAACCTCGCTATCTCCGCCCGTTGCTTAAATTCTCTAAATCCCAGAAATGCCTATGTAACTTTCCTTGCTATGCATAACAATCTGTTATATGTAGCTTCCTCAAATGAAATCAACGTTTTCGAACTCATAAATTTCACACTTATCGATACTTTCAACAAAGACCAATCTTCTGGTTCTGCTAAATCTGTTACTTCCCTCGCCGGTAAAATCTTCATTGCCCATCAGGATTGTGATATTCGGGTGTGGAAATTAACACCCAATAAGCAGCATAAACTAATCGCAACTCTCTTGACGCTTGAGGATCTATTACGCCGATTTGTGTTTCTGAGTAGTTTTGCAAATGTGAGAAGACATAAGAAAAAATGTGGATCGAACATCATGATGCTGCTTCTGGGTTAGCTGAGAATGAGAATTTGATGTGCTCTGTTTCATGGAATCAGTGTTTGAAAATTTGGGGAGGTTCAAAATTAATGTGTATTGAATCGATTAAAGCTCATGATGATGCAATTAACGCTGTTGTTGTAGGGAAGGATGTAACAATTTTTACATGTTTCGCTGATAAACGAATTGGGTTTGGGGGAAACCGTATGCAGAGAAGAAAGGTAAAATTGGTTTAGTTGCGATGTTGGAGAAGTATAAATCGGCGGTGAATGCATTGTCATCAAGCTTCGATGAGTGTGTTATTTTTCGGTGCCTGTGACCGGTCAATTTTGGTGTGGGAAAGAGAAGACAGTGCAAATTACATGGTGGTTACTGGTGCATTGAGAGGTCATACGAAGGCAGGGGTGGGTGGGTGGGTGGGGGATCTGGGGCTGAAAATTAGAGGAAAAAGGTAGGACTGAGCTGAAGAAGAATAAGAAGAGAGAAGGGGTTGGGGCGGCGATGGGTTAAGTGGGTTGAAGGAGTTTTTGATTAATCTTTGAAAAAGTTGTGTGCGGAAGATGATAGATTCTTTTCTTTTTTAATTTTTTTTATTATATAATTTTAAGAATTTAAAAATTAAAATTTAAAGTTTAAAAAATGATGCCCACTCGCCTTAAATACGTGACTCTCTCGCCAAGTCAACTACTTGAATGTCACATAAGCATGGTCAATGGTCAGAAGCGTTCAATATAGTGTTTTATTTAGTTGGGAAAAGGGTCTGATATACCCCTCAACTTTGTCATTTGGAGCTGATATACCCATCGTTATGAAAGTGGCTCATATATGCCCTTACTGTTATACAAACGACTCACATATACCCCTGCCGTTACAAAATGGCTCACATATACCCTTGATTTAACGGAAGTTAAAAAAATTAGTTTTAAATTTATATTTATTACTTCTAATTTTTTTTTTAAAATTATTTGTGGGCGTATATGATTCTTCTAACAAAGTTCAAGGTATATTTTAATTTTTTTAATACATAAATTATTTTTTGACTTCTTTTATTATAATTATTTGAGTTTCTTATTCTTATTTTATTTTTTTCTTTCATTCCTTTGTTTAAAGAAAAAAAAATTTAAACTATTTTTTTTGTCTATATTGTAATTTGATTTTTGTATTCGAAGAAAAAAATTTGGTCATCTACAATAAGTTTTACAAGAATATTAGTCAAACATAAATAAATTTGATTATCAAAATAATAATTCTAAATTAGCCATTCAAACCAAAAAAGGTCAAAAAAATGTTTGACGAGGATTAAATTTACTCATATGGATTATATTTTGTAGAAAAAGATGATAAAAAGTTAGATTAAAATTATCTTTTTTTCATTTCCGTTAGAGGAAAAATGTGAGCCATTTGTTTATAAGTAGGGGTATATATGAGCCACTTATATAACAAGGGGTATATCAGCTCCAAATGACAAAGTTGAGGGGTATATCAGACCCTTTTTCCTATTCAGTTTAGGGGTCCAGATGGGTAAGTAGAAGGGTTCAAAATACAAACTGATACAAGTATAAGGGTCCACCAGACCATTCCGCGCCTATTATATGGGTGGTGCAAAATGTAGTTAACATTTTAGCACATTGACCTCGTAGTATCAGAATGCTCCCAGGCAATCTTCCTGAGTGAGATAACTCTCTTCCCTACTTCCTAGGGGGAGGGTCTTTCTTTCAGATGAGTTTTGGCCAGAATTTGATTTCAATCCTTGTCTTTTTCATTGAACTATTACCTATGTGATAGTTTGGTTCTCTTAGATTCAGTCCGGTAATTTCTGGTCCTTATAAATTGGGGAAAATAGGATTTATTTCAATGCTGCCTTCAAATCATATGATATTACTAGATGGAGATCTGAAGGAACAGTGTGCTATGAATGGGTTGAAAGGAACAATGTGCTATGAATGGGTTGAAAGGAGCAGAAAAGTGATGAGAAGATCCTCTATGAGCAACAAAATCGTTGTGGATTTGCTTCACCCTCAGAGAAGCATCAGTGATCTGAGAAAGTCAATTAGGAGATGGAAAACTGCAGAAAAAGAGGCGGAACACTTTTGCACCAGAAAATACAAACGAACATGGGAGACATATGAGTATCATATCCATTATTAATGGGGGAGACATGTCCTTGTTTTTCATGATCTTGCCATGAATTCAGGGTGGTATGACATAGTTCTCAAGATTGAAAGCTTATTAAATGCCCCAAAAATTTGGGAAAGGCAAGTCCACCAAGAGTTACTGAAGCTTTGTACCCCTATGCTCGAGTAGTCAAGGATAGTAAATGGCTGTCAAAATCCATCAGAGAGGCAGAGACAAACAACTTGTAGGAAAACATTGAAGCACTATCTCAAATGGAAAGTCATGAGAATGGGCTATTGAAGAGATGTTGACTAGGACATCTGGAAGGGAGAAATAAGGTGAAACCTACACTGTGAGAGGTTAGTCGATGGTCATCCTTGTTATGGTAAAAGTCTTTCGGTGTTAACATTTATGAGTTGTATGGTGGAAAGTTTCTCATTGAATTCCCCAACGGTAACATGGCAGAACAGACCTTACTAGGGCAATTGAATTAGAAGAACCAAAGGTTCAATCTGGAATGGTGGTTTCCGTCCGTCGGTTGCACCCCCAACAATATCTTGACAAAGTAAACATGGGTTAGACTAATTGGTATCCCTCTCCATCTTTGGTCAAGTCAAGTGTTCCAAGAAATTGGAAACCTTTGTGGAGGATGGCTAGCTATAGAGGAGGAGATAGAACTGAAGAATCATATGATGTGGGCGAGAATCTTGGTAGAAAATGATGAAAGAAACATATGCAAAGAAGTCCCCGTCTCCAGGTATGGGGTCGTTTACCATTTCCTAATATGGGCGAAGAGTCACGTGAGAGTTGAAATGCTGCCAGAAGTTGGGAAAGGGTTCGTAGAGCAATTGGAGAAGAAAACAAGAGAAGTACAATCCCCTTCTTTATGCAGAGGTCCATAGGCTACAAAGCCGGCAAAGTCTGCAAGAAGGATACTCATTCTCTATTTCCCAGCTGGAGAACATGTGGGTGGATCCTGGATCACAATTGACAATGAAGAAAGAAAAGGAGCATGTGAGAGGCACATGGCTCATTTAAATGAGGGGGAGACATTGGGCCTCCATCAGCAGCCCAATACAAGGAAAAGAGTTCCCAGAAAACTTGGGCTTGATTACTCAAGCCAAGTGATTTTCAATGATATTTTAGGGAAAATACCCAGAAGATGAAAGTTCTAATACATCTCTTGATTTTGTTGAACTGCGACACTGTCGAGAAACAGAAAATACACACATGTAAAGGAAAAATCAGATTATTCACAAGGAAAAGAAGATGACAAACATGGTGGGAGAAACAATAATCAAATCACTGCACCACTTGATTAAAATAGAAGAGAATGATATGGACATTGTGAGAAATATATAGGAAAAATATTATTGAATTGTGTGTCTAAATTGTTACATTTGAGACCCTATTTATAGACACTACATTAGAATTCTTTTCCAACTAGAAATCCTATTCTAATTCCTATTCCTATTTTAAGTAGGAAATACTTATTTCTATTCTAACACTCCCCCTCAAGCCGTTGCATACAAATCGTATGTACCTAGCTTGTTACAAATGTAATTAATACGAGTACCTATGAGGGACTTGGTGAAGATATTTGCAAGCTGATCATTTGACTTCACGAATTTTGTAATAATATATCCTGAGAGTATCTTTTCTCTGACAAAGTGAGTCCTTTTAATGAAACATCGAATTTGATGTAATATGAAGAGCCGCTTGATTACACATACAAGTTCCATATGATCAATTTTGCGAAAGTTTAGTTCTCTCAGCAACTGTTTGATCCAAACTAGCTCACAAGTTGATGTCGCCGTTGCTCGATATTTTGATTTTGCACTAGATCGAGCAACCACATTCTGTTTCTTACTCTTCCATGACAATTTTCGAATGTCGAACGTCTGTCGGAGGGTGATCCTGCCCAATCAGCGACTGTATATCCAATGATATGCTCATGGCCTTGATCCTCAAAGAGTAGTTCTTTACCGGGAGCTGACTTTATATATCGTAGAATATGAACCACTGCTTCCAAATGACTTTGACAAGGGGAAGTCATAAACTGACTTACAACATTCACAGATAAAGAGATGTCAGGTCTAGTCACTGTGAGATATTTCAACTTTCCAACGGTCGTCTATACCTTTCAGGATGACTAAGTGGCTCCCCTATCTTGCAACCTCAATACATAGAAAATACTTTAATCTGCCAAGGTCTTTAGTCCGGAAGTGCTTAAAGAGATGTTGCTTCAAATCAGTGATACCATCTTGATCATTACCGGTGATAACAATATCATCAACGTAAACAACCAAATATATACGTCGACTTTGTGTAGAATGCCGGTATAACATCGAGTGATCAGCTTCACTACGAGTCATGCCAAACTGCTGAATTACTGTGCTGAACATCCCAATCATGCTCGAGGAGACTGTTTCAGACCATTGAGTGACCTATGCAATCGCCATACAAGGCTATTAGACTCCCCCTTGGTAACAAAACCAGGTGGTTACTCCATATAGACTTCTTCCTCAAGATCACCATGCAGAAAAACATTCTTAATGTCCAACTGATGAAGAGGCCAATGAAAAATGACAGCCATAGATAGAAAAAGGGGGACTGATGCTATTTTATCCACAGGAGCGGAAGTGTCACTATAATCTAGCCCAAATATCTGAGTATACCCTTTGGCAACAAGGCGAGCCTTAAGTCGATCAACCTGACCATCTAGGTCAATTTTGACTGCATAAACCCAACGACAACCAATCATAGATAGGAAGGGATGTCACTTTTATGTAAAGCCGACATCTCATCAACCATAGCCTGTCTCCATCCAGAATGAGAAAGTGCTTCACCTGTAAAATAGAGGACAGAGATGACACAAAGGCATAATGGGGTGATAATAGGCAATGATAACTTAAGAATGTATAATGCGGGTTAGTATTTCGAGTGGATCATATACCTTTTTGAAGTGCAAGTGGTTGGCTAGGAGGAGACAAGTCCTCAGTAGGAGCAGAGTCTGACTCATGACATGAATCATCCGGGACTAGGGCTGGATGCGGACGACGATGATAAGTTAGTAGTGGTGGCACTACAACTGGAGATGTAGAAGTAACCGTAGATTCCTCAAAGGTTGGCACAGGTAAAACCTGTGGTATAGGTAAGACCATAGATACATCAGGATGATCAGAAGATGTATAGTAAGGCTGAGACTCAAAAAATGAAACATCAGCAAACACAAGGTGTCAATGAAGATCATATGAATAACAACGATACCCTTTTTGAACTCTAGAGTAACTAAGAAAGACACATTTGAAGACTCGAGGAGCCAATTTATCTTTCCCTGGGGCTAAATTATGAACAAAACATGTGCTCCCAAAGACACGAAAGGGGATAGGATAAAGATGTGACTGCGGAAACACTATGGAATGTGGAACCTAATTTTGAATAGAAGAAGAGGGCATTCTGTTAATTAAATAACAAGATGAAAGGACGTATTGCTCCAAAAACACAGCGGAACATGGGATTCAATGAGAGTGCGAGCAATCTCTATGAGATGCCTATTCTTTCTCTTTGCGACACCATTTTGTTGAGGAGTGTATGGACAAGATGTTTGGCAATAATTCCTTGTTGAGACATAAATTCCTGAAACTGGGATGATAAGTATTCTAAAGCATTATCACTACAGAAAGTACGAATAGAAACACCAAACTACTTTTGTATTTCAGCAAGGAAACCTTTGAATATTGAAAATAACTCAGAATGATCTTTCATTAAGAAAACCCAAGTGCATCTCGAATAATCATCAATGTAACTAACAAAATAATGAAATCCTAAGGTGGAACTGACTATACTAGGACCCCAAATATCAGAATGAATTAATAAAAAAATAGACTCTGAACGACCCTCAGTACTACGTGAAAATGTAGCATGAGTGTGTTTCCCAAGTTGACCCGACTCACAATTTAATGTGGATAAACTAGACAAAGTAGGCACCATCTTTTGCAGTTTGAATAGACTTGGATGTTCCAAATGTTTGTGAATTAGATCTAGGGAATCTATAACAGAGCATGCTGTTAAGGAATTAGAAGAGGTAAGATAGTAAAGGCCTTATGATTCATGTCTTTTTCTAATCGTTTGTCCCGTACTACGGTCCTGCATGAGAAAATAATCATAAAAAAAGGTTATGCTACAATGTAGGGCTTTCGTCAAAAGACTAGCCGATGCTAGATTAAAAGGGAAACCAGGGACATAAAGAACAAAGTCTAGGGTGACAAACGATACGGGTTTGGCTTTTCCAACCCCTTTTGGTTTTGCTTGATTCCCATTGGCTTAAGTAATAGGTGGGAGAGATTGTGAATAAATAATATCAGAAAAAAGTGATTTAATACCCGAGTTATGATCAGAAGCCCCTGAGTCTATGTTCCATGATCCAAGGTTGCTAGACTGCGACACACAAGTAAACGAATTACTTGCCATAGAAACATCATGCTATGCAATCGAAACTACTTGTGGAAACGTTTGTTTATTTGGAGGAACTCTCTATATTCCTTTAGAACAACATGATCATAATTGGGTGGTGGACCATGTAAAATATAACATATTTCTCGAGTGTGTCCAAGTTTATGACAATGACTTCACTTGGATCGAGGTTTTCCAAAACGTTGTGTATTTGCGCGATTTCAAAGGAGCTCATTATATTTCTTTATAACCATAGGATCATAACTGGGAGAGGGACCATGCAAAATATAACATATGTCACGAGTGTGTCCAGGTTTATGACAATGACTACACTTGGATCAATATTTTTCAAAACGTTCTCTCCCCCATCTATTCTCCATAGACTGGTATTTACGTGGGAAACTGTCGGAAGCTATTGCACTGGTCTGAAAATTTGGAAGCTGTCGAAATCTGCCCACATTGGCATGAAAATTCTAATTTTGCCAGGATATTGCCGTAAATTGCCCTTAAAATCACTGGAACCCTGATTTCGGTGATCGGATCTGGAAAAAACTATATGGGTTTTGATCAGAAACACTAGACGACCCCAACAGAAGAAAAAAAACTCGAAAAAAGTGACCGGAGCAGCACTCACGCGCCGGCGCGTGAACAGATCTCGTCGGAAAATTTCCACCTCCGATTGGCGCGTGGGGGCGCGTGGAGGGGTATTTTTCGGTGGGTCTAGTTGGGGTTTGGTCGCTTGAGCTTCCCGAGCCTCGTGACGGTGTTGTCTGTTGCACAACAACTTCAGAATGAAAGATGATACAAATCAGTCCCATCGTCCTCACCGAAATTTGACACTAGTGACTTGAAGTTCTCACCAATGCTCTGATACCATATAAGAAATATATAGGAAAAAATATTATTGAATTGTTTGTCTAAATTGTGACATTGATACCCTGTTTATAGACACTACATTAGAATTCTTTTCCAATTAGGAATCCTATTCTAATTTCTATTCCTATTCCTATTCCTATTTTAGGTAGTAAATACTTTTTTCTATTCTAACAAACATGATAGATACAGAAGTGGAGGACATCAGAACTTCCAAAATAGGAGACCAAATATCGATCACTGAAGTGGGAGAGTGAGAGATAGAAGAGGCAGAACCACTACAGACTCAACAACAAGAAGTGGTCAGTAATAAAGAAAGAGAGACATCAGTATGGGTACAACAAAACTAAATCAAGTTGGGGAAGATTCTGGGGTCATGAAGAAGAGACTATTACAAGTGGATAGCGCGAGACAAGCAAGGAGAATGGAACCAGAAATAGTGTGCATGAAAACAAGACTTCGAGGCTCCCAAGAATTGAAAAGCCTAGTGAATTTTGATGTTATGTTAAGAAATAGTTAGAATAGGAGTAAGGGGAGAAATATGACTATATGTCATTGATGAAATTCAAGTTAGTTACATGGAATGTAAGGGGACTGAATGACAAGGACTAAAGAAGATTGGTTAAGAGTGTGATGGAGGAGTGAAATTTAGATATCATTTGTCGGCAAGAAACCAAATTAGAGGGGAATATGGAAGAAAAAGTTGGACAAATATGGGGAGGTAGTGGATCAAATATGCAAGTTTGGAGGCTAGTGGAGCTAGAGGGGGAATTTTAATGTTATGGGACAATAGGGCCTGGAAACGCAACATTGTGGAAACTGGAATGTACACTTTGACTTGTAAATTTGAGTCTCAATTGTACAACTACTCTTGCCATATCACAGGGGTGTATGCCCCTAATTGTTATATAGAAAGTAGGTCTGTTTGGGAGGAATTGGGGGCTACAAGGGGTATAATAGAAGGACCTTGGGCTGTATGTGGTGATTTTAATGTAGTAAGGTTTATCTCGGAGAGAAGAAATTGTGAGAGAAGAACCAGAGGCATGAAGGAATTTTCAGATGTTATTGAAGACCTAAATTTGGTAAACCTTCAGCTAGAAGACAATAATTACATGTGGCTCAAAGGGGACAATCTCGAGGCAACCTCTAGAATTGATGGAATTTTGATATCAGAAAAATGGGATGACAACTTCAATAACATAAGGCAAAGTGTTCTACAGAGACTCATATCAGACCATAGTCCTGTAGCATTACAAGGGGGTGTATGGAACAAAAAGAAGAAGCACTTTAAATTTGAAAATTGGTGGCTTGGCATAGATGGCATAGAAGGGTTCACTGATAGAATCAGTAGCTGGTGGCATTCTTTCAACTTCTCCGGGAGACGTGACTTTATTCTTGTTTTAGAACTTAAGGCTCTAAAAACCAAACTTAAGGATTGAGCATTAGTGAACAAGGGAATCTAGGATAAAAAAAGAGAGTTCTTCTCAAAAAACTGAGTCTGATCAGATTATGAAGGGCAGAGGATTAGGATTATCAGAATGGGAGATTTCAAGCAAGAATTTAACTTTACTAGAATATGAGGAGTTACTATAAAAAATTAGGAAATCTCATGGAGGCAAAAATCCAGATCACTATGGCTCAAAGAAGGGGATAACCAAGTTCTTCCACAAAATGGCCAATGCTCACAAAAGATACAATTACATCGATCAACTTGTAATAGAACCCCTTCTCAGGATCCTTCAAGAATAGAAGGGAAAATTGTAAAGTTTTCCAAGAAGTTGTACACTGAAACAAACAGTTGGACCTGCATTCAGCATTCTGGAACAACAATTGCCCCACACTTAATGGTGAGGAAAAAATGCATTTAAGAAGAAATTTTGAGGAAAGTGAAGTTCTAGACTGCTTGAAGATGTGTGCAATTGATAAAGCCCCTGGCCCTGATACTTTCACTATGAGATTCTTCCTTAAATGCAAAGGTGCCAAAGAATTGATGTACTGGACTCAATTTAGGTTCAGATAGCTGGATTTGATGATCTTATTGTAAATATGGCTCAGTACTATGTACAGTACTGGTTGAGTAATATACAAAGTTACCTGTTTAAAATTAAAAATGTAGTTAACATGTTAAATTTAAGAACTCAAACATAAAAGAAATGTAATATTGTACAAATTTCTTGAATTTAATATTGATTTTTTTGTAATTTTAGATTTTTGCCTGTAAGTAAAGTTCTATGTTGTGTTCAATATTATGTTAATGCTATTTAATTTAAGTTCTAATTTAAACTAATAATATGTAATTCAATCAAACTTGAATGTATTAAATTAAACTACTAATACTTATATTTTTCTTAACCAATCAATTTGTTATATATATACTTTAATGGAGTAGCACTACGTAGAACTGAACATCAAAGACACTTTGACAGCTTGGTTGAGATCGACTCAACCCCTAGGCCCACTTAAGAGAGCGTAATTTAGGAACATACCGTGTATATTAACTTTTACAAAAATGATCTTAATTTTTTAAAGTAAGTAGGCTAGAATTGCCATTGTATTCGAAGTGCTATTTGTTAGAGAGTTATGATTTATACATCTTTTAACAGCAGGTCTGCGACCAAATGCTAGATAAATGCTTGGTATGCTTTTCATGGACTTTTTGGCCTTAGAAAGGCCATTACCAGTGAATGGATATGTTGAGTTGAATGTTCTACTTTGAAACAAAGTTGATGATTAGGTAGACATGGACCCAAGTTTGCTTAGCTAACATATACAAGCAATATAAACTCTCTATCTTGATGCTTGGTCAATTTGCATTCCTCTCAATTTGTTGCTTACAGCAGATTGCTCCGGATTACTTTGAGCTCCTAGTACACTTATATGTCTGAAGTATGGTAATCTGCCGCCTTATGGTTTCTGCACTCTGTTTCAGCTCCATCTGCATTTATAGAAACCCTGCGGGAGTTGATATTCAAGCCCTCTTTGTCAGCAATTGTTTCTGAAAATACCAAGTACAGTTCAACTTCCTTCCACCTCTTAAATTTGAGAACGTGTTCAGATTGACTTTTAGTGCCTGATTTTGATCTTGCTATGTGTCATCAGGGTGGCAATAGTATGCCCCTCAGATCCTGTGTATGTTGCTGCTAAGAAGATGCGAGAATTACGGGTTAACTCAGCTTTAATTACTGTTGGAAACAAAATTCAAGGGATATTAACGTATTTACTTTTTCTTAACAAGCTCTAATTCTATGTATATCTACTAATGTTATTATCTTCTCATGCCAACCGCTTGGCAATTACGTAGTGGATAGCTAATAGATGTCTGCTGGTATTGTGATGCAGCTCAAAAGATATTCTTATGCGTGTTGTAGCACAAAATCTATCCCCTGAGCTGACACTGGTGGAAAAGGTTTTGTTTTCTCCTCATCTCTAGCTATCTTAATTCCATTGAGTTCCAAATATTTTCTGTACTCTACTGTTTTTGACAGCAGAAAGTGCAAAAACATACAAAATCTTCATAAGTGAGAAGTGAAGCACACAATTCTTACCGAAAGTTAGATACTACTGACTTTAAATAGATCAAAGGACTTGTAATAATCAAGTGCAATAAAAATTACTTGTCTTATTATCTAGTGTATAATAATGATGATATTATTAGAATAAAGTTTCAAACGGAAACCACTAAACAATAGCTTCAATCACAAAAAATAATTTTTCATTTACAATTAATCAACCCGAAATATAATTAATTTACAATATTAAATTGTAGCTTTGATTACTTTAGTAATTATACTAGGAAAGTAGAAAAGAGAAGTTTATAAAGATTAGACGTGGCTATTTAAGAGGACTTGCATACTAGAAGAAAAGAAAGAATGAGTCATTTCATTGAGACAAGAAAAGGTAAATAAAAAAAAGGTTGAGAAACACTAGTCTCACTGTCACTATTTAAAGTACACCCTAGAGGTGACATGACAAATGAGAACTTGTAAACAAGCCACTTGCCATAAGCATGACACTATGAATATCAAACAAAGAGATTTCAACATAAGGCGAGATGTAAGTCTCAAAACTCTTTCCACTCGTAAAGAAATATCAAAAGAGTACATGACTTAACATAATGCGAAAACCAACTATGTCTGACAAAGCCTTCTACGACAATTGTTGTGGTTAGGAACAAACCCTAAACCTTGTAGAAAGTTTGAAAAATTGATAAGACATTAAAAGCAACAAAATGACGACGACTTGCCCTCGAAGCATGAGCTCTCTACCGGAGGAGCGTAAGATCCTATATTATAAAAAAAATGTAGGCACAATATGCATCAGTACTTGAGATGTACTGAATATGGGGAACATGCATTAACGTCAATGCATTATATATGCTCTCCGGCACAGATATCGAGGCCTGTCAATTTTTAGTTTAAAGTGTGTTACCTTTTGGTTTCAGATGGGTGGATCCGACAAGCTCGCCAGAACAGATCCAATAGGGGAAGATAATATCTTTTACATACAACGCAGGTTTCAAGTCCTACGACATTACAAGATGTAAAGACAATGTTGGGAGTTGGTTTGTATGGGTGGAAAGCAACTAACGTCGGATGAGGAGTGGAAATTAGCATTAAAGTCTTGAAATGGTTGGTTGCAGTATTTATTGAAGCGTCCAAAGTGCAGGGGAGGACAGGTAAGAGGTGGAACATGAAGGACCACTTTGCAGAGTTCGATAGCACTCTCAAATACAGTAGTAGCGGGAGATACATCAGTTTTATAGAATTACAAGGTCAAAAAAAATCTGTCATAATTACTCCAGAATCTACATTCAAAGAAGGTTGGGGAAATATAGCTCACAAGATTGTTGGGTTTATTAATGAACCAAAAGAAACACAGGGGTTAACAGTAAAGGACAACAAACAATTCTACAAGTCCTACAAAGAAGCTCTTTTCCGTGATAGATGGGTGACGGAGGCAACGGAGAAGGCAGATATACAAATCACAACAAACAAAGTAAGGATCACAGGAGGCAAATCGCAATCATAAAAGGACCTCTTGAATAGATGCTTAGTAGGGAAATTCCAATACCAAACAAATGAAAACCCTAACTTGAATGATGTAAGTAGATGTGTCGGTAGCTCTTGGAAGTTGGCGATAGAAGTCGAAGTGTATGTCATGAACGACGACCATTTTATGTTTGAACTAGCGTCAAGACTAGCATCAAAGCATGTCTTAACAGGCCAATGGACCTAGAAGAAGATGAAGTTGGAACTTGAGTGGTGGAAACCAACAACTGGGTGTTGGCTGGAAGAGGTAACGAGAGATTGGGTATGGATCAGACTGCTAGATTTACCTATGAATCTATGGTTGAAGAAGGTTTTCAAAGAGATTGGTAACCTATGTTGAGGCTATATCGAGACGGAGGAGGAGAGCTCTCTCAAAAATCATCTTCATTGAGCTAGAATAAAAGTACAAGGTGATGTCGAATGGATTCCTAGAGAAGTAGAAATAATCTGCGATGATTTCACTTACACCATCCTGGTGTGGTGTGAAGCTCCAGTCACAATGAAATTCTCAGAGAAGAGGAGAGAGGAGAAGGAAAAATACTCAGTAGTCAATAACCAAGATCAACTTTTGCATATAACAAAATAGATAATAGCAGCTAAAAAGTGGATGGGCATGTGGGGTCTTCCAGTGAGGGGTCTCTCATGGAAGTAGGTAGATTTAAAAGGGGAGAAAATAATGTTTATAGCTGACAAAAACTAGGTCAAAGGAAATTGGGCCCAAATTTGGGCCCAATTCTTTTGGACCCAATTGCTGGAGAAAAGGCTAGAGCCAAAGCTTTACAAATCTATTCAGAAGGCATTTTTAACATTGAGATAGCAGCGAATCAAAGGAAGGAAAATAAAGCTCAAAATAAGATAACACCATGGAATAGGGACGAAGGGGAATTGGAAGTTGCGAGACATGGTGGATATGATTGGAAAAAATAAGGAAGAATTGGGAGAGAAAAGTACAGGGATAATGGTACAAGCATTGGCAGAGGAGAATACAAATGGAGGACCAGAGGATGTTATCCTACTGGGCATCGAATTCCCAGAGGAAGACTACAACACACTGAGCACCTTAGTGGGTACAACAAAATGTAATCAAATTGAGCTCAGAATTTGAATTAATTTCGAAGGAGTGAGGAGAGGGGGAAGGAATTATTGATGAAAATTGACAGTAATAAGTGAGAAAGTAAGGGGAAACATAGTGAACAGCCAACATGCAAGAAGAAAGGGCAATTGGAACTAAAGAACCTGCAACTAGATTCTAAGTTTCACAGCAATGGCCCTAAAAGTAATGGGGGGTATTTGTCCATCATGAATCAATGAATTTAAACATTGTTTCCTGGAACGTGAGGGGACTGCATTGTGGGAAGAAAAGGTGTATGATCAGGAATATGTTAAGAATCTGGAAAGCAGATGTGTGTTTTCAAGAGAAAACTGGGGGTGGGGTGGGGTGGGTTGGGGCTGCAAACATAGTTAAAGAAATTTGGGGTAGTAGATGGGTAGATTATGTGTAACTATAAGTTAGTGGGACTAGGGGAGGCATACTAATTATGTGGGATAAAGAATATGGAAAGGGGAAGTAAGTAGTGTGGGAGCATACTCACTTTCATGCTGTTTCTCTGGCAAAAACCAGGGTTTTAAATGGCACCTAACAGGAGTTTATGCCTCAAATGACAAAGTTGAAAGGGAAGAAACTTTGTGGGAAGTGGGGGCAGCTAGAGGTCTATTTATAGGTCCTTGGGTCTTATGCGGAGATTTCAATACAGTGAGAATATCCCTTTGAGAAGTTCAACGACAGTAGAATCAGCTGGTCAATGACAGATCTTTCAGAGTTCATTGAAGACATGGAATTAATGGACTTGTACTTAGCAGGGGGAGAGTTCACATGGAAAAAAGGTGAAAGACATTCCTCAGTAGCAAAGACTAGACAGGTTCATGATCTCTGAAGATTGGGATACAAAATTGGTAGCAAATTCACACAGAATAGTCAATACTATTGATAAAATCAAAGTCGGGGAAAAGTTACTGAACCTGCTGAAATTCAAAGAGAGATCACTGAGTACTATGAGAATCTATACTCTGAAACTGAGGATTGAAGACCAAAATTGGAAATGAGGCACTGTCCTATGATTGCTGAAAATGACAACAACCAACTGATGGCCCCTTTTGAAGCTCAGGAAATTTTAGAATGCATCAAAGCATGTGCGGGGGATAAAGCCTCTGGACTGGATGTCTGTTCAATGGCTTTTTTTAGAATGTGTTGGGATATCATCAAAATAGAATTGGTTGTAGCAGTACAAAACTTCTTCTATGTGGAAGGAGTATTTGAGAAGAGTATAAATGTTACTTTTGTGACTTTGATACCTAAGAAGATAGGGGCAGAAGAACTTAATGACTTTAGACTAATAAGTTTATGGGGGAGTTCACAAGATAATTGCAAAAACTTTTGGCTGAAAGACTAAAGAAGGTGATGCATAAGCTTTGTGAACAAGCAACAAATGGCCTTTTATCAAGCAGGCAGATCATTGATTCTGTTGTGATGCCAATTAAGTGTTTTTTGAAAGTCCGGCAAAGGACAAAACACTCGGCCATCCTTACAATCTTGATATCTAGACGGCATATATGAAATCACATGAATTGGAACTTTTTGATGAAGATGATGTAGAGGATGGGTTTTGGTCAAAGATGGTTAAAGTGGATCAGACATTGCATAAGCTCAGTGAAATTCTCTATTCTGATCAATAGAGACCCATGTGGGTTTTTCCCATCAACCAGGGTTTTGAGACAAGGGGACCCCCTATTTCCTTTTCTTTTTATATTGGCTATGGAAGGGTTGAGCAACCCATTCCAGACTGCAAGAGTAAATAGTTGGATTAGACGTTTCAAAGTAGGGGAGAAATCTAGAAACAATCTAGAGATCACTCACCTACAATATGCAGATGACACTTTAGTATTCTGTGGAGCTATAAGGAAGCACATGCTTATTTTGAGAGTCATTTGAAATATTTTTGAGGTTGTGTCAGGTTTGCACATGATTTGGAACAAGAGTTTCATTTATCATGTAAACACAGTACCAAATACTGAGGACTTAGATTACAAGCTTGGAGGAAAAGTAGGTGAACTACCAATAACCTACTTGGGAATGCCTTTGGGGGCTAAGAGCAAATGAAGTGGAATATGGAGTGGTGTAATCGAAAAGTGTGAAATGAAGCTCGTGAATTGGAAGTGTCAATATCTATCCTCTGGTGGTAGACTAATTCTAGTCAACAGAGATACTTTGCCATCATACATGATGTCTATATTCCCTATACCAGCCAAAGTAACCAAGAGGTTAGATGCAATTAGGAGGAACTTTCTATGGAAAGACGGTGAAGATAAGAAATATTATTTGGTCAAATGGGAGGAGTTGCTAGTTAGCAAGAGAGTGGGTGGACTCAACATCAGAGATCTAAGTACGCAGAATAAGAGCTTGATAATGAAATGGTTGTGGAAATTTGCATCACCAAAAGCATCTCTATAGAAGGAAGTAATAACAGCAAAATATGGCATGGAGGACAAGTGGATGACAGAAGGGGTGACCAGCCCTTATGATTGTAGCGTGTGGAGATCAATCAGGACTTTATGGCTACTGGTCAAAGATTGAACAAATGTAGTTTGGTAATGGAAAAAGTGGCTTCCTAAGAGATGACATTTGGTGCGACAGGAGAATACTCTACAAGCATTCCTGAGCAATAGTCTAAGTCGATGCACGAGCATCAGTGGCAGACTTATGGACAGGACAAGGGTGGAATTTACATCTGAGAAGAAACTTAAATGACTGGGAAATAACATCCATAGCAAGATTTCATGACAATGGTTAGGGCGACTAATCTAACAGAAGATCAAGATAGATAGATATGGGAAGGGGAGAGTTCACTGTAAAATCTGCATATCGAGAATTGAGACCCATTGAAGAGCAATGAGTAGGATGGCCTTGGAGGATGATCTGGAGAACAAAAATCCCATATAAGGTGTATTATTTCACATGGCTTTTGGCCGAGGAGGAAGTCTTGACACATGAAAACTTGAATAAGAGGAAACACAACCTTTGCTCTAGATGTTATTTATGCGAAGAACAGGTGTAGAGAGTCAACCATTTCTTTTTACACTGCAAATGGACAAATCAATTATGGCAGACGTTCATTCACGAAAGGAAGATCAAGTGGACAAAACCAGGGAGAATCACAGAAGTTCTAAAATGCTGGAACATTGATGGAAATGCAGGAAAAGAGGAGGAGAGATGTAGGATTGTCCCAGCATTAAGGTTGGGCAATGGAATGGGATGTACCGGTACCTTCCGATTCGTTCCGGTTCATCCCAATTTGGTTGCCTACGGGACGGAATGGGACATCCTGAATCGGGACACAGAACGGAACGAAACTGAGGTTTGGTACCGGTGTACTGGTATCGATTTATTTTGGTTCTGGTTCGATTCCGATTAAATAATATTTATTAATTAATTAATTTATATTATATATTTATTAATTAATTTATATTATATATGATATATTTATAAATTATAATTTATATTTTATATTAAATAAGTACCACCCAAGTAACCCAACTCCCCCTATTAGTATTACATTCGAGACTTAGTTTGAAACGAATCCTTCCTAGAAGGTGGTTGTGTAAATTTACACTCTACTAGTATTGTAAATTGAAATTGTAATTTATACTACAAATTAAATCATTAAATTTGATAGTTTAATTTGTTGTACATTGTTTTATAATCCTTATTTTTTTTTAGATTACAAGTTTTAATTTATTTTAAACACAAGGGTAGAAATATTACTTTAAATTATACATATTACTAAAATTTTAAACTTATAAACTTCAAAAGATTTAAAAATCGTGAAACTTAATTAGACTTAACTTGCCAATTTACTAAGTACAATTTTTTTATAAAAAATATCTATAAAATAACTTGACTAAAAATTATATTATAAATTTAAAAAATATTAATTTAAACTTAGAAAAATAATAAATATTTATATTTTTGTAATTCAAAAAATTAGTTTTTGAAATAACTAGATGTGTCATCCCGTTTATCTCATCCTATTCCATTCCAGTCCGTTCCGATTCGATCCTGGTATATAGTGCGACGGGATGGAACCGAGTATCCGTCTCCGTAATTTCGGTCCGATTCATCCCAGTACTGGTCAACGAACCGGTCAACTCGTTTTCGTTGCCATCCTGTATCGGTTTGTTCCGGTCCTGTGGTGCTGGTCTGGTCAAAAGTTTTTATTAGAAGAACAATTGTGATATTCCTTTTGTCCCACTTCACACTTGGAACACACTTTTCTTATAGAGAATGCATGCCATCATATCTTCTTAACTTGAATAGCTTGGGAGAGGAAAGGATTCTTTTAGTCTACAGCTTGGAACTGATAGGACTCAAGAATATGTAGGATTGTACACAAAAATTCTGTTTTGGTTTTCCTTAGTCGTATCTCTCTTATCCAAGGAAGAACAGTTCTACTGAGACTCTGTCATGTTTTCAGGTAATGACCTCAAACCCTGAATGCGCAACACTAGAGACAACGATACTTGAAGCTCTGCATATAATGCATGATGGGAAGTTTCTACACCTTCCTATTATAGATAGAGGTGAGTATTTGCTTCTTGACATTTTGTTTATTTTTGTAGCTCTGATATTAATTGTGAAAAGTGATTTTTGCTGTTAAGTTTAACCTATATTTTTGCAGATGGATGTGTTGCCGCCTGCATAGATGTATTGCAGATAACTCATGCAGCTATATCTATGGTAAACTTCTAATCATTTCTTATGTGTGATCACAGATGAATTCTTAGTTTGTAATTTTGGCTTATATGAAGTGAATTTGATCATCGTAATGACCTCTTTCTCATGTATGGTTTGGCACACTGTTGCTCTGATACGCGTGTGGGCACCTGACACGGGTGAGATTCATCATCACCTAAATTTTTATTTTTTTAAAAAGAAATTCGGGAATATAGGTTTACGGGTACGAGTGTTGAGATATAGAGAATAAATGTACATTATGGCATATATAAGTAAATATTTTGATGATTAATTAACGTTTTACTTAAGTTAACTAATAGCATGTTTGGACTTTGGCCAAATTTTTCAGAGGCCAAAAGTACATTGTTTCCAAATAGTGCTTATTTAAAAAAAGAGAGGTGTTTGTCCAAGCTTTTAAGAGAAAAAAGAGAGGTTTTGTCCAAGCTTTTAAGAGAAAACAAGTGCTTATAGGAAGTGGCAGAAGTTGTTTTTCAGAATCTAAAAAAAGTAGCTTTTTCCCGAAAGTATTTTCTTTAAAACACGGTTGACAAAAATTATACTTAGAAGCCCTTCTAAAAAGATTGATCAAACAATAATTGTTGCTCAAAAGTGTTTTCTTGAATTTATGGTATATGCAAACTTCTTCTCACCAAAAGTATTTTTTTGAAAAACACTTTTGGAAAGAGTAATTCTCAAAATAAGATGATTTTACAAGTTCGGCCAAACAGGTTATAAAGCTAGTACAATTAAATTCTTTGTAGACACTTATATCACATAAACTGAAATCAGACCAAATACCTTGTCAACCTATACTTCTTTAGCCAAAGTGTATTCAAAGAGAACAAATTAGGTTGACTGACTAAATCTAGTGTGAATCCCACACCCACATACACACAGTGTTTTGGGAAGCGAGAGCAGAAAAAAGCGACGAGGGCTCGCTTTACAGAAGCGAGAAGCGTGAAGTGAAGCGCACACTTATTTTTTAAAAAGCGACATTTAGTATAAAAATAAAAATATATTGAATAACTGAATAAAGGTAATATACTCTCAGATTAAATAACAATAGATAGTCAATAATAACTCATAAGTCTAACATTAAGCCAAAAATCAAAAACATAATTAAAATCACAAAGACTCACTCCTATTCTTCAACAAGATCCCCCTCAACTCTCACTCTACAATAGCAAAAAAGAAGTGTCAAAAAATAAAAAACAAGATCACAAAGCTACACAACTGATCACAAGTCATTTTTTTTTTGTGTACATAAATAAAAACGAAAAAAACAACAAAGATTGAAAAACAGAGCAGGCATAATATTAACAAAAAAAAAACAGGTCATTAATTGTGCAAAGACACATAGCCATCGCGAAGAGAAGAAGAGAGAAAGAAAAAAACTACATCAGAGAAATAAAGTCCTGTTTGCATTATCAAAGACAAAGGAAAATAAAGAGAGCAGCAAGAGGAAAAGCATGCCAGTGTTGTGGACGGCGAGAGGCGACAAAAGGGCGACAAGGGCCTGCCTTGCCACGCTGCGAGGCGAGCGACGAGGCCGCTTGCCTTTTTGATAAAGGTGCCAATTAAAGACCACAAATTAAAAATATTTAATTGCATATTTTTCCAAGTCTTAATAGCATAACACATATTAGCAATATCAACAAATTCTTCTGGTTGCCTCATTTAAATTGGGAATTATTAGCTATTTTGTTTTGCATATAACCCTTATTTCTTCTCTAAATTCCGACGGACAATCGACACATTGTGTTTTACATTTTTTGAAACCCCCCACTAACATGTTGTTTTGTGTCGAGTTATTCCACCATTGAAAGTACCCCCCAAAGTAACATCTTTCTGTCCGCTCCTTGAGTGCCATAATTCCATCCAATGTCCCTCTTTTTGCCTAGCATCCATCATCCGCCATTGATTATTAAATTCATTAATTCGCTGTTTAGAAATATTGGAATAAATAATTAGGAAAAGAAATTTTTTGAAAAAAATTAACACTTGTTACACTGACACAAAGCAGTAAAAGCACTGCCTGACTGCTAGCACTTACCAAAATTTAAGAAAAAAATTAAGAAGAAGACAGCAAAAATAAGACAGAAGAAAGAAAAGAACAGAAAAAATAAGAAACACGAAGAAGACGAGATCAATCAGAAATGAGAAAAACATTACCTGAAAACAGAGAAGTGAGAGTCGCGAGGGTCGTCGGCGAGGGAGCAGAACCCAGCAGCGAGGGATAGCGAGGGGAAGCAGCGACGCGATGGAGGAGAGATAAGAGTGAATCTTCGTTCGAATCGCTCGAGAGAGTCGCGATGTGGGAGGGATTTCAGAAATTTTTCAAAAGTAAAACAAAACCCTAATTTTGGACTAATTTATTAGTCAAATTTTTAATGCAAAAGGCGGCGCCTTTTCGCCGCCATTTCAGCGCCTCGATCGCCGGCCTCGCCTTTTTCTCCTCGCCTCCCTCGCAGAGAATGGCGAGCCCCCTCGCCTCCGCCTCGCCTCTCGCCTTTGGCGACGAGGCCGAGCGCCTTTCATAACACTGAGCATTGTCTAATAGAAAGAACTCACCGATCAGATGAAGCTGGTTATAGAGACGCACTCCGCGGTCGTGGAAGAAAGCAGCAACGAAAGAAGAGCAAAGTCGTAAAGTCGTGAACGCCAATTAAGTTGTATCTATTTCAGATTTTTTTTATAAACAAACCTATTTTTTTTTAAAAAAAACCCTAATTGTCGTTCTTTTTATAAAAAGCGCGCTTTATTGCTTTTTCTATAATGTCGCTTCTCGCTTCTTTATCTGAAGCGACACCTTTTTCAGATCGCATCGCCTTAGGAGAAAGAAGCGCATCACTAGCGTTTCGCCTTAAAGTGCGCTTTTCTGTGCTTTTCACAACACTGCATACATACAAAAAGCATGTCAGGTCGACAGAGTACGGCTAGGATTTTGAAGGATACGAGCTACATAGATTCCTATGACATGCAGACCATATTCAATAGTATTAAGCATTTAGATGTTCTATATTATATCGTTTCATTAGTTGGTGATCCTTAAAGTTTTATATTTTTTTAAACCTGTCGTGGTTATATTTTCTGCATTAGGCTTGTACTAGAATGTATTAACTCAATGGAGGGATCAATTTTGAAATGGGTAGAAGAGACATGTTGTATTCTTGAAGAAGGCAACACTTGTTGTATTCCTTCCAATGTTTCTAAGCTAGCATTTGATTATAAATATATGACCAAAGAAATTAATTGTTTCTTGCGATGAAGTGAAATATCAATTATTTAGTGTCGCTTCTTCATAAGAGGCTCATTGGCAAGGAAGAGTTTGTCTTAGAACCTTGATGAAGGCACTGAAGCGCACAAAGTGAGACGAAACACTCAACACGTTTTGAGCCTCGCTCAAAGCTTAAGCGCGCCTTTGATACGAAGATTCATCAGTGAAAAATAAATAATGAAGACGGTACTAACTAGTTATTCTTTAATATAATCTTTCCATATTCTATGAACAATCTCTTCTGGCGAGCTTGCATGTCCAGATCTAAGGACCAAAAAGGGTAGATAGAATTTGCTGGAGTCATATATAGATAGTTCTTTTAATAAAATAATAAAAGTGTGGGGTAAGTTTTAAAATTTAAAAAGATTTTGCCCAAAAAAAGACGATTAATTCAACGTCCAGATTGACAAAGGACTTCAATCTAAAGGAGCGTATCATAGTTTTTTGAGGAAGGAGTGCAATCCCGAGAAGCTTGTCTAACATTTGCTGTTTTTCTAAAGGTGGAGAACAGCTCAGGTGCTGTCAATGAAATGGCCGATACTATGATGCAGAAGTTTTGGGATTCGGCACTTAACCTGGAGCCACCTGACGATTATGATTCTCTCAGGTAATTATGCTTCCTAGATGTTGCTTTCATGACCTGGGCATATAAAAGCTAACCGTGCTTTGTTCATTCCTTAAAATACAGTGAGATGTCTATGTCTCAATTGATGATGTCAGAAGGGGCAGAAGCAGGAAAATCTGGATATCCATCATTGGGTCTTGGAAATACATTTGCTTTCAAATTTGTTGACCTTAAAGGTCGTGTCAACAGATTTAATTTTGGTGAGTGCTGCAGACTTTATTGCAATGTGCACTAGGAACATTATTCAACCTTCTGTATCATTGAATTTACTTGATTTTCCTTCACAAGAAGATATACTCCCTCCATTTAAATTTGCACCAGAACTTACCTTTTGTCCAATAATATATGCCACTTTTCTATATAGAGTAGGTCTTAAATACCAACATTGCCATTTGACAAATAAACGCTTTCGACAGGGATGATATGACATGTTAAGTTCACAAGATTCAAAGAGTATTCTTTGGCATGTTATAACACTTTTTAGCTTATAAAACCATTGAATTCAAAAGTCTTCTACATTCTTTCGGAGGGGAGTTTGTTCTCGTATATCGGATGGTAATTTTGTTGTAGTCCCACCTACGATGCATACAATGAAGACAAGGGAATAGTTTGTTTGTTTCTACTTGTGATCGTTTCATTATTAGAAATACTTTGCTGAATGTATGTTTTTGTTGTTCAACTGTGTTTTGCGATAAATAATGATCACTTTTAGCATCTGAGGTGCTATGAAGCTCATTTAGATATCTTCCAGCAACTGTATTTGATAATATTTTTTCATTTTATCATGAGAATGTCCTCCCTAGCCGTTGGAGAATGTAGTTTGTGGTTCATTGCAAGAGTCCAAAAGTGGAGAATTTCTGAGGTTTTTGTTTTGCTGAAGTTTTGTACTAAAAGACTAGAGTCTGACTAAGCCTTGAAGTGTGCGAGCTGAAGAGAGTGGAACATCAATTATTAAAGCGCTGTAAATTTTGGCTGAACAGGACAGATTTCCTTGAATAAGGTTAAAATGTCTGATTGAAGCACATGTCTTATGCTGGTTTTGGTGCATATTGTACAAGCTTTTACACCAAAGATTTAAGTCTTTTACTGCATAGGAATTCCCTCTAAAAATCTTTAACAGGTTCTATTCATTGAGCTCGCGCTCGTTTTTCACTTTAATCTTAGAGCTTATTTGCAGCTGCACGCTATTCCGCTTCTTCTTTCTCAGGCTCAGAGAGCTTACTGGAGCTTGTCACTGCGGTTATGCAAAGATTAGGTGCAGTAGATGAACAAAATCGTCCTCAACTTTTGGTAGGTGTTGAGAGGAATCTTGTGCCACCTTGATGAATTATGTTCTGTTTTTCATGTAGTATATGGAGATGAAGGTGGTATGGAACTTTTTATGTTCTTATTGTAGTATGAAGATGATGAAGGCGATAAAGTTCTGCTGACAACTGATAGTGATCTTGTAGGTGCAATTAGCCACGCCAGATCACTAGGACTAAAGGTATGCTGATGCCTCCTTGTTTATGCTTTTCCTCTTGTGTTGACTTCAATACATTTTAAGTTAGGGTTGTCAATTTTTAGGATGATCTTGTGGCACAAGCAATTACATCACCTTGTTGAAGAATGAATTTGTGATCATAATGCAGGAGGGAGTTTGATAATTAGCTGTACAAGGCACAGAAATGAAACCAATAATTTAACAATCTGTATGTGTTAATTCGTCCGGAAAAAAAGCATCAAAAGTCGGGGATCATGACAAATTTCCAACTCTATCTATTTTGGTCCGTGGATTTGTCAACTTTCATGACTGCTACATTTATTTTGTAGGTCTTAAGATTGCATCTAGATTACTCTGATGTAAAAGCAGTGCAAGGATTGAGTAGTCCCTCTGTAGAGAATGATGGATGGGGTTCAGTGCGCATGGGGATTTTTGCAGGTGCTGTTGTGCTAACTAGTGTTGGTGTATTGGCCTATTTGAAGCGCACCAATACATGGTAAGCCAAATTTTAAGGATTCTATTATGCTAAAAAGGCGATAAAGATCCCGTTGATTGGTGTGATATTTTGGTGGCCTGGCTTTTATTATTGGTCGAGGAGGGCAGCTGATACATAACAGTAGCTATAAAGGATGAATTTTCTCCCTCTCTCTCTAATGCCAACTGGTTGAGAAGAGGGGTAAAATAAAAAAGAAAAGCAGAATTTATCAGTCTTAACTTACAGCAGTAATCTGACAATACGATGCCTGTTGTAAGATCAATCAATTTTGGTCGAATGTTTAACCATTTCATCTGACTTTTGCTGGAGCTTCTGAATTCTTCCAAGTTCCAGGGGGTGTAAATAACAGCATATGCGTATCATGCTGCTCATCATATATTTGAACCCTTTTAAAATTCAAAGGGAAAATACATAAAAAAGAACCCCTAAACATGGCAGTAAAACTCATTTTAGTACTTAAACTACACGGGCATTTAAATATTCCCTTATCATCTTTGAAGTGATTTTTTTTTCATCCTGAGACTTGAGACTGTAACACCACTCTCACCCGCCACATCATATCCACGTAAGCGACACATCATAACCATCATTGATTTTTAGTTCTTTCTTACTTATTCACTATTTTCTATTAATCACTTTTAATATTAATTATATCAATTAATTAACTTATAAATGCACGCCCCCAGCCCCTCTCTTTCATCTTCCTTATTATTCATCATTTCAACCTTCAATATTTACTTTTTTTCTACACTATTCAACAATTTTTTAAAATAACGAGAATGAAATTATTCACTATAATATTCACATTATCTTCTTCGAATCCACCCCACACATTTACCCTATAATATTCACATTATCTTCTTCGAATCCACTCCATGCGTTTACCCTTTTGGATGAAGAATTTTTTTTGAAAGTCAAGGCCTTATTGTCAACTCAAATAAGAATGAAGATTACATGAAAAAGTTGATAAAAAATATATATTCTATGAGAAATATTTGAATAGATCTAGAAATAAAAATGGGTCACTCAAAATTAAGAAAGTTCACATTCATAAAATTGACACCAATAATATAGAGCGAAATCAATGTCAATAAAATGACTGATATTGAATTTTATGGATTAGTAAAGTGAATAGTTTTTTTTTTTTGAAGTGGGAGGAAGATGGAGGAGGTGTTTCAATGGAGAAAAAAAGTGTATTGTTAAAGACAACAAGATGAAAAGAAAAAAAATAGAGAAATTAAAAGGGGATCCAATAATTCTATATACCTTTAAGTAATTTTTTTTTACATATTTTTAGATAGTTAATGTATCAATAAAAAGTATATAAAATATTAATTATATATTGACCAATAAAAAAATGTCATGTGTAAGACTTCAAAAGATTCCACTTTTTTTTCTTTTTTCACGCTTTAAGGAGAGTACACTCACTCTCCCTGCCACATCATTCCTAAGGGGGTGTTTAGATCACTTCAAAAATGTTAAGGAGTTTCTTCAACGTCCTTTTTTCCCGTCGTATTTTAAAGGTTAAAAAAAGTTCTGCTGCAAGTTTAGGTTTTTTTTTTTTTTTTTTTTTTTTTTTTTTTTTTTTTTTTTTATGTATTTTGCCAAATACAAATGAACATAAAGATGTCCACCGTTAATAGTTTAATTTTAAGATTTTCCTATTGTTATTTAATGAATTTTTAAAAAATTAATGTTTTGCACGTTTATCCCTTAATTGACATTAGAAAAGTTAATTATATAATAATAGTGGTGCCTACATAAATTTTTCTTTAAGTTCTTATGTATGTATGTTTGCCATAAGAGAATACAAATCTTAACAAACTATTGCAAGAAAATATCGTGTTATAGAAGATTTATATTTTCAATGCTTCATAAAAAAATCTTTTATTATATCAGAAGAAACTATATTTTAATTACTAAATGTATGTTTTAATAATAAAAGGAATCGACTATAAAAAAGATATGTATACAGGCAAATATTGGAAAATGTTTAGGTGGTGTAACATTAGATTTATTGAAAAAATTAGTTTAAATGGAAAAGAAAGAAAAGTAAATAAAGACATGAGATATGAAAAATAAAAATTCACTTCAACTTCATATTGAAGAATATCCGTTGTTTCCTTTTGTGACGACCTGTTTAGTCGTTTTGAGCAACAGATTTTATTCTGGAAAAACTGGCAGAGGTGACGGAGGCCACGATGGACCTCACGGTCACGACGGACCCTCGTTGAGGTGTCGTTTCAAGAACCTTAGAAAATCCTGAAATGGAACTGAAAATCGACTCTCTGAACCGTCGTGACGGAGTGGCAGGACGGACCGTCCGCAGGCTCGACGGCGACCGCCCGTCACAATGCATCCACTTAAAACGAGTCTCTGTAGCAAATGCGACGGACAAGCAGGACGGACCGTCGCAGGCGCGACGGCCCGTTAACGGGCTAACGTCAATCCCAGTTCGGGTCGGGAGTTCTTTATACGTTTTAAGGGACGTTTTGACTATTCCTCTTGAATTATAAGTTATAGGGTTAATGTAATAAGTCTAATTACGTGGGGGTTAAAAGAGGTCACCTTAAGTTATTATGGATTATAGTGGCATCTTTTAAAACTTAATTATATAATAATTAGGGTAACAGGAAATAGGTTTGAATAAAGAAAATAGAAAGAAACAAGAGAAGGAGAGAGAAAAAGTCGAACAAGAAAGAGGAGAAACGACAGAGAAACAAAGCTGGGGAAATTGGCTTCTTGATCACTATCTTCGGTGGAGGTAGGTTTATGGTTTTTTACACTATTCGTAGTAAACTCTTAATAGCGAATGATATGTTTTGAGTAAGTATTATTATAAAGTCTTCCATATGCTTAATTCGTGTATGCATGATGTGATCTTATTAATATATGTTTGTGATAAAAATTAAGCATGATGACGCGATTGAATCTTGGATCTTGAAGAAACCCTAAGCTACTTTGTTTAATGACCGATGGCTTGGTATAAAAGAAAGCTTAATGAACGAAATAGGTAGTGAATTATGGTATCGGTGCACGTTCCGGTACCAGGATAGAAATATGAGGATCGGAGTGTCCACGTTCCGACCCCAGGAGATAATATTAGGGCGGAGTGGTCACGTTCCGACACCATGATAGTATATGGATCGGGTGCCACGTTCCGTACCAGGATAGAATCATGGGATCGGAGTGTCCCACGTTCGACCCAGGATAGTATAATGGATCGGGTCCACGTTCCGGTACCAGGAATAGAATATTAGGATCAGTGTCAAGTTCCGACACCAGATTAGAATATGAGGATCGGAGTGTCCGTTTCCGACATCCCAGGATAGAATGAGGAGCGGAGTGTCACGTTCCACCGACACGAGAGTAATAATATAATGAATCTTGAAAGATACTATATAACTATACTCAATCTAAAGAACATTTTTCCCCAACGAGTATGATGAGGGGCGTAACCGAGTCCTCATTGATGTGCTTTGGTTGTTGTAAACCAAGGATTAGGTAATTTAACTGCTGCATGCTAAGGATATGGATTTGATTATGATGTTACTGTGATATATACTGTTTCTATTTTGAGTTGGCCGATGAATACCTAAGCTCAGTACTTGTGGTTGTACTACCCCCACTACTTTTATTTTTTCCGTTGTTTTTATTTGGTGGATTGCAGCAAACGTGCCGTCATCTTCGACTCACTAGTAGTTCAAGCCAGTCTCGTCACAAGCAACATCCGGAATCTCAGGTGAGCTAATTCTCTACTTGGCTGGATCTCCTTCCTCATGCTTGATGCCTTGAATTTCGGCATAGCTAGCTTTTAATTTTTGTTGTAGCTTCTTAGAATACTCTTAGTTTAAGTAATTTGATCATAGATGTTCTTGTGGGTATGACTTCCCAGATTTTGGGGATTAATAGATGTTGAATTTTTTAGAAGTTATTTATTGTCTTTTATTTATGGATTTAAGTTCTTTCCGCATTGGATTTATGTTGATCTTAAGTTGAAATGATAAGGTTTAGATTGCTTGGTTTTAGATCAAAATAGGAGGGTAATGTGGTGAAAGTCCGCCTGATAAGTTTTTGGGGTCCGTGACACCTTTTCCTTCCGCACCTTTACCTCGAAATAAGAAAGAAGATGATACACTTGAATTATATTATTTAGAGCTTATTGTTTGCCTTTGTAACTATGATAATTTATATATTTCTCAACAAAAAGAAGAGAATATAAATAATGTTATGTGAGTGTCTTTGATAGACTCTTCATTACCCTCACTTATTTTACATATGAAGATTGAAGGTTATTACTCTTCATTACCCATATTTAATTAGTACATGAATATATGATTGCATTAAGATTTTGTTTGATGCACGAATTTAAATATACTATTATTTAATATTTACTTAATTAAATAGATATTAATATTTAATTTATTTTACGAATAAAATAAGAACAACATGGTAATCCAACTTTGAAGTTAGGAGCTTCAAACTTATAATAAAATAATATAATATATGATATATGATGATATGGTATGGTGATAAATATTATTTTAAAAATACAATTCTTTTTGTGATGATAAATTTGTTTACTAATAAATATTTATCCTATTCAAATAATATATAAGAAATATATTTTACTATATATTTTATGTTATTAAAATGAAAACAATAATTGATTCATATATACAGATATGCTTTGCACGTGTATTTCTCGTTAAACTATTTAGATGTCATATGAACATGTAAAGAGAACAATTACATACTATTTTTTAAAACTAATCTTTGTATAATAATTTTTATTTTATATATTATACCATAATCGATGTCATTCTTAAGTTGTTGGCTCTCATATTTTACTTTTCCATTGATTATATACATAAATCAAATATGGTTTTTTGACTGTCCATATTTAACTGAGCAAGGTTTTCTTTTTTGCAATAAATTTTTAAATAATTAGATTAACAGTGTATACAAACTAAATCTTTTACAAATTAAAATAAACAATCAAGACATAGATATCAATGTTTTCTCCATAATTTAATGAAATGTCGGTGTTAACATCAGTAAAAGACTTTCGAGAATGCTTAGAGAGAAAATTTGTCTTCTTTATTGTTCAACTAAAGATATTTGTTGAGAGAGGAAGAAAGTTTTGTGAATTGTAGGATCTTATCGTTTGAGTTTAGTGTTTAAGTTATAGTTTGACCAACTTTCTTATTTAGATTTTCTAAATGTGAATCTTTTAAAGTTTTCACAAATAGTCTTCTATATTATTGATATTTAATTTTTTCCCCTACGGTTTGTTATTAAAAAATATAGTCATACTGAAAATAAATGTAATAGAATATTGATATGTTTAGGTTATTGCATGAGATTGTTATCAATGAGTTTATAATCACCTTTTTATCTTACACCTAACAAAGATGTAGTTCATATACTTGTGAACGATTTTCAATTTATTCAATCAAGCATGATTCATCTAAGGAAGAACAACAATATTGTGTTATCACATATATAGGGGCGATGTAAGAATATAAAAAAATATTGGTTAAAAGTTTAAACAAGAAAAGACGAAAGATAGAAATAATTAATGTAATAACTAAGAGAATTTTGTAATACTATAACTAAAGAATGTTAAAGAGTGAATAACGTTTGCAATAATTAGTAATAACTAATAGAATTTATAAATGTTATAACTAAAGGATTAATGTGCAATACCTGTATTTCTAATAAATGTTATACTTACATAAACAAATATAACTTTTAATTAATGTTACTATTTTTTTCTTATAGTTATTAGATTTTAATTTAGTGTAGGGACAAAATGAAAATGTTTATTCCATATTACAAAATATAACATTTATTCAATAATCAATAAATTTTTAAATGATTCATATATATTCGCATATTTTTACTCTTGTGAAGTTTAATAATTTTAGAAAAAGATGTTCAGAAACATATATTTACATCACAAGAAAAATTATTAACAAAAATAAATGAATTTAGACTATATCTTGTTAACTTCATATATTGGAACGTTCCATACTAAAGTATATATTTAGCAAAAAAATAATAATTTATATATCATCAAAATTGGTTTCCTCAAGTAGTCGAGCTTATGAAATGTAACATCTTAGGATAGAAGATTTTACTTCATCAGAATAGTGATACCTCATATTTCGCTAAATTTTGAACTCACTTAACGACAATAAATCACACAATTTTTTTTAAAAATGTAATAAGAAGAGTAGGAAATTTAAAAAAAAATGTAGTTGAAAAATTAGCAAAAGCCCCTCTATTTATGGTTAACAAAGGGTAGTTTGAACAAGTGTTTTTTTGTGTCTTATCTGAAATGTCATGACCTTCCAAGAAGTCACAACCCTTTAAAAAAAGTCATAACTCACCAAAACTCTCAACTCTGTGAAAAAAGTCACAACTTATCGAGAAAGTCATAACTCATCGAAAAAGTAACTTTTCAGAGAAGTCACAACCCTATGAAAAAGTCACAACTCTTTGAAAAAGTCAAAACTTATCGAAAAAATCACAACCCTTTTAAAAAAATCACAACTTTATCAGAAAATTCACAACTCATCGAAAAAGTCACAACTTAAATTAGAGGTACTATGGTAATTTAACATTCAAGTTATGAGTTCATGCTTTTAGATGATATATATATATATATATATATATATATATATACACATCTAGTTAGAGTTATCAAAGAGGACTGACCAAGCACGCCTAGCCCAAGCGTCACGGGCCATGGAATTTGAAGGGGTTTGACGGGTTGACCCTTCATTTGAAAAAGCCTGAAAATGCTTAACCCAATCTAACCCTAAAACTCTAAAGAGACCAAGGGCTGGGGCGGACTAGTCTTTTTTTTTCTTCTCAAACTTAAATTCTATAACATCAAGAAAATGAGTACATTTTCAAATCAAATATGAAAAACAATGATGTTGTTTCAATAACACTAAATTAAAAATCTAGTGTAATTAACATATATCTAGGATACTAGATATACGAGATACATGTATTAGGTGTGATGCATCACAGATGGGCGAGCGAGATAAGAGAGTGGCAAGCGAATGATAGGATGGCGAGGGCGCGAGATTGTCAATGTATCCTAGATACATGTTGACGTCTATACATGTAGTTATTCTATGATTATTGATTAAAAAGAAGAGTATGATTTACATAAATTCCATAGTATAAAATCTATATGTAACGACCTGTTTAGTCGTTTTGAGCAGCAGATTTTATTTCTGGAAAAATAGGCTGAGGCGACGGACCCCACGACGGACCGTCATGGCGCGCGGACCGCGCAGGGTCTCGTTTCAAAATCACTTGGAAAAATCTGAAATTTGGGTTACTGAAAATCGACGCTCTGAACTTCGTAACGAAAATGGCAGGACGGACCGTCACAGGTGTGACGGACCCGGCCAGAGTCTTCGTGGAAATCCAGTCCCCTGACCCTTGCGAACGGACCAGCAGACGGACCGGCTCAGGCACGACGCCCGTTCATTGGGCTGTTTTTTTTTGCGTAGTCCCATGCGGGTGTCGAATTTCTGATTAATTAATTTAAGGGGCGTTTGACTCTTTCCTACTTTAATTATAAAATAATGGGTTAATGTTAATAATCTTTAATTACTTGGGACACTTGTTGGTGAAAAAGAGGGAGGTAACCTTAAGTTAATTAGTGGATTATTAGTCCATCTTTTTAAAACTTAATTATATGATAATGTAGGGTAAAAGAAAAACAAAAAAAAAATAACAGAAAAAGCGATGAGAACGAGTAGAGAGATAGAGTAAAACTAAGAGGACAACAACAATTAAGGAATTTGCTGCTTGTTCAACACGATTCTTCGTTGGGATGTAGTTTATGGTTTTTTACACTATTCTGTATTAAACTCTTAATAGCGATGATTATGTGTTGAGTAGTATTATTAAGTTCTTCTATATGCCTGAATTGCGTTAATGCCTGATGTGATCTTATTATATATACATGATTGTGATAAAATAAGCTGATGAAGCCTATTGAATCTTTAAATCTTGAAGAAACCCTAATCTACTTTGTTATGATGATGCCTGGTATAAAAAAGAAGGCTTAATGAACGAAAGTAGTGAGATTAGGGGATCGGGTTGCCACGTTCCGGTACCAGGATAGAATAAGAAGGACTCGTATTGTCCACGTTCCGACACCATGGATTAGAATATGAAGGGGATCGGATTGTCACGTTCCGACACCAGGAATGTAATATGGTCGGGTGACACGTTCCGGTACCCAGGATAGAATATGAGGATCAGAGTGGTTCAACTTTCCGACACCCAGGATAGTAATAGGATCGGGTGCCACGTTCCGGTACCAGGATAGAATATGAGGATCAAGTGTCAGTTCCGACACCAGGATAAGTATATTGATCGTTGCCACGTTTCCGGTACCAGATAGAAGGAGTAGCGAATTCCACGTACCGACAATACGAGAGTAAATAATATAATGAATCTTGAAAGATACTAATATACTCAATCTAAGAACATGTGTCCCAACCTAGTTATGATGAAGAGGCGTGAGTCCTCATTGAATGTGCTTGGGTGTTGTAACCAAGGATTTATGGTAATTGTAAATGCTGCAGCTAAGGATATTATTGATTTTATGATGTTACTTGATATATTTCTGTTTTCCTTTTTAGTTGGGCCGATGATACCTACTCAGTAAACTTGTGGTTGTAACTGACCCCCTACTTTTAATGTTTTCCTTTTGTTTATTTGTGGAGTGAGCAAACGTGCCGTCATCTTCGACTCAACAGTAGTGCAACCAGTCTTCGTCACCACCGGTCCTTCAAAAAGGGTGAGCTAATGCTTTCTACCTTGACTGGATCTCCTCCTTCGCCTCATGTCTTGATGCCTGCAGTTTCGGCATATACTAGCTTTTTTTGTTTAAAGGCTTCTTAGAACTCTTAGTTTAAGTAAATTGATCATAGAGTTCTTGTGGGTGATTGACTTCCAGATTTTGGGGAATTAATAAAGTTATTGACTTGTCCTTTTTATTTTATGAGTTTAAGTCTTCCGCATTGCTTTATGTTGATCTTAATCGAAATGTTAAGGTTTAGATTGGTTGGTTCGCTCACATAGGAGGGTAAATGTGGGTGCCAGTCGCGGCTCGGTTTTGGGTCGTGACACTATATTACAAAAATCCCTTAAAATATTAGTCATCAAAATACATAATTGATTTTCAGGATAGATCAATTCTGATACATTATATATACGGTTATTACCCTTAAAAAGGGTAAACAGAATATAAAATCAAATTAAAGTCCCATAATTTTATGCTATTCAATTCCGTTGTACTCTGCCAATCAGAGCAATATATATATCCTAAATAACAAATCAATTCAAAATTCAAAATTCATGCTCATCTTTATCTCTATTTCAACGAAGAAACTCTTGTGTAAGATTCAAAACTTTTTGTTGAAAATTTTGTAAGATACATCATGAATATTTGATTTTTGACTAACACTCTCGAAGGAAGAAAAAATCAAATAACATAGCTTTTGAGTTCAAAGAACTCTACAATGATCTCACTATCGACGATCAGATATTAGGTATAATAGGGGGTGAAACTATGTTGAGGGTAGGTGAAGACGAGGTCTTGAGAAGAGCCCCATTAAGTACTTTCTGGAGATGGCTATTGTTGATGTCTCAAGTCACTACAGGATTGTTGAATTTTCAACTTGTTTCTTACGTTACATTTATTGCATAGTTCAATCAACATTATATCCATCTTTAGCTGAGGTACAAAAGAATTTGTGGCCTTTGTAAATCATAATTCTGGCTCAGGGACCACTTATATTATAATATACCGATGATATATTTATTTGGAGATGGTGATCAATTTGTTACTTATTTGTTTCCGCTCTAATTCTTGTTCGTTGTGCAATTGTATGAAGTCTAGTTAGCTAATTAGCAGCTTGAAGATTAGATGACTTCTATATTATCTGTACAGACAAGACTTATTTATTCTTTTTCAACTTTCTTGGTATCTTTTATTTTGTTAGTGGTTGCTTTTTTGTTGGGTGGCCATATCTCAAATATGAAGGCATTGAAGTTGTTTATTTTATAATTAACTTGGCAAATCGTTATGTTTATTTGTCATAACTTCAATTTTCGGTTAAAGATCTGATAACAATAAAGATATGCAACACATATTCACATGAATTAAATCATTATGTGACATTCATCAATTTGGGTATATTGGATAAGTTCTGATACATTCTGATTAGACTGATACATTTAAATTTTTTTAATGTATATGTTATTAGTTTGACTATGTAGAGTTTTAGTGTACTGTTTAAATTATAAAGTACAAATACATGGTGAATTCTTTTTTCTTTTGAATTTATATATGCAACATATAAATTATGTATTTTATTGATTTCAACTCGATTCAATTCTAATTTGTTTTGTATATGTAGTGGAATATTAATAAGATGTGAGTCAGTATGTTCTAATTAATAGAGTATCAGATATATATAAAATTTTTATTTGATCTAGTAGAAAATGTAACTTGAATACAATAAGACAGATTGCTTAAAAGTCGGTGTAAAATAAAACAAAATGTAATCACAAATAATATGAATTAATTTGTCACTTAGATACATGAATGAATCACGAACTAACTACAAACTAATTAGCAATGTATCAACACAAATCATACGCAACTAAGTAAACAAAATTTCAAGTAAATACACAATTGGAATCGTCAATAAAGTTTATAAATTGCATTACATTGGTTAGTTTTCACAATTTATCAAGAGGAGGGAAAAAAAGGTTTGGGATGAGAGAGGAAAGAATTTACGAAAACTAATAGAAACATAATATATTAGGTGTTTATTGCATTAAATGAATCTTGTACTTGATTTATCTAAATTTTGATTTAGTGTAATATAAGACAAATGTGGCCTGACAATGGGGGTCCTACACTAATAACAACTACAAATAATGAAAGTTTTAAAGTCAAAATACATAATTTACATATACTCTAAAAACTTGAAATGCGAGTATCTTTAAACATATATAAAAACAAACCAAACTCTAAAATTAGATTTATTTATCTAAAATATACATAACACTGTAAAAAGATTTCCTAACAAACTGCTGAATAATTTTTTATTCATCAGCATAACCAAATCGTCTAGAGTTAGTGCTGTTAATCACTCTTAGGCCTTGGTAATATAATTTTTCCATTACAATATAATTGCATTAAAGCCTTTTCAGTATCTTTTGGTATAATAGGGTTGCATTCGTGTAACGCAGATTATCTAAACAAAATTAAAAACAGTTAAACTAGGTGAACTTGTAATGTATTATATGTGAAATGTGATTACATTTTGAATAAATTTTTTGAATTTTATACTTTGAAATTTAAGTATATGAATACCTAAATAGAAATTAAAGTATTTTAGTTGTGTATCTGATATAGATTCTCATTTAACTTGATAAAGTGTAAATATAATCAAAAACATATATATGATACGAATTAAACTTCACATATGTATCATGTATAATTATATTGTATATGATAAAAGATTCTACAATTTGTAGTCGTACATTCATAACACCTATTCAAAAGAAAACAAAATTAGAATTTTATGTATCTATTTAATAATATAACTTATGATACATGACAATACAAGAACAACACTTTGTCATTAATTTATTAAATTTTCGAAACAACTAACAAAGGAAAATATCAGACATTTATCAAAAAATATATATATACTCATTACAACTTGATGAACTAATATTGTTTATCTTGAATTCACCATCAGTCTTTTCTATCGCTCCTATACCATTGGAAGAATATTCAAGAACACCCACATCAAAAAAAATTTCCACCTCAACGAAAAAATAAGATTAATATTAGCGATTGTAATCAGCAATGACAAAAAAATTGATTAGAAACGACAACGTTCTCATAAGCACTAGTATTATTAATCTTAGATGAATCTAATTCAATCAATGTAAGATGAAGAAGATGAAAACTTCAAAGGAAATTGAAGAACAATAGAATGGAGAAGGTCCAAAACGTAATTTGAAATTTATTATAACTAGAGAGAGAAACCTTTTAAAATTCAAATTAGAAGGATTCTAACTGATGTGATTATGAGAGTGAAATAAGGAAGAGATTTAAAGAGCAAAAATAGGAAGGAAAACGTGATTTTATTGTGTTAGGAGAAATGTATCTGATAACTTAAGAATTGAAAAAAACATTGAATTTTAGAAATATTTTAAAATAGTAGGTAATAATGAAAATTAAGGAAAATAAAAATGTGTATACATGTATTTTTTCCAAAAGAAAACTACTTTATATTGTTGAAAGGCCCAAATCATTTGTAGCTTTAAAAATTTTCTTTAGAATTCACTTAAACACTTAAATATTTTTATATTTAAAATATTTATTGTTTAAAATTGATACATATTTTTGACAATCAATCAAAAAATAAAATGTGTAATACACTTATGATGACATAAGAAAATAATGAATTAAATGACGACATGTGACAATTAAATTCAAAAAATAATTTTAAAAAATTAAACTGAAAATAGTATTGAAATCGATTTAATGTAGTACTGAAACCTATTTAATGAATTGAAGAAAATGGTGCAGTTATAAAAGAAAAGAAAAAGTTCTTTTAAAAAAACCCTAGCGTTCACTCAAATTCTTCCCTCTCCCGATTCCTACTGTAGAAACCTCATATCTGTTTGGATGCACAATTACAATCATAAAATTATATTAAATTTTGAAATAATAATTAATCATTAAAAATTTATACTAGACAAACAAAAAACTTTATAAATGACATGAAATTAAATATTTAAGATATTTATTCTTTTTTGAAAATATATTAGTTAATAAACATATTTTCTTTAACTAATTTTCTGAAAAACATATTGCTTATATTTGTTTCAAATTAAAATTATTTCAATTCAACTGAATTGAATCGTAAAACTAAAGTGTGAAGTTTTCTACAACATCGTGAAAAAACAGTTTTGATAAAAAGATTAAGATTAAATAAATGTCATAACTTTTCAAATGTTTGAACAAAAATATAATCCATCAAGTCTAATAAAAATGAGGCAATGGGAATTCAATAATTTACTAAAACAATGAAATTGAAAATAGAGATAAGTATCCAAAAACACACCTAACTATTCACTTTTTTTTTTAGATTCATACCCTAAAAAACTATTAAAAGTTTGAGTTTCATACCTAAAACTATAATTTTTTTTGGTTTTGAGAAACACCCCTGCAAGTGGGGTGGTGGTAGTGTACTCTCTCTTTTTAATGAAAAAATTTGACACATGACATTTCACAATAAATAAAATAGTTTAATTAGATAAAACTGAAATAATTAAAAAATTTAAGGAATACTATACATTAAAAAATTAAATAATTTTTCTTTCTCACTTCAATCAACCTTCTCCCCCGCGATATTTTTTTCTTAAAAAAAAGTCAATTTATAAAATATTTTTTAATTTTAATTTTTATCCTCCCCCGCCCTTTCCCCCCCCCTTCCCCCAATAAAATTGATATTATTTATTTTAAACAAATCTACCCCATCCTATTTAATTTCCGCTCCTATTTTTATTTTTTTACGTTTTTCTTATTTTGTATTAGATATGCACGTACATATTTATTTTTTTTAGAAAAAAACTCCTACTACTGTACCGAATGGACGTATATAAACAATCAATAAATTATAAAAAAGTCTTGTGGCGGCCAATAAAAATATTTTTCGATTATGTATCTCTTCAACACTGTCCAACAAAAATTTGAAGAAGAAGGTTAAGGAGATGGTAGAATTATAATTTTTAAGAAAATAAAATAATATCTAAATTAGTATTTTGGAATGAGGGGGAGGAGATGAAGTAAAAATCAAACTACACTATTTATAAAAAGACAATTCAAAAAAAATAAAAAAACAACATCTTAAAAAAACAATGGATTGGGTAAGTACCAAAAAAACATTTTCAATTTTGAATAATTTATAAAAAAATCAATTGTTTTTATAATAGTTTTTAAATTTTTTTATATAGTTTGCCTAAATTTAAAGTTAACTAAACTAATATTTATTTATATACTATCAAGGTGAATATGTTGTTCATTGAGTTGAGTGGAAATTCCTTTTAAAATAAAAAGAGAGAAGTGTAATTAACCACCATGATTAAAGTAGTATAAAAGAGAGTGGGTGTGTTTTTTCTCCAAACTAAAAAGTCAATAGTTTAAGTATGAAACTCCACTGTTCAATGTTTAGGTAATGAAAACTCCAAAAACAAGGTAGTTTAGGTGTGTTTTTGACACTTATCTCTTGAAAATATAACGTAAGTTATAAGATTGAAAACAAAAAATTTAACATAATACGCTTATAAAAAAGTTCAACATAACATGCATAAATATGATTTGTTTTTATTTTTTTCCTAAAAAAAATGTAAGTCTATAACCTTACTTAACAATAACTTCTATTTTAATTTAAAAATTAGAATACAAATAAAATTATGCTAATGAGAAAATAAAAAATAGACAATACGAAAAAATAGAATAAAATCACGTAAAGTAAAGTTGAGAGGAAGAAGAAAATGAAATATAATAACATAAAATAAAAAACAAGCTTTTACAAATTTTTTGAATATAAAAAAAAACGGGCTTATAATAATCGAATTAAAAGAAATTAAAACAAAAAAAATACAAATAGAATCAAGTAATTACCTGTCCAATCAAACATGACAGACAATGTAATTACACCCAACTATACCAAATCCAATTATCAGGGTGTCCTTCTAACATGCCCTAAATACATTGACTAACTATAGATTTTGAGTTGTTAGGATAGAACCCTTTGATACTTATACAATATTATTTCAAGTAATGAGACAATTTAAATGTTAAAGCATCAAAATATAATTCTAACTTAAGAATTTACCCAAGTTGAAATTTTTGAGTCAATTATTACACACAAACACATGAACATGAATTTTAGCTATTAACTATGTGATAATGTGAATGATTCTCAAGTTTGTCTTGAAGGTTAAGTTGCCTGATATATGAACAATAAATTTCGGGGATCCATCCAAGTAAAGCAAAATATTGAAATGTGGGTATTCAAAATCAACTATTTAACATCCTAATGTTCAACTATTTAACATCCTTAAACAACCAATTTTAGACAACGTGGACTAATAATAAATTGAAAGAAATGTTACCAATCCTACAAGTAAAAAAATTCAAGAGATTATAAATCAATCAAAGTAGAACATTGAAATCACCTTGGATTAATTGAAAAACATTAGATATGATAAATGAATTTAACGGACAAGAACCTAAAATATCCTTGAAGTATTGGAAATGTTAAAAAACTACCCTCCATCCACCTATTGGCTCGAATACTCTTTGCACCCATTTATTGGCTCCAAAATACCCTTTGTTCATCCAAAATATTTTTTTAAAATACTTGACGCTCAACTACTGGATATAATTTAATTTATTAACATCATTTTAAAACCAACTTACTACCCATCCATTACTTATTAAACCTCATCCAATTAATAGACCAATTCTAAATCAAAATCACCCTAAACACTACTAAACATGATGAAATTACAGATTTCTGAAGATGACACTCAAAATTATTCGAGTACAAATTGAAACCCCAATTAAATTAAGGTTGAGCCTCTTATTTAGGAGGATACATTCAATAAGATTCTCTTTCAAGTTTGAATTCAAATTTTATGATTAAAGGTAAAGAAGTAGTACATTCTGAATTAATTCATGCACTTTTTAAATATAATTTTATAAATATTTATTATTTGTTTGAAATATTAAAACTTTAAAATATTATTATAAAAAAAAAGTTGTGCTATTCAGTAAATCAACATAATTTAACAAATGACCTAATTAGTATTAACCTACCTCCGACCGCCTAGTTTCCTTTTTCTCCCGCTTTTTTCGACATTCACGCCTTTCAGTATACTATTTTTTGATGGAGGACTTGACTGTACGATAATCTTTCCTATAGACCTTTTTCTCGCCTCAGACTTTTGTTTGAAAACGAAACTCATGTTGGCAATTAGATTTTTATTGTTGTATATTTAGACTCGGGCACGTTTTATTAATCGGGTGTGGTTTAGTTAGTAATGAGTGGATAGTAGATTTATTTATAAAGTATATTAACAAGTTAAATTATAACAAATAGTTGAGAGCTATGTATTAAAAGAATATTTAAAAGTTTAAATTTAAAATCATTAAATAAGTGGTCAATTTTGAACCCAAAGAAGGATGACAAGGGTATTTTGGAGCCAAATGGTGGATGAGAAGGGCATTTTGGAGCCAATAGGTGGATGTAGGGTAGTTTTGTACCACTTATGAAACTTAAAGGGTATTTTTTACGATTATAGGCTTAAGCCCTTTTCTTCCGTAATTTAAACCAATATAAACTCAAAACTATAAGGTACTTTGTTAAGAATATTGAGACTGAAATATTGGTATGTTTTTATAATTACAAAGATGGTAATTTGAGTAAAACTAACATTTATATTCATCACACTAAAATGAGAAAATATAATCTTGAAAAACCATTATGCACAAAAAATCATCGAACCTAAATAGTCTTAGTAAAATAAATGAGAAAGACACAACTTAATCTACATTTAATCTACGAAAAATGTAGGAAGAGATCATATAACAAGTACACCATCACATCTCTCTATTAACGTTGGACATCAACTGATTATTGTAATTTAGTGAATTATCTAGTTCCTAGTAGTACTTTTCCATCAGTTTCGCATCTATTCCATCATTTTGCGCTTTTCTTTCTTTCAATTTCGGGTCCGGATGATGTGATTGGCGTATGGGAGAAGTATGTTTGGTTGTTTGGATCCTTTGGGGTCTTTTTTTGTGGGTTTACAGCGAGTAGGGTACATTCTGGCTACTCCACCATGTATTTCCCGGGAGTTAACAAGGTCCTTCGCACTCCTTATATGGCTCCTAGAATTTAGGGGTAGATCTTCTCGGATTGCCTGGCACTCATTGCATTCTTGGTGTGTTGACCGTTCATGGTTACTGGAGACATTCACGGGGTACTATTGAGTGCTCTCACTGGCATGTCCCGCTTCATGTCTTTGGAAGGCAAGACCTAAGACTTCCTAACAACACCTTCAAAGCTATGTGCATGTCTTAGATAGCGTCCCATACCAACCGACCTAACTTCATAGAAACTTCTCCTAATGCTATAAGTATCCACATGATAGAATAGTCAATACCCAACAATAGACCGATAATTCAAGACATTGATCGTGGAGCTCTTGCCTCCCTCGATGGGGTGGGTTGTTTGTGTGGCGTACTCTTGTTTTGTGCGCTTCATAACGTGTGTAGAACTGGACACAATCCCATATAAGCACAATGTTAGGAATTGAAGGACATGCTTTGTAATCTAGTCCTCATACTTAACTAGAACTACTTTTCCCTTACCAATACTCACTGTGTGTGTTGTGTTTTTTTTGTTGTTGTTGATTTTGTTGTGTGGTTTTCGTGGTGTGTTTGTTGTGCGGTGATAGACTTGTCGTTCGCATAGAGTAATGGCCAGGCAAGGGTTCACTTTGTGGTGGTTGTGGGTTTTGTTGGTTTTTGTTTTGTTGGGTGTTTTGGGTGCCTTGAGAAGCTTGTAGGTTTTTTCTTTGAAACTCGAGGGACCATTGGAGCTTCTGTTTTGTTGGTGGAGGTCCTAAGGAGGGGGGGTTTTTGGGTTTTGCCCCAACACCAAAACAGTGTCGCTTGGTGGGTTGGGTTTTTTTTTGAGGGTTGTGGTTTCCTGTGTGTGTGTGGTGTTTGTTGGCGGATGGGGTTGGGGCGGTGTTTGCACTTGGAAACATAAAAGGGGTTCTTCTTTCTTTCCTTGTGTTTTGTGGGGGTTCTCAAGGTCTCCAGTCTCGTGGATTGTCTGTCTTTGGCGTACTGGTGGTCATTCGGTTGGACTTGTGGAGGATTGTGGGTGGTTGGGTCATAGGTGTTGGTGAGTGTCGGTGTGACGGGGGGGGCTGTGTGTTTGGGTGGGGTGTTGGGGGTTGTCTCCCATGGTGGCCGTGGGAGGACCGGAAGGGGAGCAGGCGGGGGACGGGGAAGAGACCAGGGAGAACCGGACCGGACGAGGGGGGTGTTGTTGGTGGGCAGAGGCGAATACGACAAAGTCCGGAGGGGTCGCAAGTAGAAAAAAAGCTCAGGGTTACAAAAGTTCTTGTGGCGGGGGAAAGGCAGGGTGGGGTTTATCGTTCCGGCGGGTGGTCACGAGGGTGGTTGTGGCATGGTGGGGGTGTGGGGGGAGTGGGGGAGTACATTTTTGGGGTGTGGTTGGGGTGTGGTTGGTGGGCAAGGGGGGCGCGAAGAGACGGGACAGCCGAAGCAAGACAGCACCAGAGCAAAGCAGAGAGACAGGCAGAGAAGGGGACACAAGCAACCAAACAAACACCACACTGGCAGGGGGGACTGAGTAACGCAGAAGACAACCAGTCGAGAGAAACCCTCCCGGCTCCGTGGGGACTAGGACCGTGTTAGATCCATTAGGTTGCGTCAATTTTGGGCCCTATACACCTAGCAGGTTTGGTTTGTTGTTTGGTTGGGGGGGTATTGGGGTGGTGTGGTTTGTGGGGGTTGGGTAATAAAGGTGTTCTGTTGTTTTGCGCATGGGACCAACGGGAGACGCAGAGAGCAAGGAGGCCTAACTAGGGCGTCAGCTTTGACCCAGACTCAACTCGGGGTGAAGGTAATTTTTTGTTCGTCTAGTCCAACTTGGTGGTTGTTGCGGGTTTTTTAGTAACTTATGGTTGTTTGGTTCGTGTTTGTGATTCTCTACGCCCAACCTCCTTTGGTGGGCGTTGGGGCATGTCACTCTTCTCTTCGGTGTTGGTAAAGGGCAGAGGCGTTGACATGTGGTGGGTGGGGCAGGAGCACCGACGCAAGCAGAAGAAAACACAAGAGAACGGCACATTGCCTCACAGGGAGAGATAGAGGAGTGTCGGCTGGGTGCAGGTTGTGTGCGGTCATGGGGTAAGAAGCATATCTACAAACGAACGGAGCCACATGAACGGGCAAGGAGGGCGGACAAGGCAGGAGCCATCAGAGGGCAAGAAAGTCACAACCGATTAAGGCAGGGCAATGCGAGTAAATCACAGCACCAACCGCCAGCAGAATGGAACCATAACCAATCACAACATAATTGAAGTATAAACAACATCAAAATAAGCTAATACCTGTACATATTACCACCACAAGACATCCACAACACCTCATTTGCTGCCAAATCACCCATTCAACACCGGCCCACGCGAACCCTTACCAATAGCCCATGAACAATAGATCAATGTAGAAACTATGGAAATCAATGAAACTAGGTCAATTTAATAGAGATTAATCAATCTAATACAACCTAGATATCACTTGAACACAATTCTTACATCATTAGAAAGCCCATCGAAATCTACACGAGAATTCAAAAACATTAGGTCAATATTAAGTAACCCATGACATAGTCAAACTCCAGGGTTCATCCAATTCATGGGTTCATAGGTAATTTACGTCAAAATAATTAATACAATATAAAAATAAATCATTATTCAATGTTTATAAATCATTAACGCAAGAACTCATGGTAGAGTCATGAATTGGATAATTCAACTTGAAAACTTTAGAAAACATCTTTAGAATTAGGACTCCTTGATGAAGAGAGTTTTAAGGTACTCAATTTAATTCGTCTATACCTCTTATGAAGTCTAATTCTTCACTTGATGAAGAATCTCCACTCAATATCCGTTACTTTAAGTCCTTCCTTGAGTTTTAGACTTAATGGAGACCTAGAGATAATAGCAAGGATTGGGTTTGATTTTAGAATAGTGAGTGTTCAATGTATTTTATACTTATAATACAACAGTTAAAATACCCAAAAGACCCCTTAAGAACCGTCAAACCTTTTATTTGTAAGTGGGGTGAATTTACAAGTTCACCCTTTACTTGGCAGTGAACTGCACATAGGGACAGCACCATCGACAGTTGGCAGTCGACAGATCGTTTTTCCATAAACGACCCGTCCTACCCTCCCATCGTTGGTTCAGAAGCTTGACATGGTTTTCGCCCTCCCCTTCCCCATATAGTCCCCTACTAACGTCACCCAATGATGGGACGATCGATAAGGCTCACTCTCTTTTATGCCAACTCTTTCTTTTTGGGGATGCTTGGGACAGTCTTGACTCTAAGTTTGGATCCTTCCTCAAGGACCCTTGGTTGGTCCTTGGGGATGTTTGCCTGGAAGTTTCAAACCCAAACATGATCGTATATTATTTTATCACCTCTCACATGAATTTAATAAAAAACAAACACGTAAAACTCAACAAAAGGTGCTTAGCTACACAAGGTCATTTCAAGGTACAACTTTCGAACATCATGGACGTTTGACCTCCAAACTCCACGAAACTTGACACACGACTATATATGTTATAATAAATCATATAAGGACATTGCAACCTCATGAATCACATATAAACACATAGAACCTCATATGAGGCACATAGGTGACTTAGTCATCCAACATCTTAGTCGTCCCTTGACGTTTGCCTTCTAATGCACCTAAACTCTTAGACATGCCTTAATACCACATAATAGACCTATTTAGGACCATATACCATCAATACAAATATGTTAGGATCTATTTCACCTAATTCATTTTTGGGGTCTGACTTTCTTCCTCACTTGGACCACATTCGTCCTCGAAAGACACTTGTCACTCTCCAAACACATCCAAGAATAGAGATTTAACTAGCGGCTAATAACCATTCCATATAACACATAACCAGATAGAACATGTCAATTTTTCAACATAGCTCAAGATCTTCCCAACAACACAAGAACTAGAAAAATTCTATAACTCATCATGCTAGAAAACTCACATGCTTTATTCCAAATATTAAAAAACTCATTTTCTATTCCCTATTATGGGGCGGATTTATACTCAGTTCTAACCTTTTATTTACCAAACACTTTAGACTAAGGAGTTTATAAGTAAAATTTCTACTACAATACAATTCTACTTTCGGTAATTCTGGTATGAACTGCTACCTATGCAACGTAACATCATATAAAAAAAATTACAAACATAACTCTGGCTTCATAACATACCATGCAAATAAGTTTATAAAATTCAATTTCACAAACAGAACTCCTAAACACAGCAGAAAGGACAGCTTCTTTCTGTCTCTCTCCTAAGCTGGACTCATGTCATATCGCCCATGCTTCTATATCATCTCTTATCCGCAATCTTCTAAACCAATCTCCCCCACTTAGAATGATTAACTCCATCTTTAAAGGGACAACATGCAAGTGAACAATTACTCCTTATCATCATCATACTGTGCCCGACGGGAAGACGTCGGCATCCCTGGACCGCTCTGCTCCGTTACGGGATTCTTACTCGAGCTGCGGGGTGAAAATGCCTCTTTTGGAGCCATCATCTTAGGCTCCAGGAGCGAAACTTTCTTACGCCTTCGGTGTTGCCTCTAGAAGCACAATCATAGGACAATTTCTCACCTTATGTCTTTCCTTACCCCACAAGCCGTGCAACTTGATCCCTCACGGTCTCTTCTCATACTATAGTATACTCCACCCCCACCGGTCACTTATCTGTGCTCAACGGTGTGGCAATACATTGCACTGTAGGTTGGACATTTTGAGAACCCCTACTTTCTCCAATTTAAAAAAACCTTTACACTATTAGGTTCTTCTTGACCTTGGGCCCTCTTCTTAAACCTAGGTTGCCCTTGATCACTAAAACCACTACTTTTAAAACTCCTAGCCATCCTCCTATGTTTAGAATCTTCAATTTATTGTGAATACACCATGAGTCCATCTAGGGTCATATCATCATGTAGCATAGTGGTACGACATTCCTCCTCACTAAGTCGGCTACATCTGTCACCAAAAAACTCATTTCATCCCTTGCATTAGACACAAGAGAAGGGGCATATCTAGATAACATTGAGAACTTTGAAGAGTATTCCTCAACACTCATATTTCCTTGCTTGAGATTGATAAACTCCTCCACCTTAACTTTTCTTGTCTCCCGGGGAAAGTACTTACCAATAAATGCTTCTTTAAATTCCTCCCACTCAATAGGACCCAATTCCTCGGGCCTATTATTCTTCCATTAAGTGTATTACATTTCAGAAACTTCCCTCAATTGGAATGAAGCCATCTCCACCTTTTCCCTAGATGTAACTCCCATAGCACTCAACACCTTGTACACCCCATTAAGAAATTCATAGGGATCCTCTCCCACCTTAGAGCCAAGAAAGATGGGAGGATTCATCCTCCTTAAATCTCTCAACCTAGAGGTCATAGTTCTCTCCATAACATTCATCCTAGGCATCATACTCAAATTTATTTGAGTAGTCACGGCTTGGGCTAAAGCAACCAAAGCCTCTCAAATCTTTGCATTATTCAACTCCCCATGAACCTTTGGAACCTCATTAACTCATTCCATATTAGGGACTTGATCAACTTGAGCACCTTGTGAACCTTGAGGAACTTGTTCAACTTCCTCAACTTAAAGAGGAATCTCCTCTTGCATATCATTCTCTTCAACTCTCTGAGCCAATGTCCTCCTAGTATTCATCTTCCTATAAACACAAGGAAAACCATAAGAAAAGAATACTCATAACTTTTACTCTATGACGCGACATAGGAATAGAAAAGAAGGAAAACTCTAGCGTCCTATAGCCTCTTGCACATAGATGTGTCGCGACTCACACCGATGGTCAAGAATCTACTATACATGCCCACTTGAAAAGACTCTACTTCATGCAACCATTTGTATGGTAAGAATTAATGATCCAACACTTCGGTACCACGATCTCTTAGATCGTGTCCTTAGGATCGTGATGCAATCATAATATAATCCCATTCAACTGGGTCATGTACATTTTGTAGGCCCTTTCAATATTTTTGGGTTTCGTCATAATTCCTAATGATACCATGACAAGCTTTAGGGCATCCTCAAGATATGTTTTCAGAGACGCTATAACATTACAGACCCTTTTTTTTTGCTCAATGGAATACAAAACAACCCATGCTTTAGCACTGGTGCAACGACTCCTGGTGCAACAGCAAAGCACCAGTTTACCTTGGGGTGGTGGTGATTTAGTGTCAGTGGTGTCAAGGTGGATTTGTTGCCTATTTCCATTAGGAACCCGCTGATTTTTTGGTACATGCACAGGGTGGGTGGCACAGGCATTTGGTAGCGATTCATGTGACGGGGGGATTGATACTCTTGAAATGTTTGCTATTTGCTTTGGGGGCTCTTAGTTCGTTGATTTGGGGATAGGCCGGGGGGGGGAGTAAAAAAAGCAAATCTTGGTTTTCATTGGGATTTCCTTGTGGATGGACCCGAAGAAAAATGTGTTCAGTCAGTATCCCCCGGCTGTGATCACGTCCCTTTAGGACTATTTCTGGATGTACAATTCAATTTCGGTATTATATTTCCATTTCAATGAAAATGGGAGTCACATGTTTAAGCAATGTAAGTGATCAAGGGTAGTAACTACTATTATCACGGGAGGAAACTTTGCACGATTTATTACTATTAGGGGTGGCTCCGTCGTTTTCATGGGCCCCACGACATCCCAGGTAATCAGTCTATGGTTCTTCATACTATCTACATATGGCTGGTTTTTTTTGTTTTTTCCCTAGTTCTCAAATTTGTCTGGGCTTTATTTTAATTGTTTTTATCAGGCGGACGTTGTTATTTGCAAGAACTTATTGAATTCATCGTTTTTGCTCATAATAAATTAAAAGTTGCTCCTGCTACTTAGCCGAGAGCCTTGAGCATTATACAAGGACATGTTGTAGGAGTAACCCATTACCTTCTGGGTGGAATTGCCACAACATGGGCATTCTTCTTAGCAAGAATTATTGCAGTAGGATAATGGCTAGGAGGATTTGAAAAGCATTATGGCATTACGATTTCCAAGGTTTAGCCAAGGCTTAGCTCAGGACCCCACTACTCGTCGTATTTGGTTTGGTATTGCTACCGCACATGACTTCGAGAGTCATGATGATATTACTGAGGAACGTCTTTATCAGAATATTTTTGCTTCTCACTTCGGTCAATTAGCAATAATTTTTCTGTGGACTTCCGGAAATCTGTTTCATGTAGCTTGGCAAGGAAATTTTGAGTCGTGGGTATAAGACCCTTTACATGTAAGACCTTTTGCTCATGCAATTTGGGATCCTCCATTTTGGTCCAACACAGGCCGTGGAGCTTTTTACACTCTAGTGTGTACTCTGGCCCAGGAATATCGCTTATTTCTGGTGGTTATCAGTGGTGGTATCAAATCGTTTACGCCATAATGAAATCTTTATAATCTGTCACTCTTTCTATTATGGTCTTTCTCTTTCTTTCTTCTGGCCATATCCTTATAGGCAGGTTGGTTACAACCTACACCGAATGGAAACCGAGCGTTTCCTGGTTCAAAAATGTCGTATCTCATCTGAATCACCATTTGTCAGGACTCTTTGGCGTATGTTCCTTGGCTTGGACAAGGCATTTAGTCCATTTTGCTATTCCTGCATCTAGAGGGGAGTACATTCGATGGAATAATTTCTTAGATGTATTACCGCATCCCCATGGGTTAGGCACACTTTTTACAGGTCAATGGAATCTTTTTGGTCAAAACCCCAATTCAAGTAGTTATTTATTTGGTACCACCAGTCGCACCCCGCCGAAGGGGGCGAGGAACCGGCCATTCTAACTCCTTCTCTAGGGATTCCCACTCACAACGCAAAGTTTATGGCTGACTGTATTGCCCCTCACCATTTAGCTATTTTCATTTATTTTTCTTGTGCTGGTCATATGTACATAGAACCAATTTCGGATGGGCACAGTATAAGATCTTTTAGATTGCACATATTCCTCCAGGGGGTCGAATGGGCGTGTACATAAGGGTCTTATATGACACAATCACATTTCTCTCTTCATTTTCAATTGGGCCTTGATCTAAGCTCTTTAGGGGTTCT